>OY728127.1:879118653-880368653 GCA_963277665.1 Viscum album
TCTCAACATTAAAGATAAGATAATCCATAAATGTTACTAGTAACCTTAATCATATTTCCAAAAAATTCATGGGATTTGTCATATAATAACTTTTTAATTATTTATAAAACTAGAGGGATTCATTTCGAAAAAAAATCTCCAATAATATCCTATATCTTGATCAAACCCCATTAAATAAACCAAAATATTTATTTTAATGTCACTAAACATATGATCAACCTTTAAATCATAAACTCGTGATGGTATAAAAACCACTATGTTAATTATACATGGTCTCATAAATTCTTCAAAATATATATTTAACCATCTATTCCATAAATTATCTCTTATCTTGTACAAAAACATTTGTCTTGGAATATTGGGTTAAACCTTGTAATAATATAATATCAAATGTAATTTAGTAGTTCCAAAATTCATTTAGAGGAATATAATCAATGAAAATATTACTAATGAATGATGAATCATATTTTCATAGGGACCATTCATACAAAACCAAACATGAAATTCCCAACTAATGAGGGTAGGATTATAATTTCCAAATTATAATGATTCACTTCAAACGTCGTGAATAAATAATATTTTCCTATTTATTTACCTTTAAGGGTTGTTGTAATTAATCACAATTATTATCCCTTGGATTTTTGACCTTGTGAATATAATTCCCAAACTCCTTGAAATTGATACACATAAGTATGAGATATTAATTTGGAAGATATTTTTATTTTTTTATTATTTGATATCTTCTTCCCATCGCATCAGTATTCTTCTACACGATGACCTTTTATTAAAAAATTAAAACATTTTAGCGCCCACTTGTGAGAATTTCATCCATGATTCCTACCAAAATATAAGGAAAAATAAATCTCATCTTCTTCTCTACAAGGTTCTTATATTTTCTTTTACATACCATTTTTATTCTTATCAACATCTTGAGATTGATATGTAACTCGAACACCATTTCAACCTTGATATCAACTCAAACAATCACATCATAACTACTAATGTCTCATATGGCTAATAAATATCATATATTTGGCTTCAAGACAATTTTGAAATGATAAGCCTTACATAGAGGTTGGTTGACATACCATAACCATACCTCCTATGTCTTATAAAAATTACCTCCTATGTACCATTAGATTAATCATCATTTTTCTTTATCTCAAATAACACATTATCATTCTCCATATAAATAATATGAGGAAAAGACTTATTAGAAAATATGATATTATAACTCATCACAATCCATGGAATCAATTTCATTCAATTTTCTAATATTATTGATAATATTCCACCATTGATTTGGTTCACCTTTCAAATGGTAGGAAAACATAATGACAATATCATGCTTTGAACACTGAATTATATAGAATATCTATTTAGTGATACTTATCCATTACTCTATAATTAGTGCATTATAATACCCAATGAATGAATTTGTTTGTTTCATGATGAATGAATTGATATAATAATGTTACATCCATTTCTCATTTACATGTCTATCATAGTTCATGTCAAAAATATTTGTGTTATTATACCAATATGATTTTTATTCCATCTCTCAAAGCATTTGGTTAATCTTGAGGAAAAGCATTTCATTTTCATTTATACTTATCATTAAAATAATTACTTGAGGTTCCATCCATCTAATAAACCCTAAATCTATGTGTGACCAAAAATAGTCACGTTGGGGAACAATATAGCCATGAAAATTCACCTATAGGGTGTCTAGATCATGAGACATACTCTTCAGTCTATAACACCTTAGGATTAATCTAGGTAATTCAACTTAACTAACTATTTAAATCATTCATTATGGTTTATGAAGATTTTTTGAATTTATAAAGAATATCCCCATGTGTGCCAAACTACTTGTGTTTCAACACTTATTTTCATTAACCTGGTAAAAACCGAGTCCATCATAATGGAACCTTTTGGATTTATCACCAATAGGTACCTATGTTCTAGAGCTCTGTCTAGTTTAATATCCATATATTGATTTAATTTTATAGAAAACACTACATTTATCATTTACATAAATTACCAAAAAAATCTTATACATTGAATCGTCCTTAGACTTATTTTTAGAGACATCCCTAGTCATATTCATAGAAATATCCATATTTATCTCTATAAAGTTCTCTAATTCGAGTTTCCAAAGGTTAACTATATTTTTCCTATGATACCAATAATACAGACATGGGATTCAAAAATATGGATATTATATACTTTTATTTGAATATTTAATACATTAACCAAATTCACACTTGAGGACTATAATAGTTTCGTTACCTTCGATATACGGTACATAATATCGTAATTTAGTGAAACATCTTAAATGTATACAACTATGATATTCCCATTATGTACTATTAGTAGACATACCCTACATAAAACTTTTATTTATAACATATGGAATATAAACATTAGAGTGGGTGATCGTTTATGCTCAGTCAGGGTTTGAAAGGCACATATATATGTATAAAATTAACATAAGGGAATGAGAACATGAGAATAACATTTGAAACCCATACCTATCATATTAAATATCATAATATTCTATTAGGGAATAAATATTCAAATTATATTTGAAATAATACATACGGAAATAATATATCAATATCCATGTGAAAATAAAACTAGCACAACACATGTAATTGATTGTTACACATATGTTTAGACAATTATATGTCAATTCAATCGACCAACACATTCAAAACATGTTTGACATCTCCAAGCCACTTGTGTACCTATTTAAGGCATAGGATGACCTCTCAAGAACACAGTTATTTTCTTTATAAAACCTCTCATGTTTTCTTTTAGCACATATAGCTTTAATCAATACCTAATGCAATTGAAGGAGATATAGGTCCCACTCATCACATAATGGAAATATAAAATGTGAGATCTACAAGACCCAAATAAAATTCATCATATCAAAAACCGTGATACTAAAAAATTATTTCATAAAAATTTGATCATATATTAACCAATGGATAAGAGATATGTTCCATAATAATTTCATCATTTCATCAATGAATCGCTCATAAAATGGGGACGGATTCAAAAGAATTTCATAATGTCACAACCCATGGAAGTGAAATAAGTTTTATAAACATCTTTTCATCAGAAACATAAACCACTAAAATAATGAATATAAAATTTTATCGTTGTATCTTAACCCCATTAAATAATAAGAAACATCAAACTATTTCATCATTAATAAAGAATTATTTTTGAAAGATCACATAGATCATTTTTTAGAAACAATGACCTTTTCACTCTAGAAAAATTAATAAAATTTAAAAAAAGTTAAATCATATTCCTTTAAATTATCTTGGAAAATTTTATATTTAGTCAAAAAATAAAATAATGGTAATTACTCTAGTAATTTTCATTCATTTCATACATGTAAAAAAATATTCCTTTCAAACATTCACTAAAAGTGAAACATTTATTTTTTTAGAAAATGAAAATTTGATTCAAATCAAAAAATAATTAAAATGAAAAAATGGGTAATAATTTAATGATAAATTCATTTTGAGTATGAAAAAACATTTTGTGATTTTTTTAGAAAACATGGTTTTAGAAATAAATGGATTTTCTACTGAAAATAAAATTTTTTCCTAAAAAATTATTTTTGGACTCATAAGTACATAAAGAGAAGAAAATTACAAGAGAAAATTTATCCACATTACATATGTATATGATACTAGAATTCATGACATTATTGTAAAAATTTTCTATAGATTTTATCATCTAAAAAATAATCATAACAAATTCCAATATACAATGATATTACAATCTAAAATCATTACTTCATTGGTAACTTCAAAATGGAATCCCCATGTACAAAAATCATTAAATTAATCCTATAATACAATGATGATATTTTTTATATTAAATATAAATAATAGATGTATACAAACCATTAAAAAGATGATAAGTGGATAATATACACATATTCCTCAATGAAAAAAATTGAGAGAAAAAAACCAATACCGATTTCCAAACTTTTGAACCATTAACCCCATTAAAGAGATTTCATAAAATTGATATTTACATCCCCATAATTTTATGAAAATTCATCATAAAATGAATTCATTAGTATTATTTATATCACATATCATAAATCGGTGGTGAATATAGCATTTGTCTCATAAATGTAAAAAAGATTGATAGAAATCCTTTAAAGTAATTCTCGTCTTCCGTTGTATACATTAAAACATACCATATAATAAATATAAGTATATTATAAAAATTTAATAGAACCATAATTATATATATATTATCATATATGATTTACTTATGTCCTTTTATTTCCCTTCTATTTACTATTCCATGAAAAAGTCTTGTTACGTGTAATGACCACTTTATTTTCCCTATGTGATTTGATTTTTTTTTCAAGAATCTTACTCTAATTGTGGATCTGTAAAATAAGGAATAATAATAATTAAATAATTATCATATTAACACATAAATTATTATTTTAATACCAATTATTAATTATAGTATTGATAAATGATGTACATTACAATCATGGAAATGTTAGGTTATATGCCTGCAAGTGTAACATTTTCTATTTTTCAATGATCATTATAGAAAGGATGTGAGGAATATATTATTTATAAATAATTATTTAAATTTAATAAATAAAATATTTTTCATTAATTTACTTATACAGATAATCCATGTGGTTTGTTGATGAAAAGGGATTAACATAACTTCATGAAGGTTGTATTCTTCATGTACAAAACAACCTTATAATCATTCAGTGACTAAATATATTAGATATTAAATTGTATAATATATTTTTAAATTGATAAAAATTTCATTATTTTCATTTAGATAACACATATTCATTAAATATATCATTATTATAACCCACTTAAAGCCTCATCCAAAATCACGTCACAATGCTTTGTGAGGCGGTAGTCAACCGTACACACAAGCAATGTTATCTTATCCCCTACGGAATTGAATTTAAAAAAGTTATATATGATATAATGACTAAATAAGTATTATTATGTATTAAATATCATATATATACTTTATATTCATCATCATATCAATCCATTAGAAGAGGTAATGATAAAATGGGTTACATCATTTGATAAAGAAGTTGTCAATCATACAATGGAATAATAATTTCATAATCCATTTGATGGTAGTGTATATTTTTTATGTTAATTTAAAAAACACAAAAATATTTTAATGTTTTTAATTTGATTATGTTATTTTTCTATATTATTTTCTTAATAATTTAAGGAGATTGGGGAAGAAATAAATTAAAAAATCTTGATGATGAATGTTACCTCTTCCTCGGGCAACCGCCTTAGGTTTTCACAAAAAGCCTTACATGGTTGGATTATGACGAAAGATGATTATACTAATAGAGTGTGGGTGTTTTTATGTTATTTATTTATGTATTGGATAACCCAAAATTGATTTATGGTTTGAATTTAAAAGGATAGGGGGTAGTCTTTTATAATTGGGGGGAGTGAGACACTTATAAATTTTGGAAATGAAAATGGGGTAGTAATTATTTTTCTCATGAAAAAGGGTACAAAATGGTAATTATAATAAAATTGATATTATAGGTTACAAATATTTCTAGACACCAAATATTATCCATGTTTATATGTCCATTTAATCTATATATTTTTAGTTTAACCAGCGATAAATTCATTTGACCATAGCCAAGGTAATTATTTTTTGATTCTTTCACTATTTATTTTTCTAAAAATATTTATTTCAAATATTTATGTAATATAAATTTTTAATATTTTAAATATAGAACAAATTTTTTAAAACTAAATTTAAATAATTGGAAATTTTTCATTTAAATTTAATCTCATATGCCCGATAAGATAACATGTTTTCAAAGGGAAGGTTTTAAAAAATTTACATTGTTTTTATATCTACTTAAAATTAAATAATTAGTATTAATAAATATAAAATATAAATATTTTTAATTTTATATAAAATTGAATATAATTTAAATATTTAAATAATTTTAATTAAATGATTGTTTTCAATTAAAAAATTACAATTTTCTCTATTCATTAGATAATTTATAATTTCATAAAATTATCAAGAATTATACATAATATAATTTTGTATTCTTTATTGAAAAAAAAAATTCACATATATTTTCCAATATTTTGAGATATTATTTTTTAAATATGTACACAAAAAATGTGACAAAAAAACTTTTTTAAATAATATATATTTTAAAGTATAAATATTGGATTAATTCTAATAAATTTTATATAATACCCATTATATTAATGTTAGATATTCAATTTAATATATAAGATTCTTTAAATATTTCACCAAATTTTGTTTTTATGACTATTTGATTCAAAAAAATTCTATTTGCAAAAAAATGTTTATTAGAAACAGATCTCCATTATTTTTAAATGGTTCTTATTTTTATTTATAGTAATTGTTAAATAAATAATAGATTTTGTATATATGTGTAAACCATATATTTTTATTATTTATTTAATCTTATTCATACACACCATTCCAACTGTTAATTGATAACTATAATATTATATAATAATATTTTAATAATATGTCATGTTTCTTTTAAAATTAATGTTACGTGTAATGAAAGATAAACATACTGTTACGTGAAACAAAATCCAAACTCATAAATAAAAATTATTTGAAAAAAAATATTTCACAAAATCTCAAGGTGCTACTAAAACATCTTCAAGATCAAATCTAATGAAGTCATATTTTATGGTTTAACACTTCCCTAGGTTTGGAAAAATCAATATCAAACATAGTCCTCACTTTCAATTACAAAAAAGTAGCTTTATAATGATCAAGGTTCTCTAATTTAAATACTTTTTGGTTATCCATATAATGGGAACATAAAATAGAAAGAAATCATGATTGAAAATTTAGAATAACCATCCAATTCTAGGAAATCATGACTTGGATCAAATTAATGTTTCATTCCCAAGACATCAATACTTCTACCCTTTCCAAGTCAACAAAGATCTTGTCATTCGGTATTGTATTATGGGGGAGGTTTACATCCAGAATCAAAAAGGTTAAATTATAATATTTTGTATTATTTGGATTTTATCTATGTTTACTCAATATAATGTCGAGTTGGTTGGCATTAAATTCATGGGACTCTGAGTGTACTATAAATTCCATCTAACACCTCCCTGAATGAGTCTATGTATGGATCGAAAATTAGGCTTGTAAGATCCATAAAAATCATTTCTTCTTTCTTAAGAAATATTTAAATCACAATATACTAATATTACACATACAATATCAAAATACTCATTGGCAGATTATCATCTACCATAACCCACAAGTAACGATAGCCTGATCATAGGTCAATCTAAAAGAACTATCTGGATCCTCTCAATTGGTTAAATAAGCAATTTATTCATGGTAATATATACATGTTGTGATTTTTAACCTTTTTTAGTATCTTGTAATCCATGTAAAATATTATAATACCAATATACTTATGGTAATAAAATAATATCCCATAAATAGAGGTACTCGAGTGAATAAAACCCTTTATCTCAAAATCCTTTGACCACACATTTGACTCTCACAACATGGTCGATCATATATTATAATAAGGTATAAATATGAAGTCCACACCTAAAACTAAATTTATTTGTGAAATCAATCCCCCTATTTTGATTAAATACACGAAAATAAACCATAAGAACAACTAGAAATAGTTCACTACTATGGAATGTGTTGATGGAACCATCACTTGATTCTTTTTAAGAAACATACCCACTAACTACATTGAAATTTATTTAATCTGATAATGTTCAGGTCCTCATCTTTCTACATCCACATCCTATTCACCCATAATTAAATACTATTTTCATTTTATGGATGTAAAATACACTCTCCTATACTATTAATAAATCTCATCTGGAAAGCACAACAATTAATCCATTCTAAATATTACATCAAAATTCATCATATCTAAAAAAAGAAATCCCATATATTTTTATAGCCCCCAATCTCTGTTGGAAGAACATGGAATCTTTGAATATAATCTATCATCATTATAATAGTTTTATTAATAGCCAAAATATGAATATCTAAATCTACATTAAACTCTAATCAAAACAGGACATCGGAATATTTAATGGAATAAGTTGCTCATGTGTCAAATAAATACACCTTAAGCACATGAAATGATCAAAATAATACATCATGTCGTAAAAGGGACAACTAATTTTCATTTATATCCTAGTTAAAATAATAAACTCATACAACATTGAATAAATGATGTGAACAATAAAATCTCTAAATTTCAAAATGAAGTAACCCCTTATATGATTTTTTCTATTTATTCGATTAAGACCCATGACCATCTACATAAATTTATATCTCAGATGAATCCCTATTATCTATATATTGATTCCCTCCTATCCAATCACAATAATTTAGATTAATTGAATAACACATCGATTAACATTGAAAATAAATTCTAAATCATAACTGTTATAGGTGACCCATCATTCCATTTCCATGTAACTCCCACAATAGAATTATATATACACATGGAAAACAACATGATTATACCCACTAATTGATTATAAGGGGATGTCTTCCTAATATATGAAAAAAGAACCATTACCCTATCCTGAGTTCCTCTTAGTACCCTAAAAATTCTAATCATATCTTATATTTCTAAACATATAATAAAACAACCAATTGTTCTGAAAATTTCATCACCCATCCCACTGAGGATAAAAATATATCAAATTTCACTATCCTACACAATGCCCTTCTCAATAGTAATAATCTTGTAAGTAACATCAAAATAGAGCATCATGTTTTAAATCATCACCAAATACCTCGCAACACATCATTGGACAATATTAAACCTTCATTTATAACAACCATACCTTAGATCCAGTAAAACGATTACCCGATCAACTTTGCTACATGCCTTGAAGCGTGCCTCACTAAATTCTAGAGCTAATCAATTAGAAGTGAAGGATTAATGGGGTTATAGTGGTGAAAAAACCCACTAATTATTAGTTTTAAATATATTGAAAGAAAATATAAATAAAATTCATATAGATATAATAAAAATTCATAATAAATAAATAATGAATGAATAATAACCCATGAACGTGATATAGTGTAAAAACTAGATATATTATAGGTAAAAGAGAAACATGAATAATGGAATAATAAAATCCCAAAAGGGGTATATTTAGGTACATCCTAATCATCAACCTAGAATTATACACTTAAGCTACCATGTATTTGAGTAACAGAACATGGCATTATTAATGATCCAGAACAAAAAACCATAAGGTCTATCTGGGTAATAGAAGGTAACCTAAATACAATTTTATATATACTCAGTAGGCCACTAGAAATAGTGTCAATAATAAATATACTGAATGATTATAATTTGGAATAGTGTGTATGTGTAATCGGAATGTAGTTGTAATTATAATGTAACACAACCATTTCTACTAGTATATTTTTTCATCAAAGAATACCATAATGGATGAATATCTATATAATAGTGTTAGGAATTAGTTAAAACATACACTGATATATAAATTATGAAGAATATATGGAATATAGCGAATAATATTGTATCATACCAATGAGGTTCCATACCCAGGTCCATTGAACAAGGCATCCTCTTCAAGGACAGAGAGCTCATCCAAAAAAATATCTATGTTATGTTGACATACATGGTCCATGAACCAAGGCCCCCAATAAAGTCATCCTCTTCGATTACATAGAGCTCTCCCATATAAAATTTTATATTAACTTGGTTCCAGCCCATAGAGTAGTTTAAATTTAGACCGAGAAGGATATATCAATGGTTATAATCTAAGGAAAAAAATATAATAAGTCAATCGTGACATACTATATTGATGGTGCGATACTGCAATAATGGTTCCATACAAATTTATCCATCATAATCCATTTTATAATATTGATTCAATGGCCCATGTCTCTGTCCATTCCATTATTGAAAAATAATTAATTACATTCATTTAATTTATCAATTTAGTCGATATTGATAAAAGGGGGGTCCATGTTATTGATTACGCCATATTTATTAATTTCACTCATCTTAATTATATCATAAATCAACTCATTTGAATATTTTAAAGAATTAGGCCATGAAATTGTTCAACTAATTAGTAAATTTAATTCAATGAGTTATTAAAGAGATTAATGGTCCCTATTAGTGACCTTGACATTTCTCAATTAAAATCTATATATTATTTCTTTTTAAATTTTAATTATATGTAATAAAAAGGGAGGGTCCATGGATGTTCTCATTCCATAATTAACTATTGAATTATCGCATTATAGTCATTGATCAATTCTCTGACAATAGATATAAGTAGGTTCCATGTTATAGTACATTCCTTCATTAATAATTGAATTTATGACATTATAGTCATTGACCAACTCACTCATTGGAGCTATAAGGAGGGTCCTTTCTAGTGTCCATGCCCGATATGACCACCATTTACAATAAATTAATAAATTTAGAGATCATAGATATCTTTTACAATTTCAAATTGAACCATTTTTCATCCATTTTTTAAAAAAGGAAAGGTTTTATTTGAGGTATTGTACCGTTAACATCCCCATTTAATTCTCTAATGTAATACACTCATTGTTTGAAAGCTCATCTCGCCCAAATGGAAGGAATATTCCTAGGCATAAAAAAACACACCTCAAGTGGTATTTTTTTTAGTTTTTTCACCTCCAACCATATCAATGGGAAAATATCATCTGAAAACATGTATACAAATATTCAGATTAAGGTGTTACTCATTTTTAAAGATATGTGTGGATGGTCTCATTTATGTCACTACCGTCTGATATATATATATATATATATATGAATTTGATATAGTAAAAATTTTATATAAAACCAACCTCAGGACTAAGACACTTAACTAGCCAGTTATTAGAATTCAATTTCTATAAAATAAGAATAATAATAAGAATAGACCAATGCCTTAAAAATAGGTCTTATAATATCTCATGGAAATATCAAATTAGATGGAAAGATATATAGATGATAGAAAAAACATTAAACGTATACATACCTAGTGATATCCAACCTAACCAATGGAATTTGATTTAAATTCTAGATAGAGGAGATAGATTGAATCCTTTACAAAGATAAGGGGAACTCCCATGTGAGGGAGGTTATATTGAGAAATTGGAGAAGGAATAATAGCATGGACGTATTAATGAATTTTTGGTAAAAGTGTAATTAAAATTTATTTAATGAGCCTCATGGTATATAAAAACATGTACAAACTATAATAACCTTTGCTTCCACGGTACTTTTCCCTTTGAATAATGCAATAGCTTGCATTGTACACAACTTTGAAATTCTAACACACCATGACCAATTAAACTAGTCGTAATGAATTGTAATACCCACTTTCAAAAATATTATAAAAATTATTTTTCAAAAAGGTCCTCATTTTTTGGGTTTAGATTATTGAAAGTAGCCTAGGAAGAGTTTTTGTTATTTTTCAGAAAACATTCAATTTTAAATGAATAGTGAAAAACAATGTGTTATTAGTTAAAACTCACATTTTATTTAAATAATTATTTATTTTATATAAATTTATTTTAGGAAAAAATAGATACATAATAACTATATATGTTCAATGTAATTCATTGGAGTCATTTTATAATATGTTTAGATATATAAAATTTTTATTGAACTTTTTACCATCCTTTACCCACCTTCTAATGGAATTTGAAAATTTGAATAAGGCATAATTTTACCACTTATATTAGTTGAATTTATAAAATCGGAGAGACACAGTTGACATCAATAAGTAAATGCTAGTTCAATAAGTTGAAAATAATATTTGGTGAATAGTAACTTTAGACTTTAATTTACCACGGTTAAAATTAAATATGGTAATTAAGGGTTAGAAGTTATTATAATTACCCTAACACATGTCTTAATTATGTTGGATATGTTTAATTAGACAAAAAACAGCCTTAGGAATAAAATATGATCCTCTTTGATCCACATGGATTAGATTAAGTCATTTATTTTTATTTTATTTAAACAAGAGTTAAAAGAGTTAAATTCAATATTTAATAACCAAATCATTTTTAATATAGGGTAACACACAATATAATTTTGATTATAAATATTCATTAGAAAGATAAAAAGATTTCCTAGATAATTGTGTTTTATTTTTAATTTTTATACATTAAGTAATTAAATTTATTTATGAAAAAATGATGAAGCAGTAGTTACCTTATTAGTGAAAGATTAAAATAATTGATATTATAAATATCTAAATAAATATAATTTGATACTTTTAAAAAATTTATGTAATTTTATAGTTTAATATGACATTTTAGGGTTGTTTTTTATTAATTTTTCTCAAATTAATAATGTTGTTAGGACTTTAACAAAAACCAAATACCAAATTATGTCGAAATTAACATAAAAGAGTTTTTAAAACAAATATTATATTATTAATTGATACAATATTCTGAAAATTATAAGGTTCGGAAAAAGGAATTATAAAATGATATATATATATATATATCATTATTTATGAACTTTAGGTTCTCTAGGAATTTTATAGTATGATTATTAACGAATTATTATAATAATATAAATATACATGGTTAACTTTAAACTATTTATCTAAGAGTTAAATCTAAATGATATGGTAAATAGGGTGACACAAAAAAGTAAAAAACCTATTGGTTGAGTGTTTTTCGACCCATATCCACATTTTCCTTGAAATAAATCATTTCAGATCCATATAAACCGAAAATGATTTTATTATAAAATAATATTTCAAGCTTTTCCTAAAGTGACCTTCACCTATATTATAAAAGTACACTTCCCCTTCTCTAAATTTCACACCTCCAAAGCATTTTGGCTCGGCCATTACCTAACCAAATATCCTTACAACTTCCCACACATCAACTTAGAGGCCTTACTTTTGTCAGAAATCCAACCAATGGAGACCTTTTGATCATCTTAAAAGGAAACACTCAAAGAAGTGGTAATAATTTTACCACCCTCTTTCAGGTTCTTTTCTTCTTCCACGTCTAATTTATTTTTTGTTTCCATTATAATATAATCGCTTCAGTTTCTTCTATATACTGTGATGTAATTATAAAAATAGTACAACCATATTCACCATTCTATCCATAATATGAAGGACAAAGTCACCATATGTGCATACGTACAGCTTACCAAGTTCACGGCGTGGTTTAGTTGTTATTCAATACATTATTTATTGGATTTGTAGAATAATTATGTATAATTGATGTAAATAATAAATATAACATGTTAATTACTTTTTATATATTATATAAAATCTATTTACATATTATTTTTATATTAAAATAATGTTATTGTCCCTCGTGCGTATGTACGGATTACCGTCTCCACCAACGCGATGAGATTAATTTCCCCATCCTAATCATTCAGTAATACTTTTCATTTGATGATTAAAAAAATGTTTGAGAACATAATATCATTCTGTATAGTAATCAAATACATCTTATCCATTATAACCCCATCTTATGTATCAAAACATATATAGGAAAACGAACTAGTTAACACCCAAAATGACGATAATACTAAAATATTTTTAACGAAGAAATATTAGAAGATCATATATGATATAATTTTTTTGTATATGGTTCATGTATAAATGAATAAAAATTATTTAAATATTATACAGTAGGTTAATGTACCCTCGACCATGGAAAATAACAATGTAAGGGTCAATTTCACAATCTCTTTATTATCTGAGGCTATTTTTACGTAAGTATCTACTAGGACCTCTTTATTATCCACATCCACGTTTTATTAAAAATTTATATCAATACATTTTTACTTTTTACTAGACTATTGGTTAAGTCATTTTTATCCTTATTTTGCCTTATATTTTTGAATTTAATCTTTCCATTACTTTCCAAACAAGGTACTTTATGACATTTTTGACCAAAATTATGGTAACAATGTTTTTTAACATAAACAGCTTGTGCAGATATTTTCTTCCCTTATAACCTCATTGAGGCTTACCTTACAAGCTTATAAGAACATTTTCAATATAAATATATTATTTTTTAATTATGTGACTCTTAAATGATTTCAAAATAGAAAGAGATATTTCTCTCAAATAGTTTTGATTTCATCAATGTCAACATCCTTTGATAAATTTTACACTTTTTTGATGTTGGTTTATTATGAAACAAATATTACATATTGTATTTAAGGTTTTGTGATATGTTTTACTATTTATGTGTTTTTTATACCATTCATGGTTTATGGTTAATGTATTGACATTTCGTATGTTATTGTTAATATGAATGTTTATGTTATGTTTCAAACTTTTCTTATGAGGAATGTATTGGACTTAGTATATGATGGGTGGAGCCTTATATAGCTCCTCGATGCATTGGTATGTCTCATGATACAATTATATGTGGTATTTGTTCGTGGCTTTTACCAATTTTGATATATGGATTTGGTCGTGGCCTTAATCATTTTTAGACATCTTGGCTGAGGACTTGACAAAGATGTTTCAGAATGTGCCGAATTATACATTACATCATTATGTAAATAATATTGATAGTTCATGATGTTATTCGACTAGTATAATACGCATGATTATTTTTTCTTATGGAATCATTTACTCAGCACATATTCCTTCCAAAAAGTGTTCATGTTTATTATTTTCAAAGGCATGTGTTTTTAATTATTAACCATTCCTAATGTTTATGTTATCTTCCGCTGTATTGCATAACCTTACTGAGCATTTGAGCTCACCCATTTATTATGTTTCATTTTTCGATTACATAAAGAGGTTTGTTATGAGTTAATTCTATGCATAATCTAGGAGTCTTGGAGGTTTCTGATGGAATAAATTAGTGTTGTATTAATTCTAAATTTTTAATGTTGGACTTATGTATATATATTGTTTCCAGTTTTTCTAAACTGGTCGGTCATTTGAGACGTGATTCCTTGTATCATGTCAATGATATATAATAAAGCACTGACTCTGGGCAACTGGGGTCAGGGTGTTACAGTTGGCATCAGAGAATGTTTAGTACAACCCTTGGAAACTAGATTTTGAAAAACACTGATTAGAAAACATTACCCTAAGATAAAATTTGAGGATTAGTATAGAAGAACTTCCTAAAATTTTGGTAACGTAAATATTTTTTGAGTTTTCCAAGAAATACATCCCTGTTCAGATACAAGAATGTTGAGGAGACTCTAAAACATATGTACCTACAAGTGGAAACTCCAACATGGAGTATTGTGCTTGACCCGGGGTATCCTAGTACACGACAACGGCCCTTGTTGCACTCTTGGTTATGACACTCTCGGGGGATGTTCTTTGGATAATTCAAATTTTCTTTAAAACTCATTATAAAGGATTTATGATTATATACCTCCTAAAAGAAAATATTTTTTTGATTATGTATTATATCAATAAAATGCTCAATTTATGTTAAGTGTTTTACATGTTTGGGATTATTTATTGCTATTCGTAAACTAATATTTTGTATTCCATTGTATAGAAATGGCTCCTAGTGGAAGGAATGGAAACTATATCACCACACGTAATCCATGTAGGGATTTCCCTCCTACTCAAGATAATTATAGCAGAGCTGGAAATGCAGCTAGTGCTAATCAGCTTATCACCATACTGGGACAACTCATAGAAGTTATGAATATTATCCTTACCTGTATGGAGCACCCTGATCCACAATGTAGAGGATCAATGTTAGACTGCTTCAGCAGGAAACAACCAAAAACATTAAATAGGTCTACAAATCCATTTGTAGTTGAATAATAGATATGTTCCTTAGAAAAACTATTTCAGGCATTGTGGAGTAGCAAAATGGAAAAAGTTGTCATGGAAGCTTATCGTCTCACCGGAGATGCAGATCAATGGTGGTCATGAATTTAAAACACATAGGAGGATGACTTAGTATCATGTATGGAATGGGGGAGTTTAAAGAACTTTTTATTTTGAAAAATATGTTCCTCGTTACCTTCGACCAGATATGGAAAGGTAATTTTTGAGTTTGAGGAAAAAGGAGGATAAGAATGATTCAAAGTATTAAAGGAACGTTACTAGGATAGCAGTGCATGCTATAGATTATATACATAACCTAATATTTAAGATTCATCATTTCTTTGATGGGTTAAAACCATCTCTCTGTCGAGAATTCGTATTGAAATCCTTCTCCTCGTATGAAGAAATTGTCTCATGTGCTATCAAGATAGAAAAGTAATTCTCTAAGTCGTATGACTATAAATAAACGAAAGAGAAGAAGAGATATGTTGATCACTCTTGGAAAGGAAATATGGATACAGGGTAGAAGGGAAGAGTTGTGTTTCCACCCTATGAAAATTTTGGAAGGAAGCACTCTAGTGCATGTCTAAAAAAAGGAGAATGCTATAAATGTGTAGAGAAAGGCCATCTTTCTTGTGATTGTATGGGGAAAAAGGAAGCTACCAATGTTCAAAGATACAATTTAAGTGAGAAAGTACATTATGAAAATGAATTTCCTAAGCGTCAAGGAAACATACCTCTGAAAAATTCTACGGGATCACGGACAAGATTATGCGATCACTACTGCTGAGGTTGAATCTTTGAAAGATGTGGTGGAAGGTAATTTAATGGTTTCCTTAGAATTAGTGAATTCATTATTTGATATTGGATCATAAAATTGTTTCATACCTTCCCAGTGTGATAAAAAATGGATATTTCCAATTTTATTTCACAAGGTAGTTGTCAGTAAAAAATCTTAAGGGGGGTATCATGGCAACAATTCTTTCTGAATCATCACCCATTAAGGCATTTAAATGATATTTATCTGCTGATCTCATCTTCATACCCATGATTGAATTTGATATAATCCTTTTTATTTATTGTCTTTTGAACCATCATGAGGAAATTTATTATAAGAAGAAGGAGGTTACAATTCTTGATGATGATAAGGAGTACATTATCTTTAGATCAGAAACACCACCACATGATTCTTATCTAGACCCACCCCTAGTATCTCAAATAAATTCAATTATTTTGGAGTAATTGAATGAAATAACTATGGGTGAAGAAAATAATGTTCAAATAGAGGAAGTACCTATTGTGAAAGAATGTGTTGATGTGTTTCTAGAGGATTTACGTAGATATTCTCCATAACGAGAAACTGAGTTTCCCATTTATTTAATTCCTGATTCAAAGCCCATATTGAAGACCCCTTATAGAATGGACACTAAGGAATTAATGTAACAAAAAAACTAGAGGAAATGAGTAATAAGGGACTTATTCTCACTAGTTTTCTCCATGGGGAGCCCCTCTTTTATGTCAAGAAGAATATGGATCTATGAGTTTGTGAATTTATTACAGGGTGGTCGATGCTCTAAAAACTAAAGAACAAGTATCCCCTACCTTGCATTGATAATTTATTTGAAATTTTTTTTGTATCTCAATATTTTTCAAATATTCAACTTTTCTCTAGATATCATATATTGTGTGTGAAGAAGTAGGAAATTCTGAAGGCATCATTTTGAACCAGGTCTGTGCATTACTTGTTTATTGTAATGCCTTTTGGGATGACTAATTAACCCTATATTTTCATGGATCTAAGGAACATAGTTTTCAATGAATATCCTGATGAATTTATAGTGGTATTTATTGATAATACCATGGTATATTCCAAAATCAATGAAGATCATCAAAATCACTTGTGAATTATCCTAAAGACTCTTAGATGAAATGAAATATATGGGATGTTTAGGAAGCGTGAATTCTAGTTTCAGGATATTTCATTTCTTGTTCATATTTTCTCTATAAAAAGAAATCTCTATTGTTCCTTCTAAGAAAAATGCAATCCAAGAATGGAAAACACCGAAATGTACAGCTGAGTTACTCATTTTTATTGGTTTAGCAGGTTTTTATTGACATTTCTTCGAGATTTTTTCCTAATTGGCAGACCAATTAAACAAGCTCCCACGTAAAGGGGTAAATTTTGTATGGATAAAAGAGTGTAAGGGATGTTTTGAATAAATGATGTTAATATTAGTCAATACTCTTATATAGACTCTACCATTGGGGAATGATGGGTTGGTTATTTATAGTGATACATCAATGAAAGGACTTGGTTGTGTTCTTATACAGAATGATGGATTTATTGCATATGCATCATGATAGCTAAGAATTCATGAAAAAAACAATCCTACTAAGGATCTTGAGTTAGCCGCTATAATTTTTACTTTGAATATATGGAGACACCATATCTATGGTTAATAATGTGAGATATATATCGATCACAAGATTTTGATGTGTATTTTCTAATAGAAGGAATTAAGATGATGAAAATGCGATGGCTTGAGCTATTCAAATATTATGAATTCACTTTACACTACCACCTGGGGAATGAAAATAAGGTGTTAGATACTTTTAGCAGAAAGAATCAATGAGTTTTGAACAAGATGAGATTTGAAAAATATCATATATATATATGGATCTAGTAAAGATGAATATGGATGTGATAATGGAAGATGAAAAATCGATACATTTTCAAATGGTTTCCAATCAATCTTTATTATAAATGATAAAGGGTTTTAAGAATGATGATGAGGAGTTTCAAAAGAAGATTAAATCTATGAATGATGGTAAATTGATCGACTTCATTTCTGAAGATGGGATTCTGAAATTTGGGAAGTGTCTTTTAGTTCCTGACATACCTGATCTAAAAATAGAATTAATGGATGATGGTCATTGCTCCAATTTCTCCATACACCCTGGTATCACTAAGATGTTTAGATATTTGAAGGAACATGCTTAGTGGGACAACATGAAGAGATAGATTTCTCATTATGTGTCAATATGTATGGTTTTTCAACAACTGAAAGCTGGAAGGAAACATCCTAGAGGAATCATACAACCTCTTCTCATACCTAAGTGGAAATGGGATTATATTACAATGGACATTTTCATGGGACTAAAAAAGAATCCTATAAGGAATGATACAATATGAGTCATTCCTGGTTTTCTTACCAATTCATCACGTTTTCTTTCAATAATATAATATATTCCACTTGAATGTTTAGAAAGACTTTATATTAATAATGTTTTATGTCTTAATGGTGTATCCATATTAATTGTTTCTGATCATGATCCCTATTTTACATCCAGATTTTCTAAAAGTCTTCAGAAATCTCTAGATACTGATATTCGTTTGAGCACTGCCAACCACCCACAAACTGATGGACAATCAGAACGTACTATAAAAACCTTAGAAGACATGTTGAGATCTTTATCACTTGAATTTAAAGGTATGATGGATCAATAATTACCCCTGGTAGATTTTTCTTATAACTTCATAATCCATTCAAGAATTCAGATGGCACTATATGAAGCATTAAATAGAATGATTGGTCGCACGCCAACATATTGGGATGATGTTGGTGAAAGAAAACTCATAGGCCCTGAATTTGTTGAGGAAACTATAGAAAGGTGAAGGATATCCAAACCAATATCAAAGCATCTCAAAGTAGGAAAAAGTGTTATGCCGATAACCGAATGAAAGATTTGGAATTTCAAGTACAAGATCAAGTTTCCTTAAAGATATATCCATGGAAGGGAGTTATACGTTTTGGTAAGAAAGGTAAATTAAGTCATAAGTACAACATAACTTTTGAAATTATATAATGAATTGGGGCTATAGAATACCATTTGGAAATACCACCATCTCTATCCAAAGTTCATGATATATTCCACGTATCATTGTTGAGAAAATACATGCCTAACCCAACACAAGTACTCACCTATGAGGAAATTTAACTAGAAATGGATCTATCTTATTGTGAATAGCCTGTCAATATTCACAGTACTAGAGAACAAGTGTTGGGAAACCGGACAACTCATCCGGAAAATGTTCTACGGAGAAACCATAAGATGGAAGAGGCAATGTGGGAACCTGAGAATAGACGATGATGAATCACCTGAATCATTTTCTCTAGTATTACTATAGAAATTTCTATGAATAAATTATTTGAAAGAAGGAAGAATGTTACACCTCATACTTCCATGGAACATTTTCCTTTGAATAATGCAGTAGCTTACATCATACGCATCTTCAAGATTCTAACACACCGGTACTAATCAACCAAGCTAATATGATTAGTAATTCCCACTTTTTGAAATTTTATATATTTTATTTTTAAAAATGGACTTCATTATTGGGTTTGGAATATAGAAATTATCATAGGGTGAATTTTTGATATTTTTCAGAAAAATTTCAATTTATACTAAATAGTGAAAACTACAGGGTTATTATATAAAACCGACCTTTTATTTAACTAAATATTTATTTTATTTAAATTTATTTTAGGTAAAAATATATTCATAATACCTATATAAGATCAATGTAATTCATTGGACTCATTTTGTAATTTGTTTAGATATATAAATTTTTTATTGAACTTTTTTCCTTCTTTCACCCACCTCCTTGGAGCATTAGAAAATTTGTATAAAACTTAATTTTACTACTTTTGTGAGATGAATTTCAAAAATCTGAGATACATAATTGACATCAGTAAGTAAAATTTCGTTCAATAAGATGAAATTAATTTTTGGTGATCAGTAACTTTTGAATTTTATTTACCACGGTTAAAAGTAAATTGGGTAATTAAGGGAAAAATGATATTATAATTACCCAAACACATGTCCTAATTCTAATGGATAAGTGTAATTAGACAAAAAACAAAATTAGGAATGAAATATCATCCTCTTTGTTTCACTTCGATTAGATTAAGGCATTTATAATTAATTTATTTAAAAAAGAGTTAAAAGAGTTTAGTTCAATGTTTAATAAATAATCCATTTTTTATATATGGTAACACACAATATAATTTCAACTATAAATATTCATTAGAAAGATAAAAATATTTCCAACAGAATTTTACTTTATTTATAATTTTTAGACTTTATATAATTATATTTATTTACGTTAAAATGAGGATGAAGTCATTACCTTATTAATGAAATATTAAAATAATTGATATTATAAATATCATAATAAATTCAATTTGAATCTTTTGATGAATTATTCTTAATTTTATAGGTTAATATTACATTTTAGGGTTGATTATATGAATTTTTTTCAATATAATAATGCTTTTATAACTTTTACAAAAACAAAATACCAAATAGTGTCAAAATTGACAAAAATGTGCTTTTAAAACAAAATTTATATTAATAAATGATATAATATTCCTAAAAATATTAAGCTCATATAAAGGACATATATAATAATAGGTATATCATTATTTAACCACTTGGGGTTATTTTGGCATTTTATTGTACGTTTATTGACCAATTTGTTAATAATATAAGATTACATGGTTAAAGTTAAAATATTTATGTAAGAGATAAATAAAAAATGATGAGGTTAATATAGTGAGCAAAACCTATGTAAAAAATATTGGATGAGTGGTTTTCGATCCCTATACACCTTATCATCGAAATAAATTATTTTGGAGCCATTAGAAACCGAATATTATTTTATTATAAAATAACATTTCATGATTTTCCTAAGGTGAACATCACATATCTTATAAAAGAGGACATTCCCTTATCTTAATTTCACACCTCAAAAGCCTTTGGATCTCCCAACCCCTACATAAATATCCTTCAAACATACCTCATATCATCCTATAGGCCTTACATTGGTAAAAAATTCCAACCTATGGAACCCTTTTGATCAACTCAAAAAGAAACACCAGAAGAAGAGGTAATAATTTCACCACACTCTTTCAAATTCTTTTCATAATCCACATCCTCTTTCTTTGTGGTTTCCAATCTATAATAATAATTCCAGTATCATTTATATACAGTGATTTTATTATAAAAATTGTACATCCATTTTCATCATTCTATCCATCATATGAATGGAAAAGTCACCATACGTGAGTACGTACAGCTTACTGTCTTCACATCGTGGTACACTTGTAATTAAACACAATATTTTTTGGATTGGTATAATAATGAAGTATAATTTATGTAAATAATAAATATAACATGTTAGTGATTCTATATTTATTATATACAATTAATTTACATATTATTTTAATATCAAAAGAATTTTATTGTCGCTCGTGCGTACGTACGAATTACTATCTCCATGAACGTGATGAGATTAATTTCCCCATCGTAACAATTCAGTAATAATTTTCATTTGATTATTAAAAATAGTGTTTAATAACATCATATAAATATTTATATAAATCAAATACATCATATCCATTACAAACATGACTTATGTAACAAAACATAGAAAGGAAAACGAATTAGTTAACACCCGAAATGACGATAATACTAAAATATTATTAACGAAAAAATATTAGAAGATCATATATGATATCATATTTATGTATGTGGTTCCTGAATAATTTAATAACAATTTTTTAACTATTATAAAAGATTTTAACATACCCTTTCCCAAGGAAAAGTCTAAGGTAAGGGTTAATTTCACGATCTAGATATTATCTGAGGTTGTTTTTACGTTAGTATCTATTGGGACCTCTTTATCATCCATATCTGTGTTTTCTTAAAAATTTATTTCAAAATATTTTTAATATTTACTACACTATTGGATAATATTATTTATACTATTATTTGACCTTATATGTTTTGAAAGGAATGTTTCTGTCATTTTCCAAACAAGATGCTTTATGACCTTTCTGAAAAAATTAAGGTAAAAATGTATTTTACTCTTATATGTTGGGTGAGGATATTTTCCACCATTATAACATCGTTGAATATTCCCTTAAAATATTATAATAATATTTTCAAAATAAATATTTTCCAAACAAGGTATTTTATCAATATCCTTTGATAAAATTTACACTTGTTTGAGGTTGACTTATTATAATACAAATATTCCATATTGTATTTAAGGTTTTGTGATAAGTTTGACTATGGATGTGTTATTTTTATAAAATTCATGGTATGTTGTTAATGTATTTAAATTCTGTAGTATAGTTTTAATATGAATTTTTAAGTCATGTATCTACCTTTTAATATAAGGAATGCATTGGACTTAGTATGTGATGGGTGGAGCCCGCTATAGCTCCTCGATACATCAGTATGTCTCATGAGACAAATAGGCGTGGAATTGGTCGAGGCCTTTCCCAATTTTGATATATGGTTTTGGCCAAGTCCTTAATCATTTTTAGATGTCTTGGTCGAGGCCTTGAGAAGATGTTTCAGAATGTCCGCCATTATATATTACCTCATTATGAAAATAATATTGATGTTTCATGTGGTTATTCAACAAGTAGAATACCCAAGATTATGTATATAATTATTTATACAGCTTTTATTTCTTCGATAAAGTGTTCATGTTTATTATTTATAAAGGCATTTGTTTTTAATTATTCATGATGCCAAATGTTTATTTTATCTTCTACTGTGTTGCTTACCCTTACTGAGCGTTTGAGCTCACCCCTTTATTATGTTTCATTTTCCTTGTATATGAAGATGTTAGTTATGAGTTACTGGAATGCATAATCTAGGGGTCTTGGGTGTTTCTAATGATATAAATTAGTGTTTTATTTCATCTCAAGTTGTAATATTGAACTTATGTATGTATCTTGTTTCCAATAATACTAAATTGATTTGTCCTTTGGGACATGATTCCTTGTATCATGGAAATGCTATGTAACAATGCACTGATTATGGATAACTTGGTTTGGAGTGTTACACCCACCATGTGCTACCACTGTCCAAGGGGTTATCCCCTTTTATGACTAGGAACATGTTTTCACAAACCATAGGTAGCCCATGAAACGACATGTATATTTAATTTTAGAGTTATAGCATGGTCATGTGGCATTGTTTTCATGATTTTTAAAACTATGTGACACCACTTAGAGGGTTTCATGGTTTACCATCGAGGGCCCCATTGTTTTTTAAATACTATGATCCATTTTTTTCCTTTCCCAAAAAATATGTTTTAGAGCCATAAAATTTAAACACTCATATAAACTTTTGAGAATCATTTTATATGTTATCCCTCATCCCAAAATAATACTTTTATGTGTTCAAACTCTTTTATTTCATCTTCTAGACACAATTTAATAATTGGCCCATCCACCAAACAAACATATCTAATTATCTTGAAAATTCCAGTGGTTCAGAAGCATAGGAACTTATGAAATCCCCACCATAGAAATTGTCATTCCTTATAATCCATAGGGACTAAATAAACAACACCCATACTACATGGGTCTTGAAATTTAATTTAAATTATCATGTTTCACTTCAAAAATCCCAAAAACCTCCAAGAATAACATAAATAAAATTTTGCCAAAGATAAAAAATTCATGTAAATGATCGGAACCACCAGAGTATCATTAATACAGTGAATATGAGAGCTCCTCTCACGTATGAAATTCTCTCTTCATCATCAGATTTATAATTAGGAATATCTTTCTCTCCACCATAAATTATTTATTAATTATAAAAAATTCTAATTCATGGTACTCCCACATAAAAAAAATTCCTATATAATCATACACTTATTTTTCTAAAGAAACCCTCTATATATTTATTAAATTACACATTTTAGAACTGCCCTTATGTGGTGATATGAATGAAATTATAATACTCCGATTGCATTTTTTTTAAACTATTCACGTTGGATTTTCTGTGAAAAGCTATAGTAGACCGTTAAACTACATCCATGTAACTCCAATGATGTATTAATCATGGTTATTTATCAACCTCATTTAAATTTTGAAGAATACTCAAATATAATTTCATTAGAAAGAATCTGTTTGAAAATTCACAGCTTAATTGTCGATGTATCACTAATAAAATTCTATAACCATTTCCCCAGAAAATGCTTAGTTTCTTTTAGAAAGATTCGAAATTATTTTATTTGAATTATAGTGATGTATCCTATCTAAACCATAATCCATTAATTTCTATCATCATGCTATAGTAAATTCACTAGCAAAGAACTAATCTATTTTCCATAGATCGTCAAAACATAACTATCTAATCGAGATGAACCACATGTTTGGGGTAATGTTGTTTCAAATAATGGAGTCCAAGGTAGTCCATATTCAAGATTTTATTTGTTATACATTAGTACATTGCTAATATGTAAACATATTAGAAATGATAAAAGATTCTCTAGGTTGTATCTAACATTGGGGACATTTCGATTAATTGACCACTTTGTAGGAGTCTTCCCAAGGAATTCCAACTTTTGAATCCAAGTGTAACTTATAAAAGTCATTCGTATATAGAGAACTGAGTCCATGACCAAGGTTATGAAACAAATCACTAGTAATTTACATTTCATTTACCAAGAAACCTATATGTATGTTTTCAAAACTATTGAACATTATATGAGAACATAAACTATAATCCAATGACTGATAACATGATCACATCACCGTTCTCATATGAGGGTATCCCACCAAATATTGAATGACCCACTCCCCACCTTAGGATAATTATTTTAAACAGTCTAATGTGATGAAGACATTATCCCTACATCCCAGAAACAATAGATATAATGGTTGACATGGATAACAACCCTTTCATCTCAAGCACTAACGTAAATGTCATCCACCCCCCATCCACACTTCTAAGGAACAATATCAATGTTGTTTAGTTATTTTTAAATGAATGGGTTTTATCACTATTAAATGTAAAATAGAGTACTATAAACCACATGGGATATTTTAAACAACTATTCATTAAAAAATCATAGGGGGTTATTCATTAACCCATAAAAACTATTTAGTATGGTTTCTCGTTATATAGTCAATTAACTCTCTGCATACTAATGATGATGTCGAGATAAGGGTAATAATCACCTCTAGACAATAAGTAAACTGATATCTCATTCATAATCTTGTATTTCTCTCTTTAAGACATGATCAGATAAAAAACATTGTTTTCCTTCACAAACACTAGATTTCACATCATCTAATGATGTGTGTCATAGACCTACCATGGGTCAATGTTATGTTGTTACCTAGTTTATCTCTAAATAATACCCTCTTATAGGGTGATTTTTTTAATATAACCCAATAATTTTGGTCTCCATGACTACGATCACAACTTATTTTCAAATAGTGGTCCCATCCCACACACAAAAATTCACTAATATTTAATTTTGAAATAGTTTCCTTGTGAAATTGGCATGAACTGACTTATCAGTTATAGATTGTGTGTTAACATATACCACCGTGTTTAATACATGACTCTCACTCTTATGTGTCATCAAATATCAAGGCCAAACCAACCATGATACCTGATATTTCATTATATGACACACTATTCTATCTTTTAGAAATCCTCATCATAACCAGGCACCTCTCCCATCCCATTATTTACTACAGAACATCCCACATAAAAACGTCATTTTAGATAAGTAAGCATCAAGCATTGAACCACTGGTCATCAAGACTAGGTTCCAGGATAGTCTTACCCATTGAAGCAAATTTTTAAACACATGGTTTTAGGATGATTTTAAATAAAATCCAAGGAATCACCATCCCAAAATTTCCAAACATTTCCACATTCATGAATCCATATAGAAATTAATGTAACGAAATGATCATTTACCTTATGGATTTTTTTGTATTTTCCTCTTCAATGGATTTTCATTATGAAATTAAATTCAACTAACCTACGAGTGTCTGAGTTATAACTGAATGTCTCTAGAAATTCCACATATCCTTACCAATCAAACACATAAGGGTCCACTGGGTTGTACACCTAGCACTAATATCTCTAGAATGCAAACAACATCCCACATGAGTACTTTTCAAATACACCATATAATACACCTAAAACTCTTTTAAAAGCGGTAAAACTAATTTCAGGTAAATGACAGTAGACTTGTGAATATCATAACCTATCATCATAGGTTTAATTACATTACCTAGAAAATGTTATCATACTAGAACCTTATAAGTTATTATAATACTCATAAGGAACTTCACCTTATAGGGTCATGATGTTAGTTTAAGGGACAAGAAGATTTAACTCAGTGGTTATCTACGTATAGAAATAACCCCTCAGTATTTAACATACCTGAAAAACCAACAACCTTCTTGGGGTTTTCATTTCAACCAATTATATTTCTATATAACTCAAACAATTAAATGGATTATACTTAGTGTTCCAAGGAACAAATCTCAAAATTATTCCATATTTTCATTTAAAAGGGAACCACCTAAATGGTTTAACCCCTCATTTTTTACATAATTCATAATAAATATCTATAATAGTCCTTATAATCTTTCTAAGCTCTATCAAATAACTATTTGATTTTATAAAAAGCAATATATAATCCAACTAAGATCTACCTGAAATAGTCATGTTTCCATATCAATCAAATCTCAATGTAAACTAATGATAACTCTTATACAATGTTCCATACCATAAATACCAATTTAAGGATTCATTATTCACTCATTTAACTGGATATTATTTTTCAGAACATTGGTAACAGTTTATAAACAAAATACATCAAGTAATTTTTTTAAAATAAAATTAAACTACGAAATTTATTACAATAATTCCATGAAAAATTAGAAAATTTATCATAATTCCTTTATTTATAAAGTTATTTATCTCTGAAATTCTCATAATTTTATTTGGTGATAATAATGTCACGCAAACACTATATAGAAAATAACCCTTTAGGTTACAACTGGAATTTTAATTAACTAAATTATAATATATACAAAACTCAAGAGAGCAGACAATGGAAATAATCATTTTAAGGGAATCAATTCAATTTTCTTCAAAAAAATGTTTATATGAATCATAATTTTATAATATTTAAGATTTATAAATAACCATCCCATGTAAAGAAAGTAAATCCCACTAGGGTTATGTTCCAAAACATATAATGAATATGGAGACCTTTTTAGTCCTTTTTATGTCATTCAGGTCTAATTATAAATTTATCTATACCATGTTTAGGGATTCAACACTCTATAAATTATAATTAGAGTCCCATTATGTGTAACTTATTATAAATACATTATCAAAATTTCAGAATACATTTAGTGGGATTCTCTCACAAGAAATATTCCTCAACTAAAATATATGGTTCCAACTGTCCATTTATGAATTTATCTATATGGGTCTACATTCACAAATTATAGATGCCTAATTTTTTATAATATTCAATTAAAATCATTATATAAAAATAACCATTTTATATCATAATAAAAATTAATAATTTATATATAAATTATGTTTAAGTTAGATTCATATACAATTACAAAGTTATATATTTATTAGTCATTATAGGTTAGAATTTTAATTCATTTAACTACAAATATATCTTTGGTTTTTATTTAAGAAGATAACATGTCTATACATGATGGGATGCTTTTATGGGTCACCCTTCTAAATTTATTAAGGCTTATACACTTTATAAATTCTTATTTACAACTATATAATCAAATCCATAACTTTTTAATCAAATTCAACCAATAATTCATGGATCAATCATTCTATTATTTTATAATTAAGGTTACACAATCAATATATATAGGAAATATCCATTTAGGATGATGCAAGCATATTAATAACCTATCAAATATAATAACTATAAAACAACATATTATCAATAAAAAATAATACAATAATACATGGAAATAATTTTGGAATGATACTGCATAAGAAGAATAGACTATCATGGAGTATAGGAAACCACCTAGTCATGGTATACACACAAGAATTCTAAATCACATAAGAAACATCCATCAAATATCAAGAAGTCGTGAAATGAAATATACCTTGCATGGAATGTGCATGAACTGGGAATCTCTATATACCAACAATGATGCATGAAACAACCCTCTTTTATATAATAGGCCAATGAAAAATATTTTTTATCATTAAATTAGTTACCACATGAGGTAAAATAATCACCCAAGGTGAAATATTAGTCAACTGTAATAATATATCATTATAAAGATTAGTCTAATCCTTTGAAACATGACCATTTCATCATGTATGGGTATGTCGGAAAGAGACACACAATATTTCCCAAGTGATAACACATTCATACTCTCCTATATACCATATGAAATAAATAAGACAATGAAATTGAAATATCTAACACCACTTGTAACATATCAAATCAAGGTCCACTAAACGGTTCGCCAAAATAGTTCTCTATGTGGCCTCAAGTGCTCCTCCCTATATTCCAATGGCTTCTGAATAATTATATGGGTATAAAGGGTATATGGTTGGGATACTAGACCCTTTAGATCAGTAATAAATATAGTGTAATCCAACATTAATAATGGAAGTTGAATTTTATAACAACTGACAATAAAAAAATTAATGAATACTCATGCATGAATTTGATACAATGTAATGAAATAGACATACAATAGGTAATACATAAACACGTATAATATAATTTAAATATATCAAAAGGTTATCTACATTATAATCCAGAGTAACAATTCAGTATTTTTATATTAAGATCCCTTGTAAAAGAGTGAAGAAAAATAGAATAACCTGTGATCCTGAACGTAAACCAACAAAGTTCATATGGGTACCATTCAGCATCCCATATAGGGTGTGAGATATGCATAGTAAGACACCAGGAAGAGTTTATATAGCAAATATTATCAATTAATATATGTTGTAATAATTTGAAGGTATAATAGAAATAAATCATTGATAATAAATCGATACATATAAGTTAACCATTAAATTTTTTCAACAATGAAATCTATAAATGATGAATATCCATATAATAGTGTGACACATCATCTAAGTTCCATGTAGGATTATAAACTATTAGTCATCTATATAATACACTAAATAATCTTGTGTCATGCCTATGAGGGTCGTGACATGTGTCCATTGAACCTGAAATCCTTTTCATGTTCACAGAGAGCATCTATATAATACTCATTGTAATGAAGACATTGAGGGGTCATGAGCCAAGAACATCAACCAGGGAATCATCATTATGTCCAAGGATATCATCCATATAAAACATGGGATAAGCATCAAAAGATCCCATAGAGTGAATCAAATTTGGTCCAAGTAATCTGGAACCATGGTTATAACCCAAATCATCCAATATAATTAGTCATTGGTGTTCTACCATGATGTCTGTTCCACACCACAATATCAGTTCTATATTAAAGTATCAATCATATAGAATTTTATAAAATGTGTTAAAAGGCATATTTTAGTTTCCATGAAATTTATAATTTAATTCATTACAATAAATTCTTTTATCAATTCACTCCCTAGAGATAAAAGGAGGGGGAATGTTACTGTCATTTCCCTTTTTAACAATTTGATTCTTCTTAATCATTTAATAAATCATCTCACCTACAAGTTATAATGACTTTTTCCATGTTAGTTTATATTCCATTAATAATTTTAATTCAAAAATTTATTAAATGTATCAAGGCTCTATTACATTGTCTTATACCGTTATCAATTTAGAAATTCAAATTTATTTCAGGTTTAATTTTACTTCTTTGCAACAAGAAAGGTAGGGTCCAGATTATTTTACATTATTTCATTAATAATTGAATTTATCACATTATAATCATTAATAATTTCAATACAAAAATATATGTGGGTTAGGCTAGTCTCCATTCCCCCATTGGAAATTCAATTTATCAGATTATAATACTTGATCAACTCACTCACCACAGTTATATGGAGGGGAAATGTTAGTGTATATGACCTCTTTAAAAACTATTTACATTATATTAATAAATCCCAATATCATCCTTAGAAATTACAATATCAAATTATTCCACTTCATCTTAACATTATACTTTTAAAAAAATGTGTCATAATAGACTTCTCCCAATGAAATCACAATTTAACTGTCAAAATTATTCCACTCATGCGTGGTATTATTGATATCCCAAAGGGGTGGAATAGAAATAGGTATTCAATTAAATTCACCTCAAGGGGTATTTTTACATTTTTAGGTGAACTAAGACAATATAAAAGTATAATAGAACATCAAAAAACATTTTTCATAGCATTCAATTTAAGGTTTTACACATTTTTTAAGAAAAGCACAAAGGTTCTTCTATGTGACACTATAATATGATCTATAAACATCCATACATTTAGGGAATCAATTTTGACCACCCACCTCAAGAATAGAAATCATCTATCATCCATTATCGGGATTTCGTTCAAACAAAAATGGGATAAATCCTTAGAATAAAAAATCACTCTGAAAATAGGGAATATGATTTCAAAAAAATATCATATGCAATAGAAAAAAAATTGAGGAAAGAAACAAGTGGATTCATATTATTACCAATTTCTATCCAAAAAATCGATAGAGTTCAATTAAAATTAGAGTTAGTGGAGATTTAGGTAATCCTAGGCGGGTTATAATGGTCACTTCCATGTGAAGAAAAAGATACACTGTGATTATTGTGGGAAATGGTCAATGAAATTATTAAGGTATTCAAGGTGAAACAGATTAATTTCTATCAATTTAATGTGTACAATGGTTTGGTCTCGTAGTTTTGAAAACAATGCACCAACTATGTAGTACCACTATTCAATTTGATTTCCCGCTCACATGGCTTAGTGAATGGTTTGACCAACCATGAACTACCATCCAACCACTTCTATATATAATTATATACATCTCACAAATAATTTTTTCCCCATGTGAATTGTCTATAAATGATTTTACATCCCTTATTGGGCCACATGGTTTCCACATGGTGGATATTTGATTCTTATAAAATCATAAACCCTTGACTTCTTCTCCGGAAAACGATTTTTCAGAGCACAATTCTTTCAAAGCACATACAAAATTATGATAAAATTATCAAAATTTAAAACAAATCTAAAAAACAATTGTTTTGGTGTTATAACTATCAAAATTGGGTTCTAAAACTCAATTTAATATTTTTACCATCCACAAAACACATATTTTACATTATCATGAAAATTCCAACAGGGCCATAATGAGAGATCTTATAACTATTAAGGATATCTATAAGTACCTCTAAAAAACTAAGGATATTATTTTCATATATTTATGAGGTGTGTATCAATTCATTATGGTTTATACAGATTATAGATACCAGAATTATCTGAACAATGTAGATTCACAATCATTAAAGGTAATTATTCTTAATAGAGGAGTTATGATTTGGAAGAGTCCAAATCATCTAAATGTCAATGATTCTGTTGAGGAAACTATTTATATTATAGATTATGTTATGGAAAATGAATATATTTTCATATAAAACTTCCTTCAATATATTGTTTTTGTGCCCAACAATAAATACCCTACCACATTATATTATGATAATACTATAGTGGTGGCTCTCGCAAAAGGTACTAGGTCACACCAACAAACATGGAACATAAATTGGTTGTATCTCATTTTTATGGATTTTTATATGGGTAAATTTGTACTGAGTATAGTCCCTATTGAAGAGAAAATTTTAGACCTCCTGACTAATACCTCAATATAATCATGAGTATCATGTGAGTTCTAGCATACTGAAGGCAATTAGCAATTAGATCTAGTGTAAGAGGGTGTATTTTAGAGTGTGAACCTATAAATATCCTATATATAATTTATGATTACCTTTATTCATTATTTTGAATATCAATAAACCTATTATAATGTCATTATTATTATGAGATATAATATTGTATATTATAATTTCCTAAGAGTTAATGTCAAATGGAAAGTTCAATGGAGTTCCTCAGGATGATGGGAACCATGAAGTGTCGTGAGATTATTTTTGATCCTATTTCTTACATCCATATGATATAATTTAATGGGGATTAATTAATATAATATATAAATACTAGAGATTCTTATTACATTGAGGCACTTTTTCACAGTGTACATCCATGATAATTTCAAGTTAAAAATAGTATAAGACCCTGGACCACTAATAAGAAATCATAATTCATATATATTTTTTGATGATCCTATCATCACATGTGTCTATTAATATTTATTATTATTAATTGATATCATTATTCATGTAATTTATTTATAAATGAAAACCATGATAACAAATGTTCATAAATATGTTGGATATATTGGGTGTTCTATAAATCATATTCCATTAATGAATAAAAACCTAGGGAATTTATATTTTTGGTTATTTAATATAATATTATATCTTATGCCCTTTTATGGGAATGGAATATCCTAAATTAATCTACGGATTTGGTGTTCTATGGGTCAATTCAATTTGTGAAATTTGGAGAATGTTATCTACCACAATTGTTGATAACAGTTTCATGTAACCTGCATGATTAGAGATATAATGATAATGGGATTATATTAAATAATGGGAGTTTTTTTAGATTTTATTTCACTAGAAAATTTACATCTTTACCAATAAATGTCACACACATAGAATTTATATTAATAGATTATTATTCTTGATTTAATTATTAACATTAAACTTCTATATTTAGGTTAATTGTAATATATTATAAAAACACTATTATTTAAATTTGACCATTATAACATAGCTGATAAATTACCAGTGTGAATAGTAATAAACACAATATACAAAATTATTATTATTTTTATATATTTCAAAACCATTAATTAATAAATAAGCACTCAATTTTTAGTAAATTAAATTTCTACTTCAATAATATGTTTTCATTGAAGATGGTTTGGTTAGATTTTCTATTAAAATTTTGTAATTAATTTCTGTATCCATTATAAAATAAATTTTATAAAAAGAAAATTTACCATTTTTTAAATTACTATATTAATGTTCATTTAGTGTGGGAATTTGTTATTTTTTAAAATATTAATTTTTAGTTAATAATTTAAAATATTATTTTTATAGAAATTTCATTTTCTTTTATTATATAAATTATTTGAAAATTTACATTATGATTGGAATTCTATAGTAATGTAACATAATTTCCCATTATTTATAAATAATATAATTAATTATATAGTAATCATCATTATACTTTTTCTGGTTCAAGGTCAATTTTTAATTTAGAAACATGTTCTTCTAAAACTATTTTTCTTATGTTTTATTCATTTATATTAAAATTTATTTCTAACACTTTTAGAAACTAAATCAGGAAAAATGTATTCATAATTTTGAATCATGTTGTTTATATTTTTTAAAGATTACCCTTTTATTTTGGGTGATTATGAAGATTTAACATAGTGAATATTTTTCACCTTCATAAGGGTAAAATGGGTAAAAATAGGCTAAAACTATGATATGAGGAAAAAATATATCTATAAAACATTTATTTATACTTTTTTCAAAAAATTGTACCAAAAATGTACTTGTTTTTAAATTTTGGAAATTTATCTTAACTTTCCTTTGTTAATGACATATTTATAATTTTATAGAATTTATGAAAACTAAATGTATCTCTCATTTTTTAATATTTAAAATATATATTTAAAGAGAAAAAAATTGGGTATATTTAATTATAAATATTTTATTGAAAGATGAATATTCGTTTCATTTTAATTTTTTTTAATTTAATGATATAATTATTACCTAAACTTCTTATGTAACAATCACACAATTCTTTTTTAGGTAATAGAAAAATAAATAAACTAGTTTTAAAAACCTTTAATGTAATATATTTAAGGTGATTTATCGTGTTCATAAACATTTTTAATAAATATAATTCATTTGGCATATTTGAAAATTTTAAATTCAAATAATATTAATGTATTATTTTTTCCAAAGGCAACATTGTAAATAATCCTGAAAATGAATTTATTGGTATCTTATGTTGAATAATATTTTATTTAATGATAGAAATTTTTTTAAAAACATAACATAATCTAATTGATTTATATAAGGTCAATAATATTAACCATTTTTGATTTATGGGCCAGTATTCATTTTATAGTAAAATTATTGATCCCTAAATATTAGAAACTATTATTATCATGGTCATAATCAAAAGTGGTAATAGGGGTCAAAACTAATAAATAATTGTTTAAATGGTATAAATTTATTCGAAATATATATCGGAATATAGTATTTAAGCTCATCCTCATAATAAATATTAGATATGTCATTTTTTTCAAACAGAACATGAAAATTTATTTGTAATGATTTAATACTTTATTTAATTCCATGGGTTCCCCTCCAATATTTAATCAAATGGAACCACCAATCCTCCATTACACAGACCTTTTTATAACTTTATCTCAACAAATACCTACCAAAATATCTCCCAAACATCCCTATCTATGTTATAGAAGTCATATCCTCACCAGGATATCAAACCTATAAGGAACACATGTAATCAAAAGAGGTTATATGAGTATTAGTTATAATTCGTTATTTAACATATTTGATGTTTATTTCAGCTTCTACCTCTATAAAATATGTTGTCAGCTGTAATAAAATAATTGATTAATTTTTTTTAAAAAATAATTATTTATTATGATTAATGTACAAAACTTTTTCATCTCCTTCTCTATGTTATTGTAAATAAAAAATTGTTTGTGTGTACTTTTGGATAACCAACTCCATGAAGTGATGTGTTTTGATATATATCACCAACACCAAATTATGGAATGAATGATGAAGATAAATAATATATATTATATTAATTACATAATAAGCACTCAGAAAATAAAATATATCAATTACAATCTTAAATTTCTCTCCACTGAAAAAATTATAATAACATTCAGTTTTTTAGTGTAAAATACACCCTCCATGAAGAGATTGATTCATTTTTCATGTATACCATTAAAGGATGGATCTAATTTTTTTAGTGTATAAAAATATTAATAATATCCTGATTATGATTCTAGTATAATAGTTCAATGATACCATTGACTATAGTCAACCCACCCAATCCATTTCCAACTTACAAGTTGAATGTTATAAAGATGTATGATACGAAGCTAATCGATTATGTAAATTATCATAACATGGAAATAAATTATAAAAAAAAGGACTAATAAACCATAAAATTAATATTATTAAATAAAATTATTAATATAATTTTATAATTCACAAAGATATGTAACATACATTACATGTTACACTCGAGGTAAGAGACACTTTACAATAAAACCTCATTTTATATTTTTAAAAGATTTATTTTATAAATATTTTTCTTCCATGCCTATATTGTAATATAATTTTATAAATGTATTTATATAGACATAAATATATTATAAAATTAATTTTAGTCCAATATTTAATTTTATTCAAAAAAATTCAAAAGGAATCTTTTTTCATTTTTTATACTTCTTGTATGGGATTTAGGTTCAAAAAAATTAAAAAAATGGTATATTTTTTTATATATGACATCAATGGATTATAATTTTCAATAAAAATACATTCATGTTTGGATTAATTTAGAAGATTCCATGTTTTAATCAATAAAACCCTCCTTCCATTAGTTATGTGTATTTTAGTTTTCATAATTTGGTTTTAAAGTAAAATAATATATCAATATCAGAAAATGTTTTCCTTATGGGTTAAAAAGTATAACATTAATGAATTTGATGATATAAATTCATTATTTTATGTGTTTCTGGTATTTTATAGTCATTAAAAATTGTTAATGATGATTTGTGGGACTTATATAGCTTTATAATTGATTTGTTAATGATTATGTTTTATGGGGTGTTATTTTGGAATTAACCTAGTAGGTTATTCTATTTATAAGGGTTCTATATAGATGATATACAAAGTAATATTCATGAAATTTATATAATTGATAATTAGTTATCATGGAAATTTTATTATTTTAAAAGTTGTGTGAATGATATTTTTTATGTAATGAATATTCCCTAATGTGTAAAAAGGTGTGTTTTTAAGAAAATGTTTTCATGGGTACACAATATTTAAAAGAAATCATTATTATTATGTTTTTTTCCTTTATCTATATATGTAATAAGTCTTAATAAAAACACGGATCAGTAAATCTAATTTCATTTTTAAGAAAATTATTAATTAAGAAAACATTTTATTAGGTTAATGGAATACTCACTTATATTATATCATGCTTTTAAAATGGACTTAAAATTTTCATTTCATATTTTTATATATCCCTTACTAAAATTTTGGTAATCATCACACATTTTCAAATGCTCTTCACAGTTTTTATGTATTATTAGGAAAAAAAGATGAAATAATGTATAAAATCATGAATATTTATAATCAAAATAAAACATGTTTTATTTTAGAATCTCTATTTTTGTAGAATAAATTGAAACTGGGTAGAAGTAATAAATTTTTAATAAAGGTGATTACATTTTAAACATTATAACATAACTAAAATTAATTTTAATCCAAAAGGATCATAAAAATATAATAATATGAATTTTTAAAATGAAAAACACGATTATATAATTGTTTTTTTCCATTGTAGTTTTTATCAAAATAATAGTATTGAAAGTATTAGAGGTTATGATCATTCAGATGGTAATAGATTAAGATTTGTTATATACCATTATGTGTTAATAATTATATGGATAAGACAAAAGACTATAGATTTTGGTAATGAATTGATTGTGTGGTTCTATAATAAATTACATTTATATGTGGATATTGGCAGGGTTATTTGGTTGTGTTATAGATTCAGCTAGAGTATTGTCTTTGAATGTGGAGCATTTGGTATTAACATGATCATCAACTAATTCACGATGTTGGGTCTAAATACTGTACACCGGGATAGAAGTTCCTTATATATATATATTAATGGATTAATTATCATGTTTTCTATAATACATTATAAAGGATGTTAACATTAAGTAATGTAATTTAATGATTATCATGGATAACCTAGGGTAAAACATATGAGTTATAGATTTACATGAAGGTTTCCATAGAGTAAAACATTCTAAATTTATTTAGTTATACACTATAATTTTACTAATGAAATTATTGGTAATTTAATAACATATTTAATTCATCAGGGTAAAATATATTCTCCTGGAAGGATGGATTGAAATAATAAAAATAACTAATTTCCCTTCTATAGGATTAACAAGAAATAATAATTTCAAAATTATAAGATTTAGACACCTACTCAAGTATTTGACATACTTTGAAAACACATTATAATGTATCCAAATCCACGTATATACTTCAATTTCATAATGCAACGTGAGATAAATTTGACTAGTATTTGGAATAACAACTATCTTTTCATGGCCATTATATAAAATACCATAAGGGACATTATCACATTCAAAAAATTAATTACCCCGAAAAAGGATTTCCAACCCTCTACTCAAATACAATAGAGGATTACCTTTGGGAATCCAAATGATTTATCTTTTTATCTAGATTTATTAATTTTTATAGTAAATATCACTTATATTAAGGATTCATGTCACACAAAATCGAAATATTATTGAGAAACTAGTAATATATAATGTCTCAATGATATTTATACAAAACATAGGACTTTTTTAAAAAACAATACTCTTCATCATCATAGATTTATATCAATAAGTAAGGATTGTACATATATAATTGAATAAATGGAAAATGGTAATTATTTGAGGCATTTAAAAAATTAATGGACACATCGTGATAGATCATGGGGAATTTATATTCAAAATTGGGATTAATATTACCAGTGATCAATATTTAAAAGATATATGTTATTTATTTTTAAAGTTGGAAACATGAGTAGATTTTGGTTGATAAATATGAACAAATGATTCATATTTTTTATTATAGTATGGAATTATAAATGTATAATATGAAAAATCATGGATAATTGATTATAAATAACAAGGAATGATTGAATGTGTATACATATAGGGTATTAAGAGTTTTGATATAGTGGTATTTTATTTAAGGGTTGATAAATTAATGGTTATTTATAAAACATTAACTATAAACTTTTGAATTTTAATACTATAGTATTTCTATGGGACAAATTTATGTAGTTTTCATAAAGAATTTAGGTATATGTAACTCTTATATTTTAAATGTTTTGTATTGATTAGTTTTATTATAATGTTGAGATGATATATAATGTTAGATGAACCATATATAGTTTGGAAATAGTATTATTATAGTTTAAGAACATATTATTTATCATATATAAATCCATGTGATTAACATGTGACTTGGAGACTAAGTAATTAAAGTTATTATTGATTTTCACTAAATTGTGTACATTATATGATTAATTTAAATGAAAAAAATTCTAATATGAGAGTTTTCTTATGGAATAATGATTAAATTGGATTATTGAATCATATATGATTTTATTTTGGATTTATGGTGATTTTAAAAATCTATGATAAATATTATTATATTATGGACATTATTTGATTATGTAATGTACATTTATTGGTTTGTGACTTTATCAGTTATTTTTATTGTTTTAATATAAATTTTTTATATCTCATTGAATAATATGAGATTAAATCCATTAAAAATTTGGGTTTCAATTTTTTTATAATATTTTTATGTTTTTATGGAGACTTATATATGGAATTATTTCACTAGATATTTTGTTGTAATAATTGTGATTTTAAATATTGATATATGTGTGATTATTCATATTGTATATTCTCTGATCTCAAGCTAAGAATTTTGGTTTTGGTTAATGTCTGATGATATGAGGAATATATTGTTATCCTTTTGTTGATCATTTGATCCATTAAATGATAATTTCAATTCATCCAACACAAAACAATCGCATACACTAGTAATTTATTTCAGTTAGAGATGATATTGAAGTTAATGATTCTAAAAAAACCAAATGTTGAAATTTTTCTTCACTAATGGAAAGAAGTCACGTATGTGTATTTTCTCTTGTTTTCTATCCAGATAGTAAATAAATCAACAAACTTGAAGAAATCCATATAAAAAAATCACCATATTAATTTAATTTCTAATTAATTGATGGACTTATTTATCCATTGTTATTTTATGATTTGGTACTCATTATTGGTTTGTAATGTTTATGTAGATGACACAATACAAGGGGGAGAATTATATATTTAAAAACCTTCATTTATATCCTAAATGGTGGTTTATTTTAAAAGAAATGAATCTAATTAAATTAACAATACCTCTTAATGTATTTAATAAAATTAATCATATTGGGTCTTGATTCTAATAAGAAAGAGAAAACTCTAATCAGGTTGGATGCAATAAGTATTCTATAGGTCATAATTGAACTAAATCATATCCGTAGTTGAAAAGGATTCAAAAAAGTAAGATTGAATAATATCATAATCATTGTTGTTATGATGATTAGAGTAAAATACATCAATGAATCAATCATAATGTGTAATGAATCATAATGAGTTAATAAAAATATTGTAATCTCAAAATATATTAATCAGTGTATTAAAAAATTAGTATAGTCAAATAGTTTTTGTTAATCAATGTATATAATAGAATGATTAATTAATAATAAAATTATATTTCAATTATAATGTAGTGGAAAGGTAAAAGAATAGAATTATTTTAAAATAAAGGGACATGTATCTTTTATCATATGATATAGGTCCTTTGATTTATAAATTCTAGCTACTCTATCTTACCCACATGAGAGTATTCCCTCAATACAATGGTCGGATTATTTTTTTACATCCATCATCTATCCTCGATTAAAAAGGTAATTGAAACCTCATTCTTCCTAGCCTTGGAATCCCTTGATTCACAAAATATATGTACATCTATCTTCCTATCCATGGAATACCATGATCATAATCACCAATGATCGGTGTCACATGAAGAAAAACAAAGCTATTAAAGATTAAAATTATGTCGAAAATGATATTCACAAGTTTATACCTTCAATTTCCTCACACTACTTATTTTTGGAATATCTATCACTGAGTAACAGTTCATGAAGAAAGCATTCTTCAACACAAAGCTCCTTGAATGGACCTAGTATTTATAGGCATTATCCCAATGGTCATAGTTTTTTCTTCTAATGTCCATATTTCTTCTTGAATTCTCAGAGGGACATAGAAACATATAACATATATGGTAAACTTATAATTGAAACAATATCATCATTAAATCATTCATATCAGAAAAGAATACACAAAATAATTTAAATTAAAAATATATTCTTTTCTATATAAAAATGCTTCTTGGTTATAATAATGTGGGTACTAAAAGAATATATATCTTATAATAAAATAAAAATGTGAATAAAAAATTATTATGGTGATTAATAATAAAATAGTGAATATGTTTTATCTCTGTATGATTCTGAACTCTGTGTATAATAAAAATTGGAATTGGCATGATTAATAAAACATGTATCTAGTGAGAATGATGTATATGGTATTTAGTTTCTTTACGATAATCATAGAAAATTTGAGAGTGTATTTCTTAGTGTGTATAATATTTACCATATCTGTAACAAAAAACATAATGCGTAAAATTTTATAACAAAATTATTAAATTAAATACAATAAAACAATATATGAATTTATTTAGATAGAATGTTTCTGATTTATGAAAAATTAATAGAAACATAAAAAGATAAATTTTGACTCAAAAAAACTCTGTACTATTGGAAAAATAAAACCAGAAGTTAAAAAATATAATGGATTTCAAACCAAAGTATATTTTCAAATTCAAAAGTGAACACTTATAGTTATATCCCTTTGAGTTTTAACACTCTTCTGAATAACATATGAATATGAATAACATCCCCTTAGGATAATAGAATCTTGAAAGATCATATTTAAAAATTTTCTTTTTATGAATTTCTCGATCAATATAATGTATTACACCTTTAAAAAATTAATATCCCATTATTCTACACCTTTGTAAAACATTTTCCACCAATTTAAAACATTCTCCCCCTTTTGGATTTTAAAAATGGTAAATAGTGATCATTTAGTACCTATAAATGGGTTAGAGAAACAAACAATTAAAAAAATATTTTATCATAAAAAACATGAGAACGTTTACTAATCCAAATAATGGAAAAAATTAAATCAAAAGAATGATATATTGTAAACACATTAACTAATGTTTCAAATAATACAACAAGATTTCAAATAAATCATTTTTCCTTTTCTTTTTTCCTTATTCATAACATCATAAATGATTATTTTCAATTTCATGAACTCTTTTCTATACTCCAATAAAAAGTTAGTAAATTATTTCAAAGACTCCATTTTCCCCTTAATATTCATTCAACTTTTCCGTGTTAGGAATGACTTCTTCCTGATATGTTTTCCTCTTTTCACGAGTACGAATTATTTCATCCTGATAATTAAACATTTCATCATGATCCTGATTCTTTTCTAACTGAACTTTGGTTACTTTTTCATTGATTTTATCAGTAATGTATAATATGGAATTTTGATACTTCAGGGTAACAATATCATCCTGATTAAGGAAATTTTTTCTTGAATGACATATATCCTCATTTCAATTAATTTGAAATCACTAGGATGAAATTCATCTAGGCCTTTTATTATTCAATATTTTTTCCTCATTGTTTCATTCCTCTCTTAAAAATGCATTTCCATATTAACAATCACATCCTCTGGGTGGTTTCCATTTGATTTATTTATATAACTGGAAATGTTAAATGCTTCTTTATCTAAAGTGACCTTCTTTCCAAAGGACGGTGTTCATTAGGTTTAGAGCTACAATACATAAGAACACACATTTGTTGAGAGGATGGGTGGTCAGACTCATCACACCCAATTGGGGATAATTATTTCCTACATAGGGTCTCTCTTATAGATTTGGGATATTTTCATGAATCCTTATTAATTTACAATGTATAACGTATGTTTCCCTTGGAATTTTCAATCAATTATTACCGTGTGTGAAATTTAGAATCATCTGTATGTATTCAAGGTTATTCTTTATTGTGTACATCTATATGAGTTTTATATTCCCCATAAATGGTATCCCCTTATATACTATTTAGATATTCTTTTAACCATTGTTACAATAATACTTGTTTTTAAGCCAATCATTGGTGATATCTAAAATTTATTTTCATCCATGAAGATGAGATTTAGTTTTGATGTTTGGATCATACCCATACATGGGATACCAATGTATCATTTTGAATGGAATAAGAACCCTCATAGTTAGGTGACACAAATTGGTAAACATAATACCTTTTAGGTCCATGTGTAAGGACCTAACCTTAGAGTTGGATTTCGTTTAGAATAGAAATCTAAGCGGAAGGTGCCAAGCCAATGCTTAGTGTATGACTTATACCTAAGAAGCCCATGGAACCAGAAAAATATATGTGTTTCCTTGTTATACTATACCATGTTTAGAATATGGACCTAGATGAATAGGGTTTATTTGGAGTGTTGGGTTTGAACCTTAGGGAGGCTTCCTAAGTGTCCCAATCAGATGGGAATCAAAGCCCATCTCGTTCAGTAAATCTCAAATGGGTGTATGATCCTTTGAGAGAAAGAGGTCATGGATTACTCCAAAAAAGATTCACTAATTAAAGGAATTTGGGTTTGATTCCAAAAGATTATATCTAGTGAGATTGGGCCATGATTAAGGATTGTTATTTATCCAAATTATGGTTGGAATCATTGTTTTCGTAGTTCAAGAGATGAGGTGTATTTTATTGATGTCTTGATCATCATAAATCTCTATTCCCATGAGATTAATACTAAGTGAGGTAAATGGAAGAATGCAAATGATTCAAAAAACCACACACTTTATCTTCTGGTGATGGAATATGGAGGGCCTTCAGTAAAAGAAGCTGAGGGGATAGTGAGCGAGGGCATGGATCAATGAGCCTTTTAATGTGAAATAAAAATGACTGTCATTGGGTCCGGTCTGAAAGACTAGTGGATTACTCCATGATAGATTCCCATAGTGGATCCCATGAGAGGAGGGAGAATATTCTTTTGTTTAATTTAAAATAAATTGTGACCATGACTCTCCATATTGGGAATGGGAGGATCCGGGTCTTAGAGACGAAAAACACATGACAGAGCCCCATCCCTAGAATACAGGACTAAGAACTTACCAACACTATCTCTAGGGTAAGGAGCCATGTGACTGTAGATATAAAAACCTACAAACATCCTACAGATATTGACTCCATTAAAAGTAAAATGTGGGAACCCTGTGACTGTAGATATAGAAAACCAAGTAAGAGACATATTGATGTGCCCTTCTAAAAGGTTTTGATAGGTGAGGAGGTTTTACTAGAGGCTTCAACATAGTCTCTTTTAGATATGGGAAACAAGAAAGGAGTTTAACTCCACCAGATTTTAGGAGATATATACGTTTTAATTTCTTAGTTTTCTTGTCTTGTATGTCACACCATGAAGAACTTCTGCTATACGAAACACTATATTACCTTGAAGTATATGAAACTCTATACATGTCCTATGTTACCCATAATTTTATGTTAATTAGATATAATTCATTTCATGCAACACTGAGTATAGATATTTTTCAATGTATGAAACAACTATGTTTGTATTATGTTATACAAAACACAAAAGGGATATTTCACTAAAAACAACACTAGCTTTTATTGTAGTATATGTAAGATATAATTTCTTGTAGATCATTTGATGTATGCAACACTGATATTCAAAAAACAAAGATATATTATTAAAATATTATTATTTAATGGGATATAAAATAACCATTTCAAATATTATTTACCACATTTTGTATTTTATACCAAATTAACATTGATATTATGCATTTTCTAGAACATGATATACGTACAAATTCAAATTTTCGGATAAAATAAGTATTTTTAATAAAATACATTTCTGCCGCCTTTTGATGGAATAATAATTCTAAATCTATTTTTTAATACTTTAATATATTTTATTTTACAAGTTAAACGTCTTATTTGGAATACGTAAATAAAGAAAATTCATTGAATTTTTGTTATTTTCCTAACAAAATTAAAATTTAATTGAATTGCAAAAATACCTCATTGTAATTTAAAACTGCCTTTTCATATAATTAATTTATAAAGTTATATTTTATTTTTATTTTGTTATAAAGTTTAATTAGATTATGTTTTTATGCTTTAATCCAATTTTGGTCATTGAAAGTAAATTTAGATTTAAATTGGACATAAATGCATGATAATCATTTGAATTATTATATATCATTAATACATGCTTTATGGTTTTGACAAAGGGAATAAATTTTAAATTAATTATGCAACATTAATGTTTTGAATTTTGAAAAATTGATTCCATATTTGGAATAAGTGGATCCAAATTATGTTAATAGGTTACTTTTTTGAAATTATTAACATTATCTACTATAATTTTCATTTACCACAGTTTATATGTAAATAGGGTAAATTAGGGTAACAAACTATATGATAAAGACAATAAAATTACCCTAATACTTGAAAAATACTATTGAAAGAATTAAACATTACCACTATCATATAAGGGTCGTAATTGATTAATTTAATTGACTTTTTTCTATGAATGTGAGGAAATTATAATTAAAACAAAAGAAAGTGACAACATGTCAGTCTCTTATATCTTAAATCTATAATAATTTTAATATAGTAATAAACATCATAAAAATTCAAACATAAATATTATCAAGATATATAATGAAATTATATACATCATGGGAATTTATGAATAGTTTTTAAATACATAATAATTACCATTAATTATGTCACAATGGTGATGTAGAAATTATTTTAATGATTGGAATATAAAATAAATGGCTTCAAAATATTAAAATAAATATCATATGAACTACCAAAGGTTCTCCATGAATTTTATCAGTGAAAATTACATGTTAGATGTGTATTAAATATTTTATTTCTAATTTTCAATATGTGTGGATTATATTTAATTTCAAATGGATGAATTGTGTCAAAATTAACTATATTTTTATTTTATAGAAACAACATGTTATAAAATTATTAAAAAATCAGAAAATATTTTAATAATTCTAAATCGAAAATTATATGGTCTAAAATGACATAATGTATACAATTATTTTTAATTGAAATCATATATGTAAATATTTATTTATTTTAAAGGAATGTAGTGTTCTGGTCAATTACCAAAACAAAAAATATTGAAAGAAATAAACTGTTACAGAAGTCTGAAATAAGGAATTTTGTTCACATCCCTAACATAAAGAGGGAGTAACTCATGTGTTAGATATTCCCTCCAAATCATATCATGTGCAACCCCCATATTATCAAGTACATGAGTGATCATGTTTTCTTGATGATACCTATGAGTGACAATGAATTTGATATCTGAGAGCGAGCTTAGGCAGTCCATCCAGCACGCAGTGAGCATCTAAGATAGATGAATGTTATAATTCCAGATGTCATGGGCTATAGTTTTGGAGTCACATACAATCCATATATTTTTCCAATTGTGTATCTTGAAGAACAAGATATCATGGATAATTCTCATCATCTCGGCATCCAATGAGGAGGGAAAAACGCAAGATCCATAGAAGCATCCAAGTATCAGGTCGAGGTGATTTCTGAAGATGGATCCACAACCCGTTAGGCCAGGGATACCATTAGAGGCACCATCCACATTGATTTTAGTCTAGCCCGAGGGAGGGGGATACCAAAAAACATCAAGGGAAGATATAGGTAGTGGGTAATTCCCCTAAACTCAAATATGCATATGAATCCCAATGTCACGAACCGATTTGTTGCAATGATCTTTTTGAATTGAAGCCGACTCCCCTATCGCGATGAGAATTTTCAATTTACCTACATTAAGCATGAATGAGTTCTTACGGAATGTAATATCGTTTCTACCATACTAGATAAAATTAAGAAGATCCAAGACAGCTGCAACAAAAAGATTCTTGATCTGTTGGGAGTCTGGTTGGTCCATGCACCGCTTTATCTATGATGTTATTGAACTACAAAACAACCATCTACACTCAAAAATCTCAAAAATATAATGCAAGAGAGCTATTGTCGTATCAAAAGAAAGAAAGAGGTGATTAATATCTTCTCAATGTTAGTTACACATACGAAATTTAGAACAAATATTAGTCAAAAAATAATGTAAGCAGGTATCCGGGGTGATTCTACCATGGGAAATACGCCAAACAAGGGTGAATCTAGAGGGTTTTATACAGGATTTATTTATGTTTTTTAACCAGGATATGATGTAGTCATCATTTTGTTAACAAGTGTTTGTAGTAATTTTTCGAGTCAAGCACCCCATTGTGAGTGGATTCAAAAATAAAAAAATCATCTGTATTAGTAAAAAGATAACTGTCAACAATGTGATTGATATCCTCATGTAAACACGGATTTTAAGAATGTATGAATTTCTTTACAGTGTCATTGGTGTGGAATAGAGTTTGGTTATTGGGAATTAAAGATATCAGTGTAGCGCCAGTATAGTTATCCAACCAAAATTTTAAATTTGAATCTTTACTAGCCATTGATTTTGAATTTTTCATAATGGAAGTGAAGGGTTTTTTAATGGCGGGAAAAATAGAATACATGAGAAAGTAAGACTGGTTATTTCAATGTTTGTGAAGGAAATAATCCCTATGAAAAACTGTGGAAGAAGTGTTATTATGAATGAGGTTCCACGTGAGCTTTTCTTCAAGAGGTTCATTAAAATTATAATGGTTTTCAATACCAATACCCCATTTATCAATCGGTTTGTAGCAAGTGGTCCAGGGGACAATATCTTGTTTTCTCTCTAGAGTACTCCCAGTCAAAACAAAGTTCTTAATATCTACATTACTGCACTTTAGAATACTATTCAGCCATTTTTAAATCATCATAGAGTAATCAAACATGGAGACAATAGTGGATTTAATAAGGAAAATTCTACCAGCCATTGAGAGGTTCTTACCCTTACAAGAAGAAAGTTTTTGAATCATCTGATCAATTATGGGGGATAAGTAAGCTACTTTGGGTCGTCCCCAAAATATGGGAATGCCATGATAAGTTAAGGGTAATGTGCCCTCCTTAACAGCTAGGGTATTGGTGATATTGAGTTTTTTACAGGGGGAAAGTCATTGCCAAAGTAAATGTAATATTTGTGCTAGTTGATGTGTTAAACAGACGCTTCTTGGTTGTGAAGAAGGATAACATTACAGTTATTCAAATTTCTTTTATCCCACTTAGTAAATAGAATAATGTCATCGTCATGAAGAATGTGCGAGGGGGCATTCAAGTTTCTAGAGGTAGAGATTCATTTAATGTCACCTTTTTCTATTTATTGCGCAATATTTCTACTTATATAGTCATAAAAAATGGATCAAAAAATAGCCTAGAGAGGGTCACCGTGTCTAAATACCTTCGAACATTTAAAATAACCTTTAGGGGAGCCATTAATGAGGATGGAAATGTGGTCTGAATTGAACAGTGTTTTCATTATGTTTATGAATTTATCATTGAGCTGGAACTGCATAAGTACATTATATATGAAATTCTAACTGATGGTATCAAGATCCTTTTCAATGTACAAAAGTATATATTTACAACTATATTATATTTAAAATTTTATTACACTAAAAACACATACATAGATTAAATAAGGATAAATCAAAATCAAAAGGAAATAAAAACATGTATAAATTTCAATGGTTGAGAGTATTACAACCCATACAGCTATTATCATCGAAATAAATGAGTTTTGGATCATTATAATCCGAATATAAATTTATAAAAATTTAATACTTTAAAGAATTTCTAATTATTCACATCCCCTCTCATATAAAATGGTTATCTCTTTCTATTTTAATCAGGCCTCCAAATCCTGTTCGATCATCCAACCCTAACCCAAATATCCTCAAGACTTCCTTTAATTCATCCAAGATGCCACCCTTTGGGATTAAAGCCATCTTATGGAGCCCTTTATTGTATACTGAATGTAGATACCCAAAAAAGATGTAATTGTTATATCACCTCTTCAAAAATACATTTTTTATTCTACTTCATATTATTATGTTGTTACCATAATAAAGTAATAAATCCAGTATCTTATACATGATAACATGTTATTATATTTATGGAACAATCCTTTTCCCCCTTTATATACATCCTATTAATAACAATATCATCATGAATTTGTACGTACGTCTTACCTTATCCACACTACGGTGTATTCTGGTATTCAATAATACTTTATTTGGATTAGTATAATAATGGGTATAATTTTTTTTTGTACCTGCAAATCATTTTTTTCTCATTATCAGATAGCCGGTTTATAAGGGTTGTCGGGACCCATAGATACAACCAAACATTTCAAAATTCAAAGATCACCCAAACAGAAGGAAACCATGCAACATCTCGAGCCGCAAACCCATGTGCCGGCCTCGAGACCTAAGATCGCCTGCCACAACATCATCAGCCTTGAGATATGCCCCCGAGGTGATGGATTATGATTCTTTATAATTAATATATCATCAAATTCCATTCCATTTAATCATTAATAATAATGATATCGTCGCTTTTTCGTGCATACGACCTACCATCTCCATGATGCAGTGAGATTCTATCCCCACGTCAACAATTAATGAATTATTATAAAATTTATACAATGATTTATAATAATATTTATGAACATAATTTTATTTATTAAAATAATAAGACACATCCTAAGAATAACAAACATGACTTACATGAAAAGACATGAATGGGAAAACAAAGTAGTTAACTACCAAAATAATGGCAATATAGAAACACTATTAACAAAATAATATAATAAGATCATATATGACTTCCTAAATAAGAATATGGTTATGGTATAATTTAATATAATACATTAGCCATTATGTTAGATGTTTGGATACATATTAAGGATATCGGACTCAAGGTAAAAGATAATGCTAAAATCATATTATTATCCGAGATTGTTTTTTAGTATGTATTTACTGAGATATATTTGTCATCCACTTCCAGGAACCCGAAATATAAAATATTATATATATTCATATATTATTTATTGAATTAAATTTTACCCATTGGTGAATACTATTAATTGGTATGGAAGTAATATTTCATTCATTTTTCATATGAGGTACTTCATGACTTTTCCGAAAAGAGTATGAGAAGAATATTTTTTATTTAATATGATATGAATGGATTCATAGGTATTCATAGTTGCTTATTTCCATGAATCTTACTCTGCATGATTTATGGATTATTTTCAAATATATTCTGTTATTTCAATATTTCACATCTTTTTAATAATATAAAAATCTTTTAAAAAAGAAAGGATGTTTTCTTCTCTAATTAAGTTCATGTGTTTTATCAAAATTATTTTCCATATATGATGATATAGGGTTCTAGTTATATCCTTATTATTACATTGATTTGATTTTCCTTATAATGTAATTATTTTAATGAAATAAAATTATCTTATATTGCTAATGATATCATGTAACACAGTTTAATAAACGCATTTTTGTTCCTTGGGTTATGCTATGGTGAATGGTTTATATTTTTGTGACATATGTAAGAATGACTTCATTATTATATGAGGGGAACTATATCTGCCTCCAATTAATTTGGTAAAGGGTTATATCTCATGGGATATACATGACTAGAATAGTAAATAATTTTTTTTAGTAATACATACTGGAACGACATGTGTATTTGGCTCCATAATACATAGTTGGAAGGGCAAGTAAACCAAATTCAGTAGTGGACTTTGTCCACAATGATGGTCCTGGAAGAAATTCTAGGAACTCTATAGAAATCAATGTAAGTGTTTATTTTTTTCCAAAATTCCATGTTATATTCCAATTATATTTTAACATGGTTAATGTTCCTTTATCATTTATTCCTTACATGCTACAATGATTTTCTTTATGACTCGTGATTTTGATATTTAAACTTTATGTTAATATTTTCACATTCTCATGTTTGTGGTTTGTTTTATGTTATCTATATTTACCCTTACTGAGTATTTGAGCTCACCCTTTAAATTTTATGTTTTCCCTACGATATATATAAATTATTTAGGTAGGAAAAAAGGGGGAGATATTTATAAAATATGTTAAAGATCTTTTTCCCATTTAGAAAATGATGATCCGAGTATCCAAAGGCACTAAACTAATATGGTCTTTGGGAATGTTTTTTACATGTATTTTGTACTCATAAAAATTAATGCATTGTCTATGTACATGAATCTTGGGTCTCTACAGTTGGTATCATAGAAAATTATTAGTCTCCCTTTGGAAACTCTGATGCAAAATTTTTATTGAGATATCCACATATATTTTTTAAGGTATGTGTATTGATGTCCCTAATGATAAGTCTAACAATAGATTATAGTCATATATTATTTTAAGGATCATGAATAACCATGGATTATACCAAATATGTTAGATATTTAATATAATCCCCTATTATTTTTTTCAGAGTATAATTTATACCTCTCGCGCTATTCTTTTTGGATTTTTGACAATTGTTGGAACCCAAAGAACTATGTTAATGGTCAATTCACTTGGAAATGAAATTATTGTCCTCATAAACAACCAAATATTATGGGATATGTAATTAATAATCTTACTTCTATTCTTACACAAGCTATGAATCATTATGGACATCAAAATGAGTAGTGGAAGTAACAATATTCTATTTAGTCCGTCATGAGGCAATTCCAACCTTATTTCAGTGGGTATTCTTATCCACTTGTTGTATAAAAATGGATTAGTACCATTGAACAGATATTTTCCAACCTCCATAGTTCAGAATATGAAAAATACATTTTGAAATTTTATCATTTAGAAGGTGAAGTACACTAGTGATGGACTCTAATCAAGAATTCATGGTAGAAAATTGAAATTGAATCCATGTAATGGAATGAGTCCAAAAACATAATTCACAACAATTTATTCCATAATATTCTTCTTGAAAATATGTAAATGGAGTTCCTTTAACTTAAGAAAAATTATGATGAATCCATTATACAATGAAAAGTTTACAAGACTTACATGGTATGTTTTTTGTTTTATCATCCCACCTTAATGTAAGGTTGATAAAAAATTCAGTGGATTAAAACCATGTATTCAAAGTGAATTATCTATAAGAAACATTATTAGTAATGAATATATTTTGCGTTATGATTTCAAGGTAGAGATTTTAGTTGGTGTCACATATCAATCTCATCGTTTTTACAGGAAATGAAAGACAGAGTTCCATTGAAATTCTTAAAAGAATGGTGAAAATAAGATGAATGTTTCCTTATGCTCAATGTGCAGAAATATGAACGGTGAATATTGTCTTAAAGGGACTAGAAAATGTTTTATGTGTTCATAAGAAGTTCATTGAGTAGTTGTGTTCCAATGTAATAGGAAAAAGGTAGCAAATCATGTTGATTGAGAAAAGACTACAAATAATTCACAGCAAACACATCAATGCTACAAGTGAAAGGAAGTGGGAAATTATGCTAACCAATGACCAAATGTTAGGGTAAATGATGATTATCGACACCAAAAATATCATAAGAAAAAAGAAATTGTAAAATCACATGTGATCACTACTGTTGATGTTGAGTATGACAATGATGTGGTGTCATGATTAAGTGTTTATGTAATGCGATTCCAAAATACGATTGTTGAATATCATTTATAGTATTATGGAAGATTTTAATATTTATGTATGGGTCCATTTTGCTCTTCCATATGTATCTGGTACATGTAACCATAGAAAGTGATTTAAATATTTTTGGAAATCACATGAAATGGGCATAATGAGGAGATATGGAGATAATGAGATTTTTGATAGTATTAATGACCTCATGACTTATATATGGACATAGTTATGTCATGGATTGTGTATATATAATTTTTTGTATTTTTGTGCGTGTAAAGAGTTAATTATGATAGAATTAATGCTTTCACTAAGGTTATATGGTAATTCATATTATTATTATGTTCCAAGAGAATACATGATTAAGGTATTCACAATTTTGGAATATGAAAACCAATAGATACCTTATGAGACATATGAGATAAATTTTATTTCAATTTATTTCACCTGTTTCTAAAGATATATATATATTTTTTAAAGGATTCTAATTTTATACATTTATAGATAATATATGTTATATTCCATTTTATGTTTGTTATATTAGTGTATTATCTCACTATTGGTGGACTTATGAATATTTGATTACATGTGATAACCTTTTTGTAGAGGAAGATGGTATGACCTATCCTTCCATCGCTTGATCTTCAAAAAATTCAATAATGTCAAATTCAACTTCATTTAATTAAATAAGAGATGCAGTGGAAGTTGTTCGGGGCACAAATAATGTTGAGATTGTAACGAAATCAAGTAAGTATACATTTTTCTAATGAAAAATTCATAATCATTAGGGAATGGACAATAAAAATGGAAAATGTTATCTAAGTACCATCTTATCTAATGAATCAGGTTGTCCCTTAAATCCTCATAGTGTTATTTATTTTTCGTAGTTAAATTTCACTAAACATTGTTCTCTACGACGATCTATCATAGCATGACGGTTATATTTCTCTTCCATATCAATGTTTTTACATCCCACAAATGTTATCCTATGTGGAAAACTAGGGAGGATATATATTGGGAAACCATTATGTTTCAAACCATTCTTCTTAAAATAATGGTTTAGTTTTCCTTTTTTTGATGTGGGTTTCTTGGAAAGAATCATTCAAGTAGTAATCCTTTTATAACCTTGATGAATTTTGAGGGATAAATTCATTTAAGGGGTGTATAATGTACCACGTTAATATTTTATGGGATATATTATTATTAATTTCATTGATATATTGTTTTTTAATCCACACCATGATTATCTTGAACTATTAATAAATTTAATAGCTTGCAGTATACGAAACATTATACTTCACTTTTGTTACACAAAGTTTTATATTCATTTTAAATAATTCATTTCCCACAACTCTGAGTATAGATTTTGTTCAATGTAGAAAATAATTATTTTTTATTTATTTTATACACAAAAAAATAGAATAATTCACTAAATGCAACACTGTCTTCTTTTGCATTAGACACAAGAGCAACCTTCGTCGATTGATTACCTTTTACGCAACACCGATTTTCACAAAACAACAATATATTATTAAAATATTATTATTGAATGGGATATAAAATAAATGTTTTGAATATTATTAAACACATCATGAATATTATATGGAATTCACATTCTTCTTATGTTTTTATAAAAATCATTAAATAAGAACAAATTCATTTTTCCGGATTGAAGAAGAATTTATAAAAAAACTACATTTTTGCCTAATTTTAATGGATAAGTTTTTTTAAATATTGTTATTAATACATTTAGATATTATATTTGAAAAAATAATCATGTTATTTGGAATTGAGACATCAAAATTTACTTTGTTTTAATTTTTTCTATTTTTTTATAAAATTCATATTTTAATGAATTATTAAAAATACTGCATTTTAATAAAAACCCACATTTTCATCTAATATATTTATATACATTTATTACCATTATAATTGGTTTTAAATAGTAATTTTTTTTGTCACTTAATAAAATTTTGGTCATTGAAAGTAATTTCACATTGAAATTAGACATAAGCATATGTCAGTTTTTTGGTAGTTTTAACTTCTATAAAACCCTCTTTTTGGTTTTGACAAAGGTGATTAATTTTAAATTAATTAAGAAACTTTCCTATTTTGAATTTTGAAATTTTTTCCATATTTATAATTTTTGGGTACAAATTATGTTAATAGATTAATTTATTTGGATATTGGGAATAGTAACTATGGTAGTTTTTATTTACCATAGTTAGAGGTAAATCAGGTAAATTAGGGTAAAACACAATATGATAAAGATAATAAAATTACCATAACACATGAAACATTCTATTTGATGAATTAATGATGACCAATATCACATAAGGGTCATAATTGATTCATTTAATGTACCTTTCCCTTCAATGCAATGTAATTATAATTAAAACAAAATAATGTTACAACATGTCACTCTCTTATATCTTATAAGTATAATAATTTTAATATAGAGATAAAATTCATAAAAAAAGAACATAAATATTATCTAAAAATATAATTAAATTATCTACATCGTGTGAATTTATTTAATATTTTTAGAGACTAAATAATTACCATTAATGATGTCACATTAGAGATATAGATATTATTTTATTGGTATAAATATCAAACAAATGGGTTTGAAAATAATAAAATAATTATCATATGGTGTAATTAATTTTCACCATATATTTTCATGCTTAAAATGATGTATAAACACAGAATTAAATGTTTTTCTATGAAATTTATCATATTTTATATTTTTTTTAAAGTCACACAAATGAATACTATAGAAAATGACACTATTGATATTCTATAATAAATAAAAAATTATTAAATTCTGTTAAAATAAAAAAAATCGAAAATTGAAAATTGAATATTATATTGTCTAAATTTTCATAAATAATCCAATTGTGGAAAATATATAGCCCATAATTAAATATCAATAACATTTACTATTTTCAATTTTAATACAAAAAATAAAATTAAATAGATTAAATGAGGGTATATCAAATTGACAAGAATAAAAAAAATAAAAACATATCTTAATTTTATTTGGTGAGAGGATTTATACCCATAGTCATCTTATATTATAAATTAATGAGTTTGAGAGTATTATAAATCAAAAATAACTTTTTAATAAATTAATCATACAAGACATTCTAAAGGTGCATCTCCCCTCTCTTATAAAAGGCAACCTCTCCACTTTTAATCACACCTCTAAAGCCCGTTGGATCAGCCAACCCCTACCCAAAACACCTCCCAACATCCCTCACTTTATCCTAGAGTCTACCCTTTGGAAAAAATATCCATCTTAAAGTGTTTTTTTGATCATACCAAAATAAGATACTCGAAGAAGAGGTAATTTTATTATCATCTCTTCCAAAATTATTTTCTTCTTATGCATCCTCTTTATGTGTTTTGTTCTCATTCTAATGTAATAAATTTAGTATCTTATAAATTGTGAGATTATATCATAATTATGGGACTACATTATACCTCCTTTCATCCATCCTCTGAATAACAATATCAATATGGGTGTGTATGTATGGTTTACTGTCTCCATGTCATGGTGTAATCTGTCATTCAATAATAATTTATTTGGACTGGTATAATTATTGATACGATGAACTTAAATAATGATCATACCATGATTATTATTCTTTATTATTAATAAATCATCCAATTCCATTCCATTTAATCGTCAAATGAAATGATATGGTAGCTCGTGCATATATATGGCCAACCATCTCCATGATGTGGTGAGATTCATTCTTCACATTAGAAATGAAAGAATGATTATAAAATTTATTGGTTGATTAAAATAAATTATGAACTAAATTTCATTCGGTACATGATTAAAATACATCCATATAATAACAAACATAGGTTACATGGGAACACAAGAATGGGAAAAGGAAGAAGTTAACACCTGAAATAATGGAAATATTAAAACACTATTATCAAAATGATATAGTAGGATCTGATATTATATCATAAATATGGTTATGGTTATGGTATTATTTAATAACTTGCATTATCCATTATATAGGAGGTTTAGATATATAAATATGATATCAGAGCCAAGGTAATGGAAAACATTGAAATCTCAATATTATCTGACATAGTTTATTAGTAAGTATATACTAGGGGTATATTTAACATCCACACCCATTTTTAATAAATATAAAATATTTTTTAAATTATTCTACTGTTATTTAAAGTTAGTTTTACCCATTTGGGAATTTTATTAAATAGTTGGGAAGGAATATTTTTTTTTTCATACGTTGTAATTTATTACTTTTCCAACAACAGTACCAGAAGAACGTTTCTTAACTTATATGACATGAATGGAGTTTTATGTCTTCATAATTCCATATTTCCATGATTATTACTCTACATGATTTTTATTTTACATACAACTAAATTATTTTCTTTTTAAATTCCATAGATTTTTAAAATATATTTAATTTTTAAAAAACAAATGTTATTTTCCTTAGGAATTAGGTTCAAGTGTTTTATCAAAAATATTTTTAATATAATATGACATGGGGATATGTTTCTATCCCTATTAATACTTTTAATTTATTCGGTTTATAATGGAATTATTTTTATTAAATCCATTTATCACATTTAGATTATGTTATAAGGGAACTATGATTACAAAACCCATTTTCCCCATAGGTTATTCAATGGTAAATGGTATATATTTTTCTGGAACATGTGAGAATGATTTAATTTTTAGATGGGTGGGACATATACCTCCATCAAATGAATTAGGTGAAGATTTAAATCTCATGAGATGGCATGACTAGAATGGAAATTAAATATTAATTAATGAAACATATATGGAATGAAAAGTAAATCTGGTTCAGTAATACATAGTTATAATGACAAGTAAACCTAGTTAAGTAATGGATTTCTTCCACTATGATGGTCTTGGTAGCAATACCTTTTCTATGTTGTAAATAAAATTATGTGATTTTTTTCCCACAATTACATGTTTTATGCACATTCTATTTGATCCTAGTTAATGTTCATTTATGATCTATGCCTTACAAACTGAAAATATTTACTTCATGACTCATTATTATGATATTTAATCTTTATGATCATGTTTTTACATTCTTAGTTTTATGGTTAGTTTTGTGTTATCCATGTTTAACATTAATGAGTATTTGAACACACCATTTTCATATTTTCCTTTCCCCGATATATAGTGAAATTTTTTTGGTAGTAAAAAGAAAGGGGAAGATACTTATTGGATATGTTAATGATCTATCACCATTTTAGAAGATTATCTTCCTTGATTCCAAAGACACTAAACTAATACAGTGTTTGGGATTCTATTTTTTCCCATATATTTAGTATCTTGAAATATTAATGGCATCACCATGTACTTCAAGATTAGGGTATTACAAGGAGATACCCTTTCATGAGTGTCAATGATGAGGGTTTACATGTTGATATGTGTAGGTCCTGTTTGCAGCTATGTATTGTAGCTATAATGCATGGGTATGCCGCGTAGGTGTAGCACATAGGTATGTCGCATAGGTGTACCACACAGGTCCCAAAGATGAATGAAAATGTACATAACACTAGAGACAAAACCTCTGAATGCTTTAACAATGACTACCAAGTAGACAACCCTTTAGTGATTTGTAAATCTAAACACCATGGGACTCCTTCTGTGTCTTTAAAAGATCCCCGTATAGGTACTTTAAGGATTAGGCCTTGCATAGACAGCTTCTTCTTTATAGAAGGAGGATCCTTAATCTGATGTCCTGTGTTTCAAACTCATCAAGGATCTCAAATTTTTTTATCCCATATAATTCTCTCTTCTATCATGTTAGTGAGATAACTTAGAAAATGGGGAGGATGAATGTGAAATAGATATGCATTTAAAGCTTTAAAAGTTCTTCCAACATTTTTCAGTGTTCAAAATGGGGAACCCAAGGGGCTTATCAATACTCAAGGAGGGGGTTGGATGAAAAGAGTTCATTGATGTAGATATTTTTCATATCTCTTTAGAATATATACTTCATGTAGGGTTACATATATCATTTTTCCATGTATTTATTTTCTGTACATCATTCAGTAGTTATGTCACAAACGGGATACAAACTAGGCTCTATAGGAAGATCAATTGTTGATTTTCTGTATGGGGAGGTTTTCCATAGGTACCCTAAGTAGCTCCACCATGTATTTCAATTTAACATTTTGTCATTTACTTCCTTTATATACTTTTTGATATTTTGAAATATTTGAAGGACTTCTACATAATCCTTTTTATTTCGTAAAAAGAGTCAGCACCCCCCCCCCCACTCAAGATTGGATCCCACTGAATAGTTAGTTGATTCCTAAAGAAAAATTATACGGAAAAGATTTTGGAGAGTCAATTATAAACTATACAAGTATGATTAGCAGGTCAACCCTGTAGATATGCGGCACAAGTATGTCGCACAAGTCTATTGTTCAGCTTTGTCGAGTTGAACTGCTACATAGTACGGTAGTGTCTATAAATAGTCTCATTCCATTTTTATTTTCTTAAGCAAGATTCTAGGATTTCACCCTCTCATTGTGTATCTCTCTCACCCAAACTTTCCACATTATGATATTGTTTATGTCCCATTAAATTCTCTCAAGGTGAATCCATTTGAGAAATGGATCTATGTGGAAATGTTTAGTCGAATGACTTATTATAGGATCCTCATAGAGGGAGCTACGTGGATGACCATGTCGAAGGACCTAAACAGAGGATTTACTTTACAAAATTCTTAAATTTATTTAGGTTAGATTTTGAACAATCTTAAGTCAGCATTCCATCCTAATTGGTAAAACATTGAAATAATTTTATAGGAAATGTCTCTCTTGAAGACTAAAATTGAGGGAGTACAAGTCCATCAAATTGATATGGTTATTATTATTGGACATGAATATTATGACATTAATGAGATTACCCTCCCAGGGTCACTAAAAATATTGATTTCATTCTAACATCAATATCTACAAATTCGCAATATTCCTCAGTATGGACATGTGATTTTGAAAGATGCTAACATTCCAGATTATAAGAGATACTTTCCAAAGGCAGAGTTTGTCCAACAATTTAACTGTCATAGCATGAATATCATCGTGAATGGTATTACTGTTAATGAGATAATAATACCTATGGGATGCATCCAAAACCATTGTGTTTATACCCCTGATATGAATGATCATGTTGTAGAGACAAGGCCACATTTTTATGATTTAACCTTTTGTGCTTCAAAAAAATCAGTATAACGGGTGTAAAGAATACTGGGACCATCGTTATAGAGGAAGAGTTAAACCTGAATGGATGTGGGTGTTTTTGGTACATGGAACATTTGTAGAATTTATGGAATTACTATCAAATGTTCATATTTAAAAAGATGTATGAATAGGGAAAACCCATGTTTAAAAAAATGACTTCATTCTTTAATTACTGAGCCGAATGTATCCAAAAACATATACTTTTCACTTGACGCATGATTAGTTTTGCATCATTCTATGGGATATCAACCAAATATCTAGGGTTCCTATTCTCGGAGAGATGTATGATGAATTCATTCAATCAGAAATAACATGGGGTGACATTACCATTACACCACCATTGGATCATAAATTATTCATAATAGCAAAGAAATTTCAGGAAAAAATACATTCATCCAATAGTGTAGATGGTAGATTTTTTAGATCCAATGAAATAGAATGGTCCCACCTACAGACATCCTACAATTTTCCCATCTTCAGATAATCAGGGTATTTCATGCACATAGTAGTTCACATTGGAGAGAGGTGACTACAAGATCAGTGGTTATAATGTCAAATATTATATTAATGTAAAGGTATGATTAATCAGCTTCCTTGCAATGTGGATCATCATTTTCTTGCTTCCAGTTTCTGATTCTAGTGGCAGTGTAAGGCCATGTACATTTGTTATTGTTTCCAAATAGGTATAGGGGAAATATATTTGGTTTGAAACCCCAGTACTAGAAACAATATATCATTCATTAATGCATCTTTATAATGGGAAGATTCTATTTAGACTTGCAAGACTATTTCCCGTGTTATTGGGCTAAATTGCACCACCCATTTCTTTATATTTGGTGCCGAATTAGTTAGAGTACCAAATGGTATATTTACCCCATTTTTATATATATTCTCTAGGATTCTCCCTCTGAGCCCAAATCCTAATGTAGGGTTGTGGGAACTGAGTAAATTTAGATAATTAATTTTCTTACCTTTTGGTAACATACCCACTAGATGGTTTTTTTATAATGTTTAGGAAGCAAATTATGTGTTGAGCTCATATATTATGGCATTTTGGGACATTGTTTTATCAACTAGGACTGATAATTATTTTTTCTATGAGTATAATGTACCATATTGGATATCTCACTTACTCAAATTTCTTCAAAAATCAATCACATTTCCTCCCACATGACAGGCATGAGAAAAATTCAATGGTAGCAAGAAAATTGTGGATTCATGATGGCATTAAAAATATCTAAATTATCTATTACATTACCTCTATCAGATGAATATTTTGGATTAGAGTCATGATATGCAAAATCATGGGATTCATCATACCCTCGGGGTCCTTAACAAACTGAATATATCTAGTAGCTACCATGACAACTATTGTTCATATAAAACATGGTAATCTTTCTAAAGACATAGATGATGCATAGGGTTCAGAAGCTTTAGAATCTTTAAAACATCTCTGCAGAAGATATGGCAAGAAGAATAAGGCTAGTCAAACAATACCACTAGCACTAAGTAGATCTAGTCATTGTCATTGGAAGTGAATATTTTCACATATACTAAATCTTCTAAATAATAATAGAGGCCTAAAGTGGATTTCCAATCCGAGGGTGTGGAATTTTCTCCACTGCAAACCATATCAAAACTGATTGATGTGCGTCTTTCAGTTATCCAATACTAGGAAATCATGACTTGGGAACTACTAGATGCATGGGAATTCTTCTATAAAGGCATTTGAATAAAGGATTTTGGGGATATTAGTGATCCTTCTGGTTGTCATCTGGATAGTAACTTGGTGGAAGTAAATGAACATATTGCATAATTGGAGACCTTTATATATGCAACAGATGACCATGTCCCAGCCTCATAACAAGTTACTAATCTAATGGAATGAGGGATACATGAAGGGGTAATTTTTCACCCTTAAGAGTAATGGGACATTTACGTTAATAATGAGAATGTATTTTTCTTTTCATTATTTTCAATTATTCCTCTCCATTCACTATCACTTTTAAGAGATTAATATTTTCATCTTAAAATCATGGAAGAAACCTTAGGAATGGTTCCTGTGACCCCAAGATATGGACCTACAGGTTCTCCCATTAATAAATTAGATTACATCCCTATGTGTCCATAACAATCTCTAGGAGTTAAATCATGACTAGGGTAATGGAGATAGATAAAACTTGGACACTACCTGAGGTTTCTTCTTCCATGAGTATTATTTCAATCTGTCAACAGGCTTATGAAAATAAACACAAGTTAGAATTGAGATTGGTCGGATGTACATGTCAAAAAAGTTATAATTTGTTTTGTCCTCTGGTATTATATCCTTCTTGATACTCTATTTGTGTCCATGTTCATCTTCTCGTGGTATATGCATATCTCTATTTTATTAAGGGATTAAAAATGGACATTTGAAAATGGAAAAGGAAATAACAATATTATCATAGGTAAATATTGAATAATGCTTTACCATAACAAGTGGTGTACCATGAGATGTAACTACTTAGCATTCTATTTATAAAGAGAGAGAAAAAATTTATTATAATGTCCAAAAATTTCTGTTTAGTATCTAATTCATTTGATAATATTCTTCTCATTATAAAATCTCATATTAGTTTCCCATGAAAATGGATCATACAATAAACAATGATGATATTCATTTTTCTCTTAAATGAAGGAATGATGATCTTGGGAAATATGAAGTAGATATCAGTGTTGATCCTGACATGACAAGATCTGATGTCATTGCACCAGTTGAAGAATTGATGGAACCGAATGTAATTGGAGTCAATTTGGTCATCAACCATCAATTTTTGGATACCTTAAATGGTGAGGATTCTATAACATTAAATGTCGAATACTCTAAAATGATGAACTCACTTAATACAAAAATTGATATTCCAAGTTAATCATGGAGTTTTTGGACTTCCGTGAGGTATTTAATGAAAAAATATGTCTCATAAATTCATTTTCCAAACATAATTGTTCTTCTTTTAGATGATACTTCACATCAAAGATCAACTTATGCATCTTTGTCTGCAGACAATGTTGAAAAAACCCTTCAAGAATGTGGAATTCCACCCTACCAGTATTCTTATAAGGTTGTAGAAATACCAACTGAGAACCCCATGTTAGTAGATTCTCAAAATCCTTTGATTATGGAAACTAGGAAAACGTAGGATAATTTCCCTCCCCATGAAACAGTTGTTCAAAATACTAATGATAAGAAAATTGGGGATGAATCTAATAACGAAAATAACTTATTATTGGATAAATGTTATAGGGTGTTTATATAACGATTCATTTATAAAAAACCATTGAATCCAATAGTGATTGTATTTCACCATTAAGGGATATCGGCTCCAAAAACAAGATCTAAAGATGAAACCTCAGCAAAGAATCATGCATCAACGGAAGGTGAAGCATCCATTATTCTAAAAGAAGAATATCAAGAAACATATCTATGTGATTTTAATCTAGATTACATTTTGTCACAAAGTAGTGACTCAGATTTAGATATATAAATTCATGGTTCTATTGGTATGGCATGAAAAAAGATATGGTAGAATATTTTATAAATAATTACTGAGAATCCTTTGGATGAGATTCCCTACCATTATGGAAAAATACCAGCACTATTTTTAATATTTCTATTTGGGGGATTTAATTATCTCCCAGTCTAAAATGCAATTAAATATACAATTCACCTATTAGATTAAGAACATAAGCTACAGAAAGATATTGAAAATGAAAAAGTACATATTAATGTTGAGAGCATCCAAGCTATAGTTTCTAGGACAGAATACCACTATAGAAAGAGGTTTTAATAAATTTTCCCATAAATTAAAGTGGTAAACAAGAAGAAGATGTATGTTCAACAAAAACTGGAATTTGATAGTAATAGTATTGAAAAATAGAATAAAACAATGGGAGAAACCCAGTTGGAAGGGATAACTTCTATTTCAGCTAATAATGAAGCACTTCATCAAGATGGGGAGGAAGAAGTTGCTTAACTATCTCAACAATAACAAATTGTTGACAAATATCATGATGTCGTTCAACAGATGAAGAGTCATCAAAAGATATTATTTTAATACAAGACAAATAGGCTCTATTATTTGGATATTCTTCTCATTTTACCAAATGAGGGAAAATAATTTTGTCTCCAATCACATATTTCATCATTTTTTCTTTCTTTGTTAAATTGAAATATAAAAGGTGATTTTTATAACATGAAACCTTTATGTATGATAATAAAAATTACATTAACTGGAATGGTGTAGTAATTATTTTTTACTTAGTCCAGTGGGGATTGTGATCATAGTTTAATTTTTTACTAAGGTTATATATACCAAACCCCCCAAACATTGTTTATTTTGACTTTTTATTTCTCTATATTTCCTAAACCATACAAAATGTAAGCCTAGAAAGCTAATACCTAACATTTGTCTAGGGTTCCCTTTGAGTTTTTTAACATAGTGAGTACAATGTCTCCTATCGGTAGTTTAAATTTATGCATCTTTGACTAATGAGGCTAGTGATTAAGGTGGAATAAATATGACCCTAAATTTTCATAATAGAACCCAAATAAGGCTTCAGTTTATGTAAAGGTCCTGTTATTTTTCTGATACTTCCTAGGGGATCATGAGTCATTATTTTTTTTATTTTAGGTTCACCAAATATAAAATTTGAAGTAAATAAATAGAACAGGTCTCATTCAAGAATAAATTTATCATTTCTTGAAAAACCTGTTATGGGGCTAAATTATAAATGGGCAACTAGGGATTGTACTAAATAGCCAAAAAATAGAATCCTTTGACTTACTGACCGTTTGTGTTGGAAACTTTTATGCACGGACACTAGGGGAACACACTACATAGTCAAGTAATGAGATCATTGAATATTATGAGATTCTATTTCTAATAAACAAATGGAATTAGTATATGGATGTCTCAAAGCCATATTCAATGGTGTATCCATGGAATTATAAATTATAAAAAAAGGGCCATATGTTACAACATAGGATAAGAATCATGAAAATAATTTCTATTAATATTTATATATAAGATGAATGATTAAAATTATTTGGAAAGGGGGATTTCTGGTATTGTGATTTTCAGTTTAATGGCATACTACGAGGATATTATGTTGTGTAGTTTCATGTTATGATGTAAGGATTATTGAGGGATTTAATTTAATTTCATTATATTTGACTAAATATTTATGGCTCTATCATTTCTTGATAATTTGTCCTGAAACAATCTATCATGTTCTGGTATGGAACGGATGAATTGTAAACTGTGATTTGGGAATTTATTGATATGAAGAATGTCATGGAAAAAGAGATAAATGTATTATATGATGTCATTTCCAAGAACAAAGATATCATTATTTGATAAACCTTGTTAAGGGGTCCATATTATGTATGAGAAAATGGGGTATTTTCTATATATCCCAATAGAGTAATCATTTGATTGATAGGCCCATTCTGAAGGTGACATATGCAAGTCCACCAATGGAAACATTCTACATAGTCTAGAAAAAGAGCACTTGGGTATTAACTATTACATTTTGAAAAAACCTAAGAAATTTATAGAGATTTATATTTTCCAATTCATAGAGTTTGGTTAATGTAGAATGGTACCATAATACAGAAATAGTATTTCCAATCCTGATATCCAATGAAAACAAGGAATTGGTTCTCTATGATGGTCAATCCCAGACATAAGAAGGGGTGCATGTAGCTCTGTGGCACATGACTGTGACCAAAATATTATAGAAACAACATATAATATGTGGTAAAATTATCTAAGGTAATTTCAATATTTTTAGAACAATTAGAGAGGGGAAATGTGTAAACCTTGGTCTTTGAGGCTTTCAGATCGACATCAAGGTTGTGGGAAAAATATACACTGATGGGAGCTTTAAAATATGGATTCTCATATATATTGTCATCAAATTTTGAAGGGGATAGAAAATGATTTTACCAATAATGATGTTACCATTATTTGAAAAAACCCATTATGGGGGATGTATAATGTATGGCCTAAAAGGGCATGTGTTTCATTACCAAACAGTTGAATCTTATGACTGAAAAGAATATTATGTAGGGGAGATATTCAAGGAAAACTAGGGGTATATACTACCTAGTTAGAAAAATAATATTTATCAAGAATCAGAAACTATGCCACCAAAAATGAAAGAATGATTATGAAGATCTGAATTTATTCAAGAATAAGGGTTTGAAATATAAAATAGAAAATGGAGAAATATTTAAATCAATATTGGCCTCGAGTTTGGAGTACCTTAAATAGATATGACTCATATATACAATGATTATACATTTTGTTTCCTTGGTGGGCCCTCTTAGGAGGGGAACCAAAATGAAGACTCATCCATAGATTTCTAATTATATATTGAAGAGAGGTAAAAATTTAACTCAGGGATGGGACTATGATATATGAGAAATTTATCACTAGGTATCTCAATTATTTATGAATCAATCCATATATAATTCTTTGGGTACATTTCATTTTAATTTCATCCAAAAATGATATTATATTAGGGAGTTTAGAGTCTTGAAGCAAGGACATTATGTGATTATAGTGTGAAAGGGGTTATTGCGGTAGGTCCAGAGGATCGATAAGATGTGTCACTACATATCTTGCTCAATAAGAATTCAAGACACACGTATTTATTGATGCCTCTCCCCATATCAATCTTGTTTTGTCATGGGGAAGAGGTAGTTTTGTGGTTAATCATGTGATTGAATATCTAGGCTTCTCTAAATATCCCATTGTAATGTGAATCAATCCAAACATAGTTCTTTATAAAAATTTTCCCCACTCCAATTGAGTTTTATGTGAGAGCTAGCGGCTTCTAGCACATTTGGGAAAATTGGTTAAACTTAAGATACAATATGGTATAAAGATCAAACAATATATCCTGGAAGAGTACTCTATATAGATTTGTTTCTTATATTGGATGAAAAAGGAAAATAAATTTCTTTATTGTAGTTGTTGGGCCTGATATTGAAGACTCAAGAATCATTATGTATCCAATTGGAATGAGAATCAAGCCAGATGTCTTTCTTGAAATGAGGTCTCTATATAGATCTTATTCAAACATAGAGAGGGACGGAACTCAGGTTCGACTAAGGAGTATCAGTAATGTGTGTAATACTTGCACATGGAAGCTGCACATTTTTTAAAGAACCACAAGGAATGCAAATTTGTTGTATCTTATGGGATTTCAAAACGTCTACTGAAGAAGGTATTAACATTATAGTTTAAAATCATGTAGAGAGGACAAATGATTTCATGTATTTTAACATCATGTGACAAAGAAAAATATGCAATTCATTTTTACATAATGAGGCACAGATGCATATGGTTGTTACACAGTTTAATGTCTTGTAACTAGTACATCACTCTATCTGTTTACACAATGTACTTCATCATGAATATTACATTGGTAAGATTTTTAATATGTTCTCTATCAATTGATATTAGAGAATGAGATCCATTAGAGTAGAACTTATGTATGGAATAAAGGCCTTCCCATTTTGGCTCATCATTTGGAGGCATCTTTAATATTATCATTAGAGTCCTGAGATCTAATACCTATTCTCCTCAAAGAAATGAGAGGAGGAAAACTTTCTTGCTAAAATCATGTGATATTTCATTCTGGTATATTTCTAAATGATGAAACATGTGGTATCTATTTACATATAATTTTTCCATCTCATCAAAATTGTTTTGAAACTACTCATATATAGATAATTGTTCACAGATGGATACTGGGGGTGATAGAAAATTGAATTTCAATAAGAAAAACTGCTTCTATTCTGTTAACCAAAGTGTATGAAGTTACCCTAGTGGCGGTATGGTTAGTAGTCTCATAATACCATAAAGCATGAAATATTTTATCAGGAAAAGATTTCATTTCATTATCCATCATTTTCTAGAATAAATTTAATACAGTCTTATTGAATGACTATTTTTCTATTGGCCACTACATGATAGCGAAATTAATGGTGGGATTCGATATTTTTCTTCTAATATAACTTATATTCCTCAATATTGTAGAAATTGGTGTCATTGCTCATTAATATGGTATGAGGGACACCAAATATGGTAATGATATTATCATTGACAAACCTAACAATGCTTTTGAACCCAACATCATTGAGAGTTGTTGGATCATCCCATTTGAAGAAGAAATTATTCACAGTTATAATATACTTAAACTGGTTAGTTTTAGTCGGAGGATAAGGTCCTACTATATCCATCACCCATGTAGAAAATGGCCAGGAGTATTTAGGTATATGCTGGAAGTCCTTGGGTAGAGGAATGAAGTTGTCATGAACATAGATGGGGTGACACTTCAAGGTGAAATATGTTCAATCCTTGGTCATTGAAGGACAGAAGTAACCAGGCCATCAGAATTGATCAAAAAGCCTACGCCCAAACTAGTGAGCACCACAAGCTCATGCATGTACATAATTCTTTATAGTTACATTTTACTCTCCATAAAAACACATGAAGATGACTCCCTCAAAACTAATATGTAGATGATCTTCAGGTGATCTGGATATTATAATGAGAAAAATTGTCCACTCGTCATCTTACCTGTTCTATTTCAACAATATCTGGTGGAATTACTCTAATTTTAAGATGTTCTATGATATGTGTCGTCCATCCCGTAGTATTACCATATGTTTCAGAAATATGTCTAATTTAATTAATTTCCTCCATTCTGGTTGGAACAAAAGGAGAAACCACGTGATGATGGGAAATACTAATGATTATCTCATCCCGACTTGGATCTTCTATGGATGTGGATGAATTATCCAATGCATCAACAATAGTATTATGTGATTACATGATATAAGACAATATTGTCTCTAAGGTAAATTAGACCACTAACCCTCTAAAATCATCACATATATGGATTACTTCTTTACTTCTGATATATATTCCCAATGGATCTATTAGATTATAAATTCTAAATCACATTTAACATTTAGGTGATTTACATGTACCTGGAGTGACAATTACAGGCATGTAATGAGAGAATGATATTCTGCCCCAATTTTAGTATCACATTTTGATAACATAATAGAATATTGAAAAATTTCCTTTTTTGGGGATATAAGCACAATTCATTTCCCAACTTTGTTGATTTTAGGTCTTTTCACTCACATCTGATTTGGAATTCTAGAAGCCCCATCAATTTACATTTACCATGATTGAGGACTATCTTTAATATAAAATATTTCTTCAATAGAAAGTGATGTATTCAAATATGTATGTTCTACAAATGCATGTTTAGAAAGTGTGTCTACCATGGCATGGAATTTTATTTCTTTTTGAGACACAAACTGGATATCAAACTATTTCAAAATAACTACCAACCTTTCCAAACATCCTGTAAGCATAAGAAAAATGAGAACAAATTAGATCAGTTTATAGTGGGATATCAGGTGGACCTCCTGATGTTACAGAGGGTTCCTCAACTTTTGAACATCAAAGATTAATTCGAGGAATTTGTTATCAATTCTTTAATGTCGAGTCTGTACATCAATCATTTTTTGAAAAAGATAATACTGACTATTTTCATTCCCATCATAGTTATTTTTTTAAGGAAGGCACCTAGGTATCATTATAAATCTATCATATAGAAAATTAGTTGATTTACATCAATAGGTGGAATTAATACTAGTTGTTTCAAGAGATATTTCACATGGATATAAAATTCCTCTTGGATATATTCGGACCATTGGTAATAACTCCCTTCATCATTAATCTGGTGAAGGTTAAACCCTTTCCTTCCAAATTGGCAATAAAGTGTCGAATATTGGAAAATTATACTTTAATGCTTCTTAATTCCTTCGAATTTCATAGTGGTGCCATGATAATGATTGATTTCTTTTCTAAGGATCAACATCAATGCCACGATAGCGTACAACAAAACTGAGACTGTTTCTTGAGGATACCCCGAAAGAACATTTCACTGTGTTAATATAAAGCTTATTTAGAAACACTTTATTGAATATGGTATCCATATATGTTAATTGATCAATAATTTGTCTATATTCAACCACTGGATCATCCACATAACATTTGATATATTTTCCTAGAATGTATATGATGATATGGTGCATTAAACATTGATACATTGCAAAAGATTATTTAAACCAAAGAGCATTACTCGATTTAAAAATAGACATTGAGGGGCCCTAAAATCTTTAGATTCCTCATATTCTAGGGAAAATTGAATTTGGTTATATCCAGAGTATCCATCCATAAAAAAGAGAACTATGTATTTGGCTTTTTCCATCAATCAAAAGTACTAAGATTGAAACTGGAAATTCATTCTTGGGTCAAGTCAGGTTAAGATCTATTAAATCAATGAAAAATCAGATTTTACATTTATTCTTTTTAACTAGGAACATTTTGGACATACATTTGGGATATTAAGCCTCCCTGAAAATGTTAGCATTGATAAGCTAGTCAACTTCAGCTTCAATTTTATAGGAATAAGTTTGGTGTGTTCTTCTTACTACCTTCATAATTCCTAGATGTTATTTTCATAAACCCAAATTATGGGTAGAAATGTGGGGGTCAAGGCTGACCATTTCTCTAGAGTCCCAAAAAATCACATCTCTATGTCTCTTTCGAAATTGTGTGTACATCTATTTCTCTTCAGAGTTCATGGCCTCACTAATAAGAGTTATACATGGATTTTCTTCTATACCTAGATTTATTTCTCAGAGCTCACCCATAGTGGTGGAGAATCCTTCCACAAACACTTGAGGGGATTTCATAGGATATTCTTCTTTTCCTTATTCATGTGTTACTTCCTCTATTTCTTCATGATGGGTAGGTGATTATTCAAAACATTCAAAGCTATGGGAGAAGTTAGTATTGGGACATACTAAATAAGAGGCAACAATTTTTTACAGTATTTATGATGAAGGGTCTTCTGAGAGTATTGAAGAGAAAATGACTGGTGGAAATTAAAAATCATTTTCTTCCTTTATTAATGAAACAACTTCTTCTAATTGGAATTATGAATCAAATAGTTTTTTATGTTCAGTGGATGAGATAAAGACATATCCATTTAAGCATTGACTACTACTTGGTAGATCAACAATTTATCCCATGCTGGCTGGCTCGATTTCCACAAATGACATTACTGAGGTCACTAAACATGTACATAGATTTGTTTATATCATTTAAAATTTATTGATGGGCCAAAAATAATCTACACAAAGATTATTGAATGAATTAGATGGTTTTTTTTTCAAACCACTTGTAGCATTGCTTCTTGTTTTATCTTTTTCCACAGACTGTGTTACCTTTGTGTGATAGAACTCTGCCTCAAAATAATGAGATTCACACATATTTAATGGAGCCTTTTCACTATGATATTTTACAATTTGACCATTAAATCAATACATTAGGCTTTTCTGGTATGACGAATGAATGGCCTCATGTTGATGTAGTCATGGTCTTCCAAGCAGAACATTGAAATCTGTGTCTTATCGGACAAAAAAGGAATATGAAATAGATATAAGATCCCCAAACTCAGTTCTGAGTGTCATTTCACATCTAGGTTCTAGTTCCTTCTTGTCATAACCTTGCAACATCAGAGTGGAGGCAGATAAAATGGATTCACTAAGACCCAATCAACAAATTTTACATATGGGAATGAGGTTTACTCATGAGCCATTATCAATGAAAGCTCATCGGATATTTATATCAATAATCATTCTAGATAAATACAAGGTCTTGATGTGTTCATCTACAACATTATCCTCAACTTCATCCTTAAATGATATAACTGCATGACATTCTATAGGATCATTCTCTATATGGTCAACCAAAATTGCAGCTACATCAATTTCAAAATCATGAGGACATTAAAAAATCCTTAATAAGGGATTATAAAAGATCTTTTAATAGGTTCAAATAATCAAGGATTGATAACATGACTTGTTCATGTGATATTTGTTTCAAAACAAAATACTTTTGGTCCAAAGGGATTCATTTTCATTCATGGATATGTGGTTGTGAAGGTGCTATCTAATTTGATTCCCCTAATGTTGATGAACCACCTGTCAGTGCAGAAGATAGAAATATAACATCTCTTAGAAGATTATACAGACTGCATCTATCTATTTTTATGAGATAGTGGTGGTATATTAATTATTTAGTCGTCTAATATGATCATTATTTGTCCAATCCATCCATGTGTGGGAAACTTTCTTTGTTTATACTGAGCCCACTAAAAGGATCCACCATGAATTTTTCCGCATAAACAGTTGAAGAATGGGTTTAGTTAAAATAGTGGCTTCTAACATATCCACATCTTCCCATGTATCCTCAACCTTTTCTTCATCCCCTATATACCTAGTCATTTTTACAGAATTTAGTTTCATAATCGGAATCATCATTTCCATAAGGATCTGGTAAGTAGATGACATTTACATAACCAAATATACATTCATCATCTGATAAAGATTCTGCTTGATTGGTTGGTTCTTGTTATTCTATTTGGTGGGCCAGTGCTTGTGATTTTGAGACAGCCAATACATGAAAATGGGACTATTTTCAAGCATCTATACCATCATATTAAAAAATGTATGGGTATAGATTTTATGTTTTGACCTATACCCCCATTTCTGTTAAAACAATGGATATACACACACTAATTTCAACTTTTTATCAAGATTCTCCACATGACATCTCATTTCTTCCCTTGCATCTCCAAAGATCCATGGCCTCTCTACCCTCTCCTACTCTCCCCAACCCTGACCTCCCACCATTGGCTCAACCTCTCGGCTCGTGCCTCCCTCCCTCTGCCAACTTGCCTCTGCAGCCACCTTGGCCCCCGCCTCCTACCCCACCTATGCATCCATCTCCCGGCCCCCGCCTCTGCCTCCTAGGCCCTGCATATAAATCCCACCCCCACCTACTATTCTACCTCCTCCCATCCATGGCCACCCCTACCTCCACCTCATAATCCCCATCTCCTTCTTTCCATGTTTTTCCATGCATTAGGTGATCAATCAGGACCCAATGAATATGGGGTAAATTTTAGTGATTTTCAGGAAACATTATCAAGGGTTTTGGTGGAATGTGTACTGATTTTTCCTGAGAGTTATTTGGAATGATATATAGAAAAACATTTAGTGGATAAGAAATTATCTGGGGAACATTGTAAAAAGAATAGTGCTAAAAAGGTTCCCACGCCACCTCGACCCCCTATAGGTCCTTCATTAGACGTTGTTGACCAGATACAATTTAGAGAGATAAACTACCTTGAATTGCTAAAGTGTGCAAGGATTTACTAACTAAACACCTTTTATAAGATGAAATGCAGCTCCCCCAAGTCATCATCATAATCATCCAACTTCAATTTATTGGAAAGGGTATTCATGATAATGTTTTTTCTTGTCATATTTTTTCAAGGTATTTTTACTACAACAAATGTTAATTTGATTTTTGATGCATGTGTTAGTGTCATCGAATTCTTAAAATCATTTTCTTTTTCATAGAGGTAACCAAACCATTTTCAAGGATTAGGCTATGTTTGACAACCTTGGCTTAAAATTTCATTGGATTTGTTCAATATTGCTCCGTGAAGAGTTCCCCTTAAATAATGGGTAGGAAAACATTTTTTTTCCAAAAATTACAATGGAAAAACATGTAGAGTGCTCTCAAACACGAAACTCATCTGTTAGATGATGTATTTCCTGGTAAATAAGTTCATGTTCTACTATTTTTGATGCATTTTAGTGCTGCCTATAGGGCCGTATTCAAGAAGCTCACCCATAATATTTCAAGGATCACTCAAGAAAACTGAAGGAACAGACGGTAATATTATTTTTTTCCAGTACCCCAAGAATGATGATCTTATGTACATTTATGGGCATGATTACAATTCTACCTGGCATGTAATTCATTATCCGCAATTACATTTTATTATAGTTTCTTTATAAATTTAATTGATGGAAACAACATATCATTCTACTTCAAAAAACTAACAACAAATCTAACACTCTTCCACTTTTCTACCTTTTCAATTTTTATGCAACTTGAAAGAGTAGGTTTCGTTTATAGAGCCTTGGGAAAATATTAGCGAGGTAGTGATATTGTGCTGGGGTAGTATCAGAGATTGTGGTGCTTCCATAGCTGCAAGTCAGTTGTTGGTGGTGGTTTTCTAGTTTTCCTGTTTCACATTAAGGGACAAAATTTATTGAAACTTAAATCTGTTGTGGGGATCTTGTTCAATGCCCAAATGTTCAGCTATTGTTAGTGTCTAGAAGGTTCAGGTAATGAGATTCATTCCACCATTACAATGGAAGCCTGGAATATATTATTTTCATGGAGATACTCAAAAGTTATTATTAATGTGTAGTATGATTTTCTGTATTTAGAACAATGCATGTTATACTTTCCTAAGTCATATCCCTCACATGGAAATTGGTCCAAGCCTAACTCATCTAGGATAAACACTAATTTGCATAAAATCTTTACTCTTCTTACCCAAACTAACTATCTCAAATATAGCCCATTGTTAAAAACATAACCCCTTAAATCCTTGAAGCCTACATGCTAGGACCATTCTACTAACCCCAATTCATATGTTGCACTCAGATGAACCTGTCAATTGTACTCATATTACCAGATGGCCATCTCATATGATCTCGAAAGCCTACATCAACTTCTCTTGATATTAAAAACTCCAATTGATATCATCTTAAGATGGATTGGATTCTCATAAGCTACTTCTTGAATCTTTTCTATGCTAAAAGCATGTGGAACTACCTCAAACATACCCAATATGGGACTTTCCACAAAGGCCCATGCCATAGCGTAATGTAGATTTTTTATTAAAGGGAGTTCAATCCAATAAGATATATCACGCATTCACTAACATTCCCATCAACTAGCCTCATTCAAGGGAGTCTCAAGGTAGACTATTCCCATACACTTTCCCGAACAATTCGCATTGCATGACACTTGCTTGACTATATACAAAAGGACTTACCCTCTTGGGCTAGGTCTCTTCAAAGGCTTATCAAATATAAACTAAAATGGATGCATTATGTGGACATAGTTGTCGAACATCCCTAAAGACATAAAACCATGTGTAAAATACCCTCCCACTCCACTCTCAATTCAGAATTCGTCTGTCCGTTAACCATATTTCTTGGACTTCATCCCCACATGCACATTCAAACAAAACACTACATGTGATATATTTCATAATAATAAAGGGACCACCTACCTCATGCGTACTGAATTTATCTTGTTCAGTATCATATTATGATTTAATTTTTCTCCCCAAAAATCAAGACCACACTCTTACTTATCTTATCTATTTTATGGTATAAATTTCATAAATATTGATGTATATGGTTGTTAATTTTTCTAATGTTTCATATTTTGAAACTATTTATTTGGATTAAAAGAACATTTGAATTACAGAATGGTTATTCTAAATTCTCATAATATTTATATTCATTATTCTATTAATATAATTTGGTGAAACTAGTCCAACAAGATTGTATTTAATGACATATTGATTTTCTATATACTGGGGTGATCGATGACATGGTTCGGATTATATCTCGGGTAGGCAATGGTGCCACTTTTAAGGGTGTCCTGGGTTTTTTGATGACATACATCATTTGTTTCCATCTGTGGGATATATGTTAACTATATAGAATATATTTAATACAATGGTTATAGTTTCTATATTTTATCATTATTTACATTAGCATTAACCCAGTATAATATTTTCCCATATGACTTATTTACATATTTGACATAGAAAATGACTATTTTTATAATGTCAAATATTTTTATTGTTTTATAATAAACACGTTTTGTTGGTATTCCTTTAGGTAGATTCTTAATGTTTAGGGATACTGTGTTTGATTAGCCTTTATAAGAAATTTGTTCCATATAGAATTAAAACTCCAAACCAAAGCAAACATGTACATCTCCAAATAAAACATACATGCATAATCCCAAGAAAACCTAACATGAACCGAGTAGAACCAATATTATTTTAATTGAATCAATTGGAATAAATTTTACATGATCCATAATTGATAGAATAAAATGATATAAAAAATAATATAAAATGTTTTTCAAACAACATTCATAAACTAAGCAGAAAATTGAGCCAAAATGATTATATAAAAAATAGGAAGAGTAATTATTAATTAATAAGAATCTACTATTTGGAAATTTAATTTTGAAATATGGATATATTTCTCCATTTCTTATAGGAATAAGATTGGACCCATTGGGTTTTGTGGTTCTTATATGTTAAGTGGTGACTTTTTTAATCACAGGAGGCAGGTATGTTGTTACTTTTTATTTTATTTTTTTAATTGCATCAGCCACTTATGCCTTTAACCTATTCATATGACTGGAGGGTACTTATATACTGTGAAGGGGTCTAGAAATGCACTAGAGGCATAAATTCCATTTTCATTATTGGGGAGGGATATCAGGGTAGTTAAGGGACTAATAGTGTGATTAATTTTTTCCTCCTTTTACCGTGTTGCTTATGTATCTTTTTTTACCTCAAAAAGGATGTATGACATATAGATAGGTCATTCTGTATATTTTATTATATTCCATAGTTGTTTTAATTAATTGTTTGGAGAGAAATTGTTCCAATGTTGTGATTCTCCAACTGGAGTTCTTGAGAGATTCCAAAAGGAAAATGAACTTGAATAACAAAACCATTAACAAATTTCATGGGCCTAATCTACTGAACCCATCAACCCTTGAGTAATTTTAACCTAAATGATCAGACCATTTTAAGGGAATGGACAACAACATGGTCCCCCACATTGTGGGATTCCCCTCTTAAAATTTCTGAACTGCAGTGTGATCCGAAGTAGACTATGGTGTTACATTTGCCACATTTTTTAGGGACACTAGGGGAATCATGCATAGATAATAAATCATTACCCCTTAATAGCTGGGGTAATTTCCCACAATATTTTAGGATTCCCAAATAATGAGGTTATTCTCTAAATTTGGATCCATATTTGAGTAATGATGTTCTTCATATTCATAGGATTAAAAAATAGGAGCCCAACAATGAATTATAATAATTTCAATCGTTAGCCTAAAAAATTTACCATTTTCTCCTTTCCCATGTCCATGTAATCATCGACCATCAATATCTAATCTCTCCAGATTAGGTAAAAATTAGCAAAACATTATTCACTCACTCTCTATATCTGTAATATAAACTTCATATAGTTGACATAATTCAACTCAAATGTTCTAATAATATTAATATTCAAAAAAAATATTATTTTAATTATAAAACTAGTAATTAGTATTTAATAGATGTCCAATAGAATTATAATTAATGACCCCTAATAAAATACATTCTTCTCGAATAAATGTTAATAATTTCTAGGGGAAAATATTGTCACCTTTATTAAATCATTGGAATTTTTATTCCACTCTCTGGAACATTCAATAAAAAATAATGGATCTAGTTGATCTTAAACACAACATCGTAGAAATAATGATCCATAAAAGAATATTTTTTTTACTTATAATATAGAAAATCCCATCAAGTTTATTTTTCCATGAACTCATTTTCATTTTCTAAACTATTTTTGTATATGGGTGTGACCCACAATATCATTATTCTTTTTTAGGAAAAATAATTTTCATTTGTCGAATGATAGGACTTACCACATCATTTCCTATATCATTATCCTTTGTTTAAAATTACTCTAGATTCTAACATCATGCTTTAAAATGCATATATTCATTCTGAAAATATTAATACTAAAATATGCAGTAAAATCATTTTTCTAATAATATGTGAAAATAATACAATTTCACACTTCCAACGTTGATTCTTATAAAACTTATACAAATTTATCTAGAATCTGTAAATATGATATTTCATCTCATCATACTCAAATTTATCTCATTTTAGATTGAATCTCCTCTCATTTGGGTTATCATGATCAATTTTAGAGTAGAATGATCCCTATCTCATTTGAACTTCTAAATTTAATTAATTTTTAATTTTAGCAACATAATAAATAATATCCTATAAATTTCTCCATAAAGTAATATAAATTCTAATAAACTCAAATATCATCTTCCCTCTCAAAAAATCTTGGTTCTCACTTTATTTTTTGATTTATTATTCAATAAGATTCAACACTTTCTTCATAATATTTACTTTTCTGTAGAATAAAATAATTCTAGAAACTCAGTTTTTAGACTTGAGAAGTATCTCATACATATCTTGATTTGATCTTATATTTTCTCAATTTATAGATCATATTATCATAATTTTATGATTTTATCACATTTAAAATATGATTTTTTGATCAAAGACAATTAGTACAAGTATTATCCCAATCAATTTCTATCTAGAATATAAATTCCTGAAATCCTTCTAAATTTCTCTCATGAATGGAACCATAGGAGATGTTTTAACCTTAATAGGAACTAGAACCAATCTTAGAAGGACATGTATCAAACTTATGGGTTCATGTATCAACCATAAACTCTATTTACTCCAACCTTATTATGTCTGATCGTAAGGTTCATTGTACCTTTTAAGTCTTTATAATCCTTACATCAATGGTTATCCCATCATTATAGTGTCTTGTCTGAACCTTATGTCTTGTTTGTCCCAATATTATGACCAATATTTCTCAACCATATGACCAAAATTTCAAAACCATTTAGAAATTGTTTTCTCAGACTTATCAGTTATAGACATAAACATATCTCTCATTTAGAAAATATTCACTTCCCGAAATCCTCAAACAATATAAGAAAATCTTCTGCACGTTGAATAAACTTCAAAAAATTAGTAATATTTATAACCATCTTTGACTATCTCATTACACATTTTATGGCCTTGTTGTATATTAAATATCCAATATATGATTACTAGACATCATTTATAACTTTGACTCGGGTATCTCCATCCTAAATCCAAATTCTATGTACCACTAAATATTCCATCCCACATGCCTAAAAAAACTGGGATCGTTTACTTCACATAACATCTCTTCAATCTCCTCATTTAAGCTATAAATAAACTTCTTAATGAACAACATTGTATGTTTCCTATTATTTTGTGTCATGAAACACCTCTAATATACATCTAATCCCGCATTACTCATCCTTAATTAATCATAAGCATCAACACATGACTTTATCGTGAAGAATATATCATTAATCATCGGAAGTTATGTATGATTTCCAAATCATCAGTTTCTTTCATGTATATCAATCAATGTGATACAAACTCTTAATTCACTTTATTGGGGTTTTACAGATAAATTTTCAATTTTTTATAAAACTGCACTCACCATCCAAATACACATAAAATACATTAAAGATGAACAATATTTGTTAAAAAATTGAAAATTACTCCAACATGATATACTCATTATGAATAATCAAAATAAAGATTTACAGAGTGAACTCATTCCTCATATTGTAATATTTCATAGTATGTTCAGAGTCCATATTTAATTGAAAATGATAACCAACTATAGCCTGCACTATTTTGGTAGCTTCCTCTTAAAAAATTATCTCCATACCCATTCACCATAGTAGTTTTCTCTAAAAAATATTCCCTATGAATATTTTATACCCATTGTTTCTCAATAAATTTTTAAATATATCAAGTGATGTGATATAAGAGTTAATCAATATATCAACTGAATTTATCTCCATGCTATTTTCCTAGTTTGGAGGTATAGATATCAAGTCCTTATACAACTTCTGAATTTAACGGTTCACCTAAAATCCCCCTTTTTCTAGATGTAAAATAGATAATATATGAGAATAAGGTAGGTCTTTCATCATCACATTAGTAGTAGAAGTAGTTCTGAAAAATTTTTATTTACCTAACCATTCATTTCATTATACCATTGATGTGGCTGGTCTTTTTCATTCTTTCTTCTTTCTAGAATATATAGTTCTATTCATGTTTTGGTTAGTATGGTTACCTTTTTATTTTTATCTTTTTTTTAGATATATTTAGTCATTTTCATTAACAATCTAGTAAATTTCATACATTTAAACTTGTTCAATCCATTTAGATTATTCCAGTCAACCATGACATATAATCAAGCATACTTATTCTCAGGATAATTCATCTTCTTAGGTGTGGAATCCAATGTAGCAACTTTTTTGGACATTTAAATTCAATGGTTTTTCATTTTTTTCACTTATAATTTCACTAATTTGAGTCTTCTTAACATTGTGAATTTTATCATCTTTCCATCATCTATAATAAGAAAATAGTAAAAATCAATTTCATACAACTACAATCATTTCCTACAACATGAGGTTCTCAATAATTCTTTATTTGGTTGGGATCCTTCTTATAGTAAAATTTTCTTGTCTTATCCGTCAATTATTTTTATCATGCTTATATTTTCCTTCATAATTATAGTTCATTAGTCCTAAAACTCTATTATATTTTTACACCTTTTAGAAATTACTCTATATGTATTGGTGCTTCAAGTATAATGAGGTCTCTTGATCTTCTAGAACATCAACAATATCGAGATTCCAATCTCGTTAAATCATATCTTTTGATGAATTTTTTTTGAACTAAAGTTTCCTCTTGGATCTAGTCTATTCATAGGATCCCCTTATTAAATATTAAATTCTTAATTTTGATTACCTTATGAGAGTTCATTTCCAATATTCAAAATTCAAATTCTAAGTCACTATATTAAGATATGTAACATGCTCAAAACATATAATCCATCATTTATCACTCCTTGGAATTATTATACACATAGGTAAATGAATTACAAATACTTATGTGGATGAAGTAAATCTTCCTTATAGATAAATTTTTTAGATAATGTCAATAACCAATTTGTGATGAGAGACTCATAGGGATTATGTAAGACACATTGTTCTATACTTCAACCCAAAACAACTTGTAGACCCCCTCTTGAATCCTCATTCTTAATTCTATATTTTCTTGTATCTATTTCCCTATTTCTAGATTCCAATCATATTCTCGTGTAAATGGAATGACCATTTCAAAACTATTCCAATTTATCTAATAGAGCATCTTTTACCATTTTCTTTAAACTCCCCACATTCTCTAAATATAAGAATATTGCATTGCATTTGTCATCTTTTGTATGATGTCCCATTATAATATTATTATTTCACTAATATCATATTTTTTCATAATGAACTTCATCCAAACATTACATGTGGTATCGTTAATAAAGGCCTCATGTAAGAGTGTTTCCCCTGAATAATTCACTAGATCTGTCCCAAATAAAATGTTTTGAACAAAATCTAACTTATCATTATTCTATGTATTATGGTTGTATAATTTTTTTTATTGGTGTAGCTTGATCCTATTTTGATGTTGTTTGGGCCAAATTCTTGTATGAATCTTATACTATGGTTTTTATTTTTTATAGGTTAAGGATGGTTGGAATGCTATTTTCTTTTAGAGGTCAAGGATCTATAACCATAGTTATTGAACCATGGGTATATTATGTTTGGTTTGATAGTCTATACGCATGGTTTAATTAACCATGTCTATACATGTATGCCCACAGTTTATGTGAAACCGTGGTTATTATGGAAATTTCTAGGGCAATACCCACAGTTTTTATAAAACTGTCAGTATAGCACTATACCGACACCTTCGAAGCCAATGGGTTTTGGTACTGTGGGTATAGCCTATAACCAATTTTTTAGGGACTATAGCCATGGTTCTAAACCATTGGTATAGGTGATTTTTATAATTGTGATTTGGCATGAAATATTCCAAAGTCAAAGACAAAATATGTTTTGACAAGATCTCAACCTATTCTGACAACTCTTTACATGTATAATCATGTTACTTATTTGAGGATTCACATTTAGAGGACTGATCATTTTAAGAACAAGACATTACTAAAATGGATTTTAAAGGAGGAATAGTTAAATGATTTAACTATGTTCATAGAATGAAATGAGTTTGTTTGACTATTTTCCAAACCATCTAATCATCATACTTTTTTGCAATTTTTCTTTTTACTTCATTCTATCTTCTTACTTCCATTAGATCTGTTGCATTAACTCATTTTACTTGAGCAACGTAACTTTTTAGTTTCACTTTTCCAAAGTCTACTATTTTTTGATGGAGATCTTTAAAAAAAATCATGTGTGGGATTCCCCAAATATTTATGAAAGGAGAAATAATTTGGGAGATCCTCATCTCAATCATTATTCAGTTTCCTTAGCCCTGGAAACTAAACTAATGTTTTTTCCAAAGATGGACTGAAGTAGTCAGAATACTTTTCATTGAAAATATAATATATTTTGTTATTAATTCATTAAATTTTCTCCTCTTTTAATCTTTTTGATCATCATGACGAGGTTGTCACATAATTTGATGCTCGGGAGGCTGAGCCCTTCGATTTGATGCCAGTCATGAAGTAGAAGTATGTAAATGTTATTGTTTGAGTGTGGATGTAACAACCTTTTGTTTCTCTGTTAATCCTCATGGAGCATAGGGGATTACCCAAGATTTAACTTTTGATTCAACAATGGAATCCACCAATTTTTGGGTGATTGATGAAAGGTATTTAATCTTTCATGTGTATTTTACATGGATTCGTGGTGTTTACAACTAATCACAGATATTCTACATAGATTAGCATCAACTCTTCAAGGGGGGTGATAGATTTAAAGAAAATGTTAATACAGTTTGTCAAGAAATGATTTATTAAACTCTTTCAATCTCATTTTGTTTTCAATTTTTAAGATAAAAAATATTTTATTTGGTAGCATTGAGCTGAATTGGAAGAATAATTTCTAACAGAGGTCTTCCCATCTATAAAATAATCGAGGCTAAAAACATGAATACCAAACAATGTGTGGCTTCTATAATGATTGCACAAAACATATGATCATCACAACTTTTTTAAGTGATGTGTCCCCATCGTGGGATCAATGTGAGGAACAAAATGTGTATAATGCCTCTCCGGATCTCCTAGACCATTAAATATTTTAAATATTGTATTTAAAAAGATTGGTGGGGAAGGGATCAGCTATTTCCATTTGGGGTAAAATTTATTTTCTATTTGTACCGGTGTATGCGATTATTATATAGATTCCAATTGAGTTGTTAATTCCTAAATTTTATTCATAAGCATTCTAGGAATATCCAGATGAGATGGGACATTTAAAGGTACAATAAATGGTTCTTTAACTGGCATGATGATTGGAAGAAAACAATATTTGGAGGCTCTACTAGTATTTTTCATTGATAACCCATTGGGACATGACTAAATGGATTTGTTTGATCCTGTTCTGGCTATTTACCCCATGGAGGTCTTTCAATATCTACATCTGTAGTTGTAAAATATCCTATGTTCTGGGGAGTTTTGACTGGATTTGAAAACTAAGGATCTGCTTAGGGACCACATCTGGCAGGAATATTGTTTCAAAGTAACTCTGCATTGAGTCATATCAACTCTTTCATCTCCTCCTCATTCATGGAAAATCATTCTTCAAGAGAAACAGACTGACCTTCTTCAGTGTAAAACTGAGACATGATCTTCCCGTTACCGTTCCCATTATTATATTCCATTCTAAGATGTGGGATCTGATTATTTGAGGGAATCCACTAATTCTAGTTTTTCCTATGACTTCGAATATGCGCACCTCTTTCATTTTCATCAATTTGTATTGTATTATAACAAGAACATCATCCTTTGACTCCCCTGAACAAGACTTTTTTTTCTATAGGACTTTCCTTAATGGTATTAATGACATTCAAAAATGCATAATGCATTGACGATAGTCCATCAGTATATTTGTAAGATCATCTTCTTCTATGACCTCCATGAGACATTATTATTCTATATACTAGTTTCTTGGTAAATATTTTACGAAATATAACATAAAGGGAATCCTTGGATAGACCAATTATGCATTTTATTTATTGATTGTTCCATAATTGGTATAAAAATGACATCTACATAAGAGGGGATTATAGAAGTGAAAAATCCCCCATCCCAATTGGTTGGGACTGTTCAAGTTATTATTCTTCAATCCTTCATACATTTTCTATTAAATTTGAGGGATGGGATAAATAAACCCCCAACCATGCAGGTAGGGGTGGTTATTGAACATCATTGGATATTCATAGCACATCTATAGTTCTAATTTTACCAATTATGGTTCGAACATTGGTTGGGTGCATTATTCAGAAAATACTTAAATCACCTGTTTGAGAATATCATTGTTCTATATTAGAACTTTTCACAATATAATGGATAAAATCCTCTTGGATGGGGGCACCTTAATTTTCCTATATTCATGATGACAAAGTATATGAACAACTTTCCCTATTTGCGCCTAACATTGGTGAAAATTGATAAAGGCATGTTCTGGATTAGAATTTCATCATTTATAAACACAATTTTTTTTATTTTAGCCAGCCTAGGGAAAATTCATTGCATAAGTCCACATTCAGCATGATTTTACAATTTTTGAGTGCAGTTAAGTGAAAGGATCTGTATGCACCCCAACCTATGATATTTACATGATATGGAGTTTCTGCAATCAATTTTTAGAACTTCATTATTTAATTAATACATGCACAATAAAGAGTTACTTGTTGCATTTCAACCTTGGGATGTTAGGAAACCTGGAGAGATACCATGATAATTTTCTGTTGTAACCGTTCTATTACCATCACATGAATTTTATATTCATTATATAGTAATACTTTAAAATTCATTTGAAAAATAGTTTTCCATATGTTGAGGGGGATATCCTCTATTCTATCTTCAGCTATCAATTCTGGAATGTTGTATTGAGATGTTGAAAATGGCCAGAACATGACTGGTATTTCACACATAGATAGTAGTTTTCTAATATTCAACATATCCTCCTCATTATTTACTAGAGGTTTCTCAACTTGGTTTGACTAGAGCAGATCCTTCTCTTTTTTTTCTAAAAAACAAAATGATCAGTAGTTTTTTTATCTGCCATATGAGAAGAAAAATAACCATAGGAAGGTCCAGAGAATGGCCATCACCTGAGGTTGTACCTTGGTGGAGAATGTTTTTCACTTGTTAGTAATAATTAATCAGACATGATTGGCCATATATTTGCTATTTTCTTCAGGATATGATGGATTTCTCATCACTATATTGTCAATTGGAGAATTATTTTGACAATTATTAACAATAATATTAATTGAAGATTCACATTGTAATCCATAATGGAGAGGACCACCATGGTGGATTATAGCAAGGGATAAATCCTCATTCTCCATGGTCTTTTGGAAATATAGATGGTTGATGTTGCACTCATCCAAAGATATGTTCTGAATATTTATTTAATTATCATGAAGAAAACCCTCCTAATGATTTGTCAGATGGGAACTTCAGAATTACTTCTACTAATCCCATAATTTAGTAATGGGGGTAGGATCTAGATATGGAATACATAAATGTCTAAGGGCTTCATGAACTCAATCATTATGATGATCCACATCATAGATTGACTCTTGATTTTTTAGCTGTGTTTGACAAGACTTATTTTGATATTCTATTTTAAATGTAGTTGAAGTCACATGGTCGAGGAAGTGGTAATTATGATTAGGTGTATGTTCCTTCCATAAAGTGTTTATCAGAATATCCCGATTATATAAAATTATAAAGGCTGGATGTTCTTGATCTGGTTTTCTATATAATATGGGAGAGTGTTCATGATAACCCTACTGTACAAGAATAGATGTATGTATTTGCTTGGGATGGCATGTCGATGATTCATCCATGGGGTGGGGACAGAATTTTGTGTATGTCCCCCATGCACTGATGATGTTGATGTTATGATATTCTGGAAGGATTCCATAATATGGAAAATATTCTTGTGTTCCCTTTTACCATTACTAAGATATCCTTGGCGACATTAGCAGCTGGAATGGGAATATACGCCAATTCCGTATCTAGATTAGGTGTATTTCCCTGATCCTTTCACCCCTCTCCTATCGTTGGATACAAATATTACTCATGTGTAGGGGTAAATATTTGAGTCTACTGAATATTTGTTAGTAGATAATTCCGAGTGACTTATTTGGGTGCTATTAAATGAGATTGTTAGTAGTATGGATGGATGCTGGAATGAGTATGTGCAAACATGCTTATTTCCACAAAGCATTGTGGACAGACATCTTTCAATGCCAATAGACAAGACTTTGTTAGGATTGGTGATTGAGGTCTGGTGTATGTGACTACTTACAGGTTTCAACCATATATTGTTTCAAGGGTTCCTTGAATTCAAAAAGATGAGTCTTCTGAATGGAAGATAGTTTATAAGTAGGTGTATGTTCCTACACACAATACTCCACCAAATTTGAACAACGAGATTGGTTAGGTTCCGCCATAGGAGTTCGTTGGCTGGTGAAATTATGTTTGATGGTTGTATGTGCTCTATCATTTTTTCCACCAAGTTATGTTGATGGATTTATTAAGAAGAGGAAGATGTAGTAACATACTCCATGTTGTCTGGTTTTTGTCCTTGAATTTTCATCTTGCATTTCTACATCCAAGACACCTAGACCAGACAACCAAAGGCAACACAACCATCATGTTGGGGGTTCACTATCGCATGATTATAGGGGATAAAATTTTTGGTGGGATACCTCATGAAGGACCCATTTTTCTTCGAGTTGAGGACATAAGTGACCTCTTAGTCAACCTACCTACTGTTTGGGAGGGACATGTTATTATGTCTGGAAAATATACACCTAAAATGGTTGAAGACTGTGGTTGGAACCAACTGGTTATTGACTGGTGGTCATTTCTGGCCGGACAATCGTGGGATGTTGTAAATGTTGAGATCAGGTCTAGAATCCTCCATAGTTGGGATAGTTCCATGATTAATTTTTTACTGAACCTATACATTGGAGATCCAGCATTGAGGACATTGAGTTGATGATGAAGTCCTTCCAATGGACGAGGATCTTGCTTGTGTAGCATCTAGATGATTCATAGGTGCAAACATGAAGGAATCCATTTCAAATAAAGGGAGATCAAAATAAAATTTGACAAATACAAATAGTGAACTCCATTAAAGTGCCCTCTTATTATATGAACACATGTTTGATTCATTGCCTTGTCTGGACATCCATTGTAAATTGATAGGGGCCATGTAGATGGGTAACACTATCAACATGGTTAAGGATTACAGTTGAGTTCACCATTTTAATTCTTCACCTCTCCTTGTAATAAGTTTCCTAATTAAGAATCAATACATCTAGTGGTATAAATTTGATTTATTTATGGAACAGAAAACATCTAATGGTACATTATCCAATGGGAACTACTTTTCAAATGTTGGTGTTCATTAGGATTGGACCTATGATACATAAAAACACACATTAGTCAAGAGGATGAGAGGCATGACATACCACACCCTTTTGAGGGAACTATTTTCTACACATGGACTCTCTTATTAATTTGAAATATTTTCATGAATACTTATAACTTTTCCTAGCCTATCATAGATTTCCCTTTGAATATTCAATCAATTGTTAGCATCTTTGAAATTTAGAATCGTCTTATCTTTTCTAGGTTCTTCATTAAGGGATATAACAATATGTATTGAAGGTTCTCCGTCAATGTAATCCTCTTTTATATTATTTAGTGGTTATTCTAATCATTTATACAATAATACTATTTTTTAGGCTACTCAGTGAGGCACTCTAGAATTTATTATCATCTAGGAAGATGAATGTTTGTTTTTATATTGGGATCATACCCATAAATAGGCTTCCTAAGTATTCATTTGATAGGAAATAGAGCCCTCATAGTTTTGTGCCACTAATTAGGAAATATCATATCTTTTAATGTCTTTTTATAAGGACCTAACCTTGTAGTTTAATTTCATGTAGTATTGACTGCGAATCATAGGGTTGTACATATAAAAACAATTAAATATCCCAAGGATCTGGACTCTCTTAAATGACAAAACTGTGAAACATATGCCTGTACATATAAAAACCCAAATAGGATACACAATAATGTTCCCTTCCCAAATGTTTAATATGTTAGTAGGTTTTGGTGGAGGCATCAACGTATTCCCTTTCAGATAAGCCTTCCAATAAAAGAGATACCTTATCCAAGAATATGCAAGCTTAAAAAAGTACTACCGAGAAGACAAAACTAGGGTTAGAAATAAAATTAAACACCCCGGGTCCCCTTTGGGGTCTTTGGAAGATCTAAGTGTTTGCCATTTAAATAATATGACTTGTGTAGGAATCATATTATTTAGGGAATTATGATCCTTAATTATATTTTTTTGGTTCCAAACTATGAATGGATCTAAAACTTTCTTATCCCATCTAATTCTCTCTTTTCTAGTGTTTTAGAGAGCTTACTTTGAAAATGTGGGTGATATGGGAAATGGAGCTATGAAATGGGAGATTCAAGAGTTCTTATAACTTATTTCAGTATTCAAATGGGGAGACCAGTGGTCCTATATACAAGAAATGGGTGGGGTTAGTCGAAAATATTTTTTCAGCATAGGTCATCCACACAACTCTTCAACGTAACACCATCGCATAGGGGTACCGAAATCATTTTTCCATGTAGTTCTTATGCATAGATCTTCTGTGTAGGTATGTCATGGAAGGGCTATGCATTGGGCTGTATAAGAAGAACATGTGATTATTTTATAGTTGTGGAGGTTCTACAAATTTCCATCGCGTTTCTCTTCTACATAGGTCTCTTACACATTATTTCATTTACATCCATTACCATCTTTTTGATATTTTCCAATATCCAAAGTACTTCCTCATAATCCTTTTCCTTCCTAAGGAGTGTCAACACTCATGAATCTCAAATAGATATTCTTCAACCCTTTCATTAATAAATTATACATTTTAAATTAGTAATTTCTGTGATGGTCAAATAAAATATCATTACAATGGTGCATGTAGAAATAAGGCTGCATGAATAGCTGACATAGATATTTTAGTATCATAGACACAAAAAGATACTTTGTGGTTTTCATCACCAACTTTCACAATCTGATATAATTGAAACACTTCATCTAGTATAATAAGATCCTGAGATTTTAGTTTCTCTACAAATAATGATTCTTATCCCAGAAATTGAATAATTCTTTTAAGTGATGAATCATACCTATCAAATAAATTTTTTTTGAGTAATAATTCAATGAGAAACATCATCTTCGAGAAATATCTTTGTTCCATTTCTTTTGGAGAAGCCACTGATGAAGTAGACAAAAGTCTAATGGAAATCACTGGGAGAGAACTATTGGTCACACCAAAATGATGTGGAGCATCTCTTTGATGTAGAAGAAGAAATATCCATCTTGGGATGGGGAGGGGTCCCATTTTATATCCCAACATAATTATGTTAAATATATTTTTAAAAGGTATGGATATTACAATACTAAAATTTTTAGTCCTCCAATCAGAACCTCATGTTATTATGAAATTGATGATGTTGGACAACCAGTATATCAAAAAAAATTTAGAGGGACGATAGTAAGACAAATATACATAACAACTATTCATGAAGAAATATTTTTTTCTGTATGCTTTTTCTAAAGTTATCATTCAAATCCAAAATAATCCCACTAAAATTTTTCTAATGAAATTTCTAATAATTAAAGGGGACAATGGATTTGGGAGTTTTTTATTATTATGGAAATAATTTATAATAAATTTTTTTCAGATACTAACATTAGTTGTTATAGAATGGAGAGAAAATGAAAATCCAGAACTTTTCATTTCTAATTCAATTCATTAGTTTATTGGTCATGTAAAAGACAACACTCGGTAACACTATCCACCACTGAATCTAAATATATGGAAACCATATGTCTTTGTGATCAATTGTTTTGTATGAAACTCACACACACTAATAATTGAATAATTTTTACAAAAACTCAAATACATTGTGATAAAAAGATATCTGTAATGCCTTAATGAATGTTTCAACAAAACTATTTTGATGAGGAGTTCTAGGAGATAAAAAGATATGTGTAATGACTTCCATACTAAAAAATGTTTCAAAATCATAATTTTCAAATTCTCTAGAATTACAACTATTAGTTGTTATAAATTGTAGGTTTTTCTCATTTTTAGATTTGGATGAAAATATTTTAAAATATGAAAATGTATCATATTTTATTTCTAAAAAATCATACCATGTATATCTAGTGTAATAACAAAATAGAATGAATACATTGTATTTTCCTCCTATACATTCAGTTTATGTACGTTTTAATAAGTCCATGTGCGCTAAATATAAAGCATCAGCTATTGAGTACTCACTAATAGATTTTAAACCTATATTATGTAGCTTTCCACATTGACAAGGGTCACATATATTTTACGAATCAAATATTAGTTCCGATAAATCATTAAAAAGTCTGTTCTTAGAAAATTTATATAAGGTCCTAAGATTACAGTGTTCTGATCTTTTATATGATAAACATTTTTGGTTTTTCATTTCACTATGGTAAGGTATGTATTATATCCAAAGGTCTTCTACATTTTTTATGTATGCATTTTTAAAATGATTTGTAGAATGTATGACTTCTGCAAAAGAATTATATACTATGATTTTATCATTCCAAAAATTCAAAAAGTAACCTTCATTAAAAAATTGTCTTACGCATAAAACGTTTTCCTTAATACCCATAATAAATAAAATATTTTAAATCAATGATTTTCCCAGAAGAAAATCATTACATATACCATCAATATTTCCTTGATCATTGTCTCCAAAGTTGAATCTTCCACCTTTCATATAAACATTATTTTGAAATAATTATTTTTCACCATTCATCTATTGGTAACATATGCCATCAATGTACCATATAATATTTTTGGTACATTTATATTTTCATGAAAATAAAAAAATTAGGCTTCCAGAATCCAAACATTACAGGATCCAGTAATGTTAGAAAATTAAATTTTCTGAACCCACATTTGTCTTACAAATTGGCATTATGGATTTTCAAATATTGAATTTTATTTAAGTTAGAATTTTTATTCCAATTTCTTCCACATTAACACTTGTTGATATATTGTAAATTTTTAGGGAAAAATTTTTTTTTATTAAAAATTGTTTTGATTGAGTATATCCCATTCTTGAACAATTACAATGTGTAAGATTTTTTTAATTCATTTTATCAAAACATTCTTTACCAGTGGTAAATTTTTTAAAAATTTTATTTAATGTAAATATTTCAGACATTAGTATAACCTAAAATTTATTATCCTTATTAGTTCTAGATTCAAAAGTTAGTTTTGAATCAAAAAGATTTTCACTAAAATATCCCGTTCACGGTAATTTTAATGTATATCCATTATAGAATTAGTTTCTTCATGGTTTTTTGAAATAGTATTAATTTAAAAACATTTCTTAGCAGGATAATTATAAAGATCTGATACATGTTTTGTTAAAAAATTTATTCTATCATTTTCCTTCTCAGGATCCTTTCTAACATTGTAATTTTAATTTTCATTCAATTTGGAATCTCTAGATACTTCTTCATATAAAGGTAAAAAAAATTCTTTTGTTGAGAATTTATCTTTATCATAATAAATAAAACCACGTTCATTAAGTAATTTTTAATTTAGCTATAGGTTAGTCAATGGTTTATTACTGTGTACCATTTCCATAAAATAATTATTTCAATATGTATTATTTAAAGAAGATAAATATTATTTTTTCCATGATATTTCAATATCTGAGGATTCATCGGATGAATATCCACCACTAGAAACCCATTAAACATTATCCTTTATGAGTTTATTACTTTTTGACATATATTAATTTTTCTGATTCCTCTTAGAATGAATTTCTTCCCTATAATTTCTTTTATTCGTTGTGAAATCAGGTCTCACATGTCCATATTTCTTGAATTCATAAAAAGTAACTTCAGTATATATCTTAGTTTTGACAATTTTCGTATATCTGTATTAAAAATACTTATGTCCAAAAAAAATTCTCATCCTTTGAGAATGATTGCCTTAATCATTCTTTAAATATTGTGATTTACATTAATATAATTGAATTGAAACTTTATTTTACTTTGTTGACTTAACAATATTATTAGAAGTCTTGGATTTGTTTTGACTAGTAGTAGTAGTAAAAGAAATACTAGAATTATTTTGCATGGATTTTTATGCATATATTTTAAATATATTTTCATGTTGAAATATATTTCTGATCAAATCATCATAAGTGTCACTTGTAAGCTTTATTAATTCATCAACAACATCTATTTTTTATTCCCACTCATTATATATGATTTATATGATCTTATCGACAAGGGTTTCATCATATAGTACTTCTTATCCCATCATAATTTTCATAAATAATTATATTATATTAAAAATTGGTTCTCCATAGTGAAATTAATAATTTAGATAGTCTTCTTTTATCACATCTCTTCTAGTTTCAACCACTTTTGATTTTCCAAAACTTGTAATCTCATTTTTATACTAAATGCAATTAGATTATTCACAATAAAAAATTTGAATATATTTATATCTAGTAATTGAATATAGTAATGTATTCCATAACTTGTAATAAAATTGATAATCTTTCTTCAGCTGATTGGTAAAGAGTATAACTTCCATGATAGGTATTTTATATTCTCTAGTCATCAAAACAATGTTTTAAACTCTAGTATTTATAAAAAAAGACTTCATTAATTATCTCAAATAGTCATAGTCATTACCATCAAATATAGGTGGTCTTGTAGGATTAATATTTTCAACCAAACTAAAATTTAACCCAACCATCATTAAAACAATACAAAATTTACTTTTCCACAAAAAAATTCATTATAATAGATATTTATAAAAAATAGTTCACAAAATAAATATAAGTAACTCATAAAAGTAAGCATTCGAATATTTGATCTGTGGAAACCTGATCTAATGAAAATTATGGTGTCATTATGTATATACATATTGAAAATTAAAGGAGGGTTCTGAATTATAGATTTAAAAACGTTTTTTATCCTTACATGGGTTTAGTTTAAAAGAAATTAAACTAATTCAATTAAAAAACCTCTTAATTTATAAATACAATTAATCATATTGGGCCGCAGTTTCGATGAAAAATAATATAGTAATCAGGTTGGTTACAATAATTATTCCATAGGTCGTAATGGAAATTAATCATATTCATAGTTGAAATAGATTTAAACAGAGTAAGCATGTATAAGATCGTAATTAATATGGTTACGATGATTAAAGTAAAATAATTCAATGATTTGATCATACAGCATACTGAAGCGTGTAGAGTTAATACAAAGATAATATTCTAAAAAGTTAGTAATCATATTATTACAAAAGTATCATTATCAGACTTGTTACGATAAATATAGTATATAATAGAACGCTGGCTAATAAATAAAATTCTCATTATACTATATAGAAGAGGAAATGCAAAATGAAAACAATTATTTTAACCAAAAAAATAAGGGTATACTTTAACACATGATATATGTCCCTTGATTTATACTTTCAAAAAATTCTCTCATACCTTGACTATAATAATCCCACAATACTATAATTTTCTTCTATCAATCTATCCTTGAAAGCCCTCGATTAAAAGGCTAATAATCACCTCTACCATCCTAGCCACATATTCCCTTGATTCACAAAATATCAGAACATCTATATTCCAGTCCACGAAATCCCTCGATCGTAATCAGTAATGATTAGTGTCTCATGAAGAAAAACAAATACACTGATGATTATAAGTATGTCAAACAAGTTATTCAGTACCTGATCACTTCAATGATTTCACAATAAGAAATTTCTGATGTTATTTCATAGAGTAACAATTCATGGAGTTTTTTTTCTCAACACATAGCTTGTACAAATGACCTAGTATTTATAAGCCTCATCCAAGTGGTCAGAGTTTGGCTCCAATGGTAAGATTTAATCCTATATTATTGGTCGGACTTGGATACCTATAATGTCAATGGTCAAGTTGTAACTAAAAAACAACATCATTTTATCATGCATATCAAAACATAATACTTGAAATCATTTCAATTAAAATTATTTTATTTCTGATATAAGACTATTTTCTATAAAAGATTAATTCCATACAAAAAGAATATATATATTCTGATAAAATACAAATTTGTACAATATATGAGTATGATGATTAACAAAAAAAATAGTGAATATAATTTTTATTGTCAGTGTGATATTTTACTGTGTATGATGAAAATCATATTCATCATGATTGATAGAAATTATATCTAGTTAATACGATGTAAATTGTATTTAGTCTCGTTATAGTCAAAAGATAAACAATCAGATTGTATTTCTCATTGTGTATGATATTTATCATACGAAAAATAAAAAACATAATTAAGAACTTGTATAAAAAAATTGTAAATTTAAATAAAATAGAACAACATATGAATTTATTTAGAAGAAAATTTGGTTCTTTTCAAAACAAAAGGAATAGAAAATTCAAGATAATACTTTACACTCAACAATGGTAATCTTTTTCAAGAGCATGTTCCCTACCACTCTCTATTTTTTCCTTGGATATTAATTTTTTCTCCAGGTCCATATTTTCAATTCCCATCAATATTCTCCTAATATTGTAACCCATTTATGAGTTATTCCATGTGGCCTTCATATTTAACTTCTCATATTTTAAAAAGGATGTTTTATTTTACCTTTTTATGATGTCTGCCTTTAAAAAATGAATTATAAAATTTTAAAATTGTTTTCCATTAATGATCTTATGTTTTATCATCCAGACCCTATAATTGATTTTTCTAAAAAAATAAAACATTTTTTAAGGTATGGTTATTATTTTGAAGAGTAAATTTCTTTAATGGGGGAATAATTTAATTCCTCTAAAATTTATTATAAAATAATATTATGCATATAGCTTAATTAACATGTAACACTGATCATTAGGAAAAGTGTAAAATACTATTTAATTATTATTATTTAACTATGAACATCATATCCAAGTCATTAAATTATACATATGAATAATAAAAAACAAATAATAAAAAAATTAAATATATTATATAATTCACATGTAATTATTAGTTCATATGAATTAAATTTTTAGTAATGTCCTTTGATTTTATAAATATAATTTTTCATCAAAAAGGGATTTATTACTTTTTATGAGATATTTTTGTAAAAAAAAATTTAATCATTTGGAAATTGTATTTGAAAATAGAGTATAATTTTTAAATCCATATATCAATATTGATTTAGTGTGAAATTTTGGTATTGGATTTTGAAAGGATTTAATTTTATATTAATAGTGAGAATAACGTATTTTTGTAAAATTATTATTTATCAACATTTAATTATGTAATTGATATGTAACATTATTTTAAAAAAAATATTAAAAAACATAAGGATAATATAGGTGTAAATAATATAATTTTATACATAGGAATCATAATTATACATTACTTTGGTTTATGTTTAGTTTGAGGATTAAAAACACATTTTTCTAGAAACAATTTTTCGTTGTGTTTAATGTATTTATAATAACATAGGATTATTGCACTTATATAAATTGAATCCCAAAAAATAGATTCCATATTTGGATGTATGAGGTTTAAATTTAGTGAATATTTACCTTTTATCTATTTTTATTATTACTTGTAACCATAGTAAATATATGACTCCTTATTTAATGGAAAATAGGTTAAATGAGTTTTAGAAATGAGATAAGGCCTAAAAATTTAACTAAATCTTTTATTTATTTTATTTACTAAGTTTCTATCAACCCTAAAAATTATATTTTTGAATATGTGTAATTTTATTATCCCTACCCATTGATAATGACATTAAAATAATTTTATGTAACAAATAAAAACAAATTGTCACTCCCTCTATTTTAATAACTCTAATATTTTTACATAGGAAACAATTGTGAGATATTATAATATTAATGGATATATAAAATATTATTTATGTTTGTTTTTAGTGATAATTTATTTTTTTTATTCCTGGACTAATTATCGTAAATACATTGGAATATATGATACAGTTCTTGTTAAAGTAATGGACAAATAAAGTATAGGATTAAAAAATAATGTAATACTTCTTGGATGACTTATAGTGTCCCAGGAATTTATTAGATAAATATAAGATATTATAGACAAGATATAATTTATATTAAAAATAAATTTCTATCATTATTGTTTTTAACAATCAATTTTTTTAATATTACTAAAAAATGAATTTGATGGTATCATATATTAAATAATATTTCTTTGATTGAATGAAAATTTATAAAAATAAAATATTCAGAAAAAAAGATTAACATGGTTTATAATATAAATAATTATATACTTATTGGTCGGTTTTCCTATTATATTATCATTGTTTACCGATTAAGAAACATAGATATTATTTTAATCCTCGAATGGGGTAATGGGTGTTAGAACTAAGAGATATGGGTGAAATGATAACCAAATAATGCATGATATTAATTTTATGAGATTATATAGAATAATAAGAAAATTATAAATTAAATATTTCAATTTATTACCCTTCAAAATTGAAAATATTTTATATTAATTTAATAATTTGTGTAATTTTCAGGGTTCCCCTGACCTTAATTTTAAAATTGAGCTTCCTCTACACATTTTTGAGCATTCTAGATAATCCAATACCAACCCAAATCAATCCCAAAAATCCGGCCACATGTTATAGAGGTTGTCTCTCTCCAAATTACCATACCTATATTTATTATGTCATAACATAACGAGGTTCTCTGAAGAGAGGGTATAAGTCATAATTGACCTATTTGAAGATTATTTCTTCTTCATCCTCCTTCAAATAATTTTTAAAAGTCACAAAATAATAACATCATTACCATCCATGTAATGAAATATTATTATTAAAATAAAAAACGCATTTTACTCTCAATTTCCATCTTATGGGAAAATAAAACATCACTTGTGTGTACGTGAGGATCACCATATCAATAAAGTGATGTGTCTCATTGTTCACCAATACCTCACAAGGATGATTATTATGATGTATTTAATTAATATATATGATTATAATGAACTAATAATCATTATGTAATGTTAATATATCATATATTATATTAACCTTATATAAATTGAAAAATGATGACATTGTATGTGCATACTTGTGGACTACCACCCCCATGAATTATTGTGCATAATATTTCATGTAACAATTTCATGGATTGTTATAAAATTTTATTTAATGTATAAAAATAGTAATTATTTAATTATTATGATTCATTTTTTGATTTAATAATGACCCCATTTTCCATAGTCAACTTTCCCAGGACATTTCGAAGCTATAAGTAGAATGTTCTCAAAACATCTTATGTGGAATTATTAAAATATGTAAATAATTATAACAGAAATATATAAGAACAAAATGTAAATAGATAACTGAAATGGTTCTTAAAAATTTATATAATTAACTTAATATTATTATTTTATATTATAAATAATGTATGTTACAATTCAGAATTGAGGTAAGGGACACATTACATAAAAACCTAATTTTAAATATTTAAAATATTTACTTTCTATGTCTTTTTAATCCATGTTAATATTATAAAATACATTTATATATGTATTTATATTGTAAATAATTCATTATTACATTCATTTTATGGCTCTCTTGACATTATTTCAGGGTTTTTCAAAAGGAATACTTCTACATATTTTCAATGGAAATTTTGGACATTCATTATAATAAGGAAAAAGGGATATTATATTTTAATATATTTGATGCCAATAACATATCACTTCAAGATGCAATTAATTTATGTTTGGGTTCCATTATAATATTCTTTGTTTTATTTATTGAAAATCCCCTTTCATTTTTTATAGATATATTACTTTTGAAATTTCATCCACAAAAATGGGATATATCATTATTTGAAAATGTTTTGTTTCTGGGGTGAAAATTATATTTTTAGGAGTTTTATTATTCAAATTCAAGATATTATTTCATTCATGTATGTTACATCCCTTATAAAATTTTTATTATGATTGTTAATCCCTATATTGCTCTCCATTTCATCTGGTAATGATTCTTACTCTTGAGAATTAGGTTTGAATTAATTGTCTATGTTATTCCATTTGCAAGGGCTTTCAAACTGGTTTAATTAAGATTAGGTCGCAAGGAACCTACAATATTTTTTTTATTAATTATAGTTATTTCTCAAGGAAATAATATGATTCTAATGATTAATTAAAAGAACTTGATTTAATGTATTATTACTCCCTTTAAGAGGAAAAGATACATTTTTAGGAAAATTATTTCTGGGGTTCTCATGTTTATTTTAGAACCCCGCATGATTATGATATTTCCATTATGTTTTCTTTTAAATCGTTTGAAGAAATTTTTTTTACTGAAACTAATTTAATGAGAAATTTAATGATTATTTGAGATCAATGATTATTATTTCAATGAAAAACTCGATTATAAAATATCATTGTTTTTAAATAAAATATTGTGTTTCCTTCCAATTTGTTATATATACCTTACTGATGTTTTTTGGACAATCCCATTTTTTGGAAAATAAATTCATTGAAATTATGGATGTATAGAACCAATGATAAATTCATGTTGAAATTCATGAGGGATTTTCATGAGAATAGATCATGATTTATTTTAACTTTATTATTTTGTGGATTGAATTGATACTGAGTAGAAGTGTCTAATTTTTAAAATATGGGATTTTATGTACGTTTTATTGATGTACCAAATTTGTATATACTTTTTCATACATTTTTTGAATCCTAAAAACTTCATTCCACCAAATATAATTTTTTATAGATAGAATAATTTATTTATGTTATTATGATAATTTTCAAGATATTTTCTGCCGAAATCCAAAATCAGGGCTAATCAGAACAAATTTTTAAATATACACAGTAAGTACTTGTATATATATGATGTGTACTACTTCCCAGAGACGGATCAGGAAGACTAGATACACACCGATGTTTCCGGCCAAAGTGTACACACCTTATACAACACATTACACACTGTGTGGACCTTCTAGAAGTGGTTGGTGGTCGGTGAATGATATTACACTCTATGTAGGTAGGTTCTACACACCATGTACACCCACCTACCAGGAGGAATTATGTTCAAAGTCAATGATTGTGTGTTATCTCGCCTACTGGCAGAGAAAAGATGGCCAAAATGCATTGGCCTGGGTACATGTCGTGTATTTTAGAGTACACATTGTGTATTACTAAAAACTATGAATAGGTTCCTAGCCCTCCAAGTTCTAGATTCATTTAGTTTTCATTCATTGGATGATATTCCAATGGAAATAACATCATATATGACCCAGAAGAGAAGAAGAGAGGGAAAGAAGAGGATATAATAGAGTATATAATGCGCATTTGTGCTTCCTTTTCGACAACCATCACTCATATGACTTCTAGAGGATGAATCATGGTATATCAATTTGTTCTGTTATTAGCTACTCCATGAGTATATATATTATATATGTTTTGGGTTTGTGGACAATTAAGTATTGACATTTGTCAATTGTGAGATTGTAATCATGTTGTTTTTTGTTCTTTCTCATAATTTATTTTTACCTTTTTTTAAATATCACTAGGAACCTCGTATTGGACCCGGAACAAGATTTCTAGGTATATTTAATGAATTATGATTAGAATCCTCCATGACCATTAGGTGTTTAAATCATCTGAAAAAGGGTTGTAATTAATAAAATTGAATGAAATCAAATTCCAGACCAAGGAATTGGATTCAACTGATTTAAATAAAAATCACTAGAAAAAGGGGGTTATATTACATTCTTATCCCAATATATGTGAATTAACATGAAAAAAACACCCTCATAATTAAATTGATTTAATAAAAAACATTAAAATCCACATCCAAGACACATTTCTCTCAAAATTTTCTTCCAAATCAAATTCTCATGTTTTTCATTATCATTCAAGTAATTTTTATGAAATTGAGATCCAGTAACTTTTTATCAAAAAAAACAAAATGGATCCTAAATTTTAGAAAACATTTCCAAATAAATTAATATTTTGATTAAAAAACAAATATAACTCTCTTCATTATGGATTAATCCTTTACTGGTACTATACTTATTTGGGTAATTAATTTGTATTATCAAAAATAACACTTTTAAAGGAATCATACCAAAATTTGGCCCCATTTTCAGTGATGTATATTAATATTTTTTCTGTTTTCATCATATTTTATCAATATTATTGAAAATAATAATCCAAAAATCCAAAAAAAATCAATTCTTACTCACATTTTTATTTTTAGTTTTTTATTCCTCTTATACTCTTGGTGTGTTATGTATTATGCATGGTCATAGGTGTATGATTGGTCGTATCACTCGTTCCAAGAGAAATTAGTCATAAGAGATTTTTTCGATCGACCTAGAGATTGAAAGATCATTTTTAGATGACAACATGCACTTATTGAAGAGAATAAACAAATCACACCCATTGAGAATATTGAAGAGGGAGATTATGTTTCTACCCAAGGAGATGGATATTCATTTGGTCAAAATGACAAATGGAACCAAAAACTGCAACCAACCCCATTTCTTCTAGGATATGGCCAGCTACAACTCCATTAATTTCATCCAGAATGGTTTCCATACACATAGCCATGTCAGGGGCCTTATTTTTCTCTGGTGTAACAGTGATTCCCCCTATTAATTGATAGAAACTACCCTTGTGGTGTACTATTAAAATTATGGACCACCCTCCATCCAAGGGGATGACACAGGGATCGTCGGACCACTGTACATGCCCATCACATCGAAATCAAACTGACCATTATGAAAATGTTTGAGAACACAGTGCAATTCATTGGTTTCCCAAGTGAGAACCCAAATTCTCATATCTATATCATCCTCCAGATCTATGACTCCTTCCATTACCATTGAGTGTAAGAATATTCCATCCATCTTTGCCACTTCTACTTCTACTTAAGGGATAAGGAAAAATACCAGATCACGGGACTTCCTTAATGGTCCATCCTCATCTGTTAGGCACTAACTAATGCATTCTTGTCCAAATACTTCCCACCATAAAATACGGTGACACCGCAGAACGATATCCACAACTTATAGCATCATGCCTTGGAATCCTTATACGATTTCTAGGAGTGCTTGAAGGAAATAATACAAAAATTTCCTCACCACAAACTTCTTATCCGGATGCAAGTACAAACCTTCTACGGTGGCCTGACCACAAAAACCAAATCTGTCATGGATGGCTCTACTGGAGGAACGGTAATGCAGAAATATTTGAAGGAACAATATGACCTCCTGGAAGACATGTCGGCCAACATCTTATAGTGGAACTCTGAATGGGGAACTCAAAAGTGATGTATGAACAACATTGATTCCACCATGATGTTTGGTGAAAAATTAAATGATGTTTTTGTGAATAATGAAGTGCTTAACCTGAAGAACACATCCCATGTTCAAGTAAAAAACATCCAACATGCAGTATGAGTGGTTACAACAATGTCATTAGTGAATTCCTAAGGTCAACTTCCAACCCTATAATAAGCAAGGTGAGCTATGTTTCTCAATACCAATGGTAGAATATATACCCTTCGTACCAGAACCCAACTTGGAGAGAACAAACAAATTTGGGTTACCACCAATAAAAACAAAATCATCCACCTCAAAGACCAACTGGTTATGGTCAACAGCAATAACAAATCCCATATCCAAGACATCAATAGTATGGGACATACCATCAGTAAGGGTTTCAAAACCCTTTCCCATAACATCTAATAAGGCCACCACCTCCACCAGCTACACAACAAACTAAGCATAAACCCCCATCAAAACTCGATGAAATGATGAAAAATTTGTTACCACTGCTGAAACTTGATTTCCAAACAAGTAATCATCCATTTGAAGCCTATAAAATAAAATTGGGCAACATTAAAATCATCTATCCTCTAGGAAACCCGGCAAGCTACCGGGTAAAACTGAGAAGACCCCGCGAGAAGTGTCCCATGCAGTCACATTACAGTGTTTGAAGGATCTCCCTTAGACAAAAAAATTACATCGAAATGTGAGGCAACAACTCTAGATCCATATTTAGCCTCTTCAGCTAAAGCTACCGTAATGAATGTCCCTTCCACTTCAAAATTCAAGGATGACTCACATGTTAAAGGAAAATAGGTGGTCATGCCTTTTGAGCATGCATTACTATTTCTAGAGAAGATGATCCAAAGGAAGTAGGATCACTAGTTTGGTAAATTCATGGAGGTATCCAGAAATCTTCATAGAAACATCACTTTTGAAGAATCATTAACTCTGATATTGACATACACATATTTAATGAAGTATATTCTCTAAAATAATATAAAAATGTTGGATTTGGGAATCATTTCCCTGAATAATGAATGCTCAGCTATAGTACATCACTCATTTCCTCCAAAACTCTAAGATCCAAGTAGTTTCACTATCCCATGTACTATTAGATCCTTTGAGTTTTGGATGGATTTATATGACATAGGATCCACCATTAACTTGATTCCCTTCAGAGTCTTCAATAAGTTGTGGCTCAATGATCTCAATCCCACCTGAGTGGCCCTCTATCTAGCAGATCATTCCATCAAATATCCCAAGGTGCTGCTTGAGGAAATGCTGGTGAACATAGTAAGGTTAATTCATTCTGTCAAAATTATCATTCTTGACATGGAGGAATACCTAGAGGCACCGTTGATTTTGGGAAGGCCATTCTTGGCCACTAGTAAGGAATTAATTGATGTCCACAAAGAATAACTGATCTTCTGAATGGGTGATGAAATAGTCTCCTACAATGACCTCAATGTTTTCAATAAAGCATCAATACTAAAACATGAAGATTGTTATGTGGTAAATGAAATAGAAAAGCAATTAATATACAAGGAATATAGTTTGGTATGTTATTTTATCATTAATGAGCCACTCCTCACAGATACCCAAAATTCACCAAAGGAGTTTCAATTTCTCGAAGACTAGGTCGGTCATTACTGGTAACACATATTTGTTCCAGATATTTTAGAGTTAGAATATGTGCAACCAATTGTTCCCTTGATCCTAAAGGAACCCCAAAATGGGCTAAAAACACTCCCTTCATCTTTAAAATCAGGATACCTACGTGATAAGAAGAATCTTCTAGTAATCATAAATGCATCACTCACAAAATATCAAGAAGATGCACTCCTAAATATTTTGTGAATAAGATTACAAGCCATTGGGTGGACAATTACTGATCAGACAAGCATCCTCCCCACCATTTTCTCCCACATGGTGCACAAGGAAGAAGAAAAAAATCCCTATCTGCATCCAAACTAACAGATGAACCCTCCCATGAAGGAAGTCATAATGATGGAGGTAATAAAATTGTTGGATTCAGGAATAATATAACCCCCTTTCAAGTAGCCCATGGTTGAGTCCACTACGAGTGGTACCCAAAAATGGGGTATCATTGTGGTCTCCAATGATAAAAAGGATCTAATCCATATACAGATAGTCACAGGTTGGAGATCCTGTGTAGAGTACTAAAATATGAATGATGCCACACCAAAATATCACTTCCTGCTATCCTTCATTAATAATATGCCGGAATGACAGTGTGGCATGAGTTTTATTTCTTCCTCAATTTTTATTCTGGATATAAAAAAATATCATTTTCACATGGGGATCAAGAATATATCACCTTCACATGTCCCTGCATTTCATCTTCGTATCGATGAATGTCTTTTGTGATGTGCAAATCTCCTGCCACCTTCCAATGATGTATATTGGAAATATTCCGCGGCATGGAAGAACACATCCATGAGGTTTTTATGGATGTTTTTTCCATTTATGTAAATTATTTAACCACTTTTTTGAGGAATCTGGAGATGCTTTTAGAATGTTATGAGCACAGTATCCTAGTTTTAAACTACAAAAAATGTCATTTTATGGTGTAGAGTGGTATTTTCTGAGGCCACTGGATCTCTATGAAATGGATATATGTTAATCCTATAAAGAGGGAATTCATTTCAAATATAGCCATTCCAACTTTTTCCAGAGCCATCCGAATCGTTCTAGGGCTTTCTGGTTTCTATAGATGGCTTTTCGGACATGTTTCAGGGATTTCCCAACCACTCAACAATCTTTTCTCAAATGCTTCTATCTTTGAGTTTGATGAAACATGTGCCACATCTTTTCTGCATCTGAAGGAATGACTTGGGGAAGCTCTATTGATGATTTCTCTATACTGGGTGGGGGCACAATTTGAAGTCATGTGTGATGCTATGGACTTTTCGGTGGTTGAAGTACTAGGGAAATGACTGGATCACATCTTCTGGCCAATTTACATTGCTAGAAGAACCCTGATTGAAGCATTGGTGAACTACACTTCCATAGAGATATAAATTGATGCAATGGTGTATTCATTTGATACGTTTTGTTTTTATTTTTTTCTGTCAAAAGTTATTGTATATACTGACCATTATTCACTCAAGTATTTCCTAAAAAAGAAGGATGTGAATCCACAACTCATCTGTTGGGTGCTTATCCTCCAAGAGTTTTAATTGGAGATCTGCAGTAAGGAGGGGAGTCAAAATGTTATTTATAACTACCACTACCTCCTAGAACTACATAATTTGGATAAGGAGGAAGACATGTGCATTAAAGAAGACTTCCCAGATGATCAACTTTTCTTAATTGAAGGAACACCTCGACCTTGGTATGTAGATATTTAAAATTATTTGGTTACAGGAGTCGTTCACCCCAACCTCACTTACCAGTACAAGAAGTGGTTTCTATTTGACTTCATGCTATAATTCAATGATGATCCTCTACTATTTTAATCAGGTGGAAATGGTACAAATCATTGTTTCATCCAGGAGAATTATTTTCACGGAGTTCTGGACTTCTATAACTCCTCACCAGTTGGAGGACATTATGGCCCAGACCGTATGATAGTTAAGATCCTACAGTATGGATTTTTCTGGCCTACCATGCACAGGGGTGCTTGTTACTTTTTTACTAGGTGTGATCGATGTCATAGGATAGGTAATATGGGATAATGAGCTGAGATTCCTCAACACCCCATACTATAAATTTAAATCTTCAATGTCTGTGGAATTGACTTCTTTGGTGGAGGCCGCAGTTATTACATAGTCTTCTATGTGGACTATGTATCCACGTAGGTGGAGGCCGCAGCTACAACACATGACAGGACAAAGGTAGTTGTGGTCTTATTGAAAAATCACATCTTCAGTAGATTTGGCATTCCTCGAGTGTTGTTCAACGATATGGGAACACATTTTGATAATAACATAATTAAGAATGTGTTACGTAAGTATGGGGTGAAACATCCCATGCGAACACCTTATCATACCCAATCTAGTGGATGTGGAATTATAAAATTGTGAGCTGAAACAAATCTTGGAGAAAATGGTGGGAGCATCAAGGAAGTATTGGTCTAAAAAGATTGATGATTCCTTAGGGGCATATCGAACCTCCTTCTAGAATCCTCTAGGGATGTCTTGGTTCCATCTTCCCTATGAGAAGCCATACCTATAACTCCCAACGATTTTATGAGATATATTCATTTTAATTTCTTTGAGGTCTTCTATTGTACACTACACCAATATTATCTTGTACTATACGTATCACAGTATTATCTTGCAGTATACGCAACACAATTCTTGGCTCGTTTTACACCCAATTTCAAGTTCATTTTGTAGAAACTATTATACACAATATTAAGTATAGATTTTTTTAATCTATAAATGAAATATGTTTTTATTATGTTATATGAAATACCAAATGGATCTTGCACTACACGCAGCCCGGACATGGCTTGAATTACACGCAATCGCGACCTTCCTCGATCATGTGTGTAGTACGCAATACCGGGTTTCACTAAACAATGACATATTGTTATAATATTATTATGAACAAGACGTTATGAATAGTATTAACTACATCATTTATTTTATAACATTATTCTTCATCTTATACATTTTCTAGAACATGAAATGAGAACAAAATAAAATTTACGGGTAAAATAAGTATTTTTAAAAAAATTCATTTTTGTCGCCTTTTGATGGCACAACCACCTTAAATATAGTTTTGACATGTTTATAAGTTCAATTTGACAAAATATAATTCTTATTTAGAATCAGTATATTAAAATTTACTTTGGATAAATCTTTCTTATTATTCTGATAACTTTAATATTTTAATGAATAGTAAAAACACGGAATATTTTAATTAAAAACTATTTTTTTCATCGTAATAATTTATAGGGTTAAATTATAATATTGAATGGTTTTAAAGTATAAATAGAATATATTTTTACCATTTAATATTATTTATGTTATTATCATTGATTTTACAAAAAATTTATATGTAAAATCATTTCAATCTTATGAAATGTTTTAACTTTTTTAAACTCGTTTTCTTAACAACGGGATTAATTTAAAATTTATTTTAGAAAATTATGTAATATGAATTTTGGAATATGGAATCCATATTTTTAATTAGTAGGTCCAAATTATGTTAATAGGTTACTTTTTATTTTTGGGCACTGTGAATAGTAACTACAGTAAATTTTATTCACCATAGTTATAGGTATATTGGGTAATTAAGGGTAAATATAATATTATAAAATTTCCCAAAAACATGTCTTAATTTAATTTTATGATTTTATTTCGTCTTAATGCATATTTCGGTCGAAATTCAATCCATTGGAACCCACTTGGATGTGATTAAGACCTTTAATTTATTTTATTTTAAATAATGTCAAATTTTTCTCACGCAAACATTAATAATTAAAATATTTTTAATATTAGGTTTTACATAATATAAAATTGATTATAAATACTCATTTGAAAGATACGCTGATTTTATTTGTTATGGTAATTTATTTGCAATTTTTAAGAGATATTTAATTACCTTAATAGCTCATACATTAATGATGCAGAAATTATTTATTTAGTGAAAAATCAGTAATTTTGTTTTTATTAAAATAATAATACCCATTAAAAGGCCCAAAAACCTAACCAAACCATATTGGGCGTTTATATATATACCATAAACATCCAATGGTATAATTTTTGACCATTTTGAGCTTTATTAAATCGATTATGACACTTATTATAATTTATTTGAAATGATGTCAAAGTTGTCCCAATCATAATTTAACAAATATAACAATTTAAATGCTGTGATTTTAATTTGATAAATTAGAGTAAAAGTATTATTTTGAAATATATTAGGTTTATAATCAACATAGTATTTTATGTTTAATTTTTTCTAACTAATAAGTATAATAAATGATTATACATAAATGAGGTAGTAATTATTTTATTAAGAGAAATATCAAATAAATGGTTTTATAAATATTAAAATAAATATTATATGAACTAATTTATGTTATCCAAAACATTTATAGATGACTATGACATTTTATTAGTCTATTATATATATTTTTATTGAATATATCCTCTATGTGGATTTTATTTAAATTCAAATAAATTAATAGTGTCAAAATTGACAGTGTTGTTATTTTATAAAAACAACATATTATAAAATTGCAAAAAAACCACAAAAATATTAAAAATAGTAAATTGAAAATTAAATGGTCTAAAATGTCATAAAGTATCCTATTATAGAAAATTAAAAACACATAAGTAATTATTTATAAGAATTGAAAATTTAGAATATTATTACCACAAATAAAAATAAATAGATTAAATAAGGATAAATCAAGTTGATAAGCTTTAAAAAAAAATTACCAACATGTCTTAATGTTATTAGTTGATGATATTGCAGCCCTATCTCATCTAATATTCTGATTTGAACCATTTTCGGTGGTTTCATGTGGGGTTTGAGTTTATTATAAATTAATATATTAGAGGTTTCAAAAAGTTCCCCTCTCCTCTTTTATAAAAGAGAACCTCCTCCCTCTCCTCCTCACACCACACTGAGCCTTAATTGTAGGAACAAACCTTTCCATTTCTATTATCCAATTTCTTAGAGACATACTAGAGGTCCTGGTATTTTTCAAAGACTAAATTTATTGCCCTATGAGGAGGATTAGAAGAGGTGCGTTGAAAAAGAGGTAATATCCTTTACTGATTCATTCAAGTTCATTTATTCTTCTACATCATATTATTTTGTTTTTTCATAATAAAGTAATATCATAAGTATTACTCATATAATTATATGTAATTATAAATATGATCCAACCCTATTACACCATCTATCCATCCTACGGAATATGAAATCACCGCACGTGCATACGTATGGAATATCGTCTCCACGTCGTGGTGTAATCTGTTTTCCACCACCACCTTACTTGGATGGGTATAATGGTGTAAATAATAACTATATATGGTTATTATAACATGATAATAATTTTGAGATATTATATCATCGACTCTAATTCCATTCAATAATATGGGGAACGATATCATTGCTCATGTGTACGTATGGATTACCATCTCCACGACACGATGAGATTCATTATCCAAGTTAACCATTCAAGAATGATTATAATGTATATATAATAAATAATCATTAAATATATGAAATATTAATGATACTGGATTTATATATATTTTATTTACATACTTTATTTCAATTTAATAAGGGAACGAAAACAGCATTCATGCGTACGTATGGCCTACCGTCTCCATGAATGGTGTATTTATTTCCATTTATCTATCTATTATATATATATATATATATATATATTCTGAATATATTATATATAAATCATGTTTTACATTCAAGAAGTAATTAATCATGATCTAAGTAATCATATAAATAATTACATGTCAAAACACGGATGATAAATGAAACAATTTTACCCAAAATGCTACTTTAACATGGAATTGACAAATGAACGGGTAATATAAAGACGTAAGTGAATCATATATGATATCATAAATATTATTATGGTTCTGTTAAAAGTTAATAATTTTTTTAAACCCACTATATAGGTGTCTCAGACACATATGGATAAATTTGGACATCAGGTAAAGGATAATTTTTCAATCTCATTTTTATCTGGGATTTTCTAATACGTAAGAATTTACTGGGGTTATATTTTTCATCCATGTCCCTAAAATGTTGTTAATAAAGTGTTTAATATTCTTACATGTATGTTAAAAGTCATTTTTAACCCTCTTTGACTTTTACATTGTATTTTGGAAGAAATATTTTTTTTGATTACCATACGTGGTACTTTTTGACTTTTCCAACAAAGGTACAATGGGAATGTTTTTTAAATTATATGGCGTGAATGGATTTTTACGGTTTCATAAATTAATATTTTCATGTTTCTGAATGTACACAATTTCATGATTATTTTAAAAAACGATTTTTTTAAAATTTCATGGCATTTTGAGTAAAAAAATGATTTTGAAGAAGAAAGCATATTATCTTCATGAATTCATTTCATGTGTTTTATCAGGACTATTTCCCATATAAGATGACATTCATTAATATGGTCATGTTTGAAGTATAATGTCCCTAATATTTACATGGTTTTATTTAGTTTATGATGAAATGATATCCATTGTTTTATATGGATTATGTTATGAAGGGATGACATTTATGAAACCCATTTTATTCGTTGGGTTACGATGAATGATTTATTTTTATTTTGTGGCACACAAAGGAGTGATTTCATTATGAGATTGTTGGGACCTATATCTACCTCCAATGAATTTGGTAAATATTTATATCTCATGATATAGACATGGCTGGATCAGCAAGTAAATTCTGGTTCAGTAAAACAGGGCTGGAACGGCATGTAAACTCAGTTTAGTAATGGACTTTGTCCACTATGGTGGTCTTGGCCGCAATGCCTTGGCTACTATGGACATCATAACATGTGATTAATTTTTTTCCACAATTACATTTTTATTCCCATGCTATATTATCATGATCAATGTTCCTTCATGATGGATTATGTACTGCCCAGATTTATGTTACTGCTCAAGATTTTGATGTTTTATGTTCATGTTTTTAAGTTCAAATGGTTGTGGATTGTTTTTATGTTATCCATGATTACACTTACAGAGAATTTGAGCTCACCCTTTTTATGTTTTCTTTTCCCCATGATATAAATAAATGTTTTAGGTAAGAAAACAAAAGGGGAAGATATTTATGGGAGATGTTGAAAATCTTTCACTATGATTATATGATTATGTTCTGAGTCTCCAAAGGCACTAAACTAATATGGTCTTTGGGCATCTGTTTTTTGTTATGTATTATGTATTCAGTAAAAGTATTTTAAGGTCTATTTATGTCATGTTTGGGTCATTATAGTTGGTATCAGAGCGAAGGTTTTTTCAACCTTTGGAAACTAGGATGAGAAAACTTTAGTGAGATCCCTAGAGATATTTATAAGTTATGTCTAGGGATGTCCTTAAGGATAAGTATAAGTATAGGTTATAGTCCTATGATTACGGTAATGATCATACAATTAAACCTAAGATGCTAGATATTGAAAGCACTCCCCCTTTATTATATTGTTTTCATAGCACAGATTTTTCTTCTTACTCTATTCTTTTTGGGTTTTAGATGATGGCTGGATCCAAAAAAACCTTGTTGATCAATGTAATGGGAAATGCAATCATTATCCTCCTGAACAAACCAATGTTATGGGAAATGGAGTGAAAAATATTATTTCTATACTTAGACAAGCTATGAATCATTCTGGACTTCTGAATGGGCATAGAGGGGAACAATATTCTATTGAGTCCATCATGAGGCAACATTCACCTTCTTTCAGTGGGTCTTCTGATCCACTTGTTGCTGAACAATGGATATGTACCGTTGAAAAGATATTTTCCATACATTGATGTTCAGAACATGAAAAATTCATTCTGGATGTTTACCGTTTAGAAGATGAAGCAGACGAGTGGTGGACTCTGATTAAATATACAAGACCCCAAGGTGAAATTGAATCCATGGATTGGGACGTTTTCAAAAACATGTTTTCAATAAGCACATCCCTTTTATTCTTCGAACAAAGATTCAAAAGGAGTTTCTTGAGCTTAAGTAAAAGGATGATGAATCTATTGGTATATATGAGGGGAATTTTACAGGGCTTCCAAGGTATGCATCTGTATTTATCATCCATCCTGAAGGTAAATTTGATTGATTCTTCTATGGCTTAAAACCAATTCTTCGAAGGGAATTTGCTATAAGATACATCTATAGCTATGAAGAAATTGTGCATTGTGATATCAAGGTAGAACTGGAAGGTGGTGTTACATATCCATATCATGGTTTTGACATGAAAATAAAGATAGTGTTCAAGGAAAAATCTCAATACAATGGTGAGAAGAAGAACAATGTATCTTTATGCTCAATGTTTGGAAAGAAGCATGGTGGAGATTATCATAAAGAGATAAAAAAAAAATTACGTGTGGAAAAGATGGTCATTGAGTAGCTGCATGTCTATGTAATGGAAAAAGGTAAGCTAATGATTTTAATAGATAAAAGACTACAGAGAACATGCCACCAACACTTCAATGCAACAAGTTCAAGGAAATGGTGCATTATGCCAATAAATTCCCTAGTCCAGGGTTTAATGATGATTAAAATCAACAACATATTAAGGCAAAGGAATAAAGGTATGTCACATGTGATCACTATTTGCCATGTTGAATATGAAAATGATGTGGTGGAATGATTAAGTGTTTATGAAATGGGATTCCAAAATAATGTAGTATATAGTATCGTAAAATATTGGAATATTTATGTATTGGTCTATTTTGGGTTCCAAAAAATTAATGGTACCGGGAACCATGAAAAGTGATTGAAATATTTTTGGAAAGCTGATGATATGCCCATAATGATGAGATAAGGAGAAAATGAAATGTTTGACAGTATTCATGAGCTCATGACTAGTATAAGGACAAACTGATATCAGGGATTGAGTATATAGAAATTTTGGGATTTTGGTATATGAAGGAGTTAACTTGTGACATCATTCATGTTTTCAATAAGGTTCTATGGTAATTCATGTTTCAAGATATTACGTGATTAGGGTATTCACATGTTTGGAATGTGACCAACAAGATATATCTTATGATATATGGGGGATAAATGATGGTATTCATGTGCTTGTTATGTGACCTTTCAAGTAATAATTTTACTTATACTATGAGATTGGATGGATGTATTTTGGATAATCCTAATGATTTGAATGGATTATGTTGCACATAAGATAGTACTGTTTAAGGATAGAACTTCATTTTTATATTATTTCTGGAATGTTATTATTGTGTAGTCTTAGAAAAAGGTCAACCTGCAGGACGGGCGACAACCCATCGCGTCGGACAAGGTTGTGGGAATCGAACCCTACAACTGAAGTTCGACAGGCCTTTATCACATACCACTGGCCTATAAAAAGTCCCAGGTTAGTAGATTCTAGTTTTATTTTATTATGCAGCATGATAGATGAATTATAAGTCCATTTTTTAAATCATATACAATTAATCTAACCATAGATGGACTTATGTATATAACTTTTGCTAACCTTATGTTCGAGATAGATGGAATGACCTAACATTATATCGCAGGATCTTCTAACACTTCATAAAAGAAAAATACAACTTCATTTCTTTAAGAGAAGATGTGGAAATTGATCATGTCACGAGCAATGGAATGATGTTAACAAAATCATGTTAGTATTTATTTTAATTCAAAAATTCTTCAACATTTGGGAAATGATCTTGAAAACAAAAAACGTTGTCCTAGTGACCTCATATCTGATAAATAATATGGTACCTTAGATCATCAAAAATTTATGGCTTTGTGATTGTTGGCTTTTTCATTGCCATGTCTTCTACCACTCTTCATCATAAGTTGATGGTTATATTTCTCTTCCATATCCATATTTTCACCAATGTTCTCTTATTTAGAAACCCAGTGATGTGTTAATTTGGGTAACCATTACATTTCATACTTCACTTTTTAAAATTATGTTTTAGTATTCCCATTTACGATGTGTGTTTCTATGAAAGAATCCTTCATGTAGTAAAAGATTTATAATCACGACGAATTTCGAGGGAGAAATTAATTTTGAGGGGGTCGAACGTAACACCCTTAGATTTTATGAGATATATTCTTTTTAATTTCTTTGATATATTCTATTGTAAACGATACCATGATTATCATGTACTATACGCAACACCGTATTAGCTTGTAGTATACACAACACTATTCTTGCTTCATGTTACCCCCAATTTCAAGTTTATTTTATAGAAATTATTCTACACAACATTAAGTATAGATTTTTTTTAATGGATAAATGAAATAAGTATTGATTATGTTATATGAAACACCAAAGGGAGCTTTAACTACACGCATCCCTGATATGGCTTGCATTACACGCAATCACGACCCTCCAAGATAGCATGTATAGTACGCAATATCGGGTTTCACTAAACAATGATATATTGTTATAATATTATTATGAACTTTCCATTATGAATAGTATTAACTAAATTTTTTATTTTATAACATTATTATTCATCTTACACATTTTCGAGAACATGGTATGAGAACAAAAAAACTCGGGTGAAATTAGTATTTTTTTAAAAATGCAGTTTTGCCGCCTTTTGAGCGAACACCCACATTAAATCTAGTTTTTGACATGTTTATAAATTCTATTTGACCAAACAAAACTCTTATTTGGAATAATTATATAAAAATTCACTTTGGATAAAATTTTCATATTATTTTTCTAACTTTCATATTTTAATGAAAAGTAAAAACACACTATATTTTAATTAATAAAAAGTTTTTTCATCGTAATAATTTATATGATTAAATTATAATATAGAATGTTTTTAAAGTATAAATATAATATATTTTTACAATTTAATGTAATGTATTTTATTTTCAATTATTTTATATAGAATTCATAGGTAAAATCATTTCAATCTTTTGCAATTTTTTATCTTTTAAAAACTCGTTTTCTTAACAACGGGAATAATTTTAAATTAATTTCTACAACTTATATGATTTAAATATGAAAAAATGGATTCCATATTTTGAATCATTAGGTCCAAATATTGTTAATATTTTACTTTTTATTTTTGGGCGCTATGAATTGTAACTATGGTAAATTTTATTTACCATAGTTAAAGGTAAGTCGGGTAATTAGGGGTAAATATAATATTATAAAATTACCCTAACACTTGTTATAATATAATTGGATGATTATATTTTATCTGAAAAAAATTTTGGTCGAAATAGAATCCATTCGAAACCACATGGATGTGATTAAGACCTTTAATTTATTTTATTTTAAAGAAAGTGAAATATGTCTCACTCAAACTTTAATAATTAACATATTTTTAATATAAGGTTATACAGAATATAAAATCTATTATAAATACTAATTTGAAATATAATATGTTTTTCGTTGTTATGATAATTTATTTTTAATTTTTTAGACATATTTAATTACTTTAATTGTAACACCCCAAGCTTCTACGGTACGTTTCCCTTTGAATAATGCGATAGCGTGTGTTGTACGCAACCTCGAGTTCTAACACACATCATAACTAATCAAACTAGCCGTTATGAATAGTAATACCTACTTTTTGAAATTATATATATTTTATATTTGAAAATGGACTTCATTTTTGGATTCGGAATATCGAATTTAGCCTAAGGTGAAATTTTAGTACATTTCGGATAACTTTCATATTTTGATGAATAGTGAAAATTACTAAGTTTTAATTAAAAACAACTTTTTTAATCAAAATAATTAATAGTGATAAATTATGAATTTGAGTGGTTTTAAAGTATATTTAGAATATATTTTTACCATTTAATATAATGTTGGTCATTGGACATAATTTTACAATTAAACCGAACATAAACAAGTGTCAATCTTTTGATTGTTATTATCTCTTAAAAACACGCTTTTTGTTTTGACAGCGGGAATTAATTTTAAATTAATTTCTGCCACTTCTGTGTTTTGAATTTAGGAAAATGGATTCCATATTTGGAATCAGGATGTTCAAATTGTGTAAATAGGTAACTTTTATTTTTAGACATTTTGAATAATTACTGCGGTAAATATTTTATTTACCATGGTTAAGGGTAAATCCGGTAAATAAGGGTTAAAAAAATAATATTATAATAATACTAAATTACCCTAAAAACGTGTCTTAACCCTATTGGTTGATAGATGGTCGACCATGGGTATCTTGGTGTCAATTTTGGGACCCCATGGATCCACTTGTAAGTGATAATGACACTTTATTTTAATTTAGTTAAAATGAATACAAAAATGACACAAGCATATATCGTTTAGAACAACAATTTTTACATAGGGTTATATATGTTGGATTTTAGATTATAAATATTCATCAGAAAGATAAAAAGATTTCCTACATAATGATATTTTATTTATAATTTTTAGACATTAAATAAGTTATTTTATTTATGACACAATGATGATGCAGTAATTACTATAATAGTGAAAAATTAAAATAATTGATATTATAAATACCCAAATAAATATAATATGAAACCTTTAATGAATTAAACTAATTTTCTAGGCTAATATGATATATTAGGATTGATTTAATGGACTTTGTTCGAAGTAATCAATCTGTTATGAGTTTCACAAAAATCAACTATTGAATAGTGTCAAAATTGACATAAAAGAGTTCTTAAAACAAATATTATATTATTAATTGATATTAAATTCCTAAAAATCTAAGGTTCGGCCAAGAGACTTATATTATGATAGGTTAATCATTAATGGACCACTTGGGGGTCTCTTGGATGTATATAGTATGTTTATTAACCATATTATATAAAAATACAAAGAGACATTGTAAAAGTAAAACTAATTAACTTAGAGTTAATACTTAAAGATAAGGTTAATATAAGTACCCAAACCTATCTAAATTCTATTGGTTGAGTGTTTTTCGACCTATACCCACCTTAACCTTTGAATAATAAGCTTTGGAGCCATTAGAAACCGAATATGAATTTATTATAAATTAATATTTCTAGCTTTTCCAAAGGTGCCCCTCACCCCTCTTATAAAAAGGGCACTCCTCCTTCTCATTTCTTCACACCTTCAAAGCCTTTTGGTTCGGCCAAACTCTGACCAAATACTCTCCCAACATCCCTCACTACAACCTAGAGGCCTTAGTTTGATCAGAAAGCCAACCTAAGGAGCCCTTTTGATCAAATCAAACGGAAGAACCCGAAGAAGAGGTAATGATTTCACCACCCTTTTCTAAGTTCATTTCTTCTTCCACTTCTTCTTCCTTTGTTCTTACCATTCTAAAATAATAACTCCAGTATCTCACATATACTGTGATGTTATTATAAGTATGGTACAACCATATTCAGTATTCTATCCACCCTTTGAATAACATGTCACCATAAGTGCGTACGTACGGCTTACCGTCTCCACGTCATGGTGTAATTGTTATTCAATATAATATTATTTGGATGGGTATAATAATGATGTGTAACTCATGTAAATAATAAATATAACATGTTAATGATTCTGTATATATGATATACCATTCATTTATATATTATTTTAATATCAAAAGAATGATATTGTCGCTCGTACGTACGTACGGACTACCGTCTCCACGAACGCGATGAGATTCATTCTCCATCGTATCCATTCAAGTATAATTATCATTTTATGATTTAAAAATGATGTTTAAGGACTTGATATCATTCTGGATATGAATAAGATACAACAAAAATGGCTTATGTAACAAAACATATAAAAGAAAATGAGTAAGTTAACACCTGAAACGATGATAATTCTAAGATATTATTAATAAATCAATGTTAAAAGATCATATATGATATCATATTAATATATATGATTCTTGTATAATTTAATAACAATTATTTCACCATTATACAGGAGGTTAACCTACCCCAACCAAGGAAAAGTACAAGGTAAGGGTTATTTCACAATCTCTTCATTATCCGAGTTTGTTTATATGTAATAATCTACTGGGATCTCTTTATCATCCACATCCATGTTTCTTAAAAATGTATTTCAAAACATTTTTACTATTTACAGGAATATGGTTTAAAGTCATTTATACCCTTTTTTGACTTTTTATAAGAGGTTTATAAAGGAATCTTTCCATCGTTTTCAAAACAAGGTCCTTTTTAACCTTTTCGACAGAATTGAGGTAAGAATGTTTTTTTTAACTTATACGGCGGGTGCGGTTATTTTACGCCATTATAAAATCTTCAAAGCTTTCCTTACAAGCTTATAAGAATATTTTCAAAGAAAATGTTTTATTTTATATGGATCTTAAATGATTTCAAAATAAAAGGAGATATTTCTTTAAAAAGAATTTTGATTTCATCTATGTCAACATCCTTTGATGGATTTTAAGATTATTTGAAGTTGATTTATTATGATACAAAACTTCTATATTGTATTGAAGGTTTTGTGATATGTTTGACTGTGGATGTGCTATTTTTATACCATTCATAGTTTATTGTGAAAGTATTGACATTTCGTATGCTAGTTTTAATACGAATGTTAATGTTATGTTTAAACCTTTTCATATGGGAATGCATTGGACTTAATAAGTGACGGGTGGAGCCCGCTATAGCTCCTCGATGCATCGGTTGGTCTCATGAGACAAACTAGTGTCTTGGCACAAGGCCTTGACAAAATCTTATTTGTAGTCTTGGCACGAGGCCTTGGCTATGTGGTTATGATAGTCTGGCATTATGCATTCCAACATTATGAAAGTGGTTATTGATTTTTGCATGTGATTATTCATTTAGTAGAATATCCATGTGAATAAGTAAATGGCATTATTTCATTTTATTTATGCCATACCATGTTGAAAGTTCGTATTTAAAAGGCTTTTGTTTTAGTTATACATTGCCTTAAATGTTTATTCTTATTTATGAAAGTTTCCACTTTATTGTTATCCTTACTGGGCATTTGAGCTCACCCCTTTTTTTATGTTTTATTTTTCCCAGGATGTGAAGAAGTAAGTTATGAATGACCTGCAGGGATTTTATGAGGGGTTAATAGTGTGGATTGTGGAAACATTATGTTGTTGTATTAGTTTTTCATTTTATGATGTAATGTAAAACTTATGAATATATCTAGTGTTTCCAAGGCTACTAAACCAATCGGTCTTTCGAGATTTGATCTTTCTTGTGATCATGCCAATGTTATGTAATTAATGCACCGACTCTGGGTAGCTGGGGTCGGGGCGTTACAGTTGGTATCAGAGGAAGTTTAGTACAAACCTTGGAAGCTAGATTTAGATAAACTCTGATTAGAGCACATAGACCTAAGATGAACTTTGAGGATTAGTATAGAAGAACTTCCTAGAATTTTGGTATTGTAGAGACTTTGTGAGTTTTCCGAGCAATACATCCCTGTCTGGATACGAGCAGATAGAGGCGGCTCTGGCACAGATGTACCTAGGGGTAAAACCCGAAAACACCACTTTGAGCTAGACTCGAACGGGAACTGGTGCACGACAACGGGCCTTGCTGCACTCTTGGTTACGACACTCCCGGGGGATATGCTTAGGATAACTCTCACTTTCTTTACAAATCATTATGAAGGATTTATGAGTATATACTTCCTCAAAGAAAACATATTTATGATTATGGATTATATCCATAGATAGTTCAATTTATGTTTAGTGTTTTATAAGTATGGGATTATGTATTTTGATGCATAAACTGATCTAGTTTATGCCATTTTTTAGAAATGGAGCCTAGTGGAAGAAATGGAAACCGTATCAATGCACGCACTCCATGTAGGGATTGCCCTCCTGCTCAAGATAATTATAGTGGGGCTGGTGATGCAACTGGTGTTGATCAGCTAATCACCGTACTGGGACAACTTACTCAGGTTATGAATAATAACCTTACCCGTATGGAGCACCCTGATCCGCAGCGTGGAGGATCAATGTTAGATCGATTCATGAGACAACAACCACCAACGTTCAATGGGAGTACAAATCCCTTAGTAGCTGAGCAATGGAAATTTTCCCTAGAGAAAATATTTCAGGCTTTGGGGAGTAGTGAAAGGGAAAAAGTTACCATGGCAGTTTACCGCCTCACTGGAGATGCTGATCAATGGTGGTCATTGATTCAAAACATGAAGGAAGATGATGAAGTATCAAAAATGGAATGGAGGGAGTTCAAAGATCTGTTTTTAGAAAAATACTTTCCTCTCGACCATCGAGCAGATATGGAAAGACAATTTCTGAGTCTGAGACAAAAGGAGGATGAGAATGTCACAAAGTATGAGGCTAACTTTACAAGGTTAGCGAGGTACGCTGGTGATTATATTCGCAACCCAAGAAGTAAGATTGATCGTTTCTTTGATGGGTTAAAACCATTTATCCGTCGATCATTAGTCTCACAATCCTTTTCATCGTACGAAGACATTGTCTCATGTTCTATCAAGACCGAAAAGGAATTCTCTAAGTCATATGACTTTAAAGAAAAGCAAGAGAAGAAGAGACCTGCTGATCAATCTGGGAATGGAAATAAGGGGAAGAAGGGAAAGGTTGAATATCCATGTTGTGGTAAGTGTGGGAAGAAACACCCCGGTGCTTGCCTGAAGGGAATGGGAGTCTGTTACAAGTGTGGTGAAAAAGGCCACCAAGCTCATGATTGCAAGGGGAAGAAGGAAGCTACCAACGTTCAGTGCTACAATTGCAGGGAGATGGGGCATTATGCAAATGCATGTCCTAAGCGTCAGGAGAACTTACCTCAGAAAAGGCCAAGGGATCAAGGCAAGGCTTATGCTATCACTACTGCTGAGGTAGAAGCTCCGAAAGACGTGGTGGCAGGTAATTTAATGGTTTCCTCAAGTTTAGAAAATGCATTATTTGATTCTGGATCATCGCATTGTTTCATATCTTCCCAGTTTGCTAAGAAAATTAGATATTTCCAATTTGATTTAATAAGGGAGTTGTCAGTTAAAACTCCTAAGGGAAGTATCGTTGCAACAATGTTTTGTGAATCAGTCCCCATTAGAGCACATAAATTTTCTTTATCTGCTGATTTCATCGTCATACCTATGATTGAGTTTGATATAATCCTCTGTATGGACTGGCTTTCGGACTATGATGTGAAGATTTGTTGTAAGAAGAAAGAGGTTACGATTCTTGATGATAATGATAAGGAGCACCTTATTTTTAGAGCAGAATCGTCACCACCTAATTCTTATTTAGATCCACCCCCTGTAGCTCAACTTAATTCAATTATCGGGGAGGAAGAGAATGAAATAACTGTCGGTGAGGAAAGGAATGTTCAAATAGAGGATGTACCTATTGTGAAAGAATTTGTAGATGTATTTCCGGAAGATTTACCTGGACATCCTCCAGAACGAGAAGTTGAGTTTTCTATTGATTTGATTCCTGGATCAAGGCCTATATCGAAGACCCCTTATAGAATGGCCACTGTAGAGCTAGTCGAACTAAAAAAACAACTAGAGGAATTGAGCAATAAGGGATTTATTCGCCCTAGTGTTTCTCCATGGGGAGCCCCTGTTCTTTTTGTTAAAAAGAAAGATGGATCTATGAGGTTATGTATCGATTACAGGGAGATCAATGCTATAACGATAAAGAACAAGTATCCCCTACCTCGTATTGATGATTTATTTGACCAACTGCATGGAGCTCAATACTTTTCAAAGATTGACCTTCGATCTGGATACCATCAGTTGTGTGTAAAGAAGGAAGACATTCCGAAAACAGCATTTCGAACCAGGTACAGGCATTACGAGTTTACTGTAATGCCGTTTGGATTGACTAATGCACCCTCTGTATTCATGGATCTGATGAATAGAGTTTTCAAGGAGTATCTCAATGAATTTGTGGTGGTATTTATTGATGATATCTTGGTATACTCCAAAACCTACAAAGATCATGAAAATCACTTGCGCATTATCTTGAAGACTCTGAGGAGGCATGAATTATATGGAAAGTTTAGCAAGTGTGAATTCTGGCTTCAGGAGATTTCTTTTCTTGGCCATATTGTCTCTAAAGATGGAATCTCTGTTGATCCTTCTAAGACCAAGGCAATCCAAGAATGGCCAGCACCTACGAGTATAACTGAGGTACGTAGTTTTATTGGTTTGGCAGGTTATTATCGACGTTTCGTCCAGAATTTTGCCCGATTGGCTAACCCATTAACGAAGCTCACACGTAAAGGGGTTAAATTTGTTTGGACAAAAGAGTGTGAAGAATGTTTCGAAGAACTGAAGAGAAGATTAGTCAATGCTCCTATATTGACTCTACCATCGGGGAATGATGGGTTCGTTATTTATAGTGATGCATCAAAGAAAGGACTTGGCTGTGTCCTTATGCAGAATGATAGAGTTATTGCCTATGCATCACGACAGTTGAAAATTCATGAACAAAACTATCCTACTCATGATCTCGAGTTAGCAGCAGTGATCTTTGCTTTGAAAATATGGAGGCACTACCTCTATGGTGAAAAATGTGAGATTTATACTGATCACAAGAGTTTGAAGTATATTTTTTCACAAAAAGAACTCAACATGAGGCAAAGGAGATGGCTTGAATTACTCAAAGATTATGATTGTACGATACACTACCACCCAGGGAAGGCAAACAAGGTGGCAGATGCTTTGAGTAGAAAAGACCATGGAGTTTTGAACAATATGAGAATTGAAAGGGATCCAATTTTCATGGAGCTAGTGAAGATGGACATGGGAATAACCAGGGAAGGTGAAACATCAATGCTTTTTCAAATGGTTGCCAAACCATCTTTACTAGAAAGGATTAAGAGTTCTCAGACTGATGATGAAGAATTCCAAAAGAAGATTAAAGCTGTGAATGATGGGAGATTGAGAGACTTTGCGTATGAAGGTGGAATTTTGAAATTCGGGAAGAGACTTTGTGTTCCCAATATACCTGATCTAAAAAGGGAATTGCTGGATGATGCTCATAGTTCCAATTTCTCTATACACCCTGGGAGCACCAAAATGTATAGAGATTTGAAGGAACATTTTTGGTGGGACAACATGAAGAGGGAGATTGCTGATTTTGTGTCAAGATGTATGGTTTGTCAACAAGTGAAAGCTGGAAGGCAACAGCCTGGAGGAGTCATGCAACCTCTTCCCATACCGGAGTGGAAATGGGACAATATTACAATGGACTTTGTCATGGGGCTACCAAAGACTCCTAGAAGGAACGATGCAATATGGGTTATTGTTGATCGTCTTACCAAGTCAGCACATTTTCTTGCTATAAGAGAAGATCTACCCCTGGAACGTCTAGCAAGACTATACATTAATGAAGTTGTGAGACTTCATGGAGTACCCCTATCGATTGTTTCTGATCGTGATCCCCGTTTTACTTCAAGATTTTGGAAAAGTCTTCAGAAATCCCTGGATACTGAACTTCATTTGAGCACTGCTTACCACCCTCAGACAGACGGACAATCAGAACGGACTATTCAGACCTTAGAAGACATGTTCAGATCTTGCTCACTTGATTTTCAGGGTATGTGGGATCAATATTTACCACTAGTAGAATTTTCCTATAACAATAGCTTCCATTCGAGTATTCAGATGGCACCATATGAAGCGTTATACGGAAAGAGATGTCGTACACCAACCTGTTGGGATGATGTTGGTGAAAGAAAACTTGTAGGCCCAGAACTGGTGGAGGAAACGGTGGAAAAGGTGAAGGTAATCCAAAATCACATTAAAGCAGCTCAAAGTAGGCAGAAGAGCTATACCGATAATCGAAGGAAGGATTTGGAATTTCAAGTCGGTGATCATGTTTTCCTGAAGGTATCTCCGTGGAAGGGAGTCATACGTTTTGGTAAGAAAGGTAAATTGAGTCCCAGGTACGTCGGACCTTTCGAAATTCTAGAACGAATTGGGGCTGTATCTTACCGATTGGCAATGCCGCCAAGTCTCTCCAAAGTTCACGATGTGTTCCACGTATCTCTGTTGAGGAAATACATGCCTGACCCAACGCATGTACTCACCTATGAAGATTTAGAACTGGAACCCGATCTGTCTTATTGCGAAGAGCCCATCAAGATTCTTGATACGAGAGAACAAGTGCTGAGAAACCGGACGACGCGTCTGGTAAAAGTTTTGTGGAGGAATCATAAGATGGAAGAGGCAACGTGGGAACCCGAGGAACTTATGATGAAGAACCACCCGAGTCTTTTTATGCAGTAATACCCTAGAAATTGCGAGGACGCAATTATTTGAAGGAGGGGAGAATGTAACACCCCAAGCTTCTACGGTACGTTTCCCTTTGAATAATGCGATAGCGTGTGTTGTACGCAACCTCGAGTTCTAACACACATCATAACTAATCAAACTAGCCGTTATGAATAGTAATACCTACTTTTTGATATTATATATATTTTATATTTGAAAATGGACTTCATTTTTGGATTCGGAATATCGAATTTAGCCTAAGGTGAAATTTTAGTACATTTCGGATAACTTTCATATTTTGATGAATAGTGAAAATTACTAAGTTTTAATTAAAAACAACTTTTTTAATAAAAATAATTAATAGTGATAAATTATGAATTTGAGTGGTTTTAAAGTATATTTAGAATATATTTTTACCATTTAATATAATTTTGGTCATTGGACATAATTTTACAATTAAACCGAACATAAACAAGTGTCAATCTTTTGATAGTTATTATCTCTTAAAAACACGCTTTTTGTTTTGACAGCGGGAATTAATTTTAAATTAATTTCTGCCACTTCTGTGTTTTGAATTTAGGAAAATGGATTCCATATTTGGAATCAGGATGTTCAAATTGTGTAAATAGGTAACTTTTATTTTTAGACATTTTGAATAATTACTGCGGTAAATATTTTATTTACCATGGTTAAGGGTAAATCCGGTTAATAAGGGTTAAAAAAATAATATTATATTAATACTAAATTATCCTAAAAACGTGTCTTAACCCTATTGGTTGATAGATGGTCGACCATGGGCATCTTTGTGTCAATTTTGGGACCCCATGGATCCACTTGTAAGTGATAATGACACTTTATTTTAATTTAGTTAAAATGAATACAAAAATGACACAAGCATATATCTTTTAGAACAACAATTTTTACATAGGGTTATATATGTTGGATTTTAGATTATAAATATTCATTAGAAAGCTAAAACGATTTCCTACATAATTATATTTTATTTATAATTTTTAGACATTAAATAATTTATTTTATTTATGACACAATGATGATGCAGTAATTACTATAATAGTGAAAAATTAAAATAATTGATATTATAAATACCCAAATAAATATAATATGAAACTTTTAATGAATTAAACTAATTTTCTAGGCTAATATGATATATTAGGATTGATTTAATGGACTTTGTTCGAAGTAATCAATCTGTTATGAGTTTCACAAAAATCAACTATTGAATAGTGTCAAAATTGACATAAAAGAGTTCTTAAAAAAATATTATATTATTAATTGATATTAAATTCCTAAAAATCTAAGGTTCGGCCAAGAGACTTATATTATGATAGGTTAATCATTAATGGACCACTTGGGGGTCTCTTGGATGTATATAGTAAGTTTATTAACCATATTATATAAAAATACAAAGAGACATTGTAAAAGTAAAACTAATTAACTTAGAGTTAATACTTAAAGATAAGGTTAATATAAGTACCCAAACCTGTCTAAATTCTATTGGTTGAGTGGTTTTCGACCTATCCCCACCTTAACCTTTGAATAATAAGCTTTGGAGCCATTAGAAACCGAATATGAATTTATTATAAATTAATATTTCTAGCTTTTCCAAAGGTGCCCCTCACCCCTCTTATAAAAAGGGCACTCCTCCTTCTCATTTCTTCACACCTTCAAAGCCTTTTGGTTCGGCCAAGATCTGCCCAAATACTCTCCCAACATCCCTCACTACAACCTAGAGGCCTTAGTTTGATCAGAAAGCCAACCTATGGATCCCTTTTGATCAAATCAAAAGGAAGAACCCGAAGAAGAGGTAATGATTTCACCACCCTTTTCTAAGTTCATTTCTTCTTCCACTTCTTCTTCCTTTGTTCTTACCATTCTAAAATAATAACTCCAGTATCTCACATATACTGTGATGTTATTATAAGTATGGTACAACCATATTCAGTATTCTATCCACCCTTTGAATAACATGTCACCATACGTGCGTACGTACGGCTTACCGTCTCCACGTCATGGTGTAATTGTTGTTCAATATAATATTATTTGGATGGGTATAATAATGATGTGTAACTCATGTAAATAATAAATATAACATGTTAATGATTCTGTATATATGATATACCATTCATTTATATATTATTTTAATATCAAAAGAATGATATTGACGCTCGTGCGTACGTACGGACTACCGTCTCCACGAACGCGATGAGATTCATTCTCCATCGTATCCATTCAAGTATAATTATCATTTTATGATTTAAAAATGATGTTTAAGGACTTGATATCATTCTGGATATGAATAAGATACAACAAACATGGCTTATGTAACAAAACATATAAAATAAAATGAGTAAGTTAACACCCGAAACGATGATAATTCTAAGATATTATTAATAAATCAATGTTAAAAGATCATATATGATATCATATTAATATATATGATTCTTGTATAATTTAATAACAATTATTTCACCATTATACAGGAGGTTAACCTACCCCAACCAAGGAAAAGTACAAGGTAAGGGTTATTTCACAATCTCTTCATTATTCGAGGTTGTTTATATGTAATAATCTACTGGGATCTCTTTATCATCCACATCCATGTTTCTTAAAAATGTATTTCAAAACATTTTTACTATTTACAAGAATATGGGTTAAAGTCATTTATACCCTTTTTTGACTTTTTATAAGAGGTTTATAAAGGAATCTTTCCGTCGTTTTCAAAACAAGGTCCTTTTTAACCTTTTCGACAGAATTGAGGTAAGAATGTTTTTTTTAACTTATACGGCGGGTGCGGTTATTTTACACCGTTATAAAATCTTCAAAGCTTTCCTTACAAGCTTATAAGAATATTTTCAAAGAAAATGTTTTATTTTATATGGATCTTAAATGATTTCAAAATAAAAGGAGATATTTCTTTAAAAAGAATTTTGATTTCATCTATGTCAACATCCTTTGATGGATTTTAAGATTATTTGAAGTTGATTTATTATGATACAAAACTTCTATATTGTATTGAAGGTTTTGTGATATGTTTGACTGTGGATGTGCTATTTTTATACCATTCATAGTTTATTGTGAAAGTATTGACATTTCGTATGCTAGTTTTAATACGAATGTTAATGTTATGTTTAAACCTTTTCATATGGTAATGCATTGGACTTAATAAGTGACGGGTGGAGCCCGCTATAGCTCCTCGATGCATTGGTAGGTCTCATGAGACAAACTAGTGTCTTGGCACAAGGCCTTGACAAAATCTTATTTGTAGTCTTGGCACTAGGCCTTGGCTATGTGGTTATGACAGTCTGGCATTATGCATTCCAACATTATGAAAGTGGTTATTGATTTTTGCATGTGATTATTCATTTAGTAGAATATCCATGTGAATAAGTAAATGGCATTATTTCATTTTATTTATGCCATACCATGTTGAAAGTTCGTATTTAAAAGGCTTTTGTTTTAGTTATACATTGCCTTAAATGTTTATTCTTATTTATGAAAGTTTCCACTTTATTTTTATCCTTACTGGGCATTTGTGCACACCCCTTTTTTTTATGTTTTATTTTTCCCAGGATGTGAAGAAGTAAGTTATGAATGACCTGCAGGGATTTTATGAGGGGTTAATAGTGTGGATTGTGGAAACATTATGTTGTTGTATTAGTTTTTCATTTTATGATGTAATGTAAAACTTATGAATATATCTAGTGTTTCCAAGGCTACTAAACCAATCAGTCTTTCGAGATTTGATCTTTCTTGTGATCATGCCAATGTTATGTAATTAATGCACCGACTCTGGGTAGCTGGGGTCGGGGCGTTACATTAATAGCTTATACATTAATGATGCAGAAATTATTTATTTAGGGAAAAATCAGTAATATTGTTTTTATTAATATAATAATACCCATTAAAACCACATAAACCTGACTAAAACATATTTTTAGTATATATATAAACACTAACCATCCAATAGTCGAACTTTAGACCATTTGGAGGTTTATAAATGTGATTATGACACTTATATTATTTTATTTTAAATGATGTAATATTTGTCACCTTCATAATTTAATTAATATAACAATTTACATGTTGTTCTTTTATAATGATAAAATTTAGTAAAGGTATTATTATGAAATATAATAGGTTTATAATCATCATATTATTTTAGTTTTATTTTTTATGCAACTAATAAGTATATTAAATGATTATACTAAAATGATGTAGTAATTGTTTTATTAAGAGAAATATCAAATAAATGGTTTTATATATATTAAAATAAATATTATATGAACTAATTAATGTTCAACACAAATTTTTTAGATGAATTTGAGATATTATTAGTCTATTAAATATTTTGGATTGAATATATCATATTTTTGGATTTTATTTAAATACAAATAAATGAATAGTGTCAAAATGGACACTACTGTTATTTTATAAAAATAACATATTATAAAATTGATTAAAAATCACAAATATATTTAAAAATTATAAATTGAAATTTAAATGGTCTAAAATGTCATAAAGTGTCCATTTATGGACAATTCACAAAACATAATTAATTATTTATAAAAATTTAAAATTTAAAATTTAGAATATTATTACCACAAATGAGATTAAATAGATTAAATAAGGATAAATCAAGTTGATAAGGTCTAAAATAAATTAACAACATGTCTAAATCGTATTGGATTACAATATTACAGCCATATATCATCTAATATTAGTATTTTAGTCATTTTTTGAGGTTTTTATCTGTGTTTTGAGTTTATTATAAATTAATATATTAGCGTTTTCCAAAAGTGCCCCTCTCATCTCTTATAAAAGGGAACCTTCTCCCTCTCCTCCTCACACCACATTTATCCTTCATGCTTGGAAAATCCCTGCCCATTTCTCTTATCCACTTTCCTAGTAACATACTAGAGATACTGGTCTTTTCCAAAGACCAATGTAATTGCACAAAGAGAAGGTTTAGAAGAGGCACGTCGAAGAAGACGTAATATCCTTTAACGATTCATTCATGTTCATTTCTTCTTATAATTCCTCTTATTTTGTTGTTTCATAAAAAAGTAATAACTTAAAAATCACTCATATTATTATATGTTATTATAAATAAGAACCAACCCTATTTCACCTTTTATCTATCCTGAAAAAAGGAAATCACCGTGCGTGGGTACATACGGAATACCGTCTCCACGTCGTGGTGTAATCTGTTTTTCCACCACCACCTTACTTGGATGGGTATAATGGTGTAAATAATTACTATATATGGTTATTATAACGTGATACTAATTCTGAGATATTATATCATACTCTCTAATTCCATTCAATAATTATGGGAACGATATCCTCGCTCGTGCGTACGTACAAATTACCATCTCCATGATGAGATGAGATTCATTTTCAAAGTTAACTATTCAAGAATAATTATAAAGTATATATAATATATAATAATGAAATTTACTACATATTAATGATTTTGGATTTATTTAAATGTTATTTACTTACTTCCTTTCAATTTAATAAGGAAATGAAAATAGTGTTCATGCGTTCGTACGAACTACCGTCTCCATGAATGGTGTATTTCTATCATTTTATAAATGAATTATATATATGTATATTCAGAATATATATTATATATAAATCATGTTTTACATTATTCTAGTATGTAATCGTGATCTATGTAATCATATGAATAATTAAAATCCAAAACACAGATGATAAATTAAATGATTTTATCCAAAATGCTGCTTTAACATGGAATTGAAAATTGAACGGGTAATATAATGTCATAAGTTAAACATATATGATATCATAAATATTATTATGGTTTTGTTACAAGTTAAAAATATTTTTAAACCCACTATACAGGAGTCCCAGACACACGCAGATGAAATTGGACATAAGGTAAGGGCTAATTTTGCAATCTCATTTTTATCTGGGATTTATTATAGGTATGTATTTACTAGGGTTATATATTTCATCCATGTACATAAATGTATTTTCATAAAGTGTTAAATATTCTTTAATGTATGTTTATGTCATATTTACCCCTATTTTACTTTTTCATTGTGTTATGGAAGGAATCTTTTTTTTGTTTACCATATGTGGTTTTTCCAGCAAAAGTACGAGGAGAATATTTTTTAACATATACGGCGTGAATGGATTGTTAAGGTTTCATTAATCCTTATTTTCATGAAGCTTCATGTACAATATTTCATGATTATTTTCAACAAAATACTTTTCTTTTAAAATTTCAGGGCATTTTGAGAAAATAAAATGATTTTGAAGAAGACAGGATATTTTCCTCAAGAATTCATTTCAAGTGTTTTTTCGGGACTATTTTCCATCTAAGATGACATTCTTTAATATGGAAATGATTCAAGTATAATGTCACTAATAATTACATGGTTTGATTGTTTTTATGATGAAATGATATCAATTTTTTTATATGGATAATGTTATAATGGGATGATGTTTATGAAACCATTTTTATTCATTGGATTATGATAAATGATTTAAGATTATTTTGTGGCACATGAAATAATGATTACATTATGAGATGGGTGGGACCAAAATATCCATACAATTAATTGGGTAAAGATGTATATCTCATGAGATAAACATGGCTGTAATGGCAAGTAAAATATGGTTCATTAATACAGCGCTGGAACGGAAAGTAAACCCGATTCAATAATGGACTTTGTCCACTATGATGTTCTTGGAAGAAATGACATGGCTACTATGGAAATCATAACATGTGATTAATTGTTTTCCATAACTATAAGTTTTATTCCCATGCTATTTATCATGATTAATGTTCCTTTATGATCTATGCCTTATGTACTGCCCAGATTTAAGTCATTCCTCATGATTTTGATGTTTTATGTTAATTATTTTACGTAAAAATATTTATGGACTGTTTTCATGTCCACCATGTTTAACCTTACTGAGAATTTGAGCTCACACTTTTAATTTTTTCATTTCCCCATGATATAAATAAAGGTTTTATGTAAGAAAACAAAAGGGGAGGATATTTATGGGAGAAGTCGAAAATGGTTCACATGATTTGAAGATAATGTTCCGAGTTTCCAAAGACACTAAAATAATACGGTCTGTTTTTGTTATGTATATTGAATTCCAAAAAAGTAATGTAATTTCTATGTACGTCATGTTTGGGTCTCTACAATACTAGCTACAAATAGAGATGGAGAATATAGGGAAATATTCTATCAAGGCTCTATATTGTGATTTAATGGCTTCCTAAGAAAATTAAAAATTACAACTAATAGAAATCTATGATATCCTATGGGAGGAGTATGAGAACACCAGACTGTACAAAGAAAATACATGAGTGATCCATAACTGAATGATTGCCTGAAAAAACTCCCAACCCAGTGATCAGGTTTTTCACTTCAACTCACATCTGTGATTGTTTCCATGAAGGTTGAAATCCTGATGGTCGACACCATTCCATGTGTTCAATTTTTTCCAACATGGTGTGGTGAAAATTTTGGTGAATATGGACATACATTAAAGGATAATGGAAAACTCCTAAATCTTTCTCATCACATGGAAGATATGGTTGGTAAAATCAACCCCATTTATTTCTAGTAACAAGTGGGAGATAGTTCAATCCAACGACCTAAAAAAGGCGCTTTACGGGAGTCAACTTAGAGGTTACACGCTATATACCACCTATACACACGAAAAGTAATAATATTTTATGTTTTTATTCCTAATATTATAAATATATATATTAACTAATTTATTAAATATGGATGAGGTCAGTGACGATGGATAGGTCACTGGTGTTTATCCAAGTCATCACTGGTTCGAATCCCTCCATACCTACCTTCGGTAGGGGGTTAATCCTTTTTATTCATGTATGTACATACATGGAATGTGGTATATTCATTAAAAATTAATATGCAGGTTCTTATAAATAAAAGAAAACCCATGATGGGGAAGACTGACTATCTAAGGTTGGATTCCGGTTCCCAAAATTCCTGGATTCGAATCCAGACAACCGGCCCATTTCCATCATTTATCATTCTAATAAAACCGCATGGAATACAATTCCTTATACATCATGTGTTCTAAGTTTTAAATGATTTAAATATTTTTTGAAATGCGTACAAACATGAGGGTGATGTTAGAAGATTAGAAGAGTATTGGCCGAGGATCCAAAAGACCTAGGTTTTAACTCCACTAATCTCACGGTTAGTCACTTTTATTCAAATTATATAACATGATTAATTCCTTTTATTCATGCTTTTTATTATTGGCCTTGAACATTAAATATATATAATTCATAAACATGATCAATATTACAACCCTTCTCCAGGTGATAGGGGATTTAGTTTTGGATCAACCGATCGCCAGTTTGAACCTCTAACAAATCACCGAACCAATTTTTGTACTTACCTTTTTTCAATTTTAGAACACAAGATGTGTATTTCCCTATATTGTACATGTAAATATTTATTTTTAATAAATAATATATATATATTATTATTAGTTTAATTAATAATATTAATTATAATATAGTTTAATATAATAATTATATTATATATGTGTTATAAAAATCCATAGTGATACATGGAATGTAGGTCTTTGTACACATCATATACCACGACTATAATGGTCATGCCCAACCATTCTTGAACCAATGACATGCACCCCCACCCCACTCTCCCTATTTTCTTCTCCCGCACATTGTCCGCCCTCCAGAATCATAATATGATTATTTAGCATGTTCTAGATTTTGATTTATACTACATTATGATCCCCAATTCAGTTATGCCTTCCTACACCCTTAATTTCCCAAATTTCATAGCATTTAGGTCAATTTATTGATTTTCCTACCATTTGGCTCCCCACATAGCACACGTCTTGTGCGAAGAAGACATGCTAGGTACTTACTGTATATGGCCACACTCATCACATTTTCTCTATTTGGACGATATATGGAATGTACGTTGGGTACACTCCTTGTATCGTGCCTCCCATGTATTTCTATCCCTTGCTAATTCGGTTCAAGACATGGCCCCCTTCCCATGTCACTATACACTTTGTGTCTATTCGGGACATGTCGTGTCCTCCAACCCTTAGGAGGACCCTGTGTGGATGATCTACATGCCTCGCACACCATTTTCACTTGCACGACATGTATCTCATCCACACGATAAGTATTCTCATTTTCCCCCTATCCATGTTGAGTCGTGTCTGGCTCCTTACACAGGTATCATACAATGTTGCAGAACCTGGAATATACACTATAATATATGTTGTGTTATACATTTTTTCTAACACATGACATCACAGTGTGTTTATCCATGGTACACAGGTTCTTACACATATCCAATTACACATCATGTATCCTAGATCTACATGATGTGTTCTACTATGTTTTATGTTTTCTCAAATTTTCTTCTTTTTATTTCTATTCATTTGTTTTGTTTTGTTTAATTATCTTGCACGCATTGCTGATAGAGATCCTACGAGTGGGAAGTAGCTCGCTTCCACTGCTGAGGGTGAGATTCCTCCTCATCGTTGGACTCTTCTTTGGAATTATGAGATGCACACATTATATTTTCCATTTTTCCATCCACCAGTGTTGGCCTCTCTTCCCACACATATGATGTTGCATCCCTTGGGGACATCTACTGGTTAGGTCGTTCATGTGGAAACATCTACTAAATATCCTCTAATGGCAGCTTCCACTCCATCTACTATGGTCGATATCTCCTTCTCCACTTCTCCATAATCCACCTCCTGCCCCTTGGAGCTACCCTCCACACAAGTGGTGGACTCTACTGGGCCCATTCCTCCACCTTCTGGCCAGCCGTTTGCGCCCACTCAGGTATCCACTACTACATCTTCAAACTCGGCTATGGGACCATCAACTCCAGCACCAGAAATTGCACCACCTCATTCACTGGCTACTTCCTTCCCTCCTCTTCATTCTAGCCTTTTTCTTGCTGAGGATCGTCCAGCAGCAAAGTGATTGCTGCACTTATCTCCCTACACAATCCAGCTGAGCAGTCTCTTCCTCGACATTTTGGTGCCACAACACGTTAGAATATAGGAGGTTCTTGAGAGGATTTTGGTAAATACACACCTTCTAGAGACATTTTAGGTTAGTACTCCTATATAACATGATTTATTTTTGTTGTTCATGGCCACCATCGAGTTTTATAGGCCCACGTACTGGAAGACACCCTCGGATACAGCTTGCACAAATTGTTTTTAACTAGGAGGATGACCTTTAGCACGTAATGTGGCCCAGTTTGGCTTAGGGTGTGGATTCTATCCCCATCTTACCACCCCACCTTTTGTCTAAACTTTGACCTGCCACTAGTGGTCAATCTTATTTTGATGTGGAAGGACCTTGATGTAGTTGACCATAGGTACACCCCCACATCACATAAAATAATGCTCATAATTGAACCTCCTCTTTTCTTCCTTCACCGATTATTTAACACCATTATATTTCCCCAACAAAAGAATATAGGTTTTGTTTTCGGACAGGACATGGAGCTTCTTACATGTATCTCTTGGAATAAGTACCCAAACCTCCCTATCATGTCACATTTTACATTCATTCTATGAACCATGGTCATTTGGGAAACTGGAACAGTGGGTCCTATGCCACCCAGTTGGTACACTTTTTGGGTGTTTTTGAGACATATAGACTTCAAGATCACTTTGGTTCTCTTCATCATATGAACTTCCCCATGCTTATCCACATGAGGTTGGTCAAGTGTCGAGGAGAGCGTGTTGTGCTTGTATAGGAATCCCCTTCTCCTATAGGGGTAGGGATGACCCACCTTATCCCGCCGGTGTTGATTCTCAGGATCAACCCCATTTTATTGATGATGTCCCATCCCCACCCCACCCCACTTCTTCTGGGCTTCCTTCTTTTTTTGTTCCTTATATTTCCCCACCTCTCTTCACACCCTCAATTAATCTCCCCTTCACCCTTCAATTAGTGGTGGTAGAGGACCATAAGGTTTATCTGGATTACCGTCTGGACTGGATTGTGTAGATGTTGGGTATTTTTCTTCTTCAACATAGCATTCCACTACCCCAAGCACCTGTACCTACCTCCTCTCCATATACTTCATTGAAATCTCCACCACTGTTGACAGTGATGGCCATGGATTCAGTTATCTTCTCCACCATCGGCCCTGCTACTACCACTCCTGCTAACAACCCAGGCATCACTGTAGAACCACCCACTTCTATTTTTGTTCATAAGGCTTGATATTTTAGGGATCCTCTTCTGAGAACAAATCCCAAGCCAATATCCTTCATTGATTCTGCCACACCTTCACTACCTCATCCCCTAGTTACAGATAATGCTTCATAAGAGGCGACCCCATGAATGGTTTTTGGAAAATTTATTTTCATTGTATATATCTGGTTTTTTCATTACTTTGGGTGTGCTATTATATATTCCTTCTATCATTCTTTTTCATTCCATCGATATACTCAGGTACACTGGAGTGCCTTGGCCATCTCTATTTATGAGGGGAGTATTTTTCAGTATTTCTCTTTTCATTTCCATTTTCGGTTTAATTATTCTATGTCCTCCCCTCGTCTTGCACCCCTTGTTTCCCATATTCCATTCTCTTCCAGGGTATCGCAAATGGGGGGACCATGTGTTGAATTAAGTGTTTGGGACAACCTCTGGTTACCCTAGTCTTTTCCTTAAAAAGATTTATGGGACATAATTAATTGTTGACATATTTTAACTTGCGGAATTTTTTTGATTAATTATATTTATAAATAATAAAGGAATAAAAGGTAATTTTTAATGTTATATGCTTATTTCAATTTCCAATGAATTGTAAAATTATTGCGGATATAGTTTGATTTTCTATATTAAAGGTTAGACATTTAAATTTATTAGACTGGTCATTTTTATTCATTTCATGACCTGATTCACCCCTGTATTTTTTCCATTACGATGAGGTATTCTAATTGTTATTGACATATTATTTCTTATACCCTCTTTCTTGATAGATTCATGGGATATTCTTAACAACCAGAAGTTTCTAGTTTTTCACTTCCAAACCTGAATATTTTTTAATCACTTTAAAATGATTGAGGTATCAAATTGTTTTCCATCCCCTTTGACAATGAGGCCAACCCGACAATTGATCTTCATCAACCATTAGAAACCTTGAACTTTCTTTATAAGAAGCCACATTACAATCCTATCTTACCTTCCTACCATAATTATTTTATAATGTTTCATGATTATTCACTTGAGCTAAAAGAGGGTCTTTGGTTTTTTATGGTAAATTTTTCTGATCAAACATGAACATAAGTTTGGGGGAGTTTTTCACTTGTTCATTTGGAAAAAGGGTCTCATATCCTACTTTTCATTACATTCTTATCGGTCCCCTAACATTTAAATAAATAAAGAACCTAAAACACAAAAAATAGGGACCAATTTAATTCAGTACACTTTACTGATGGTTTCGGAACCCATTTCGTGATGTGGCTATCGTGGTGATGATAACCTTTTATGTTTTTTTATTAGTGGTGGATTTTTCATTGGACTTTATTCTGAATATCATGAATTATTATTTAATAATTTATCCTTTTTTCTAGCCCCTGTGAGTAATTTTTATCATTACCAACCAACCCATTGCCTCAGAAACATTTGAACCTTATTGAAAGACCTCATGATTTTTGTGATTTTACTTCTGAAGTGGAGAATGATAACACTTGAAACAATATCAATAGTCTGTATATACAAAATATTGAGCATAACACATATTAAATAAATCGTGAGTGATGAGTTTTGTATCTTGTGGTTTGGTTCATCATCAAGTGGCCTATTTATAAATGAAAATGTTAACAATCTAAATGAAAGAGGATGTAAATTTTTAATTAGAGTATATATGGGGTATGACTAGACAATTTTTTAAAATGAAAATTGATTTGTATTTTTAAAAATCATCTTCTATGGTTTCATTATTTATAGTTATAATTTGTTAATTTCTTCCCTTTTCGAGTATGGATTCTATAGATTGGATGATGAGAACATTCTTTAGGACAAGAAAATTACTATTTGTGGTGCAGATTGATGTTCCCCATTTGTGTATACTTTTTCATACATTTTATTTAGTATAAAAACATTTATTCACCTAATATCATTTTTTATTGATAAAATACACTATATTGGATATTATGATAATATTTAGTATATTTCCTGCTAAAATAACAAATCGAGGATGATTAAAACATAATTTTAAATATACACGGTGTGTACTCGTATATACCCATCGTGTACTGCGGCCCAGACATAGATCAGGAAGACTGGATACACTCCCATGTTGTCTGCCAAAGCATACACGCAATGTACTACCCATTAAACATTGTTTAGACCATCTAGAAGTGGTTGGTGGATGAATAATTATATTAAAATCCGTGTAGGGTAGCGATACAATCCATGTACACCCACCTACTAGGTGGCTCTATGATCAAAGTGAAATATGACTTGTTAGTTTACCTACCGGGGGAGAAAAAATGGACAAAATGCATTGACCAGGATACACACCATATACATTAGGGTACACACCTTGTACTAATAAAAACTATAAATAGGTGGTAGGACCTCCACATTCCGGATTCATTCATTTTTCATTAATTGGATGATATTCCAATGGGGAGAACTTCAAAGATGGAAATGAAGAGAAGACGAGAGAGAAATAATAGGAAAGAATAGAGGATAGGAGTTGCATCTTTGCTACCTTTCTGATGATCTTTCCACCAAAGCCATCAAATGGATAAATCAAGGAATATCATGTTTTTTGGTTATCAGCTACTCCTTGATTAGATTAATTACATATGTGTTGGGGCTGTGGACAATTAAGTATTGTAATTTATCAATTTTGAGATTATAATCATGTTATTTATTATTCATTCTCATAATTCCTTATTACCTTTTCCTAAATATCACATGGAAACTCGTATCATGACAAGAATGATATTTCTAGGGATCTTTAATGAATTATTATTAGAAACAATCATGACCATTGGGTGTTTCAATCGTCTAAAAAAGGGATGCAATTAATAGAATTGTAAGTAATAAAATTCCATCAAAAGTAAGGGGTTTCAGTTAATTTAAATATTACTCACCAAAACAAGGGGTTTTATTACATTATTTACCATAGAGATGTGAATTATCATGATTAGAACTACCTCAAAAGCAAATTTATTTAATAATAACCATTAAAATCCACAACCCTGAAGCATTTCTCTCCAAATTTTCATCAAATTAAAATTCCCATGTTTTCATTATCTTTCATGTAATTTATTACGAAATCAAAATCCAATCACATTTTATCAAAACACAAAAAAAATCAATTCTAAATTTCAGAAAACATTTCCAAATAAATTACAAATTTGATAAAAAAAATAACTCCATTCCATGTGGATCGATACCTTATAGGCACTATACTTTTTTGGGTAATTAATTTTTATTGTCAAAAATAACACTTCGATAGGAATGATACCAGTTAAGAAATAAATCTCTAACAATATGATTGATAAATATTATCTAAATACAATAAAATATATTATGGACTTAAATTTTAATTTAATGTTATGTTTTAAATTGATGTCCATATATTGTGTGCCTTAGAGTTTTGCTAGACACTAACATTGGGTTTTTGGAATTTATCCTAATTCCATTGAGAAAGGGTCCTAAAGGGCCACATAGTAGTTTTATATAGAATCATAGTTAAATTTTATTTGAATTTAACAAGATAGAGTAAATATTATTCTTAAATTATGATTTTATTATTATTTGAGGTTAGAAGATAACTAAGATGTTATTATTAATTAGTCAGAAGAGTAAATATTTTTATTAGATAATAATAAATAATTCTTTGTAACATTCAGTGAATATAATATTAAGTGAATATTGTATTTATTATTTTTATCATAAAATAATTTAATAATATTTTATTATTATGTATAAAATCATTATTTAAGGCCTGATAAATATTGAGGAAGGTTGGAAATCATGTTTAGTGTTCTATCTAGAAATGATATATCAAATAACAATTAAATAAATAATATTATATTTTTTTAAAAAGATAATATTTATTTATTTTCATGTTCTTCACATATATGGAAAATAATATTATTATTTATATTATTATTTGACTTGTGGTTATCTATGGAATAATGGATTAGGTATGGGTGTATATAAAATTACCATTCATATCCTAGCTTTATAAATACTATATTCTATCATATTCTGGAGATAACTGTTTGTTATACAAAATATTCCTAGAGATTGTTTTATCAAGACCAAGAGAGAATCCTCTCAATAATGAACTCAATATATTGAGTGTTTATCCTCCTCATTTATCTGAATCCTTCGAGGGAATATATATAATACCTCATTAGTGAAGATATCCCTATTGTGATAAATTAAAAATAATTAAAGTGGTTTGAATTAACTGCAGTACAACCAAATTATTATACAATGATGTTATCTGATTATGTTGCATATGTGGATTTGGGCTAGTGGTATTCTACCATTGGATACAATTATTCAACTATATTGAGTATGATATATTGATTCATCTTCTATGAAATAATTACATGATGAGGAAAATTTTAAATTATCTAGGAACTATTTATAAGATATATGTGATGATCCTACATACTTCATTTCGATGTTCTCAATTCAATAATCGTTGATTTAATTTTCATGTTAGGGAATATATTTTTTATATAAGTCTCATAGTATTCATTGATTATGACAAAAATTGAAGGTTTATATTCCAAAATAAAAGATTCAATTACACCCATATCCCTCGCACCAATGACCTAATACTATACCAATATTACCTACAAATGATTCACATTCATATAAAGAAAAATTCAAAATATTCCATTTTTAAATTAATTATATTCCCCCAATAATATGTTTATGAAGATTACGAATATAATATAATAGATAATTTATTCGTTTTAACTTTTAAAAATCTCATACAATTAGGGTAACATATTATTACCTTCTCTCAGGTATTTTCCTTCACATCGTTAATTTTTTACATTATTTGTGTAAACATTGGGACTCTAGAGGTTGGAGAGAATTTTTTTGTGGAGAAATTACCTAATTTTAGGATTTTATGTTTCCATGAATTAATGGTGTCTATGTATTAAAATTTAATAAATGGATGGGGTTTTAACCCAGTAATGATAATGCCCGAGATATTTTGGAGTTTTCTGTGAAAAGCTGGGGTTTTTTGTCTTTAGTGAGTCTACAGACCATGTAATGTTTGTTTTTATCATGTATTATTTTCTTGAAACATATGATGAGTTAAATAGACAACTTTAGTGGATACAAAATTTTTAAAGATTTTACATGACATGTAATGTTCAAATATCTATATTTTTAAAAGTTTATGGGATTTTTTATGAATATGGACCTCATCGATCCAGCAACATGTAAATGGATAACACACCATGTAGATCTCACGATTGTGGTTTTTAGGGCCCTGTATGAGTTATTTTGTTATTTCATTCATTGTGACCTCTTTAATCTCAACAAAAATATCATACCTTGTAATAGTAGGATCTTCTGCTCCATTCTGATTGATTTTTTTAGTGTTTGATAATAATATTTGTTCGTGGTGTATATCCATTTATGAGAATACTACAACTTATTAATTTTTTATGACTGTGGTATCACCGTTGTGATGTTATTTGTTTTTTTGATATGATATAGTAAATCTATTATTTTTTCTATATTCATAGTCAGATCTTCCATTAGGGACCATTAATTGGTGGTTGTGGTGAATTTGGTGTTTGTTCATTGAGGATTATCGGGATTGACCCTTTATAACGTCCATTTTTTATTTACTCAATTCTGAGAAATGTAGGGATTCATTCTAGGGCCTCTGTCGTCGTGGTATTGTTCTTTTTGTTTTTTGATCACTTTATGGTTGTGTTCGAACATATGTTTTAGGTTGGTGGTTCTATCCCTAGACAATGTTTTATGGACTTCCTTGATTTGGATTTTATATATTTTTTTATAAATGGAAATCTTGATTGACTGATATGATTTGTTAGTGTGGAAATTGATTTATTGATAAGATATAGGTTTTACATTATTTTAATAAATAAAAATACATTTAGATGAATATTGAAATTGTTTTCTAAGGATCGTTTTGATGATATTGTTTGATGAATTGGAATTGAAAATTGAGAACATTGGAATTATTTGGTACTTAGGTTGAAGGTGTAGTAATAGGACTCTTCCGTCGATACTATTTGTGGGATCCCTCGTGGGGTGTTCTTTTAATATATAGGCCTGTTACTCTACATACATGGTAGACACTATTGAGAGGTTTGTTTTCGGGGGTGTTCATTAGCTAACAACATTTGACACATATTTATAGGGTATTAATGTATGTATGATTGTCTTTGTTGGGGGTATGAGACATGCCATATAACACTGGGTTGGGATACTAATAATCATTTTATCTCACACCCCACACACTCCATTGGGGGTTGGTAGACCACTTTGTATATTTTGATGAAGATAAATGCAAGACATCACAGTGAGGATGTGAGGTATCATCAATTTGTGATTGGGTAACTACTGGTGAGAGTGTGGGAGTTTTCCCAAACTATCACATTAAGTAAAACGTTTTCTATTTTTAGTTGTACTTTAATGTGGGACCATTTCTTTGGGTCTTTTACTCCTTTTTGTTCTATCATTCCAACTATCTTTTTTCAGTAATGTAATATATTCATTTTCTTCTGTTGGATGTCTCTATAATGTATATGTATGTATTCTATGTTTTCCACATTTTCTTGGGTTAAATCGTTCCCTTTGGATGATATTTAATGGTTATATTATTTCCATTAAGCTATGGGGATCAAAAACACACTTCAGTTATGTTGATATTTGGGTCGATTAGTTACGACCCATTATTTGTTTTAAAGGAAATTGCTATCTTATTAATATGTCATAATAACATTAACTACTAAGTGCTATGGGACCCTTAAAACATAATTTTTTCACTTATGTGATGTGAGTTTCAAAATTCCGACATACACAGTCGTGATCAGTAAGTTATTTAGAGTCCAATAAGAAAAACTAAATTTTTGGTGAATAGTAACCTACCCTTATGAATAGTAACATACCCTTATGAATAGTGATATACCCTAATGAATAGTAACCTTACCTATGATAATATATAAATAATATTCATGTTTAAAGAACGATATAACTATATTTTAGAATAAGTTAATGAATGTTTTAAAACAGGTTTGTGATAACAAATTATGATTTTAATTAAATATTAAAATAATAATATTTCAAAAATTATTTTTGAAAAATGGAATTCATTTTTGGATTCTACACATCGAAAAATTGGTGGGGTAAATTTTTGGGATTTTTTTGGAATACTTGAATTTTTTATGAATAGTGGCACACAATAAATTGCAAAATTAAGATAAATACAATAATTATAGAGTCATGTGTGTTGTCCTACTGATGTAAGCCCACATGGTTTGGGATCTAATGATAAAATTACTATTCATGGTCATGGAATACTTACTATTACTTGTCATGTGAAGAAATAATAAATTAATGAGTTTTATATTACGAAATCCCCTCGCTCCTCCACTATAAAAAAACCCCTCTCACCCCCTCTTCCAATCACTCCTCTCAAGCCTTGTGCCTTGTCCAAATTCTGGCCAAATACCCTACGAAACTCCTCTCCCATGTCAAGAAAGATTTGGTCTCATTAAAATACTAAATCCTCTCCCTTAAGGAGGTTCTCAAGGAAGTTTCAATCAATAGGTAAATTCCTCTTTTCAATTCTTTTTCTTTCTTTTCTAGTTCATTGGTTATCTTTTTCTATTACCTCTCTTTATCCAAATTTTTTGATGAATCCAGTAACTTATATGTACTGTAATTTTTTCATGATAGTGGAATAAGTTATCATCTTCTTCCCCTTTTTTACCTTCTTTTATACTAGTAGCAAGAACACCATCCGAGATGTGGCAATTTTACACATTTAAGGACGATGGACATTTGATTTCTATTATAATTATAAATTATGGTCAAGAAACCATTATTGTTATGGTTGAACCAGATTATTATATATAATATAACATATTTAGGATTTTGTAATCCCTTTGTTCAAATGGTATTTGGTTATAATAAAAAATGGGTTCGTTGTAATCAAACCCCACAAATTAACCGAAACAATTATCATTAAAGTTATATATGATAATTCATCCTCATTCCTTGTAACCAAGTTATATAAATGAACAATAACACCTATCTATGTTCATAAATAATATATAATTTCAATTCTGGATATTTACATCCATTCCACTTCATTACATAAAAACAAGTGAACCGAATATGAAAATAAGTGAAACGAAAACTCCGGAATGACAAAAGTCAATACGATAACTAATCAATAAAGAAAAAAATGAACTAACCATAATTATGATAAACTAAATAAAAGTATAATAGGTTCTGAAATAAGTTATTAATAATTATAATTTCATATTCCATGAACTTAAGTACAAGATCGGAACACATTCGGAGTTAAGGTAAGTGTTTTCCTCCCGAACTTCCATTTTCATTCGGGTTAATTTTATTTCTTAATTTCCTTGATGAAATTCTCATGTATTGTTATGTACTTCTCATAAATTCTATGTGAGCATTCTACATATGTACACCAACCATAATCCTCCCCTGTTATCTAGATAGTTACATGTTCTAAAAGAATCTCTCAAATCTGTTTCCAAAAATACGAGCTTGATACAAGGGAATTTCTCAAATTGATATCTATTTTCAAGGTAAATATATAATCTAATATTGAAAAACTTTGTCCTTTTAAAAACACTCATTCTATTATAAAATACAATCTTAATTTACTTCTGGTTTTATTCAAAGATTTTTCCAAAAGAACTATTCTTTTCAAAATAAAAGAGTATTTATCAGAAGAATTACTTAAAGATTTTAGAAGATTATTCTCGTTTCATTCAACACTCTTGTTGATTCTAATGTATTTTTGAGGTTATATATTTATGATTTCATATACCATATATTATTGAATAGTTTATGACTAACATTATTGTGGATTATCTATCCTAAAACCATTCACCATATTATTCTGAATAGTTAGTGTTTTATGTTTACTGGAAGGGGAATATTAGTAACATTTCATATGATAGTTTCAATGTGAATGTGTATGTTGTTTATGTTGATTCCCACTCATATGAGGAATTCATTAGACTTATTAAGTGATGGGTGGGGCCCTCTATATCCCCTCGATGCATCGGTAGGACTCATGAGACAACTAGACGTGGAATTGGCCAAGGCCTTTCCCAATGAGATATGGATTTTGGCCGAGGCCTTAATCATTAGAAGTCTTGGACGAGGCCTTGAGAAAGTGATTCAGAAAGTCTGGAATTATGCATTCCATCATTATGAGTTCAGCTATTTATATTCCATGTGGTTATTCGTTTTGTATAATACCCATTATTATGTTTTATTATGGAATTATTTACTCCTCTTTTTTTCTGCAATAATGTGTTCATGTTTATAATTAAAGGCATGTGTTTTCAATTAAGCAACATGTGTTATGTTTATACTATCTTTTGCTGTATTTCTTACTCTTACTAAGCATTTTATCTCACCCCTTTCTTATGTATCATTTATTTCAGGACATGAAAAGGATTATTATGAATGACATTCTGAAATAACCTAGAAGTTATGGGTGTTGTCTAAGGACTTTCCACGTTGTATTTCTCCTCAAGTTGTAATTTTTAACTTATGTATGAATCTTGTTTCCAATAATACTAAAATACTAAGTCCTTCAGGATTCGTGTTCCTTGTATGTATTCCAATGTAATCAAACAAGTCACCAGCTCCGGCCAACTGAGGTCGGGTCCTTACAGTTGGTATCCGAGGAAGTTTAGTAGAATACTTGGAAACGAGATTTAGAAAACGTAGAATTTGAGAAGAGTCCCTATTTTATTCTTTGAGGATAGACATATAATAACGTCCTGGTATATTGGTAAGGAATATATTATGTGGATCTTTCAAGAAATACCTCCATGTATGGATACGAGTAGGTAGAGGTGGCTCTGGCACTGATGTATCGATAAGTAAACCCCGAAAACCCCTCTTTGATCTAGAATCGAACGGAAAATGGTGCACGAAAACGGGCCTTGCATCACTCTTGGATACGACAATCCTGGGGAATATTATTAGGATAATTCACATTTTCATTACAATCCATTATGAAGGATTGAAATATAAAATATTCCTCAAAGAAACAATATTTGTGAATATGGGATTAGCCATTCGTATAATCTCAATCTTTTTTCTACGTATTTTGTTATGTTAGATTATAAATTATGATTCATAACCTAATCTAGAGGATTTAATTATCTAGAGATGGTTCCAATTAGAAGGAATGGAAGCCGCACGAACCCATGTGTCCCTTTTAGGGATTTTCCTCTGATGCAAGATAATGATGTTGGCACTAGTGCTGTGACTGGGGTTGGGAAACTCATAAAAATATTAGGAAAACTTACTCAGGTTATGATTAATAACCTTACCCGTATAGAGCATCTGGATCCACCACATGGAGGAGCTATGATAGATCTCTTTATGTGACAACAGCCTCCATCATTCATTGGGACTACAAACCCTTTTGTAGCAGAGCAGTGGATATATTCCCTCAAAAAGATATTTATCTCTTTGGGATGTAATAAAAGAGAGAAGGTTGTCATGGAAGTATATTGTCTATTGGGAGATGCGGTTCAATGGTGGTCATTAATCCAAAACACAAAGGAGGAGGATGAAATAGAAGAGATCGAATGGAGGTATTTTAAGGAAATATTCATAGAAAAATATTTTCCTCGTGAACAAAGATCAGATATGGAGAGGAAATTATTGAACATGAGGGAAAAGGAGGATGAAAATGTTTCCATGTTTGAAGCCAACTTCACAAGGCTGGCAAGACATCCAGTGGACTATATACGAAATCCAAGGAGAAAAATCGATCGATTCTTTCCTGGCCTAAATCCATTCCTCCAGCGGGTACTGGCCTCCCAAAAATTTCCATCATATGAGGACATCGTTTCATGTGCTATCAAGACAGAAAAGGAATTCTCTAAGTCTTGTGACTTTAAGGGAAGGAAAGAAAAATATAGGGATTCTGAAAACCCTGGGAAGGTAAATAAGGAAACAGCGAAGATGGGGAGAGTTGAATTTCCACCATGTCAAAATTGTGGAAGGAAACACCCCGGTGCGTGCTTAAAAGGAAAAGTTGTATGCTACAAATGTGGTCAGAGAGTCCATCTTGCTGGTGATTACAAAGGAAACAAGGAATCCAATGATGTTCGAGGCTATAATTGTCAGCACATGGGGCACTATGGTAATGATTTACCAAAACGTAGTGAAAATATGCAACAGAAGTGGCCAAGGGAGAAAGGACAAGCATATTTGATCACAGCTGCAGAGGTTGAAGTTCTGTGTGACGTGGTGGTAGGTACTTCGATAGTTTCATCAAGCTTATCCAATGCTTTATTTGTTTCTGGATCATAGCATTGTTTCATATCTTCCCTGTTTGATAAGAAAATTAAATATTTCCAATTTTATTTAACAAGGGAGTTGTCAGTCAAAACTCATAAGGGAAGTATCATTTCTACAAAGATCTGTCAATCAATTCCCACTAGGGAATACAAATGTTCTTTATCTACTGATCTCATCGTCATACCCATGATTGAATTCGATATAATCCTTGGTATGGATTGGCTTTCTGATTATGATGCAAGAATTTATTTTAACAAGTAGGAGGTTATGATTTTTTATGATGATGATAAAGAACACCTTATCTTTAGAGCAGAATCGTCACCACCTGATTCTTATCTAGATCCACCCTCACTAGCCCAAATGAATTCAATTATTGGGGAGGAAGAGAATGAAATAACTATGGGTGAGGAATGTATTGTTCTAATAGAGGATGTACCTATTGTGAGAGAATATGTTGATGTGTTTCCAGAAGATTTAGCTGGACATCCTCTAGAACGAGAAACTGAGTTTTCTATTGATTTAATTCTAGGATCAAGGCCCATATCAAAGACCCCTAATAGAATGGCCACTTTAGAATTAGTGGAACTAAAGAAACAACTAGAGGAATTGAGTAATAAGGGATTTATCCGCCCTAGTGTTTCTCTATGGGGATCCCCTGTCCTTTTTGTTATGAAGAAAGATGGATCAACGATATTATGTATCAACTATAGGGAGATCAATGCTATAACAAAAAAACATGTATCCCCTACCTCGCATTGATGATTTATTTGACCAACTGCATGGATCTCAATATGTATCAAAGATTGACCTTAGATTTAGATATCATCAATTGAGTGTGAAGAAGGAAGACATTCCGAAAATAGTGTTTTGAACTAGGTACATGCATTACGAGTTTACAGTAATGCCTTTTGGATTGACTAATTTACCCTCTATCTTCATGGATCTAATGAACAGAGTTTTCAAGGAATATCTCGATGATTTTATAGTGGTATTTATTGAGGAAATCATGGTATACTCCAAAATCTATAAAGTTCTTGAAAATCAATTGCGCAATATCCTGAAGACTCTTAGAAACATGAATTATATGGGAATTTTATAAAGTGTGAATTATGGCTTCAAGAGATTTCATATCTTGGCCATATTGTCTCTAAGGATGGAATCCTAGTTGATCCTGAAAATACAAAGGCAATCCAAGATTGGCCCACACCAACAAACATAAATGAGGTGTGAATTTTTATTGGCTTAGCAGGTTATTATCATCGTTTCATAGAGAATTTTTCTTGACTGTATAACCCGCTAATGAAGCTCACGCATAAAGGGGTTAAATTAGTTTCGACAAAAGATTGTGAATAATGTTTCGATTAACTGAAGGGAAGATTAGTCAATGCTTCTATATCGACTCTACAATCAAAGAATGATGGGTTTGTTATTTATAGTGAAGATTCAAAGAAATAAATTGTTTGTGTCCTTATGAAAAAGGATAGGGTTATTGTTTATGCATAGAGACAGCTAAAAATTCATGAGCATAACTATCCTACTCATGATCTTGTGTTAGCTGCTGTAATCCTTTCTTTGAAGATATAGAGACATTATCTCTATGGTGAAAAATGTGAGATTTATACTGATCTCAAGAGTTTGAAGTATATTTTCTCATAGATTGAACTCAAAATGAGACAAAGGAGGTGGATTGAGCTACTCAAAAATTACGATTGCACAATAAACTACCACTCGAGGAAAGTAAATAAGGTAGTAGATGCAATGGGTAGAAAAAACTGTGGAATTCTGAACAAGGTGAGATTTGAAAGAGACCCTAAGTTCATAGATCTTGTAAAGATGGATAGGGGAATTATTAAGGAAGGTAGCACATCAATAATTTTTCAAATGGTTGACCAACCTTCTTTACTAGAGAGGATAAAAAGTAATCATTCTGATGATGAGGTGTTTCAAAAGAAAATTAAATCAATAAATTATGGGAAGATGACTGCCTTCTCATAGGAAGATGGAATTTTGAAATTTAGAAAGAGACTTTGTATTCCCGATATTCCTGAGCTACGGATATAACTGTTGGATGATGCTCATATCACTAATTTCTCTATACATCATGGTAGCACAAAGATGAATCGAGATCTCTGAGAAAACTTTTGGTGGGATAATATGAAATGGTAGATTGCTGAATATACGTTAATGTTCCTGGTATGTCAACAACTGAAGACTGAGATGCGAAATTCTTAGGGGATGATGCAACCACTACCCATACCATCATGGAAGTGGGAAAACATTACCATGGACTTTGTCACTAGACTCCCAATGACATCTAGAGGAAACAGTGCTATATGGGTCATTGTGGATCGTCTTACAAAGACAGATCACTTCATAGAGATTCGAGAGGACTTCTCATTGGATCAACTTGCACGGATTTACATCAATGAAGTGGTAAGGCTGCATGGATTACCACTCTCTATTGTATCCGACTATGATCATAGATTCACCTCGAAGTTCTGGAAAATTCTCCAAAATGATTTAAGAACTGAACTGAACTTCAGTACGTTCTATCATCCTCAAACAGATGGCCAATCCTAGGGACTATTTAGACACTAGAAGACATTTTGAGGGCATGTTCTATGGAATTCAATGGATGGTAGGACCAACATCTTCTACTAGTTTAATTATCCTACAATAAAAGTTTCCACTCGAGCATCCATATGGCACCATATGAAGCCCATTATGGGAAAATGAGAACACTGGTGTGTTGGAATGAAGTCGGTGAGTGAAAGCTGCTAGGACCTGAATTGGTTAAGGAAATGGTGGAGAAGGTGAAGACCATTTAGCAGCATATCAAGGTAGACCAAAGTCGATAAAAGAGTTATGCGGATAACCTTTTATGAGACCTAGAGTTCAAAGTAGGATACCTGGTAATTCTACGCATATCTCCATGGAAGAAGTTCATGCAGTTTGGGATAAAAGGAAAGCTATGCCCAAGGTATATCGGCTCATTTGAGATCCTTGATCGAGTCAGAGCTGTGGAATATTGAATGGAACTTCCACAAACCTTGTAGAAGGTTCATGATACCTTTAATGTATCCCTCTTAAGGAATTACATATGAGACCCTTCACATGTACGCTCATCATAGGTGGTGCAGTTGGAGGATGATCTTTCCTATGAGGAGAAGCGGGTGAAAATTTTGGATCATAGAGACAAAGTTCTACGAAACAATAATACTCATCCGGTCAAGGTACTATGGAGAAACCATAAGTATGAAGAGGTAACATGGGAACTAGAGGAATCAATGAAAAAGAAGTACCCCCACCTGTTCTTGTCCTAGTTTGTAATCGAAATTTTGAGGACAAAATTTTTGTAAGGAAGGGAGAATGTAACGACCCAATATTTTTTTTAAAGGAAATTAATTTCTTATAAATATGTCAAAATCACATGAACAACAATGTGCTATGGTACCCTTAAAATAGAAGTTTGTCACTTCTATGTTGTGAATTTCAAAAATCTGACATACACAGTTGTGATCAGTAAGTTATTTAGAGTCAAATAAGAAGAACTTAATTTATGGTGAATAGTAACCTACCCTTATTAATAGTAACATACCCTTATGAATAGTGATATATCCTAATGAATTGTAACCTACCTATGATAATATATATGTAATATTCAAGTTGAAATTATGATCTACATATATTTTAGAATTAGTTAATGAATATTATAAACTGTTTTTTTATAATAAATTTCGATTTTAACTAAATAGTAAATTAATAATATTTAGAAAATTATTTTCGAAAAATGGACTTCGTTTTTGGATTCTACACTTCGAAAAGTGGTTGGGATAAATTTTTGGGATTTTTATGATATACATGAATTTTTTATGAGTAGTGACATACCATAAATTGCAAAATTAAGATAAATACACTAATTATAGAGTCATGTGTGATGTTATGCTGATGTGAGCCCACTTGGTTTGGGATCACATTATACAATTACTATTCTTGGAATGGAATACTTACTATTAATTTTCTTGTCATGAAATAATAAATTATTGAGTTTTATATGAAGAAGTCCCCTCTCTCCTCCACTATAAAGAACCCCTCTCACCCTCTCTTCCAATCACTCCTATCAATTCATGTGCCTTCTCCAAATTCTGTCCAAATACCCTCCCAACCTTTTCTCCCACGTCCCGCAAGATTTTGTATCATTAAAAGACCAAAACCACTCCCTTAAGGAGGTTCTCGAGGAAGTTTGGTTCAAAAGGTAAATTCGGCATTTCAATTCTTTGTCATTCCTTTCAAGTTCATTTGTTTTCTTTTTCTATTACCTCTATTTATCAAAATATTGTGATGAATCTAGTAAATTATATGTACTAGAATGTTTTCATGATAAGGGAATAAGTTATCATTATCTCCCCCTTTTTTACCTTCTTTTATACTCGTAGCAAGAACACCATCCGAGATGTGTCAATTTTACACATTCAAGGATGATGGACTTTTGATTTCTTTAATCATTGTCAATTCTGCTAATGAAACCATTCTTATTATGGTTGAACCAGATTATTATATATAATATAACCTATTTAAGATTCTGTAATCACTTTTTTCAAATGGTATAATCTTATAAAGATAAATGAGTTCGTTGTAATCAAAACACACAAATTAACAGAAACAATTATTATTATAAGTTCTATATGATAATTCATACTCGTTCGATGTAACCAAGTTATATAAATGAACCATAATACCAATTTATGTTCATAAATAATATATAATTTCAATTCTAGAGATTTAAATCCATTCCAATTAATTATATAAAAACAAGTGAACCGAATATGAAAATAAGAGAAACAAACTCTCTGGAACGACGAAAGTCAATACAATGACTAATCAATAAAGACATAAATGAACTAACCAAAATTATGATAAACTAAAACAAAGTACAATAGGTTATGAAATAAGTTATTAATAAGTATAATTTCATATTCCAGGTATGTAAGTACAAGAGAGGAACATGTTCGGAGTTAAGGTAAGGGTTTTCCACTCGAACTTCCATCTTCATTCGAGTTACTTTTATTGTCTAATTTCCTCGAGGAGATTCTCATGTATTGTTATGTAATCCTCATAAATAATATGTGAGTATTCTATATATGTACACTGACCATAATCCTTTCCTATTTTCTGGATAGTTACATGTTTTAAAAGAATCTCTCAAAATTGATTCCAAAAATACGAGCCCGATACAAGGGAATTTCTCAAATTGATATCTATTTTCAAGGGAAAGATATAATATATTATTGAAAACCATTGTCCTTATAAGAAAATTGTTCTATCATAAAATACTATCTTAATTTACTTTTGGTTTTGTACAAATATTTTTCCAGAATAACTCTTCTTTTCAAAATAAAAGAGTATTTATCACAAGAATTGCTTAATGATTTTAAAAGATTATTCTCATTTGATTCAACACTCTTGTTGATTATTATGTATTGTTGGGGTTAATCATTTAGGATTTCATATACCATATTTTATTTAATAGTTTTTTACTAACTTTATTGTGTATGATCTATCCTAAAACCATTCACCATATTTTTCTAAATGGTTAGTGTCTTATATTTAATGATTGGGGAAAGTTAGTTACATTTCATATGATAGTTTCAATATGAATGTATATGTTGTTTATGTTGATCCCTGCTTATATGAGGAATGCATTAGACTTATTATGTGACGGGTGGGGCCTTCTATAGCCCCTCGATTCATCGGTAGGTCTCATGAGACCACTATACGTGGAATTGGTCGTGGCCTTTCCCAATGTGATATGGATTTTGGCTAAGGCCTTAATCATTAGACATCTTGGCCGAGGCCTTGAAAAAGTGATTCAGAATGTATGGCATTATGCATTCCCTCATTATGAGTTCCACTATTGATATTACATGTGGTTATTAGTTTATTAGAATACCCATTATTATGTTTTATTATAGAATTATTTAATCAACTAATTTTCCTTCCATAATGCGTTCATATTTATTATTAAAAGAATGTGTTTTGAATTATGCACCATGTCTTATGTTTATACTATCTTCCACTGAATTTCATACTCTTACTGAGAATTTGAGCACACCCCTTTCTTATTTATCATTCATTTCAGGACATGAAGATGTTTATTATGAATAACATGCTGAAATAACCACGAATTTATGGGTGTTGTCTAAGGAGTTTCCACATTGTATTTCTCTTCATGTTGTAATATTGAACAAATGTATGAATCTTGTTTCGAATAATACTAAACTACTCAGTCCTTTGGGAATCGTATTCCTTTTATGTATTTCAACGTAATCAAACAAGGCACCGACTCAGGGCAACTGGGGTTGGGACCTGACATGATTACTTTTTTGAGAGGGTATCTAGGTTGGGTTCATCAGAGCTTGTTATTAATTTTGGGTTTTCCTCACGATTAAATTTATTTGTATTTTTGGTAGATGATAGATAGTAGTTTCATGACTAGATAGGTAGTTTTTGGTGAATTCCTAGACCGCTCTTTCCAAGAACAGAATCATGTTACAATGGGATGTTGGTATGTGTGTATCCTATTTGGAGTTCATAACCTTAATCTCATTTTTTCTTATGGATTTCTAGTTTCAAGTATGTTTTCTATATTTTATGATAATTTATTTTTTTGGTGTACATAAATATTCCTCCATGACATTTTCATGGGTTTCACATATGGGTTCATCTAATGATCCTCAAGGTAATCCTCCCATGGATCCTTAATTTTTTTGGCTACTAAGAAATCATTTCTTATTGATTATATGAATGTATCTCAATTATAGAAAGCATTTGTAGAGGTACATACAAGAGCTATAGGATATAGTTATCTATCACAAGAGTTCTTTCAAGAGAATCCACCATCCTTTAATGGTATCGATGAAACAATATAGGTTAGGGAATTTATTGAAAATTTTAAGCAGATTATATAATTCATTTATACAATAGGGAGTTTCAATTGATGTGCATGGATTTTATACTTGAGGATCCCATGAAGTTATGGAGGGAATCCATAATATAGGTAGATAGGAACATGGTATTATATTGGATTTATTTCGATTCACACATATATTATATGTTTTTTCTATATTATTTAATAATGGGGATATCTATGGTTTTCATATATTTATTTAAGCGATATGATTCTGTGTATTTAAAAAACAGTGGGTTTACTATGATGGTTTGTTTTTATCCAGAGGTTGTAATGAATGACCATATTAAATCTAAAAATTTACAACAAGGTTTTCAAACTAATATCTATTTATTTTTAATTATATATAATATTTTTACCTCGGTTGAGAAAATGTATGGTGATATGATGTATGAAATTACTATGACAGATAGGGATGAAAATTTTGTACCTTCTCTTCCATCTAGTGGAATAATTAACAGTTCACCATAGAAAAGGATGGTCTGTAAATATCATCGTAGGAGTGGTTGGGTGGATATCTACACCAGGCCTCCTATACACCCTTAGTTATATCATGTAGTGTTCCTCTAATTTTCTATCAGGGTTGAAAAGTAGGGCACCCCTGAAATTATTTTCCTTTTCACAAAAATTTGTGCAATGGTTTTTGAAATTTTTGTCACCTATATAGTTTCTATCAGATATGTATACTACTATAAATGTTCAGGTATCATTACCACCAAAAGATACAATATTTAAGTTAGATTCATAAAATACTATAGGGCTCTATACATAGGCCTTAGCTGGGAAGAACCATCACAAAATATATCAGAATACAATGAAGTTTGATGTGGGTCCAATGATTTTGACAGTTACAATCATTATTTCATCTTTTATAGAGATTGGTTGTTTTATTTCTGCTGCCTAATAATTTATCTCTAGATTATTTTTTATATTATTAAACATAAAACTAAACCCATTTAATTTGTGATGGAATTTAAAATAACTATTTTAAATAAGGAAATACGTTCGGTTGTAGTTTCTATGTGCATTATTGATAGCTAATGAAGAGTTAGTCGGGTATATTATTATTCTCATTTTGATTTTTTTGAGGTCTTCACGATGATGGATTCCCTTGTTTCTAGTAATTATAAGCATAATTATCATCATGAACATGTCTGACTTTATATTACTGATGGGAGGTCATATGTGTTTTATGGAGAACGGTATGTGAGTTCTAGTCATGTATGACCCTCCCACACAGAAATTGGAAATTTTTTGTCTGTAGTATTAGTTGAGTCTATGCATGTTTCCCCTTTTTTCTTCCCACTATTTTTTATGATTTCTAAAAAAAGTCATAGATTATTTATATGGTCTCCCCCATAGTGGGGTGTGGGGTTTCTGATTGACTATATTATATCAACATATCATGTTTGGATACCATCCTACCTTATGGAAACATCAAAGATGAAAGATATCAACAATCAGTTACATAACTTGTTGGAATAGAATTTTTCACCCTAGTGTTTCTCCATTAGTAGCACAATTCTATTTTCCAGGAAATGAATATAGTTCACACTAATTAGGCATGCTCTATCAGATGTTTAAATAGATAGTGATTAATAATAATTTTTATTTTCCATGTGTGGGTAATTGTTTTAATGGGGGAAAGTAGTTTTCAAAGATCTATCATTGATCAATTCATCATCATCTTTGAGTTTTAGATTATGATATACCAATGATGTCTTTTGAGATCATGTATCACCATTATGAATATCTTGTGTTGTCGTTTGGTCGGACTATAACAGATGTAGTTTTTATGTCTTTGATAAATCCAATATTATATATTTATCACAAAACATGATTTGCAGTGTCCATGTATGATGATTGTGTTTATTCAACATCAATACATGATAAAAATTACAATTTGAGTATGGTTTTTGAAAACATGAGGATGAAAAATTTGTATGGAAAACATTCAAAATGAAACTTCTAGATCAATGATGTGAATTTATTGGGTCATGTGATTTTTTAAACATTGTTTTTTAGTTGATTTGTAGATGGAGAAGGTGTTTTGATTTGGTAACAGCTATAGAACATCACTGATAATTGGACATTCCTTGGACTAATTGGATAATATCAATGGTTCTTCAATGATTTATCATTATTGGTGGAACCATTTACTAGTCTTTCTAGGTGTGGGATGAAATTTAAATGGGATTGGAAATTTGAAACTTTATTCAATGATTTGAAATGGATTTTGATATAATCTCATATTTTAATAATACCTATGACAGATAATTGGTTTGTGGTTTTATTTTATTCTTTGGGAACCAGTTTGGGTTGCGTCCTTCTTCAGGATGATCATGAAGTAGATTTTGGTAATCATCGGCTTCAATCACACGAGAATAATTAATCCACTATGGATTTAGGGCTTCCCACAGTAATGAATACTCCTATGTGGTGGAGGTACTCTATTTTTTATGGAGATAATCACAATATTTTTTGACTATATGATTTTTACCAATATCTTTTGTTAGAACTAATCGATTCACAGAAAGATGAAGTGGGTGTATTAACATTTTTTGTTTGACTTAGATTTCTACTACACACATAGGATGGGGAATGTTGTTTTCTATTTTCCTTACAAGAATGTTCTTACAATGTCTATTTTGGAATTGATGTAATAGAGGGACATTATATGACTATTTACTTGTTTTCATATGGATTCTCATGATGATGTTTAAATTATGCTTCCATACCGTGTTTAGTTTTCATCATATCTCCTTTAATATATTACTTATATTCATTAGTAGGATGATGAGTTCAAATGAATTTTATAAACCTTTTATAGAGGGGAGGACATTTTGGCTTTCTATCTCTCTTTAGTTGGTATTCTCAATTTTCTATTATTGGTTTTTCATCCCCACATTATTGAGGTTCCCAGTTTTGTTTTTCTCATAATTCATCAAGGTTTATTCATCTGGGGACTATGAAGATATGTTATGAAATGAGGCAGCTATTCTGGAATCCATGTATGAAGAACGTCATTGACAATTATTGGTCCCCTTGTTACACCTCCCAACATATAATGGTACAACATCTCAAAGAATATAGTTTTATTTGTACTCAATGAAATAGAGTATTGAAATGAGGCTATGTTCCCATGTACATTGTTATTAGATTTCCATAGACCCCACAATAGAGGAATACTATCAAGGTGATGATTGATTAGTTCACATAGTCATCTAACTTTGTTTCAATCAGGTACACTGCAAAACTTCTATATTTGGGTAAGCAGTATGTGTAATAGATTGTAATGATACATGGGGTTCTTTATTCCATTGTTTTAGTGAAGGATCCTTATTTTACATTGAGGTTTTGAATGTGTTTCCATGAGGTGATGGGGACTCAAGTCAGGTTGACTAGATCATAGTAAGGATCATGTTATTAAAATATTAGATAATAATCCCCACGCATATGCCATAGATTTTGGTGGATCTTGGGACAACCATCTGTTACTAGTTTATTTTTTTATAACTATTGTTATTAGTCAATGATCATAATTGATCAATTCAGGGATTTGTATGCCAACCCTTGCAGATCACCTCTTTATTGTGAAGTATTATGAAATAAATCTATAGCTGCTTTGATATTAATTTTGGAGTCTTTTTAAAGGATTTAGGATATACTTCAATATTTGGTTACAACTCAATTTCAATATGAATCCTATACCAATCATCATCATTGTCCTTTAGGGTTTTTATAGTTTACCTAGTCTTCTTCATTTTTTATCTTTAGTTGGTTCATCATCATCTTGGGAATAAAATAATGCCGGCTCTATGAAATGTTGGACCATTTAAGGTCATTGGGTGGATTGGTCAAGGTACATATTGGATGGAATTTCCAATTCAATATATAGTCATTCATGATGTTTTATACATTTTTTATCTTATAAAATACCATCATCCTCCCTCTCAGGTTTTAAATTGGGAAGTTATTGATGTGGTGTAGCTAGTAAAGACCATTTCATCTCAAGTGAATGTCTTTCATGGGAATTATACTATGATTCTCAGAGTGTTATGGAGACATTGGCTAGATTCTCATGGGAAATAGTAGTGAGAGTTTTTTATGAAGCAATGGTGGCCTTATGTATTTAACAAAATTCACTCCATCAGATGACTTCCAAGGGACGGAGAGTATAATGGTAGAGAGTTTGTAACATCATGTCATCATATTTCATGTATTTTCATTCTCTTTGTTTCTTCTATTTATATGGGTGCATCATATGGATCCAGATATTGGAGATTATTTTCTGGTTTAAATGTCTAAAATATAAGGTATATACTCTTGTTTAAATTAATGGATAATGAATTTAAATGTTTTATGGATTAATGGTATTCTACATAATTTTGTGGAATTCCTAAGGAATTATTTATTTTTCTGTTGAAAATATGATTTTTCACTCTCTACTAGAAATTTACATGTTTTAAATAATTAGTACACATTGTGTATTGATATTCATTATCATTTTTTGGGAAGAATATATTGAGTGAATGGTTACACACCAAGAAAATTTTATTGGTGAAATATAATTATTAATTAGCAGTTATTGTGAAAAAGTGATGGGTTTTATTAGAATATATTGACCCCATGGATTAAATGATGTGTAAATAGATTACACACCATTTAATAAAAGTAAGGGATTATTTTAGGGTTCTATGAATGTGTTTTTTTCTTCACTATGTACTCTTTGATCTTTACACCACAATACTTCCTGGAGATTTTTTAACATTTGCTCGTTATGCATAGATTCCTTTAGTTTCTTATCATCAGAGTTGTGAACATTGTCTCTATGTGTAAGATAATATTTCTACTTATTTATATCCATTGATCACAGACGAATCGTTGTGTTGTGTTACCAGCTTTTTTGATATATGATGTTAATTTTCTTTTTTTCATTAAGATTTGTTGTCTGATATTCTACTAGGGTCCATTCCGTAATAGGTCTTGTTTTGATGGGTGTGCGTTGTTCGAGGATTATCATGATCTACCCATTCATCCATCCATTTTTTTCATTGAATTAATTATAATTGATATGATAGTTGATTTTTGGGAATCCATTATCATTGTTGTGTTCTTCTTGTCACTGTTCCCCTTTGGGTAATGTGCATCCCTGATATTTATGTTGGTTGTTTTTTCTATAGAATATGATAGATGAACTCCATTTCAATATATCTTATAAAAAACTTATTAATTAAATGGCATTATTAACTTATTTGATTTCCCTATTTAAAAACTATTTTATGATATAAGATGTGTTATCAATGATTTTGGTAAATGAAAAATGGTTTAAACCAGGTAAATTTTTTTTAAGTGTTTTTTTTTTCTGAAATAGATTGATAAATATGTTTTCAAAATAGAGCTCATGGGTATCCTTTAGTACTTAGGTGTAATTTTGAGTAATTGCTCTCATCTGTTGACATTGTTAGGGGGTCCACTCACAGTGTTTTCATTTTCTCTCAAAGCCTATTGTTCAAGGGTCTTCCAAGAAACTATTTGGGGGTTCACTTTCTGGGGTGTTCCTCTCTATCTATGATTAGATTCAAATGACTTTTGGATTTATGTGAATATGATTTCCTATATTGGTTGTATGAGTGTCTGAGCTCGAATGACTCATAGTTTTACATGGCATGATGTTACATATTCTACTGGATTGTATTATTTGGATTTATTTTCAATGGTTTGATATGATATTTTAAACATCATTATCTTTAATTTTACAGATCTACATTGATATATGTATATGAAATTCATTGAAACAATTTTAAGTAGATTTATTTAGAAATCAATAAAAATGGAAAATTAAATTTTATCCATTCATTTGATATAAAAACTATAAAACTACATATAGAAACATGATTCATATAATTTTTATCATTATATATCTATATATATATTTATTTATTTAGAGGCTTATTATAGATGAGATGGGTGGTATCTTACTAATCCTTTTATCTCACAATCTCTGAAACTGTTCAGTAGTGCATTGCCATTTATATGTTATTTGATACAAGGAAGGGGAATGTGAGGTTATGAGGATTCCATAAACAATATATAGGTATATAGTGGTGAAATATTGGGGTTATTCCCATGTTTTCATAATGAGTATTTTTTTATGTTTTATTATTCCATTGATTTTAGACATATACATTAGGATTTTCTATTTCTTTGAGTTGTAGGATTTTTAGGACTCCATTCATCTATGGAATATATTGTTTTTCATATGTTGTATTTTTTTAATATAAATTTATTTATTTAGACTTTTCTACTTCAGTTGTGGAAAAATCATTATCTCTGGTTATTGTTGGATAACCTGGTTCAAATTGTCAGCCTGTGGGGATAGGGAACTCCCATTGGGTGTATGGAAATCTGGGTTGGTTAACATTTTGAAAGTATTCTAGTTCGTGTTCATAATAAGAAGTCACATGACAAGTGAACCAATGTGTAAAATGGTTATTCATGAACACATTCCTCGTCACAATACTGGGGGAAAAGGAAAAATTCCAAAAATCATAATGAAACAATATCACATATAGATAAAATTAAATAATTATTGTAGTGAAAATAATATAAATTATTACTTATTTGGTAACAAAAAGGCCCCATATGAATTTAATGGAAATCACAACCATAGCTTCCCACCAGAGTCTAAATAATATTTCTTCTGATCTTCAAATATAATATAAATAGATAAACGAAAAGGGGACTCGGATACCATTTTTTAATTCTCATTCTTAGTTTACTAGCACCTAGATTGTGTATTTCATTTCCACATGCATTCCCCCATATACACCTGGTTTTCAACTAGAGGTGATGGAATTTATGAAAAAATGAGGTTACTATGACCTAGATATCACATATCCATCAATAAATCATATAACATAAGCATTAATAACAAAAAAACAGAACATGGAATGACATTTGTGAGATACCTAAACAAAAAATATCTTATTCTATGACAAAAATTGATACATTTTAGTCATATAATAGTAGTCAAAAGAGATACCCACAAGTTAATAAATAATAAAATAATATATAAAATAAAATAATAATTCAAATGATCAAATAAAAAATAATAACAACAATTCCTATAATAAATTTTATCTCTAACTTGATCCACTTTCTTATCAACCTGATATAGGGCCCTTTCCGTGGTTGGATCCCTGATAAAAAGTATAGGCACACACCAGGAAGACTATGCAGTGTATGAATAATAAAGTCAATATGACACCACCAACACATCTTCATAATAAGTGTGATAAATATATTATATTTTATCTATTAATGAAAAATAAATATAAAGAAATACCATCCACGTCAGGTCATCATGTGCTAATCAGACTGGAAGAGACCATGGATATTCCTACATCTACTCTATACTAGATGAAAATTCATTTAGTTCATATGTACATCATAGGACATGACAAATACCTTCTCACTCAAGGAATTGTCCAACATACACTCCATGACCAATTTATCTTTATTTATTAACACTATTATTCTCAGAGTGTTTTTGAGAAACTGGCCAGATTCTCATGGGACATAGTTGTGAGAGTTTTGGATGAAGAAACAGTGGCCTTATGTTTTTACCAATATTTATTCCACCACATGAATTCCATGGGATGTATATTATAATGGTAGAGAGTTTTTAACATCATGTCGTCATATTTCATTTATTTTCCTTCTCTTTGTTTTTACTATTTATTTGGGTGCATCATAAGGATCCCGATATTGGAAATTATTTTCTGGTTTATATGTCTAAAATATAAGTGATATACTATTGTTTTAATTAATGGAGTATGATTTTAAATGTTTTATGGATTAATGGTATTCTACATAATTTTTTTGAATTCCTAAATAATTTTTAATTTTTCTGTGGAAAATAAGATTTTTCACTATTTACTAGAAATTTACATGTTTTAAATTATGAGTACACTCTGTGTACTGTTATTCATTATCATGTTGTGAGAATAATATACTGTGTTAATGGTTACACACCATCTAAATTTTTTATGTGACTCATAATAATTAATTAGCAGTTATTGTAAAAAATTGATGGGTTTTTTTAGCATACATTGACCCTATGGATTATATGATGTGTAAACAGATTACACACCATGTAATAAAAGTAAGGGACGATTTTAGGGTTCTATACATGTGTTTTTTTCTTCACTATGTACTCTTGGATCATTACCCAACGATACTTCCTTGAGATTTTTTAACGTTTTCTCATTATACATAGATTCATTTAGTTTCTTATCATCAAGGTTGTGAACATTGTCTCTATGAGTAATATAATACTTCTACTTATTTGTATCAATTGATCACAGTAGCATCGTTGTGTTGTGTTATATTTTTTTATATATGATGTTAATTTTCATGTTTTCATTAAGATATTTTGTGTGATATTCTACTAGGGGACATTCCATTATAGGTTTTGGATTCTTGGGTGTGTGTTCTATGAGGATTTTCATGATCTAACCATTCACCCATCCATTATTTTAAATGAATTAATTACAATAGATATGATGATTGATTTTAGGGACTCAATTATCTTTGTTGTGTTATTCTTATCACTGCTCCCCTTTGGGGAATGTCCGACCTTGAGTATTATGTTGGTGGTTTAGTCTATAAAATATGATGGATGAACTGCATTTCAATATTTTTTGTAAAAAATTTATGAAAGAAATTTCTTTATTAACTTATTTTATTTCACTATTTGAAAATGATTTTATGATATAAGATGTGTTTTCAATTATTTGGGTCATTGAAAAATGTTTTAAACCATGTAAATTTTTTTAAGCCTTGTTTTTCTGAAATCTTTTGATGAATATTTTTTTAAAATTGAGCTCATGGGTATCCTTCAGTACTTAGGTGTAATGTTGATTAATTGTTCTCATCTGTTGACACTGTTAGGGGGATCCACTCATGGTGTTTTCATTTTCTCTCTAATCCTTTTGTTCAAGGGTCTTCCTAGACACTATTTAGAGTTTCACTTTATGTAGTGTTCATATATGTCCTTGATTTGATTCATATGAATTTTGGATTTATGTGAATATGATTTCCTATATTGGTTGTATGAGTGTTCGAGCTAGAATGACTCATAGTTTTACATGGCATGATGTTACATATTCTATTGGATTGTATTATTTTTTTTATTTTCAATGGTTTGATATGATATTGAATACATCATTCTCTTTAATTTTACATATCTACTTTAATATATGTATATGAAATTCGTTGAAACAATTTTAAGTAGATTTATTTGGAAATCAATAAAAATGGAAAATTAAATTTTTTTCCAGTCGTTTGATATAAAAACTATACAACTACATATCACAACTTGTTTCCTATAATTTTGATCAATATATATATATATATATATTTGTGGAGACTTGTTACATATGAGATGGGTGGTATCTTACTAATCCTTTTATCTCTGAATCTCTGAAACTGTTTAGTAGTGTATAGCCATTTCTATGTCATTGGATACAGGGAAGGGGAATGTGAGGTGATGAGGTTTCCATAAACAATGTATAGGTATAGGGTAGTGAAATAGTGGGGGTTTTCCCATGAAATCATAATGAGTATTTGTTTTTATGATTTATTATTCCTTTGATTTTAGACCTATACATTGGGATTTTTTATTTCATTGAGTTGTATCATTTTTAGGACTCCTTTCAGCTATGGATTATATTGTTTTTATCTGTTGTATTTTTTATTTATATTTACTTATTTCAAGTTTTATACTTCAGTTGTGGAAAAATCATTATCTCTGGTTATTGTTTGATACCATATTTTTAGTTGTCAGCCTGTGGGGATGGGTAACTCCAATTGGCTATATGGAAATCTGGGTTGGTTACCAGTTTGAAAGTAATCTAGGAATTTTTCATAATAATAAGTCACGTGACATGTGATCCAATCTATAAAATTGTTATTAATTAACACATTATCCCTCACAATACTAGAGAAAAAGGAAAAATTCCAAAAATCATAATGAAACAATATCACATATAGAGAAAATTAAATAATTATTGTAGTGAAAATAATATAAATTCTTACTTAATTGGTAACTCAAAGGCCCCATTTGAATTTAAAGGAAATCACAACCATAGCTTCCCACCAGAGTCTAAACAATATTTCATCTGATCTTCGAATCTAATATAAATAGATATATGAAAAGGGGACTCTGATACCAGTTTTTAATTTTCATGCTTAGTTTACTAGCACCAAGATGTTGTGTTTCATTTTCACATGCATTCCCCCAATATACACCAGTTTTTTTGACTAGAGGTGATGGAATTTATGACACATTGAGGATACTATGACCTAGATATCACATATCCATCAATTAATCATATAACAGAATCATTAATAATCAAAAAAGACAAAACATGGAATCCCATTTGTGAGATACCTAAATACAAACATCTTATTCTATAACAAAATTTGATACATTTTAGTCATACAATGGTTGTCAAAAGAGATCCCAACAAGATAATAAATAATAAAAAATATATATATAATAAAATAATAATTCATATGATAAAATAAAAAATAATAACAACAAATTCTATAATAAATTTTATCTCCAACTTGATCCACTTACTTATCAACCAGATATAAGGCCCTTTCCCTTGGTTGGATCCCTGATAAAAAAGTAGTTTCACACACCAGGGAGATTAATCAGTGTATGAATAATAAAGTAATTATGACACCACCAACACATCCTCAAAATAAGTGTGATAAATATATTATATTTTATCTATTAATGAAAAATAAATATAAAAAATCTCATCCACGTCAGGTCATCACGTGCTAATCAGACTAGAACAAACCATTGCTATACCTACATATACTCTATACTAGATGAAAAGTCATTTAGTTCATATGTACATCATAGGAAATGACTAATACCTTCTCACTCAAAAAATTTTCCAACATACACTCCAAGACCAACAAAGTCTCACTCAAGGTAGGTTACACATCAACATAATGATATCAATACACTCTCGATTAGAGTGGCCTCATACACATAATATCATACCAGTGCCATCTCACATTGGGTGAGATTATATCACCACATTACTATAAATCATCTTCTCTCTCGGAACATGGTCACACTTCCACATTCTATTCCCTAATCAGATAAATAAAACTAGGATTGTGTTCTATATCTCCTCAAGAGTTCCACCCTGTATACTAGAGGTTATAATCTAGTACTGAGGTCTTATACCATGTATTGAGGTGAATATACAATCAATATTAGATAACCATGAATAAAACATAATATATAATTAATATTAAATAATCAAGACAAAACATGGAATCATAGTGTGGATATATCCATCTAGATAAAACCATTTGTTATAACAAAAATGGTTCATGTTAGTTATACAGTTATAGTAAAAATGTATCCTCACTTTCATTAAATCAATAAATAAATAATATAAATGAATAAAATAATAAACATGAAAAATCCATAAGTATTGGAATAAAATCTTTCTCTATCCCACTCTACTTTCATTACTATTTAATATGTAGACCTTTCCCTTGTATGGATCTCTAACAACAATGTCTTCACATGGACCAGGGTGCCTATGCCGGATGTTAGTCATAAAGTAACAATGACACCAATAATTCATCCTTATAATAACTGTAAAAAATATATCATATTGTATTAATTGATGAAATATATATAAATAAATATAAACAACACATCCACCTTAGGATATCATGTGGAAACTATGCCACCATGAACCCTGACTATACTTACATTGACTCCATGATGAAGAAGAGTAATCTCATGTCACTAGTATATATTAAGAAATAAAGGGAACCTTTTAACTCAAGGTAGAACACCCCATCACTCCCAAAACAACACAATATAACATAGGGGTAGTTTCACCTCTACATCATTGTACCCCCCCTCCCGCACTCAAGATGGCATCATACTAAGGTGTCAATAGAATTAGACATATTAATAAATAGCCCTTAAACTGCAAAAAAACATAACGTTGTAAGGGAATAATACTTAATTCCTAACGGATATCCCTCACCATATCATGATTTTAAATTCATGTTTAAATGGTATAATTCAACAAATAAAATAAAAATGATCTAATTTAGTGATTTTGATTCATCGAACAAGAAAAAATGTATTAGAAGATGGAAATGGGTTATCGATTGAATTACACATAACCAAAGAGAACCCTTAAAACAACATGAACATCAAAAAAAATGAGACAATATATGAGATTTAGAATCCAATATGGATTTAAAAGTAATGGCTAGACAAGCTGGTTTCAAGGGTGAAGGAGGGGAGGATAATAGAGGGGATATATGGGAAATTCAAAAAACCACTAAAAGAAATTAAATATCCATGAGGTAATCATTCACCAATATCAGATACCTAGTTCTCTAATGGGACCCAATTAAGCCTCTTATTAATACCAAGTGGGGATACAAGCACTATTTTGATTCTTATCAGGTTTTCAGATACCTAGTGGTCATATATTTATTACTCAGTACACCTATATATTAGGTTACACTAAAGTGATCCTGGTACCATTCTCTAAATGAGTCACGAGCCCCAAAACCTATCAAACCTGCCTCAAATCATCCTAGAATAAATTAATTAACAAAATAGATAATCCTTAAATTTTTACCTATTGTTTTAGGGTCCCTTATGGAGTCCTCTGTGTCATCAATTATGTGAGTGTGATTTGTGTCATTAGGGTAATTATTATCAGTAGTGTTTTTAGTGTTGTCTTTTTCATCAGTTTCATTAATTCCATAAATATCATTAGTTTCATTATTATAATTATATTTTTTGTTTAATTAATTTATTTTATGTTTTTAATGTTTCAGTGTCCTCAATGGCATTAGTATTGTAAGAAATTTGAGTTTTCCGATTGTTCTGAATGTCATTAGTACCATGAGTATCCTCGATATCACTTGTTTCATGAGTTTCCATAGAGTTTTATATTTCATAATTGTATTTATCTTACTTAATATAACTATTATCTTTGGTTTCATTAGTATATTCATGGTCATTAATTTCATTAGTACTTCAGGTTATGTAGGTGTCATTAGTATCATTATTGCCTTTAATTTCATTAGGGTCATTAATTTCATTGGCGTTTTGAATGTAAGGAGTGTCTTTTTTCCAATTATACTTTCATTCCCATAGTTAATATAATCAATAATGTGAGTTTCAGGGGGTATTTTATATCATTGGTGGTGTTATTATTTTATTATCATTATGATTATTAGTATCACACATTTCATTAATGTAAATAGTATTATGATTATTGTTTATGAAATTCATATAATCAATGTCATTAGATTCATTATCATTTTAAATTTCATTAGTGTTATTAATGTGGTTAGTGATGATAATGTCATTAGTGTTTTAGGCATTACTAATATTGTTATGTTCATTTTTATTTTCATTTTCATTAGCATCATCAATCTTGGTAGCATCATAAATGGTGTTAGCATCATCAATGTCCTCAGATTCATCCATTTCATTAATGTCATCTATTCTAACAGTGTTTTTTGAATGTTATGTCACCTTAGTATCATTATTCTTCTTAATTTAATCAGTGTGAACAATTTCATCAACATTATCCTAATTTTTTGTTTTCCTAGTGTTGTAAATGTTAGGACTGTTAGTTTCATGGGTTTTATCAGTTTCTTGAGGGAATTCAATGTCTAATTTTTCTTTAGAGTTTTTATTGTCATTTATTTGATGAGTATAATTACATTCATCGATGTTATGAGAGACATTAATTTCATGTCTTCCATTAATTTCATTAGTTTTATCATCATTTTTAGTTTAATTGATGTTTTAATTTTTTTGATTGTTGTTAGTGGCATGGTTTTCATGATTATCTTTAAGGAATTTTGTGTCTTCTTTTAATTCATTGTTTTTAGATTCATTAGTTTCTTGAGTATCATTAGATACATCAGTTTTTTGAGTGTCATTATTTTTGTGAGTGTCATTTATAACATCATTGTCATTAGTATCATTTTTTTCTTGAGTGTGTCCAATTTCATCATCATTCATAATATCACTATGGTTCTCAATGTCATAATTCATGAGAAATTTAGTTCTCATTATTAATATAATTATTGAATATTTTACCACTATTTTGAGTAATTAGTATTTTTAACATCATAGGAATCACATGTGTTATCAATTTTATCAATGTCATCAGTGTTATTATTTTGGTGAATTTTATGAGTGAAAATATTTTTGTTAGCGTAATTAGTAATTTATATTCCAATATTTTCTCTATGGAATCACTGCCATTATTTTCATTAATATCATCTATAATTTCATCATCATTGACATTATTTGCAACACTAATGTTCTTATAAACAACAACATTATTATTTTCTATATAATTATCAATGTCATTAGCTTCACTAGTGTTTTTGGCGTTCATTGAAACAGTAGTTCCATATTTATTATTATTTTCTGTTATATTTTGATTTCCATGAGTTTCATCAGTTTATAATTTTCATTAGTTTCACTAATTTTTTAAGTGTTTTTAGAAACATTATTGTAGTAATTTTCTTGGGTGTTGTCAATATCCTTAATTTCGTTAACTTCGTCTGTATCTTATGTGTTATAATTTTCGTTATTTTTTTTGTTTTAGTAGTTTCATATATTTTTTCAATTATATTTTTCTCTTATGTTTCATTTATATTATATTTATCACCAGTATCATAATTATCATTATTTTTTCAAGTGTCATCAGTGTCATCAGCATCATTAGTGTCATAATAATATTTATTTTAATCATCATTATAAATGGTTTCATTATTATAGAAGTTTTATCAGTGTCTGGAGTGATATTATTCTATTTAGTGACATCAGTGTGGTCAGTTTCATCAGAGTTTTTTGGTTAATTAGAGATTATAGTTTTCTTAAGTTTTTTCAATATCATCATTTCCATTAATATATTTACTGAAATACAATTTATTTATCTATTGAGGGTCTATAGTGTTCTTGTTATCATTAATTTATTTTTTATGTTTATGGTATGATAAGAGAATGTAATTAGAACCATTAACCCTTCATTTTAAGGTGTATTTCACATCTCTCATTTATCACTAATATCAAAACCCTCACTTATTTTATATATATGGTAAAAAAATTCATTTCACATATGTTCCCCCTATAAACCTAGAGGAACCATTTTTTCTAGTTTCTATCCCTAAGAATATGGATTCTCCTTTCCCATTTAATTAATATCTTTATATGAATGACTAGGAAAATTTAAATATTTGTATGGATTCAATGATTATGTACCCATTTGATAATTTTAATATCAACTAATATAAATTATCTCCCCCATGGAATTATAATGTCTCCAATAGACCAATAAGACATGGAATATTTTTCCCCTAAAAAATAAGAATTTTTTACCTTAAGGTGTTTTTGGACTAATTAAATTATCTAAATGCCAACATAACTATTGAGTTGGTGTCCTATACACCCCATCTATATTTATTGTTATAATTATTACAAGTTTATCAATTTTATTTGTATTATCCTCTGATTGATTACGTAATTGGTTTTTTTTCTTGTTATAACTCCCAATACATTTAACCTCAAAAGATTATAAGAAAATACTTCACTATGTAATCCCTATCAACATGACACTTTTTCATATGATTGTAGTAATACTTCTCTCATGGAACTGAAAAAACCTGGAGAAAAAAAATTGTCAAAATTTTCATGTCATGGGTTTTTCATGATTATGTTTTTAACCACATCACTCATAGGTACTCTTCAGTAAGAGGTCCATGATATAGGGCCTTAAACTATAATATATATTATTCATTGGAACTTGAGTTGAAATGGTAGTGAATATTGGTCCTTATTTCATGGCATTTAAAGAAACAAGATTAGTCCTCATCTCACAGCTTAAATAAATTTTACACATAAGGGTATTTATCACATGGCCATAAAAATTACAGTGTAATATCCATTTTATATGATGTTATGTTATTTTAGTTTCTCTACACACATATATTTAAACCCCATTTAATGAATTATTTATTATAATAATCACACGACCCTCATTTTTTAGTGATGATTGTTATTATTTATCATATAGATTTTAACTTTTTGATCCAAATACAAGGGATTTGACTCCCTCTTATGGGATAATTTGTAGTGAATTAGGTAGAAATATCCCTACATAATATAAACATCCCCAACGTCATTAAATCCTACATTTTTCATGGAAAACTAAAAATATAGATATATTTTATAAATAGATTTATAATATATCCCAATAAATTTTTATAATGCTTCTATACATTAAATATGGGTATATTAAAATTATTTATGATGTTTTTTATTAATGGTATTAGAATCGACAAGTAACTTTTACGAAATTTAACATGTATTATTAATTGTAATGATATCAAAAACATGATTAAATCTATAAAAGAGACTCATATTGAAAAAAATATCATATATCAGATGATTTTACCTCTTATCTTCTTGCTTTTCACATACACACCATTCACTTATGATTCCATCTATTTCAGACAATAATATGAAATTTCAAAATAGGGTATGGGAATTAGGAACACGGAATAAATTATACCATATATGAAATATATTACTTATAAAATATATCAATTGATTATATATATTTTCTAGTGATCATTAAATGATTGGTTTCTTTTTCATAAAATTCCCATGGTATATAAATTTCACCCTTTGATAATAAATAATAAGGCACCAAATTCACCAACCACATTATGGGAAATAAAAAAGATGACTAGGTATAATGTGAATCATCGGATGATATTCCCACATATATTATATTTACTTGTTCTGAAACCCCATCAACTCCAAGGCACTAAGATATAAACTCACATTAACAATACTTATATTATTGGATATAGAATTCAATGGTACATGAGTAATTCCATGATAGTGTTATGAAAACATTGGAATAGATCCAAAAATATTTGAAGGAATGAAACCATGGATTTTAGTGTCATCACATCAAATTGTAAACGGTTAAGTGGACCCTTTCATGATATTAAAAAAATTAAAAAAAATTATACCTAGGGTTATACAAATTTCACCATCTTTATCAAAATGTATCTATTGAGGACCTATACTTTATCATTTTAATTACTAAATATTGTATTACAGAGGATATTATCAATCATAAAAAACATCACTATCACACAACCAAAAATTATATATAACCTATATAATAAGATCATTATTTGGTATCTTAGTATGATAACATATAATAGATATTCCACCTAGGTAAAATAACTGATATTTATTAGAAACATATCAACACACATGCAATTAGATAATCACTCTAGAACTATACTCCTAGATTAGATGCTATAAATAAAAATATTATACAAATTTTTTCAAAAAATGTCATATTATAAAATCATAATACACATATACTTTAAATCATCTCTATCCTTTAAATATATTTTCTATAATATTCATAGAATCCTAGAACCAGGTAGTTTAGTGTATTTGGAGACTAGATACATAAATGTCATATTTCAAAAAAAATTACTATATTTCTCCCAAAAATATAATGATCAAATGAAATCATAATTGTAAAATCATATATAATAACATTATTCATTACATAGGGAATGAAAACATATGAATGGGTGAGTGAAAATACTTAGTAAAGGAAAATATAGCAACAACTCATGAAGGGTTATATCATATTTATATAAGAAAACATTAATATGAGAGAAATATCTAATTAAAATGATAATAAAATCATATGTTTTTTCCATAATTCATGATGGAAGGAAATATAACCTGAAAGGATCATCTATATTCTATAGTATAAAAATGACAAGTCATCAGAAAATAATCATGATCCATGGAGCATAACATATGCATGTATAATAATAATGAAATCTGGCATAATCATAAGCATATGAAATTATAACATCATAAAAATATCTAATATCATTAATTCCCACATTCAAACATGTGAATAAACTAACCACAATCATGTCCCTAGAAAAAAAATGAGATCATATATAACAAAAATCATGTTTATACATAAAATTTTGATTAAAATTATTTGTAATCATGATTATGGAAGAAAATTATGAATAAAGCTACATGTAATCATGTATAAAAAACATGTGGAGTAATCTACACATAATCATGTCAATATGGAAACATGTTAATAAATATATCTCAAATAATTTCAATGTACAAACATATGAACAATGTTTTTTTAGATCATTTCAATGTCAATACATTTAAAAAAAGTTATCTGTAATCATTTCTACATAAAAATATATCCAAAATGATATCAACATAAATTGACCTAAAATTAATTATATAATGTAATATAAAACATTAACTATTGTATATGGTGCCTACAAAAAACCCTAATATTACATAATGATAAAATTTACTTATAAAAACATTTCTAATTCCATCATAGCATAACTAACCCATGAGAGATAAGCATGTTACATGAAAACATCCATAATAAGTTATCATAAAACATATAGAGAATTTAGAAGGATGGTATCATTATATTATATCCTCATTGATGAATAATAAACTCTAAATAATATTTGAATGGATGAAAACCCCTTATAATATAGAATTAGAAATTTCTTATACAATATAAGGATAAATGTCATATAATTTTGACAACCATTGATTTAAGAGAAAATAATTTACAAAACAATGGGAATTACAATTTTATATAATATCATGAAATCAAGGAAAAAAATTATAAAAAATTTAGTATTAAATATGGAATAATTGATCATGGGATAAAATTAAAAAGAATACTTTTTTCACACATGTATAAAGAAATAAAAATTGTTGGAAAATGGATCATAAAGAAAATGTCTAAAAATATTCATTTTGAGCCTTTGTAAAAAATTGAATGTTTATAAAAAAATTAACTTGAGGGCCCTATAATAAAGGATAAATACAATTATAAAACACTTTTAATAACATTCAAAAGAAGGAAAACAATCATGACTGAAAACAAGAGATATTGTCTGATCCACCTAGAAGAATTATTTAAGTTTAATTGTGTTCCAAAGGGAGATGAAACGGTAATAATATAAAACCCATAAATAAATAGATTATTCAAAAATATGTGGTTTTTGAAATATATAGGGTAAATATTTTTCCTAGATAAGATTTCATATTTATTAAATATCTATTTGAATGTGATATTAGAAAGAAACCCATACAACTTTAATAAATTTTGATACAAAAAAAATGAAAGAAATAAAATTATATTGATATTAAAATCCCATGAATAACATGATAAATATTTTTATATAAATTCATGATATATTATATTAAACTTAGAAAGAAATAATATGGTGAATATAGAAAAAATCTGAATGAAGGAAAATTGAGTTGATAAACCCTTAGCTTTGATCGTAACTTCCATCAATGCACTTTAATATAATATATAATAAACATTACCACATAAATAACATATTTAATAACCTTATTCACATATATTAACAATTATTCATTTCTATTATACTAACTCATTTCACATATATTGTTTTGTTATTTATTATTTTCTTCATCGGATGTTATTAAATTTTTTTCATACATGTTTTATAATGGAGATGTCGAACATCCATCCATAATACCATATTTACAATCCCTGTATTTCTAAATGTATAATAATAATCGTGTTCCAATGATTTATTTAGTATGATGTTCACATTATGGATGAAAATGGAATGGTTATAGAAAACAAAATCCATGACGACCATGCTTCATGTAATTTATCGACAACAACAAGTTAACATGTAATGACTATATTTTTTTGGTGTTTTCCTTATATAATCATATTAATGAAATAAATTATTTATTAATATCTTATATCTATATTATTAATGTCTTTATACATGTTCATGATTAAAATAGTGAATTTTTTCTAGCATTATTCATGTAGGTATTTTAACCAAACCAAACATGTACATGTTATACTAATGAAATGAGTGATATCATTGAGTAATAACGCAGAAATATAATATTATCATGATAATAATTATGTTAATATAACATAATTATAATGTATTTTAGTATTTAAAAATAGTGGTGTAACATACCTACCCAAATCAGCGGTTCCATGCTGGAATTCCACATAACCTCAAGTGCACCTCCCTATAAACCAAAGGATACCAACTAGTAGTGAGGGTCTTGATTAGAATCATGAGGAGATTATATCATCCATAAAAATCTCAATAAAAATAAATATCCAATCATGAAACAATATAAAAATATAGTATATAGATTAATATAATGTAAGTCTATATATATGATTCGCATCCTTAAAAATACTCAATATTCAATAAAATATTTTCCAGTCACATACTAGGTCGATCATAAGAATAAGATGGAAACTAAATAAAAGAATAAGAAGCTATGAAACTACAAGAATCACCTCGTCCTGATATCTAGACTCATAGGGGGTAATCCATATCATTGATCAAACTTGGACATCAATTCAACTTGTACTAGCAACCAGTGGGTGTTTCATAGGTAGACAAGTGTCTTGGACACCCAAGAATAGTGTGAGTAAATCATAGTATGACAATACTAACATAGTTATATACATGTACAATAAATGTATTGTTCATACATATGATAAAAAAAGTTAAATAGAAAAAAGAAAATACATAAATGTTTCAAGAAAAACATGTACACACCAATCCATAATAAAATAGAAAACAACCATATGTCTTGTAATTGTGCCCTCACTACACTACCATGGCCCCCTTCACACTTTTGTTGGATCCATATCAAAAGGAATATCAATAAACTTCCTCACACATACCCCATTATGGGATATTCTAAATAAAATATAACACACTCTCTTAAGGGATAGTGTAATTGATTTTAACCATTATAGGTTACACATCCCCTTAAGGGTATAGTTAATGAAGCTCATCCAGCATCCTAAGAAACCAAGATAGACCAATAGAACATATGATACAATATACATATAAAAGATGAAGATTAATTCTAAATAAGGAAATTATTATTGTAATAAAAATCTATAGTCAAGAAACAAAATAATACATCTCATAGGGATACACACCACATGTGGACAATCACCAATATATGCCCAGCAGTAAAAGAAGATAGGAAATACATAAGTAGTCAATCCTTGGCCATTAGCAGTCAATAAAAAACCAATCCAAAGAGGTCTAACATGGATCTTGGCACCTTATCAAATAATTAAGAATATTTCCATTATTTAGTTATGTCATTTAATTCATTAACTAATTATCCATTTTACTAGGTCTATCTATATAATTAATCATAAAAATCGATTCAAATATCATGTTGGGGTTCCATTTAGTTTTATGTATTACATGGGTCCCATGGTCAACATCCTAATGGTAGCATGAATTCAAATCCCATACCAACAGAGGTAGAATAAACCATAGGTACATATACATGAAACGGCATACCTCAAATGATTATAACACCCAAACAAAAAAATCCTAGCTTGTTTTTCTAATTTTTCTAAATCTATTTATCCTCTGACAATTCCATGATATTAAAATCATGTCCATGACTTCCAGATTAATTAATTATAAATAATAATAATTAATTAATTAAATACAATAAAATGATAACTAAAAGTCAAATGGATAATTTTTAGATCGTAAAACTATATATAACCTCTTAGTTTAATCCTTGAACAACTATCAATTCAAGGTCCTTCTAGAACTTATGACATTATTTCAAGAAAAATCATGATCGCCTAAAAACATAGAAATGTTCAATTCAATGTAATTAAATTTAAAGCATATGATAAAACTTACCATGAGAAATACCTTATTTTAAACATCAACATATGGAGTTCGATCCACTCCTAGAACACTCGCAGATCTATGAAGAACAAAATCCACAAATAAACTCCATGATATATTAGAAAGTTTATCTTAATTTTGAAAAAACCCCAATGGAGAGATCTATGATGGACCAACCTTCATAGAAACACCCAACAATTGCATTTATTCATCCTCATGAGTCCTACATTAGCCACACTAATTTAAATAACCATAATTCTCATACAATTATACCTTGATTTTGTTGAATTGTAATATTCTTATAAATATGGAATCTATCCCATGATAAATCCATGTCCAAGATCATCTTGAAGAAGTGGGATTCGAATAAGAATGGGACATCAAAAGATTAAAAAGGTCATAACATACAACGATGTTCGTCTATGAAGAACCGAACAATAATCTACAGCAATATGAGGATGAGAGGGGCCATTGTAAATGAATAGAGAAGGATTCCACCGAGATTCATCATTCCAGCCCCTCTAGATATAACTATGATCAAATATAGATCGTGGAGGGATGATCATAGATATAAATGGATGTTTTTTACCCAAAAATTAAATCTATGGAAGCTAAAATAGAGGTTTATTCAGTGGTAAAATGAAACAAAATGACCCTAATTAAACCCCCAAATTGAGTGCCCTATGGGATAGCTACTCATGGTGTACTTCCACACTACTGGGGGCTACGAGATACCCTTTTCTTCTACAGTAGTCTGGTTTTCCTATCCCTCTCCAAAAATAATTGGAGGTTTGAGTAATCTCTCAACCCTTAATTCATGTCTAAAGAGACCCATTTTTATTTTAAAATGGATGATCCCCTGTTCAACAACCTATTCCTTGAATGAAATTTCTACCAAATGAATAAGATCAAATTCCCTCCAAAATTAATCACTCACAAACTAATGACTGTTTCATTCAAAACTAACAGTCCAAGAGACCCTCGGTTCCGTATTCAATGAAACAATAATATATGTTCTCTAAAACCAACATCTTATCATGATAATAAGAATTCATAGTGACATATACTATCAAGTTATATGAAAACATGAAATAACTTCCATAAATCCATTAAAAGGTTAATCACATGAAATTGAAATTTTAGTCAATGAATACTCCCTATAATTCAGTAACCCTAACTATCCATTAACCAAGAATATCCACTCTTAGGTTACATCCATGTAGTGATTGAAATAGACGTGCAAGTTATCAGAATAGAATTTCCAAGGCCATAAGTTCCTTCAAATTCCTCTCACAAAATTCATTTACGGTTGAAACACATGGTATGTCATCTATATACATATCCTGGGAAATTTCCAGATGTTTTCTCACTTATAAAATCAATTTTCAGAGTCCATTAATTAAATGTTGGATTAAATATAATAACATTGGGTTATAAAATCCACATATACCACTATTGATAAATTAATTTACAAGACCTATCTAATGTCTACTCATTCATTCTTCCTTAATAAATCTATGGGAGACCAACAATGTCTTGACAAGCACACTGCACCCCTTGTTTAAAGAAGGATTATTTCATTTTAATCTTCATCCCCACCAACCCCATCATGGTTTTCTTCACTCAGGTGCACCCAACTATAGTTTCACATAACATGCAATCATAATTATACATGCATTGATTTCTGCTAAAAAAATATCAGCATGAACACATAAGTGCTATAGATAAAAATCAATTATCACATAAGAAGAAGAGTAATTAATATATAAGAAAATCACATTCAAGAATCTTACATATTATATAAAACCTATGTGTTACATATGATTCCTGTGATAACTATTATTGATACAAAAAAATAGTCTAATGCATATGAAATCACTAAGTGCCAAAATCCTTTTCTGTCATACATGGTAAAATAATATATAACCATAATAGTGTAAAATAATAACATCAATCCCATACCCCGGTAACATGTACATCTCTCATAAAAGTTGTCTTTGATACAGAAGATCTAGTTTCCTCCCTATCACCCAAAAATTCCAATTAGAATAGGAAAAAATATATCCTAGATCTAATACCTTTTTATAAATTCCCAACCTAAAACACTGGATTCGATCTGGTATTCCATATGACCTCAAGAAGACTACCGAAATGCTATTGGTTTTTTGACTAGTAGGGACATCTCCAGTGGAATACTTCAGAGCCTATACCCTCCATCAGAGTGAATAATACCAATAAATTACCAAACATGTAACAACATACAAATAGATTTAATAGTATACTAAACATGAAATCTATATAAATGATATTCAATATTCTAAAATCTCTAATTTCATTAATAAATTAGCTAATTGACCATTACTATGATCCGAATTACAATATAGAAACCAGAGATTAGTAAAAGAGGCCATAAAAATTCAATACTCACCTCATACCAATATCCAAAATCATAGAGATAAATTCACAAAATGAGAAAACATGGGCCTCAACCCATCATGTATCTATGACATGTGGGGGATTATCAAGAACCTAAGTTCAATGGTCACCCGATTAGGGTGTGAGTACAACTCAGTAGGTCATCAACAATAGAGATTCATTCATGACGAATAAATGATGCTTACATTCTTGTGATAAGAATAGATAATTAGTATATAAAAATACATCAACTACACAAGAATAACATACAATCACCATTTTCATAGGAAAATAGAAACAAACTATATGCAGAAAGATATTTTTTTCATTATGATTCGGTATCCCCATCCATACCTGTTTTGGCTTCCTACTAGAAGGAACATCAATATGTCACTTGACACTTCCCCCTTGATGGAATACACCATTGAAATTCTAACACATCTCATTCCTGTATATTCCAATTCATTCTAAACATTGTATTTGCAGCACCTCCATATCTGGATAGTCTATGAGGCTCATCATGTATGCTCAAATATTGGGAAATAGGAACACCACATAAGTAACTAAAAACAAAATAGAGATTAACCATAAAATTAAATCAAGAAAGTATCATAATAATAATAATAATAATTCAAGAAGCACAATAATAGATCACATATGGTACAAAAAAATATCATGTGATAAATCATAGATTTATGATCAATATTAAAAGAAGATAGGAAATAATAGACAACTATTTAGGCCTCGACCATCAGCAGCTATGAAATATTCTTAGACCCAAGGTCAGATAAGGACCTTGGAGCTTGTTGATATATTTTGGCATGTCAATATTAATTATTTTAGATAGGTAAATCATTGGATAAATAAACATGGAAGATGCTCCCTCATTTTAATTGACATGAAAAATCAACTAAAATACCATGTTTTCTTAGTATTTAGTTTCCAGGATTTACTTGAGTCTCAAGGTAAACTATAGAAGGTTGTTGTTACCACATATCACGTGCCAATAAAATATGAAAAACCCATAGTTTCATGTACACCAAACCACTTTCCTAAATTGGTTCGAAATCCTTTACAATAAAATCCAGGATGCTTTGTCCACATCATCCAAATTTAATCTGCCTCCCATAATTCCATGAGGTACTACTCATGTCAAAGAATTATAAAATTAATTAAATGAGTAAAATGAAATTATGAAAAAATGAAAAAAAATATTACATATGACATACTAGATATCACCACCGAGTGGGATCCAAGACCATACATTCAATGAATGTCTGTCTAGAACTTCTATCATCATTAAGTGAAAAATCAAAATCATGCAAAATAATAATAATTAAAAATTTAATATAATTTTAATGGAACCCTTAGGGTAAACCAAATATGTGGAATATCTTTGTAACAACATAATACAACAGATTTTAAGCCACATTCGACACACATTAAATTATAAGAAGAACAGAAACCCAAAATCAGTTTCATGATAAAATTTCGATTTTATTTATATTTTACAATGAAATAACAAATAGATCCTAGAGGAAAATAAATTCATCTAAACACCAAAAAATGGAATGTGTTAATAATCACGGGACCCAATTTATCTATACTAATTCAATTCCCTCTCATTATTAGTCATTTCCTCCATGATCTTATTTAATTGTTATCTGATTCTCAATTTAGAACCTAGAAAAGGGAAAATCAATGAATAATAGCATCAATGAGATGTGTAATTGGAAGTGGATATAGGAAAAGGTTAAAAAGTGTACTAACATCCATGAGGGTTATCCATGATGAATAACATGATGATATACCATCGCATGAAGAAGAAGGAGGCCTTGATTGATGATGAATAAAGGATTACACTAGGATTAATCATCAGTTTCAATCTAATTCTTCAATAGATTAAGTTGATATCTTGATGATAGGAGGAGAGGGAGCTGTATAGATGATTTTGACCCAATATTTAAAGAAAATTTATGTAAGATAATGTGGTATCTGGTTATCAAATGACCAAAGATACCCTCATTAATCCCTAGGGTTGTGAGCCCCATTGGCTTTCCAACTGGGGTCAACTAGTGAGGAAATTGCTCATTGACCTCTAATGTAAACTCCTTGGAAAATGGTCCATTCCCACCACACCAGCATGTCTGTGGGGGATACTTGTTGATTAATATTAATTTTCCTTCCTTTCTATCATATCTGTCTCTACTGAGAACCAGATGTTTGATTTGAATCTTGATAATTCATTCATGTATTATAACACCTATTAATGGTCTTTAAAAAGAAATGATTCAATTTTACCAATGGTTCTTCGAATGCCCCATCTACTAGATGAAAAAATCAATTGTCATAAAAATTCATTACTCAAAATGATGCGAGCCATCAAAATTTGAGATGATAAGGTCATTGAAAATGTTAGCTAATAACTATGTTCATACATTGGTTAATTTTCTCTTTCTCAAAATAATATCCACTATAATTAAAGATACATGATTAATTTTTGGAATAAATTATATAAAATGAATAATAATTATTTAGTAGATGGAAATGGGTCTTTATTAATGAGTGGTATTTTGGAAAATTGTGATTTTAAAAATGTATAGGATGTGACCATTGTAAGTGAGTTTTGTGTGATATTTCTTGAAAATATCATTCTATAATGTATAAGGTTTTCATTTTATAAGAAAAGTGGTAACAAAGTGGAAACTAAAAGGGATTGGATAATGTTTGGAGAAAAAATATGGTAAATCTATCATTTAAATAGTAGAATAAATTATATAAAAAACATTATTTTTATACAAAATTAACATAGAAAATCATAAATTCTCTTAATAATATTTCATATTAATTACAACTAAAATTATTGTTAATTTATAGTTTTATAAATTATAAAAAATGTAATATAATAGTTCATTAAAATTATTAAAATTAATTTATTATGTATGAACCTGAAACTTCTTTCATGAATGAATCTTTTTTTCTAGTTGTTTTGAGGAAAAAGATGAGTTTTTGGAAAATTCAGGAGTGCACACCATGTACATATAATTAAACGGCATGTACTCAGTTGTTGTGGGTGACCATGTAATAGATGGGTAAAGGCAAAGTACATGGTCATGTGTGTTGACCTAGAGACCGCCTGAAGTGGAGGCCATAAAAGGCAAGTACACGTCATGTACTTGTAAAAAACATGTTGTGTACATTCTTTTTTTCATTAAATGTACCGAGGTCATGTCAGATGCATAGAACCATCTTCTTCTTCGTTCTTCTCGTCCAGGAGAATCTGTACGGCTGCTGATCTTCCTTGAGCCCCCGACTCACCATCCGTTCTCTAATTCGACCGTCGTCAATTGTGTTGGAATCACATCGGTTAGTTCTTCCTTCTTCTTGAACATCATACCATGATTTCTCCTCTCTATCATGTTATCCTCAGTTGAATGTTTTTTACATTTTTGTACATATAATTAATTTGAAGGATATTCAAGGTTTTAGGATCAAGTATATCAATCTCACAATGATGAGGAAGGTGTTTTGTGCCTTTACGTAACTAGTCTTTGACTTATGTGTGCAAAAGTGTCCAATATCCTCATTTGGGGTATTGTGTGTTTATGGTTTTTAGCCCTAATATTTCTTGATATTCCCTAATTGTTTTGATAGTTGTCAATTTTTTTGAATAGGGATAAATTTCCCATGCTATGGAGGTTTTTCCCAGGTTTTAATGTTTTGACCATTTACCTATCTTTGCTGTTTAGGATTCTTATTTCACATGCCTAGTTTTGTTAAGATGGAGTGATTTTCTCGAACATGTTGTGTTTTTCTGTAGTCTATTTAGCCAAGTAGTTTGTGAGGTTTACATTGGATGATATATATCATTGTGCTAGATTAACATACACAGGGCCATGAGAACTTGGTGTAGTAGACCATAGGGAGAATGGACATTGAGGGTTTCTCCAGAGTGTATGTCTTACTGTAACGTTGTGAGAACATAGGGGGGATATATGTTGAGTTCTCCCTTATACTATTTTTAGTTCCTCGATGTGGGATATAGGGGGAATTGGATGTTGAGTTCTTCCCCATAGTGTCTTTTGGTTACTGATATGACACTATCTGTGGAATTGATGGTGAGGGCTTCTTTATAGAGTCTTTTCTTATGTTAACTAGAGGGGATAGACTGTGTAAACATCCCATAGGGTTTCATGTAATTTTCTGGTTGAACTAGAGGGGTTAGGATGTGAGTACTTCATAGAGTGTTACATGTTGAGACTATCTGCATACTTGATATAAGAATTTGAATGCAATTGAAACTGTAAGATTTGATACCTATGTGTACATATTTGTATACTAATTATTTTTTATTATTACCAGCCATATATATTCACTGATTAATAGGAATAGATATTTGGGTGGTTTCCTACAAGGATTAGTCTGACACCCTGTTTGGGTCATGGTTTTGGCCCCAAAATGATTTTATTGCGGCATGTATACATAATCTAAAATGCCCTTCTACTTCAGGTACTTGATTACGATGGATTTGGAGAGCATGGGACCTAGTTGCGGCTTCCGATGCTAATGAGTTCTTTACTTTCCATTCCATGTTTATGATTTAGATTTCTATTCCAAAATGGTGAATTTTTTTCTGATTTTATAGGCTTATATATCATGTATCATTTATATATGTGCCCTAGTTGTTTCTTACTTTCAGTCTTCCACTATTTACTACTATATGGAATAATTATTGATTCTGATATTATTATATATTTTATTTCCATTGTGTTACTCTGCCAAGGAGGGAACAGTTTCCCTATGATCACACCTAAGGCCCTTGCTGCTAGACGGCAGCCTGTGGCATTCAGAGAAATTCCCTTGAGGCCATGTGACCAACTGGGTATGAGGCATCTCTGGGGGTCTCCCAGAACTGGGATATTACCATGTGGTATGAAATGAATTCCTTTCTTTTGACATACAGTTTGGAGCCTATAGCCTGGGATAATAAGGAAATATGTACCTGATAATAAGCTATTCCTGAGAGTAGCTATCCAGTGTGCATGGAAAAGCCTATTTACATTGTTATTACAATTTTTTTCTGGATTTGGAATTTTATAGTTTATTTGATTTCACTAATGGGTGATTCACATGTTTTGTTCTTTTATTTTTGATATTATCTATGTTCTATTTCTATTTAAACACGATGAGATGATGGTATTTTATATCATGCATCGTATAGGCACTTGTAAGAGATCACAAGTCAGGAATTCTTGTCATTCCATTTAGGGTGAATTTGAAATTGCATGTTGTTGTCATAGAGGTTTTGTTAGATATTCATGTTGTTGTGATAGATTCCTTGATAGAATATTTTTTTTATGGGGTGTCAATATATGTACGGTTATGTTTGAATGAATACCAAACATTTGTTCTTGAGGTGTTATGGGCCCCCATAGAATGGAATTTGGTGGATCATTGCCTTGTTTTCTTGTATATTATTCATATAAGATTCCATGATTTATTTTTAGGGAGTATGGGCCCTCAATGATTGAAATTTGGCACTTTAATGTTCTTATTTATGTTTTTATGTGTTCCGGAGTACTTTCTGACACTTACTTTCCAGAAAATCCCAGAGTACACAGAATGTAATGATAAATACATGCAATGGGTCCCTCTCTTTGGGATGGAAATGTTTTTCATAAATACATGTTGTGTACTGTAAGTACATGCCGTGTAGTCTCTAACCATGTCACTAGTTGTGTGGGCAGAGACACGAGGTATATAATCTTTAGTGCAAAATGTCATGTACCGGATGTACATGCCTTGTTGTGTATACCATGTGTCCACTCGTGTGACTAATGACACGAATGAATAATTCTTAGGTTATAAATGAGGATTCAATCTTTAACATGTCATGTAGTGTAACCCATGTATCCCACCATGTAACGAAAAACACGGGATGGTTGAAAAAAACATGTACACTCTGTGTCTGGGATAAACACACGTGTATATTCATCCAGGTGTTCACCCGTGTGACTAACAACACAGGTAGTTGAAACCCAAGATCTACACGTCGTGTCAATCTCGGACACGCCATGTAGAGTGAGCCGGGAAATTGGATATGTGACTTACAACACAGGTTATTGAAGTTCATCTAGCACACGCCGTGTCTGGAACTAACATGTCATGTAGTCATGTTGTAGGAGAAATGTGTGTCTTAGCCATGTAGAAGAACTCAGGTAGGGGAAGAGGATTCATGTAAACACCGTTTATTAAGACAAAACGTTGTGTGTAAGGGGTGTTACATGACTAGTTGTTGCAAAAGTACATGTCCATGTGAAGGCTCAAGGGAACACATTGTGTTCCCATTATACACACCATGTATCTATGTTCTGAAAAACTTGAATGCTTTCTTTTCCTTGTTCCCTTTATACACATCTATATTTCAGTCCCAATTAATCTTGTTCTATGTTGTGCACTTGACCTTGTAGAATAATGTCCCCAAGACGTCCTCCAGTTGTCCACCAGTTACATGGTAGTGATCAAACACTAGATATAGTTTATTAGGGACTACCATTAGATCATCATGTTCTAATAGTATTTTCATAATTTTTTATTTCAGATACAGGTGATGATGCACAGTTTCGAGAGGGATTTCCGAGGTACATGCAGACCTTCTGAGGATTAAAGCATCTTCCCCTATCTATGGAAGAGTTGATGTGGGTTTTCAAGTAGTAGAATCCTCCCAGATTCAAAGGGGAAAGGGGACCTTAGGTTGTAGATTCTTTGTTTGAATCCATTTTATCTATCTTCGATCATCTGGAGATGCCTCCGGAGAGGAAGGTGAACCTCGCTATGTATATGATTTGAGGTTCATCCAAGAGATGGTGGGATGTGATCTCACATGTAGGATGACAGTATTTCATGCCATGGGATGAGTTTCAGTGCGCCTTCAATGACTACTTCTATCCTGATACATTGAGGGTCGATCGAGCAAGAGAGTTCATGAGTCTGGAGAAGGGTACTATTTCAGTTATGGATTATTCTTCTCCCTTCCCAGAGTTTCATCGCTTCACGCCCATCCAAGGGGGTGATGAGTTATTCTTGTCATGGATGTTTGAGGATGTTCTCTGGAACAACATTCGATCTTAGGTGAACATCTTTAGGTTGAATTCCATCACATCTATAATCAACTGGTTGCAGATCATGGAGTGAAATCTAAGGGATTCTGGATTTGTGAGCCAGAGAGACTTGACATTTTGAGTTGGTATCCTTGCTACTAACAGCAGGAAGCACCGCGGGGAGTCCACATTCCGGATCCGAGGCGGAGACAGACATCTTCTAGTAGCCAGGTGGTGTGCTACCTATGTATGAAGAGAGGGCATACAAAGCCACATTTCCTGAGAGACCAAGTGGAGTGCCAATCTTACAGAAAAATGGGTCTTATACAGCCCTTCTGGAAGATCTTCTCACTAGCAGCTTGTGATAGGGGTTCTCCTATGACTCCTCGTTCGAGCGAATCACCACTAGTTTCTCACTAGTCAATTAACTAGTGTTCTTCTAGTCGTTTAGGCCGAGGTGTAGGTCACAGACAAGGTAGTGAGTCCCCAGACATTCAGCGACAATAGTGGGGATCAACTCTGAGTGGTCAGTAAGGGTTGTATGGCCGTAGTGGATGTCAGACTTTTGCAGTGGAGAAAAACAAGTAGGAGCAGGATCCAAAACCCTATACTATTCAAGGTACGATTCTAGTTGCCTCTATTTTAGAATTTTCTATTTTTGATATAGGACCTTCCAATATATTTATATTTTTTGCTGTTGTGGAGATCCTTTACCTCTATATCTTTTCTTATTCTAATTTCATGACACTAGACACTCCGTTAGGAACTATAAAATCTAGTGTATGTCAGTAAAAGGAGTTCCCTCAAGTGGTTGGTGGGTGTCACTTCTCATGGGACCTCTATGAATTAGAGATGACTGGCTATGATTTCATTCAAGGAATGGATTGTTAGTTCCCTTCAATGATTTTTTCAACAGTTATCGATGTAGGGTGATTTTCCCATCAACCAAGGGCTGATCATTTCTTTATGAGGGAGAATGGGATGTCCAAGAAAGCAGAGAAATACCATATCATTATTTTTTGGGTGGAGTTACTACCCAAATTGATAGTCTATATCTGGTTGACCAGAGGACATCACAGTTGTACTTTCCTCCATTGGTGGATCATTTCAAAGCCGTCTTTTTAGAGTACTTTTCTTGTTTTCCTCTAGAACGAGACGTATAGTTTTCTATTGAGCTTGTGCCATGAGTGGCACCGGTGTGAATTCTTCATTATAGGATGGCTACACCAGAGTTAGGGGAGCTCAAGAACTAGTTGGAGGAGTTCCAGGAAAATTTTTTCATCTGACCCAGAACATCTCTTTGGGGTTTTCCTGTCCAGTTTTCGAAGAAGGCGGACGGTACCCTCATACATTGTGTGGATTATCGGAAGCTAAACCAGTTGACAATCAAGAACCGATATCCCCAGCCGAGGATTTATGATATCTTTGATCAGCCTCGAGGTGCCTGGGTTTTCTCAAAGATTTAATTGATATCTAGTTACCATCAGTTGTGTGTTAGACCATTTAATATACCTATTACAGCCTTCCGGAGTAGGTATGGTCTATATGAGTATGTGGTTATGATGTTCGGTCTCACAAACATTCCTAGAGTCTTCATGGAACTAATGAACCGAGTCTTCCATCCATACGAGGATTCCTTTGTGGTAGTCTTCATGGACGATATCTTGGTGTACTATCACACTCGACCATACTATGATAACCATCTTGAGATCGTTTTGAGTACAATGAGTGTAACAACCCGAAATTTCTAATAAATCTTGTTTCCTAATTTTGTGTGTTATTTTATTTTTATACTCAACAAAACTGTTTCATTTAATAACATGAGTATAATTAAAAGGTTGTTATTAGATTTTGACTGTTATATGTCCATTGGTCAATATGACTGCTAGAACTAAACGTTTTGATTATTGTCTATAAATACAAGTGATCATGGTTAATTAATATAGAAAGAAGATTCGATGGCCTCATCCAGTAGTCTTGGGCCAATTGAAGCCCATCTAACGGAACATGGGAAGGAGGTAGCACCACTGGGATTTGCTCTGGACCAAACCCAACCGAACTTCATCATGTGAAGCTAGAACGGAATCACCTTCGCGAGAAGTTCAAATTGATAGAAATTACTACTCATGCAATGATGGCTGAGCCACCCTCAAATTCTCTCAACATAGCACACATTACACTTAGGTCCAATGTTAGGGTTATAAGGGGATATGTAACGAGATCGTAACTGCCTTGTGTAATCCTTTGTTTTAAATAAAAAAAATTATTTCTTCTTATGATGAAGTTTCTGAATTTTCAAATGTCCGGTTAAATATAGTGTGCATATTTTTTTATTAATGTTAGAGAAATGGTATTTTTTAAAAAAATAATGTAATCCTTAAATAATTAAAAATGTGTAATGATTTTCAAAAAATGGTCTTCTAAAATTATGTTCAGTACAAAATTTAGAGTCTAATAAGATCAACATAATTATTGATGAATAGTAAATTATGAATAGTAATTTTATGCTTAGGATTATTAATGTGACCAAATGGATTAGTAATCTAACTTAAAGACATTATTTATATAATCTAGGCACCTGGATTTAAGTAATGTGATTCAATAAAATGGTTAAATAACGGTTTCATAAATTATTAGTCAGGTATCAGTTTTTTCAGGTGAATAGTGTTTTTTAATTAAAAATTAAATTAAAAATATTTAGAAAATTATTATTATAAAATGGACTTTATTTTTGAACTCAGAGCATCGATATTATGTTATGGTAATTTTTGGTGTTTTTTCTGAAAAAAATGAATTTTCAGTGAATTGTGTATTTATTTATAATTTAAATTAAAAATACATAGAAAATTATATTTATAAAATGGAGTTAATTTTTGAAGTCAGATCATCAATATTTGGTTAAGGTGAATTTTTGGGATTTTTCTGAGAAAGTTGAATTTTCAATGAATAGTGAAAATACCGTTTTCAAGGTACGGGTGTTTAATGACATCATTAAATGATGTATTAAGTATGTAATCAATATGGTCCACTTATGAATAGTAATATAAGGTATGTGGTGTCCCGAGTGGCCAATACATTGATCAAATACCATGAGCAAGCCCATGGTTTTTGCCAAAACCAACAATGAGGTGTTCCTTGGCCATTAATGTCTTGTCCCCTCGCTTTCCCTATAAATACCCACCCTTACCTCCTTTAGTTTTCACTACCAACTCTCCCCCCGCAAAGCTATAGTCACATTACCTCCCAAAGAGTCTGCCCAAGGTTCCCCCAATCCCTCAAGTTCCCAACCATTGAGTTTTAAGAGTTACGTTTAAGGTAAGGGGTCCTACCTCTCTCTTTCTTTTCAAGTAATCTCTTTTATGTCATTTCTTTTATTCTCCATGATCTTATGTTGAAGGATGATCTTTTATATTAAAATTACTGAACTTTTCATGTTCATATGATGATACAACCCCTCCTTCTCTCATCAATTCGTTTTAAGAACGTTTAAGTGGAACCGTTAGGCTGCCGAATTTTTAAGAGATTCTTTCACCCTTCTAGTTTTCAAGAACTATTTTCATGTCAATTCTTTCGTGTTCCTTTTTATTATGTTGGGGTATGATATCTATCTCTATTATACTGATCCTTTATGGTCATATTATGAGATACCCTATTTGATCTCTTCAATTCAGTATTTTGACGTTTTAAGTGGCGTCGTTAGGCTGCTGAATTTTTAAGGGATTCTTTCACCCTTCTCGTTTTCAAGATCTATTTTCATGTAAAGTATTTCATGTTCCTTTCTATTATTTTGGGGTATTATATCTATATCTAATATACTGATCTATTACTTTCATATCATTAGAGACCCTATTTGATCTCTTCAATTCTGTATTTTGACGATTTAAGTGGTGTCGTTAGGCTGCCGAATTTTTAAGGGATTCTTTCACCCTTCTCGTTTACAAGATCTATTTTCATCTCAACTCTTTAATGTTCCTTTTTATTATTTTGGGGTATTATCTCTATATATATCATACTGATATTTTATGTTCATATGATGAGAGAACCTATTTTACCTCATCAAATCATTTTTTTGATGTTTTATGTGATGCCGTTAGGCTGCTAAATTTTCATAAGAGAAATCTTATTTTTGTCTTCCTTCCATGTTTTTCAATTCATATGGTATGTCATTAAAATTTCATTACCATGTTCATATATCCATTATATTCTGTCCCTATACATTCTTATGAATCATTTATGAGTGGGTGACTCATATCCCCTCTCTTTTTAATGTTTTCTAAAACCCTGTAACATAGCCATTATGCTGCAGAATTTTCTTCTCAAAATGTCTCTCTCTTTTTCTCAAATTCTGTTAATTTATTATGTGAATACTCAAAGATATTTTTCTACAAGGTTATTCACATATATATAAAAATGTTCTATTTTAATTCTGGGATTTACCTACATGAATCCCACTTTCCTTTTTCATGGGTTTAAAGTGACATAAAGATCTTTTCTTTAAAGCAGTTTTTAAAACGTTATGATTATGAATGGAAACCCATTTATTTTATTATATATGGGCTTTTTATGAAACTTTTTATGATTATATATGTGGATCACATGATAATAATGTAAAATTTAAGGGTGCGCCCTGATAGCACTCCAATGCATTGGGTAAAGACTTAATCTCTAGATATGACCATTTTTAACGACGCCTTGGTGAATAACCTTCGTAGTTTTTAATGACACCTTGGGGATGGACCATGGTGAAACAAAAATGATTGTCAATGTTAAATGTTGTTGATAAATCTTGAAGTTATGAAATACGTTATTTTTATTATGATCTGCCTCATGATTTATTTCGTATGCCTTAAAGTTCTTTTTCATGACATTGTTGATGTATCTCAAGTTCACATATTAAAGGTTTCCCTTGTTTCCCATACCGGGCCTTCTGCTCACCCTTTCTTTTGATGTATGTCCCCAGGTTATGAGATGTAGTAATGAACCTAGGATGAATATAATTATAATCCTTTGAAGTGTTTAAGAAGGATCTTCTATGTTTTCATGTTCTATGTTCCTGGTTTCCAAGACACTAAATCTTAAAGATCCTCGGTTTTGTAAAATGTAATGAAAAGTTATGTTATAAAAAGGAGTGATGTTATAGTTGGTATCAAAGAGTGGTTTAGTTATTTGTGGAAATTAGGATATGAAAACTCTAGGAAGGACCCTATAGAAAATTCTCAATATAGGAAATATTCCTGGTATTTTAGTGAGTATTGAGAAAGGGATTGCCCAGAAAATACATCCCTATCTGGATACGAGCAGGTAGAGGTGGCTCTGGCACAGATGTACATAGTGGTAAAACACGAAAACACCACTTTGAGCAAGAATCGAATGGGAACTGGTACATGAAAATGGGCCTTGCTGCACTCTTGGTTACGACACACCTGGGGGATATGCTTTGGTAAATTCATAAGCTTAGAATGAACAATTATTAAAAGAATAAAGATAAAATAAAATAAATATTCACATAAGAATATATGATCATGGATAACTTAGATTGGAACCTAGTGGATCACAAGTTAGGGTATACATTCCTTCTACAAGTTTATCCTTATATTCTTAAAGTTTCCTTTTATTGATTATTGGATAAGTCTTTAAGCCCCCTAATTAAATGATCTTTTCATAGATAATGGCGGGAAATGAAAGAGCATGTCCCAATAACCAATGTGATAGGAAATGTGACGATTTACCTATTAATGTGACAGAGATGACAAAAGATCAAGTTGAACATATTTTGATTATGCCAAACCAGCTATCAAAAAATCACAATTAATAATTGGTACCTAGTTGAATGCCCAAATTCATCAAGGAAGAAGAAGACAAAGTCTCAAGGATGTTAAGGTGATAAAGTTGATAAGGGAAAGAAGACCCAATTTCTTTATTGTGAAAAGTGTGGGAAAAAGAACCAAGGAGAATGTCACAAAGGAACTGGGAGATGTTTTAAATGTGGTAAGATATGGCATAAAGTATCCAATTGCTTTAAAAAAATAGATAATGTGATGAATAGAGATAAGGATTGATCTAATGTACCTTATACATTTCGATGTCATAAATGTGGATAATTTAGAAATTATCCAAGGCAATGCTCTCTTGGAATGGATGGGAAGCATTATGAGTGTCAACAATCTTCGAGAACAAGGGAACAATGCAAGTCTTATGCTGAGATGGATCACTATGACTGAAGTACATGTATCTTCTTCGCAATAATTGTCTATGTAATGTTTTATTTTAGTTCGTGCTCCATGAGCATATCTTTTATGTTTTATAAGATCATCAAGTCACTACCTAAGATGATTTTATATCATTAACGAGAACATCTATTGTTATGTACCACATGTTGATGTAGTGAAGATGTTCTTCTTAAAAAAAGAGTGATTGGGGGATTAAAAGATGATTATTATTTTGGAAGACATTCACTATTTTGGGAACCCTATTTGATTGAGGTTAATTGATTACTGTGGTATTTTATTTTAGGAGTAAAGGTTGACTTATATTTTGAAGAATCGATGAATTTAAGGCAAAATTATAGTAATTTAGGCTATATATGGAAATGATTAACCTATCTTGGGGAAAATGTGATTAGGTTAGTTACTTTTGTTATAAGATTATAAGAGTGGTTGATGTTGTTTGAAGATGAACAATAAATTCTATCTTGGAAGACTATGTTATGAGATCGTTCTTATAGTTTGGTTTCAATCTTAGTTTGGTTTATTTTGAGGAATTTTAAGGATAGTTATTTATGGAATGGTCTATGAAGAACTTTGTGTAGTACCATGGAACTATGAAGATTTAAAAGTAGTTTCCCTTCCTATGGGATTCTTTCTTATTGAAGAGTTGTTTTATCTTAACCCTTATATTTTTGGCATAATTTTTAAAGATAGAAGAAATTGATTGTTAATATTTTGTGGATTACATGACTCTCAAGAAGATGATTCTTGTGTATTGATGACACAAAGTGTTTTCAATGCTCATCGTTTGGAGAAAAGATTAGTTTTGGTAGAAATGTTTTAAAGGAAGAAACTATACATGAAGGTAGGTATATTTCCTTATGTTTTTGAACTATGTAGTAAATGAATTCCTCAAAATTATGAAAAATAATGTAAAACAAAAACATTGTTGGTTTACGTTTCCTACTAGGTAAACAAAGACTGTTTACACACATCTTATGTTTTTGATTTTCTTGTGGTTAAATTTCTCCTAATCATGTTTTCTATCACTCTACCTCCAAACATGACCCTTTGTTTTCTCCTCTATGTCCATGTTTTCCTACATGGAGTCCATATGTGGGTTAACTCAGGTGACCTTTTTACTTCCCTTTCATTCTTTTAAAGTAATAGCTTTACTGACTCCTTTTCCAATGTGGGACTTTCAATGAAATTTCAAAACCCAATTTTAAAAATTGGGAGGACGCAATTTCTTAAGGGGGGAAGATTGTAATGACCCGAAATTTTGAATAAATCTTGTTTCCTAATTTTTTGTGTTATTTTATTTTTATACTCAACAAAACTATTTCATTTGATAACATGAGTATAATTAAAATGAGACTGTTGGGTTTTGACTGTTATATGACCATAGTTCAATATGACCGCTGGAAATAAACGTTTCAATTATTGTCTCTAGATAAAAGTGATCGTGGTTAATTAATATAGAAAGAAGATTTGATGGCCTCATCCAGTAGTCTCGGGCCAATCGAAGACCATCTAACGAAACTTGGGAAGGAGGTAGCACCACTGGGCTTTACTCTGGACCAAACCCAAGCTGAAAATCATCGTGTAAAGCTATAACGGAATCTCCTTCGCGAGAAGTTAAAAATGATAGAAATTACTACTCGTATAATGTTGGCTGAGCTGCCCTCAGATTCTCTCACCTTAGTACACCTTACACTAAGGACATATGCTGTGGTTATAAGGGGATATGTAAGGAGACCGTAACTACCTTGTGTAATTATTTGTTTTCAATAAAAATTTTGATTTCTTCTTTTGATGAAGTTTATGAATTTTCAAATGTCCGGATAAATATAGTATGCATATGTTTGATGAATTTTAGAGAAAAGATATTTTTATAAATGTTTATATAAACCTTAAATAATTAAAAATGTGTAATGATTTTCAAAAAAAGTTCTTCTACAATTATGTTCAGTACAAAATTTGGATTCTAATAAGATCAACATAATTTTTGATGAATAGTAAATTATGAATAGTGATTTTATGCTTAGGATTAGTAATGTGACCAAATGGATTAGTAATCTCATTTAAACACATTATTAATATAATCTATGCACCTTGATTTAAGTAATGTGATTCAATAAAATGGTTAAATAATGGTTTCATAAATTATTAGTCAAGTATTAGTTTTTTTAGGTGAATAGTTTTTTTTATTAAAAATTAAATTAAAAATAATTATAAAATTATTTTTAGAAAATGGACTTTATTTTTGAACTCAGGGCATCGATATTATGTTATTGTAATTTTTGCGGTTTTTTCTGAAAAAAATGAATTTTCAGTGAATACTATATTTATTTAAAAATTAAATTAAAAATGCATAGAAAATTATTTTTTAAAAATGGAGTACATTTTTGAAAACAGAGCATCGATATCTGGTTGAGGTGAAATTTTGGGATTTTTCTGAGAAAGATGATTTTTTTTATGAATAGTGAAAATACAATTTTTAAGTTACGGGTGTTTAAGGACATCATTAAATGATGTATTAGGTATGTAACCAATATTTTCGACTTATGCATAGTAAGATAAGGTATAAGGTGTCCCAAGTGGGTAATACCATGGGCAAATACCATGGGCAAGCCCCTGGTTTTTCGAAAACCACCAATGAGGTGTCCCTTGGCCATTAATGCCTTGTCCCATCACTCTCCCTATAAATACCCACCCTTCCCTCCTTTATTTTTCACTCCAAACTCTCCCCAAACGAAGCTATGGTCTCATTACCTCCCAAGGATTCCTCCCAAGGTACCCCCAAGCCCTCAAGGTCCCAACCATTGTGTTTTAAGAGTTACGTTTAAGGTAAGGGATCCTACCTCTCTCTTTCTTTTCAAGTAATCTCTTTTATGTCATTTCTTTTATGCTCCAAGATCTTATATTGGAGAATGATCTTTTATATTCCTCTTACTACGATTTTCATGTTCATATGATGAGTGACCCCCTATTTCTCTCATGAATTTGTTTTAAGAACGTTTAAGTGGCGTCGTTAGGCTGCCGAATTTTTAAGGGATTCTTTCACCCTTCTTGTTTTCAAGATCTATTTTCATGACAAGTATTTCATGTTCCTTTTTATTATGTTGGGGTATTATCTCTATATATATCATACTGATATTTTATTTTAATATTATGAGAGACCCTATTTGATCTCTTCAATTCAGTATTTTGATGTTTTAAGTGGTGTCATTAGGCTGCTGAATTTTTAAGGGATTCTTCCACCCTTCTCGTTTTCAAGATCAATTTTCATGTCAAGTCTTTCATGTTCCTTTTTATAATGTTAGGGTGTTATAACTATATCTATAATACTGAAATTTTATGTTCATATGATCAGATACCCTATTTGATCTCATCAATTCAGTATTTTTATATTTTAAGTGGCGCCGTTAGGCTGTCGAATTTTGAAGGGATTCTTTCACCCTTCTCATTTTCAAGATCAATTTTCATGTCAAGTCTTCCATGTTTCTTTTTATTATGTTGGGGTATGATATCTATATCTATCATACTGATATTTTATTTTCATCTGATGAGAGACCCTATTTGACCACATCAATTCATTTTTTTGAAGTTTTAAGTGACGCCATTAGGCTGCCAAATTTTCCTAAGAGAAATCTTATTTTTGTCTTCCTTCCATGTTGTTCAATTAATATGGTATGTCTTTAAAATATCATTAACATGTTCTTATATCCATTATATTTTGTCCCTATACTATGTTATGAATCATTTTTGAGTTGGTGACTCATGTCCCCTCTCTTTTCAATGTTTTCTAAAACCCTGTAACATAGCCGTTATGCTGCAGAATTTTCGTCTCAAAATGTCTCTCTCTTTTTATAAAATTATTTTAATTTATTAAGTGAATTCTCAGAGATATTTTTCTACAAGGGTAATCACATATATATCAAAATGTTCTATTTTAATTCTGGGATTTACATACACGAAACCCGTTTTCCTTTTTCGAGGGTTTAATGTTACATAAAGATCAAGTCTTTAAAAAAGTTTTTAAAACGTTATGATTTTGAAAGGAAACCCATTTCTTTAATGAAATAAGGGTTTTTTATGAAATTTTAATGATGATATATGTGGCTCACATGATTATAAATACAAATCTAACGGTGTGTCCTGATATCGCTCCAATGCATTGGGTAAAGACTTAATCTCTAGAGATGACCATTTTTTATGACGCCTTGGTGAATAACCTTGGTATTTTTTAATGACATCATAGGGATGGACCTTGGTAAAACGGAAATGATTGTCAATGTCAAATGTTGTAGCCACATCTTAATGTTATGAAATACATTATTTTTATTATGATATGCCTCATGATTTCTTTCTCATGCCTTAATTTTCTTTTTTCATGACATTGTTGATGTATCTCAAGTTCACATGTTAAATGGTTCCCCTGTTTCCCTTACTGAGCCTTCTGCTCACCCTTTCGTTTTATGAATGTCCCTAGGTTATGAGATGTAGTAATTAACCAAGGATTAACATAATAAGAAGCCTTTCAAGTGTTTGAGAAGGATGTTTTATGTTTTCATGCTTTATTTTCCTGGTTTCGAAGACACTAAACCTTAAAGATCCTTGGTTTTGTAAAATTTAATGAAAAGTTATGTTATAAAAAAGAGGGATGTTATAATGAGAGAACATCGGTTATATTCTAATCTCTCAAAATTCCACTTTTGGATGGATCATATTAACTTCATGGGCCTTGTTATCTCAGAGACAAGAGTATTTGTAGACCTTGTGAAAGTAAAAGTAGTAGTTTCCTTGGAGTAGCTGAAGAACGTCTTTGAGGTCTGGAGTTTTCTAGGGATGGCTGGTAACTATTTGAATTTCATACATGACTTTTCATGCTTAGCAGTTCCACTAACGGGTCTGACTAAGAAGGGGGAAAAGTACTTGTGGTCAGATTCTTGTGAGTCATCCTCTCAGGATCTTAAAAGGAGGTTCACTTCAGCACTGATACTAGTATTTATAGAGCCGAGAAAGAGCTATACTATGTTGTGTGATGTGTCAGGTATCAGGATCTGATCTATCCCTATGCATGTGGGAAGGAGTCATTTCATATGTGTCTCAACAGTTGAGGCCACGTGAGAGGAATTACACTATGCACGATCTCGATCTAGCTGTAGTTGTTTATGCATTACCATATTGAAGACACTACCTATATGGAGATCAATTTATGGTTTTCACCGACCACAAGAGTCTCAAGTATATCTTCACATAGTTTGATCTAAATTTTAGATTGTGAAGGTTGGTTCATTACCTTCAGTGTTTTGATTTTGATCATTCCAATATGCCTAGAAAAAGAAATGTTGTGGCTGATGCGTTGAGTAGGAGGACTCAGATATAGGCAGTCCAGGAAGCCAAAAATGAGTGGAATCTTTTTGATCTTTTCTCGAAGATAAAATTGGAGGTTCACAACAGAAAGGGGCATACATTTATTTATTATATATATTTTACCTCTAATCTACTTGATTGAGTGGTAATGAGGATGTTATCATATTTGGAAGTCCTAGTCCTATGGGAAAGCATGTCAGGAGAGGAACTTATTCCTAGATGGACTGTAAGCAAGGATGAGATCTTTCGTTTTCCTGGGTGTGTATGGGTGTAACCAGACATACGTGAGGAACTAATGCAGGACTTTCATTACTCGGTTTGGGAAGATTATCCTTGTGTCACCAAGATATATTGTGATCTACACTATTAGTATTGGTAGCTAGGTATGAAGAGAGATGTTGCTTGTTTTTCATGAGGTGTTCCACCGGTCATTAGGTGAAGGCGGAGCATCAGTGACCAGTAGGGATTTTGCAGCAGTAACCCATTCCTGAGTGGTAGTGGAATGATGTTGTGATGGAATTTGTGATCTGAGGTCAACTCACATAAATTTTGAATTTTTGGTTGTTATTGACCAACTTACGATGGTTGCTCACTTTTTGCCGATCAAGGAGACCTTCAGTTTTGATGATATGAGAAGGTTGAATATCCGAGAGATTGTATGTTAACATGGAGTTCAACACTACATTGTTTCAGATAGGGATTCATGTTTTACTTCTCTGGTCTAACAATGACATTAGAACGATTCACATATACATGTACTATTGAGTAGATCTTACCACCCAGACAGATTTCCAGTCTGAGCGTAGGATTCCAGCACATGAGGACATTCTTCGAGCATGCATCCATGATTTTAGAGGTTCTTGGGAGAAGCACATACCTCTTGTGGAGTTTTCCTACAATAACTGTTTTCAAACATATATTCAGATGGAGCCTTATGAGGCTTTGTACGGTAGGACATCCCAATCACCCTTATGTTCGCTGGATATAGGAGAGGCAGCTTCGCTGGGAACTCGTCTTGTCCAGGAGACCATGGAGAAGATATATTTGATTCGGAAGAGGATGGCTACAGCACAATCATGACAGAAGTCCTATGATGATCAGTAGAGATGTCCTCCGGATTTCACATTCGGAGATCAGGTTTTCCTACGTGTCACACTGAGGGTGGGACATTGTAGGATTATGAGACATGGTAAGAATTCACTTAGATACGTCGAGTCATTTGAGGTGTTGGGGAGAGTCGGGTCATTTTCCTAGCAGTTGCAGTTACCTCAGAGTTATAGGGATATGCATGATTTCTACAACAATACTCAGATTCGTTGTTATTTCTCAGACCTGTCTCATGTTTTCCAACCCTATGAGTTTGAGCTCAAGGTGGATGCCTCGTTAGATGAGAGTACTATCCGGATTTTTAATCAAAGTGTGAAGGTTCTTCGTGGTCAGTCTATTCCTCTTGTACATGTACTATGGTATCACATTCAAGTACAGGAGGAGACATAGGAGAGGGATGCTGATGTTCGATGATAGTGGTTGGAGCTGTTCGAGGTTTCTTCTACTATGCTACCTTGCTATGTAAATTCATGAACAAATATCTTTATGTGAGAAGTTTTTATGAACCCCGATCTTCATTCAGGTGTGAATCTTGCTTTCTGGTTTCTTTTGAGGAATAAGAGGAGTTTCTTGAAAATTCAACAGTACATGCCATGTACTTATAAGTAGACGTCGTGTAATCAGTTGTCTTGGGTAACCATGTACTGGTCAGGGAAAGGTTGAGTACATTGCCATATGCGGTGACCTTGAAATCTCCTATAGTGGAGGCCTGAAAAGCCAAGTACACACCATATACTTTTAAATAACAAATTGTGTAATTTTTTTTTCCATTAAATTGACCAGGGTCACATCTGATGTACAGAACATTATTATTCTTCGCATGTCTCATCCAGGAGAGTTTGTATGACCACAAATCGTCTCCAATCCCCCGAATCGCCATCTGTTTTCTGATTTTACTGCCATCAAATTTGTTGGAATCACATCCGTGAGGTCTACATTATTCTTGAACATGATCTCCTTATTTCTCCTCTCCCTCAAGTTATCCTCATATGAGCATTTTGGATGTTTTTGTAGATCTACAGTATTATAGGGTGATTCAAGGACTGAGGTTCACTTATTTCGATCTCCCTACATCGAGGTAGGTTGTTTGTACCTATCATTTGATATCCTATGATTTATATGTTCTAAAGTGCCCAATACCCATGTTCGGGGTATTGCATGTTTATGTTTGTTGGCCCTATTATTTCTTGATATGCCCTACTTGTTTGGATAGAGGTTAATTGATTTATAAGTAAGGTTAAATTTTCCATCCTATGGAGGTTTTACATTGTTTTCTTATTTTGACTATTTGGTCTATCATTGCATGATAGGATGCCTGTTTTCCTTGCATATTTTTTTTAGGATAGAGGGATTTTAACTGAAATGTTGTGTCATGTTGTTGACTGTTTAGCCAATTAATTATTGAAGTTTACATTGGATACAATATATTTTTGTGCTCTGTTGACATGCACAGGGCTATGAGAACCTAGTGTAATAGACCATAGGATGAATGGACGTTGATGGATTCTCTAGAGTGTCTGTTTTACTATTACGTTGCGAGACCATAGGTGGGATGGATGATGAGTGCTCCCTCAATGTATCTTTAGTTCCTAGATGCGGTCCATAGGGGTAATTGGATGTTGAGTGATTCCATAGATCTCCTTTTAGTTTCAGATGCAAGAATATAGGGGGAATTGATTGCGAGTGCTTCCTCAGATAGTCTTTGTTATTGTTGAACCAGAGGGGTAAGACTGTTTGAACATATCATAGTGTTTCTCAAACTTGTTTGGTTGAACCAGAGTGGTATGGCTGTGAGTACTTCCCAAAGGTTTACCTGTTGTGATTATCTTATTAATTGATATAATAATTTTAATGAAATTGAAACTATAGAATTGTTTACCTATGTTTACTTCCTTGTTTACTACGTCTTTTTTATTATTTCCTGCTATATATATTCACTAACTATTAGGCATAGATCTTTGGATTGTTTCCTACTGGGATTAGTCTCACACCCTGTTTGGGTCATGCTTTTAGGCCCAAACAGATTATATTACTTCAGATATAGATAAGGGAAAGCGCATGTATACTTTAGGTTCATGATTGTGATGGAGCTGGAGAGCAGGGGACCAAGTTGAGGCTTGTGATGCTGACGAATTGTTTACTTACTTTTCCTTTTACATGGTTTGTTTTTGTATTCCATCACTGTGACTTGTTTGGTTGCTTTCCTAGATTTATGTTTCATGCATCATTTCTATATGTTCTCTCATTGTTTCTTAAATTCAGTCTTACGAAGATTTATACTGTATTGTATTATTACTTCTTCTTCTATTGTTATCTGTTTTACTTGTTCCGTGTTACTTTTCCTATGATGGCATAGTTTCCCCACTATCATACCCTAAGCCCTCAATTCTAGTCAGCAGCCTATGGCGTTCGGGGAAATGTGATTGAGGCCATGTGACCAACTGTGTATGGGGCACCTCTGGGTGGCTCCCAGAACCGGGACATTACATATTAATATAAAAATACACAACCCTTTAAAAAGATACATTTTTGAAGGTACCAAATATTTCCATTTAATGATTTGAATCTCATCACCTTAAAATTAATCATTTATCTTCTGACCAAAAAATATTATTAATCCATAATGATATTTATTTTAATTATATAAATAGAGAATATCATTATTTAATAATATTAATAATATGTAATGAATAAAAATATATTTTTATATTAAAATATTATAATAAAATTAATTATTTAATTATAAAATTTTCAATTTTTTAAATGCATTACATTAAATTTATTAATAAAAAATACGCATATTAAGTATACCTATTAGAGATATGAATTCCAAACAACCATATATCCAATAAACATATTTCCAACGATCATATTTATAAGGGCCATATACTGACATGAGTTATGGTTATTCTTCCATGAATCTATTTTTGTTGAAGAGGAATTCTCTAGTGATTAACTCATTTTTCCTGGGAGGAAAAAATGAATGAGTGTAGAGAGGAAGGGTAAAATTCTTAATGATGATTTTTTTTTCTAATACCCTATAGACAACATCTTAATGTTAAATGTTAGAATATAATTATGTTCATAAGTACCTTCTTCCCAAACCTTCTCTAATCCTAAATCAGAATACATACATCAATGTGGTGTCCATGTATGCTTTCAACGATACTAATCAACTTCTTGATGTTGTTGTGTGGTTTCAAAAAGTATATAACACAATTCCAATGACCTCAAAGGATGTGAGCATGGAAGGAATTTTTTATTTTCCTACATTAGGTGAGGCCCATGACTCTTCTTCAAATTCTATTTCAGATCTGTTAATGTAATCCAAGGAAGAAGAGATAATTTACATGTGAAAAAAATGGCTCACTATAGGATGTTTAAAAAATGTTTGAAACAAATATTGAAGTTTAAAATATTTATATTAAATATATTTTTATAAAAAATTGACATTGCACCATAATTCATGGGTTTAATGACTGTGATATTATCTATGAAAAGATCATCATGACCTAGGAAAACATGGATTATTTCATTGAGGTTGTTATTAATGATGATTTAAATATTATCCTCTCCATAGAATGTAAATTTCAAAGTTTTCATTAATTTAATAGGTTAAAACTACTTTTGAATGTTTTTGTTATGTCATATGGTTATTAAATGTTTTAGGCTTATGGATGTCTGTTCGGGTTCACGCTCAACCCTAGAAAGTGTATTTAAAATTGAAAAATATATAATTTGAGCAAAAAAACTACCATATATCCCATGACCATATATATAATTTTCATATATAATTTCTATATATAGATTTATAAAATAACTAAAATCATTTATCATATTTACTTATATTTAAACATTTATAATATGTTTATAATGATTTCCTTAATTCTATTGTTTCAACCAGGGTTATGATTTTCATGGAAAACCACAATGATTATGATTTTTTTTCAAGGTATTTTTATTTACTTGTGGATTTATTCCCGTTGTATATTGTTTAATGATGTTTCATATTATATTATTTTAACTTATTAATTTTTATCTTACATTGTAATATTTTATCTTAGTAAAATGTATCATGGTTCATTTTATTTTTATCTTTTGATTTGAATAATATTATAAACAAGGTATTAATTTAGAGGTAAATTCGTACTAAAATCATGGGGTGATACATTCTAACACTTCAAAAAAATTACTCATATTTTTAATTATCTGTATGTTTTTGAAATATTATTAGGTACTCATAAAATATGAAATATTTGACATATATAATTTATGATTTTATTTCTACCTTAATATCTTTGGAAAATCTAAGAACTTGTCTTCTCCCCTAACCATTCAGAAAAATTCCCCTCATCATTGGGAATTAAGGCCCATATAATGGAATTATTTTTGATATAGATTCTACAGTCACCCTTTATTTAATAGATGATCCTAAGTTGATTTACGATATGATATTTGATTTACATATTATAAAAATTGATATGAGATATATATATATATAGGGGTTCAATCCAGTCCAAAAAACACAAAAAAAATATAACAAAAAAGGATAATATTATTTGTATGAATTATAATCCCATAAAATTAAATTAGAGAATAGTTAATGACTGGGAATGTGATCATCATAAATCTAACAATTTTCACCAGTACTATAGTACCTAATAATGGGTTTTTTTATTTTTTATCCAATAATGCTTCATATATAAAATGGGGTGGGTAGATCAAGGATCAAACAAGTAATTTGTATTTATAAAGTGGATAATGAGTGTACCTTACACCACATCATTTTCAAGGTCATCTTTAGAATTTATGATTGTATTATATTTCCCTATCTCTATTTTAATTGAAGGATATTTATTTTGAATGTTGTTATTAACCCTTGGTTTTATACACATTTTTTTGTAAGAACTATACATCTCACAATAGAATCATTAGAGTGTGGGTGGTTTAATATGATTATTATTATATTCATTATTCATATAAATTTGAGATTATAGTTCTTTATGGAATTCAATCCCACACTTAAGGAATATATCTATTCTATTGAGATAATTAAATCATGATTCTTTCCATTTTTTTTGTATGATGTAAGATTAATTTTCATTCCTATATGGGTTTTATCATTTTAGTTTCCTCAAAAAACTATTTTTTATTATTGTCTCCAAAATATTGAGAATAATTTGAGTCTCTAGACATTATTTTGATCTTGATATCACATAGAAATATTTATTCATAGCTACCAAAGTAATTTTATAGAAAATTATTTTAGAATACTTAGTTTTAAATTGATAAATAATTGTTAGATTTTTCTTCTATGGTAAATGATAAAATTATTAGTTTAAGTTGAAATTATTGTTAATATTTCATCAAAGGTAATAATGGAATCATACTCATTTTTATTGAATTACAGAAATTATCTGTCAATTTATGTGTGAAGAGTTGAGGAAAAAATATTTGTTAAAAACCCCTCTTTAAACACTGATCATTTCATGGAGATTATTTCTTCCTTAGTTAATTTTTTATTTATAAATCTAATCCATTGGTAGGCATCACATTATACTAGATAGAAATCATAAATTAATTTTCATACTATGAGAACATAAGAATAGAATTTATATTTTATATCATGTTAATCAATTTGTATGCAATTAGTGGATTAGAAGATCTATTAAAGTTCAAATTTTGTTGATGTATAAAAGAATCAATGAAATAACGATCATTATTTTGAGAATTTGAGAGCTCAACATGGTTTATATTATTTTTTATAAGATTATATATAGTTCCATGATGGTTTTCACTAATTCAAAAACCACATTTGCTTTATCTTTAGGTTAAACAACACATTTTCCATCAAAATCATTTTCAACTTGTTTCCTCATTATTCATTCCATTTACTAAAACTTAGAAGGACATTGTGAGTATCATGTAATAATAATAAATGTAATAACATATAGTATAAGAGAAATAAATCCTATGATATCCTATATTATGGAACCATAATTTCAACCTATGAAATTTTGGGTTTATCCTACATTACTTTTGATTTGTCATAGGTTATATTATATTTTATACTCATATTCTAATCCTTGAAAATATATAAAACCGACTCTAATACCAACTAAATTTTACCACCCCCATATTCCTAGATCCAGTCCTTGAAATATAAACATTACACATATTATTTTTTTAAAAGTGAGAATTTATGGATTTATTATACAAATATATTACATCATCTCTATAATTCAAACATTTCTTCAAAAAATTCAAAAACCCAAATATTTCGTTCCTTTGGAGACCAGATACAGAAATGCATTTTTTTAAGTTATTACGTCAAAATCCCCCATAAAAATCCTCATCACATGTTATCCTTCTATACACATAATACCTAATTCCTTTATTTATTACCTATGTAATGGAAACATAAGAAGCGATGATCGTAAATTATTAGTAAGGTAAACAACTTATAAATAATTATTAAATGTTTTTATCATAAGTGTGGGTTTATAAGCATAAATTATATAAATATAATATCAGTTTAGGTAAATATTAAATATAAATTTCATTAATAAACCCCATTGAACTATAAAGGATTCATGAATTTGAAGAGTATTTAGAGAATAAACTTAGTTCATTAAAAATATTAAATATCTACGATGTTGTTACCCTTAAAAAGTAAAATTCTTAGAAATATACTATATAAAACCTTTCTTTATAACCTTGGGTAGTATAAAAATTAGAAATGGCGAGTTCAGATGCCTAGTAATGGTAAAAATAGGCGATATCAATTGATGATCATAAGTGATTATAAGATTAAAATAAGGGTATGAAAAGATTATCATATCTTACAAAAACATTCCCACAAGTCATTGACCATGAAATCATGATTAATGGGATACATTATTTTTTTAATAAATGTTATGAGTCATAAGGGTGTAGAATCATCTGTAATAAGTAATCATCCACGAGAGAATTTTATAAAAAAAAGACATAAGTAGTTGGAATAAATATTAGTATAGAAAACCATTTCCTTAGTCATGGATCACTTCCGAGACTATAATAGTGTGTAGTGTATCATAGATTATCAGGATCACTCCCCATTCACATTATCTCATTTCACTCATCATTCTCATTATTCACTTAGTAAGGTATGGCATCTAAGACTATCGTAGTGGTCTGATTCCAATAGTCGATAGGGCTCATTTTCAATTCTCATTATATTATATTGTAGGATATAAACCCTTGACTAATGCATTATAGGGATACATAATTACAGTCCCACCTTTCACATAATTATAACTATATACATATTTCCCATAATAATTTAAAATCATTAATCATTTCACCATATTTTAATTCATTAGTGTAAAATAAATTGGATTTAAAACAGTATTCTTAATCATCATTACCGTAGTCTATCCAGATAAAGGAATTGCGTGGTATCATAAGAACATGTCCCCAATAAGGCATAAAATTAAATAAACGATGTAAAAATAGCTAAAAATCTACTTTCATAAAATAATTAAAAATATTCCTATAAAATTAAAAAAAATCTTCTATTGTCATAAAATTTATAAACTAATATTCTTAGAAAATGGAAATATGATTTTCTTTGAAAACCCATTAAAACATGTAATGAAATAATATTTAAGAAATAAATTAAATTATGGTGAGAAAATATATTCTTGTGATATATATTAAAAATAAAATATACATTTTATTGTTTTGTTAAAATTTTAATGTAAGTAATATGTAAATTTCATTGAAAGATCTATTATAATTATTTTTAATTAAATTAATAATTAGTAAAAAATATTTTCATCAAAGAATAAAGAAATTATTAAAACATTAATAAAACCATTTTGATGATTATGGATATGGATGGGAAATATTCATGACCATAAATGAGAAATAAGCTCATCTTCTGAGAAAAACATTATTTTAGACTTCTTCAGTTCCAATGAGGGAAAAATGAATGGAAAACCTGAAAACCCATATAAATTATGCAATAAAAAAATTATGTTATATATATATATTATACAGCTCACTTAGTGGAAATTTGAACAAAAAAATTCAGATTAAAATGAGGTTTCCACATAACCATTACCTTAAGTGATGACTTGATTCATACGCACACTAACAACCTATATAATAAATATATATTTATTATAAATATATTATATAATTATATTCATTTTTATATTACTATATATCACCCCCTTGTAATTTATAATTACTCTTTTAGTAGAAATTATTCATTAAAATCAATATTAATGATGTTTATTGTTTTTTGTCTCATGCATATTTTAGTTTGATGATTCATACCCTTCCACATTGTTCATGGTGTCAGTAATTTGAAAATATTAATAATTTAATAAATATGATTTATTTATTTATACATTTATAATAATCCATATATGGTGATAAAAATTAATTATATCACTTTTTTGGATGTGGTAGTCTGTATATATGGATGAGTGAAGATTTAATTTTCAATAAATTGATATAATGAATGTTAAATACTAATATTTCCATATAAAATACTTATTTTATAATAAACATAATATATATTCATTAAATTCTCCCACATTAAAATCCTTGAATGTTTTAGATTGAAAAACCCGTATCACCGTATAGAAGTAGCAGTTCAGACATATGCACGAACGATGTAATCATTTTTCAATGGATATGATGGTAAGAAGGTTGATAATATATTATCTTTGAAAAAACATAATTATTTCATAAAGACCATATCTATACATTAAAACATTATTTATATTTGTATCTGTGACATTATGATGAAAAACTAAACACATTGGTTCTTGTAGAAAATATTTTTCATGCATGCAAAAATGGAGTATTTCATTTCTTAGATAACGGAATATAGGTTTAAGATATAATTACAATTACTATAACAACATTTTAGTATATTAATGACATTTATTTCACTATGTTAATATGGTTTGTGGTGATTTAGAATAGGTTTGATTAAAACGAAGCTATAATATGGTCATTAAAACCATAAACCTCTTTAATGGATAATATCCTTTTAAAAGAACCTTAATGAATCTTGGATAGGTCTTTTGGGAAGACCATAACCTCTTGGTCATTAATAAGGTTGTTGGGAGGGTATTTAGGGAAACATGAAATAAGGTATAGGGATCTAGTTTTGTGTATGTGTCAAAAGAGTATGTTACATTTTATAAGTGATGGGAGGTAAAAATCAACACAACAAATAAAATATAGCTAATGTTTAGTTATATATTGAATATGTATCCCTTTAGTTTAACCCATTAATTGAATCATTATAACCTTAATTGAGTAGAAAAACCTTTTATAATGGTCGCATATTTTTATTATTAAGATTTAATTTGAACTTATTACCTAATCTATTTTGTACTGATTCCAAATATGTAATACATTTTACTTGATTAAATTATTAAAGGAAGAAGAAAATACATTTCATATGAGTATGGGAAATGTAATGAAAACTATTTTTATAAAAAAATATTATATGAATAAAATTGAATTTAAAACAAAAATAATTTATATAATTGAATTAAATGAAATTTATTGAATTATAGAATCAATTATTCTTATAAAATAAAAAGGAAGATAAAATTGAATGCAAAAATTTTAATACTTTGTTAATGAAAAAGGAACAATATAGTTTTCTTTAAGAATTATTATAATATATGTTCCTTAAATTAAATTATGGGAATCTAATTTCAACATGATAGGTTAAAATTCATTATTTTACACCTTGAACATGCCTTTAGTAAAGATAATGGTTACATTTTTTTAAAATATATTTTTCCATAATGATTTTATATATGTTATGGTTTTTTTAAAATCAAGATTTTCATTATTCATCTGAAAAACCATTTAAAAAATCTATCAAATATTCACCAAAACATAACATTAAAATCATAAATTTAATAATGATGATCGTTTATTTCAAATTAAAATTCTATACATTTTGAAACATAGTTTTTAAATAAATCATAAAATTATTCAATAAAAATAAATTAAAAAACATTTTTGTTTACCCATAATTAATTAAATAAGTACTTACTATATATAATTAATTAATTTTACAAAATATATTTCATTTTGTAATATAATAAAAAAAGTCACATAATTTTGATGATGTGTGCATTAGAAGATATCGAAAGCATCAAATTTATTAAATATAAATATATTCACAAATCTTATTGTCCTACATTCTACCCCCAATACAAGAATTTCCCCCTATAAAATTCCATTATTCTAAAGAAATAATTGACCCCACTTATACATAATTAGATCTTCTAGATCTCGTATAGTTTCCACAATTTTTTTTCATCGTATACCTTTTACCTGGTGTGTGATATTATTCTACATCACAATATCTCATTGACCTATAATCGCCACTAGCTGTTCCTCACAATAGGAATCACGTCCAGTTATAAAACCAATATGATTATTACATGTGAAGAATCATTTATGTAATTCTTCATGAGAGATGCATGGAACAGATAATTAATATTAGAGATATTTGATGTATGTTCTATGTTATAATATACCATTCTGATATGATAAATAAACTCAAATGGACCGTTATACCTAGGGCTAATATTTCCATTTTTCCAATATCATAACATTATTTCAAGGTTATATTTATCGAAATACATTATCTCCAACATTAAATTATATATCTAACCAAAGATTAACATTATAAATTTTTATTAACTCTAAGCTACCCTGATGTGTTTATAAATTTATATAACCATCACCGTAATTTCCTCATCTTTCTCTGGTCCTAATAAATTATGTTCCACAACATTATCCAATCATATTTCATTTCATTACATTATTATAGATATTCCTTAATATGGATTCTTCATTATTTTCATGTGAAGAAACATTTTGTAGAAAAAATCAAAAGTAGGATAGTGTTGATCTTAAACACTATTGAAATCCATTGAGAAAGAAATCATCATATGCTCTATATTTCAATAATCCTCTCAGAACGACCAAACAATTGAGGATGATATAATGTGTTAAATCTGGGATCTAAATTCAATTACTAGAAAATAATTCTATATAATATTTATGAAAAATATATATCTGAGATAGATATAATTTATAGTGGTACTCTATGTAATATAACTAACTACTTAATTTATATCATGTTATGTCTATAAATAGAGGAATATTAATTGATAGTATTGAAATTCCTAGATTTCATGAGGTGATCAACTATAAATAAAATGGTGGTATGGAATTTAGATGTCTAGGGGAATTATATGAAAAAATACATATTGATGTTTTACCATTCCCATACAGGTATGGGAAATGATAGTATCATCTTTGTAGACTTCTGAACTTCACCCTTAACTTACTGATAGACCATGCATCCAGATACATACTCTATAATATCCCTTGTCATTTTATTCCACTAGAATTGCTCCATAATTTCCATAGACATATTTTTTCATCAAATATGAATATGTACTAATGAACTATGTGCCTAATCTAATATATCATTATTAAATTATAATATTTAAGGGGCACTTATTTTAGTCTTAAAACATATCATTCAATCAAAGACACTATTGAACCCTTGAACAATCTTTTAATTCATTTTATATTTTAAATCTTATTTTTATACATCTTCAATCTTTCCATAATGGTATGGTTTGACATCTATCTAAGAAATATATAATTATTTACCTTTCTTTATTATTTCAATTTTCATCCTCTAAAATTATATATGTATTTTATCTTTTGTAATCCTTATCCTACAAAAGCTAATATGATCATTCCAAAAAAGAGAATCATCCACCATGTCTACCTTCATAAGGTGGTAATGTATTGATTAGTCATAATATTAAGTAAATTAAAGTCATCTCCTTTGAAATATAATCTAATATTTCCATGTGAATCTATAAATAAATCTTTTATTATCAGTATATATATCATATAGTTCACCATAAAAATAATTCCTTCATAATTTCAATGAAAAATTGATCAATTATATCTGAAAATCATGGGTTGGGTAATTTTTCTCATAAACATTCAATTATAATGTTGTTTAATATATTAAAACATTATTCTTCATGAGGAAGCATCCTAGTCCAGTCTTTGATGCATCATTTTATATCACAAAACATTCTTCGATATAAGGTAATGAGAGCAGAAGTGAGTTGACAAAATTTCTCTTCATTTCTTTGCAATTTTAATCATATTCATCTTTCTAAGGGCCACAAATCTCTTCCACATAAAATTAGTGATTTTATTTTATATCCATTATATGTTTCTCATAAAGCGTCGATAGTATCCATCCAATTAGAGAAAACTACGGATCCCTATCATTGTTTTTAGTTTGGTCAATTTCTTAATATTTTTTTCTTTGAGGGATCAAATTTTAAACCCTCACATGTAATTACATTAGCAAATAATCGTAATTTTTATATCAATAATTCAAATTTTCGAAATATTCCATATAGATTCTCCTTTCTCAATATCTTCAACTCAATCCTTATATAACTTTTATTGTCTTACTTAGTCTCTGAAAATATAAGAATATCATCTAAAAAGACTACCACAAACTAATAAATTTAATCTCTAATAACATTATCCATTAGATCCATGATGATATTAGGGGTATTGGTATGTCCAAATTTACTCACTATAAATTCTTATTTTCTAAACCTCATATGAATGTTTTTCATCGGTATGTCCTCCCTCTTCACCTCAAATTGATGGTATCTGCAATCATGGTTGATGTTGGAGAAGTATTGAGATATACACAGTAGATCAAACAAGACATAAATATGGGATAAAGGATACATATTCTTGATTGTGATCTTTTTAAGGTCTTAATATTCAATGTAAAGACTAATCAACCCATATTTCTTTATAAAAAAAATAATAGGTTCACCCTATGGTGACACACAAGGAAATATGAATCCAATTTCAAAGATTTCCAAGAGTTTATTATTTTATTCCTATGATTCAATTAGATTCATTCTCTATGGATTCATTGAAATAGGTATACCACCATGAATTATTTCAAATGAAAGATTAAATTAAAAAATTAAGGATATGATATGAAATTATTTATAAAATACATTGGAATATTCATAAACAATTAGAATATATTCAATGTTGAGTCCCACTTCCACCATTTCAGATGAATACCATTCATGAATAGGCAGTGAGACCTATATAATAGATGTTACTTCAATAAGAATATCATGTTCATTATCACCAAAATAGATTATCATAGGTTGATTAAAAATATGAAACATGACTTCCTTTGATAGTCTATTTACCTTAGATCTATATAAATATAGCAAATCAATTCCCAAAAATCACATCAAATTGAACTATCAGAAGAATTACAATATTTTAAATAAGAACATTCCGATGAAATTATATCTAGTAGAAGATATTTATTTGATATTTAATTATCACACAATTAGTAATTTTCACTACTAACTTTATTCAATTATAAATGTGTGATAAGAATCATAATAAAAGAATGAATTTTCAATTATAGTGTGGATGATAGGTCTAACTCTAACCAGTTCATTATAATGACCCACCATGGTAGTTTTTATTGTATGATTATTCCATTTTTCTCTCATATTATGAGTTTTTTATCCTCGTCTCTATCATTAATCCTAGTAATCATTCATAGATTGGCATAACTTATATAAAACAATCAATAATTTTATTTTATTTTCTGTGGTGATTTCAGTTGATCTTTCCTCTCATTATTGATCAGCATCTTCTGGTCTCTTTAACATACATTTTCTACAAAGCCTTGTTTTCCACACATAAAACATTTACCAATCATCTTTAGGAAATTTCTCTCATGATTAATTCAACACATATTGTAATACCCGAACCATATTAATTACATTGAATATCACTAAGTTACAAAAATAACCGTATTTTATTTCCCCAATACATCAATTTTAGAATGTAAATTCCAAGGGAATATCAAAACGTTGCGGGATGATTTCCCCTTTTAATGTCCATAACCAATTATGAAAAAGAATCATAACCAGACTATATGATTCATAACATTTAAACAACACAACTAAATTAAATAACAAAAAAACTATAATATTAGAGTGTGGAATCCAACATAATTACTAAAATAATATTAAAAATGAATGACCCAAAATTAATGGAAATGTTCCAATCATTGAACTACCCCAAAATCCACATTACAGAGACCACCAAACTCTATGATCTATTCAAAATACTATATCATTACCCATGCTCTGATAGAAATTTTAGATATCTCCCTTAATCTATATCATGTCAATCACTGTTTTCATATGAAAAAAAGTGAATATGCATGGGTGATTGTCTGTAACCTATAAAAAAACCCCAAAATACAATTACTACAAGCCACTAGGACTATAAATATATTTAATCCAAGGATTATAAAATTGAAATAAATAATATCATAATATGATAAATGAGTTTCCAAAATATTAAATAAAAAATATTTATTGATTTTCCAATAGTGTAATGACCCAAATGAGATTTCAATTCATTGAGTGGAATAAATTCATTAATTTAAATTTGGCACAACCCACCCTTTTTTATCCACATATGAAAAATAAATTAATGGCATCGAACATCGTATTCTCATTAGTGTAGAGACAGCATTTTACCAAGTCATCACTTGTTAGTGTAATCTATCATTGGTACATGTGACCATTGACTTTCATATGTTTCCATATTAAAAGATGTTACTTCTAACCATGATTTATCCCATGTTTCCCAATTTGATAGTGGCACTTTTGATAATTATTTGTCAATTTTTTTCTTATATGGAAGTGGTACGTCTGACAATGATCTCTCAAACAAGAAAATTTATACACACTACATAGATATACTAAGAATACATGTCAAAAACCATATTTATTTGATAAAAACACTTTTTTCTTTTTTCAAACATGTTATTGTAGATATTGATATCATAGATTTCAAGAACCAACCAGTGAAGGAAAATATAGCACAATTTAAGTTCATTGAAATAATTTAAGATACTATGATTGTTATTTAAAGAACATCTGAAAAAAATTATTCAAATAAATGTTGAATGAGGGAATAACCACCTACATCAAAAAAATGAAAAAACAAATGGATGACCCAAAGAAACCTATGAATCTGAGATTGAAATATCATTCCTATAATTGATCCAATCATGATCCCATAAAAACACATCATATATCATAGATCTATACATAATAGATCATATATAATGTTCCATCTGAAAGGATATAATGTTATATAAATATATATGGAGAGAAATTGAACATAAACATACCATTATTTTAGAACATTCACCTCACCTAGTTCTATCGAAACCCAACTTCTCTATCAACATAAAATACCAAGAATGCTTCTGAGAATAGTGGATTCAGAGAGACTGAGATAAGAGATGAAAAATAAGACTTATAAGTGTTAAAAATGAGTTAATATCTCATTTTTTGAGCAGTAAATACAAAAATCATAGTAAAGAAATACAGTTTTGGAAATTTTATACTAAATGTGTGTCTACCTCTACCTCTAAACCACACCCTCATATAGTTATTCAACATAGTCTAGAAAAAACATGTACCAAAAAAACATTTCTATATATTTCTATTTAAAATGTTTCTCTTGGGCACCTGTATATTTTGGGAAATATGTGTGACAGAAGTTTTCACCCTCCAGTCCTCATAAGCTTCTCGAATGGTTTTTTGTAAAAAACTGCAAATTGTTTCCTGACCATTATCATATTGATAATTCTTAAAAAACCTCCAAAACACAAAATAAAATATCTAGTGACTCCCATAATTAAATTAAATTTCTATAAAACTTTAAAATACATAATAATTATACATATTACCTCATAAAAGAAATTTCATATTATCCAAAAAAATTATATATGTCCCCAATAAGGTAGAATCAAATTGTTCCAATATATGAAATGTATCACTAATTGAATGGATCAATTGATCCAAGATTTTTATTTTTGATCACCAAATGACCACCATGGGGAATAGCACGACATGCACCACATTGATTTATTAATGTGAATTTTCTAAATAGGTAAACCTTACTATATAGTTTAGTATCTCAAATGGATCGTTCTACCAGTGAAATAACGTCCACCAATTTCCTAGTTGACAACTCATTAACATTTAAAATCAATAAAGATAATATGATCCTTGTCTATGAGTATGGTAATGGAAAAAATACTGTAGATAACATCAAAGCAACATACATGTTGATATGATTCTCTAAATAATGTTATATAAATCTACTTCATGAAGCCAGAAACCCATGAAATATCATCCTATAAAAGTGAGCCTTCCATGAACTACATAAAGTTTTCACATAATTCCCACTAAATGAAATAAATTCATCATTTTCCCATTGGGAAAATATGGTATTTTATACTCATTGATAACCCATATTATAAAGGTGAATTCAATAATCTATGGTATGGAAATGATGTAGGTTTTGGACCAATAAGAGGAAATGCGTTACATTATTCAAGTTCATTAGTTCTTAAACATATCCCATGACAAGAACATCATAGAAATTATTCCCAAAGTAGGAATGAAAAATTACAACGCAAAGAGTCAGTCTATGAAAACATCGATCACATCAAGATTTACATAAAAAATGGTACTAAGACCAATTATAATCTGACTTCCCTATAGAATGTTTGTGTATCATCATTAAAACATGACAACTAGTTAGTGTGGAAAATTTTCTATAATGTGTACTATTCTAACACTATGATACCAAAACTCATCTTGGTTTTACTAAGATAAGGAGGGACTAGAACTGCGACCCAATACACTCGAGATAATTTTTATCCAGCCCTTTTCTCTCCCTACCATTAAGGTTTAATTACATTATATGGAAAATAAAATATTACCCATACACTTAATTTGACTTATTCTATCATTTTTGTAGGAAGATGTACCTTTTGGAAAACCATGAAATCATCTAGATATACATAACTCATGATCTTATCAATGATTTGACACATGATTCATTCATGATCCAAACTTTTAGTAACACATCACAGAGAGTCTAGTCATAAATGAAAACCACAACCCAAATGATCATTAAAATAGATATGTGGTTGGATTAGTCATTGGTGAGGACATACATAATAAAACAGGATTACAAATCTAGAAATAACCTACTGATCGTAGAGGGTATGTGTCATTGAGGTTATCTAAGAAAACACATCACTCAATTACTAATTTAAATAAAATGTTATCTAAGAACACACAATATAGAATCCTTCAAATAATGTTACAAAACAATAACATATTATAATATTAAATAAAAACTCATGTATGACTCATTTCACATCCTCCATTAAATGATGAGAAACCCTTTAGAATGTACAACAGTAACCGGAGAATTAGATCAATCTATATATCATTGAATGTAAGTTACCATAGTATTACCATGGTAAAAATAAATAAATAAATATATATATATATAATATATCTACTTATGACAATGGTTAACCATTTTAATGGTTATTTAGTATAGTGGCCATTATAGATACCTAGATATCTCACTATTCAGAAGATTTTGTGAAGTTTATCCTTGGAGACATCACCCCCACCAAATTCTATCCCTTATCCATAGTTTCTATCAACCGCTAATAATGGAAAATAACCTAGACATACGAATAGTAACTTAGAAGTAAACTAAACTCAACAAGTAGACCATAATTTTGAAATCATAGTATCTATAATATTCAGAAAAGCATAATTAGACATACAAGTACAAGAAATGTTGCATTATGAAAACAATTTCAACATAAAAATAAATCAAGAATAGGTTTAATATCTACTATATCAAACACCACAATTCCATAAGTAAAATATCCAAAACCATTTTTAATTGGCATGTTGCCTCATTATTATACATTAAAACACACCATCATGTTTTCCATCCACCAATTATGCTCGTAACAGCAATCCCATTGATCCAGCTAAAATGTTCTCTACATCAAAAAACATTCCGGATCATAGATAAATATTTATTTCAAAGGTACTTTTAAATAATTAGATTAAATATTTTATAAAATTATATAACTATTAATAATGTTTTGAACATCATCTTAAAAAAATCCGTTTAAAACCAAAATACACCAATTACATCTTTTAAAACAAATCATTTTCAAAACCAAAAATATAAACTTTTTATAAAAATAATATGTTTATATTTTTTCCTCTATATATCCCTAATTACACTTAAATTAGGTCTTTAAATCTTTACAAAATCAAAAATGTATAAAAATTACATAAAAATTTATAGAAAATCCTGTTTTTATAACTAGTTTTAAATTTATAAAAAAATTGTAAAATAATTTCTCCCAAATGAATTCTATAATTTTAAAACATAGTTGTACTAAATAAATATCTCATTAACACAGATAATATAAACATGAGTAACTAAATCATATGAAAGCCAATATGGACCAGTCACCTCATATGCATCATGTGGTAATTAAATTTATTTTTTCACTCATTATTAATAAACAATATTAAGGTAAAAAAAACTACATTCTGTGCCAAAATCTAAAACATTTTTAATTAAATTTTCACTGGAAAAAATATGATATAATTACTCTAATATGATATTTTATGCAATTATTTACCATGGTTAATAACATTATAGAGAAAAAACTTTTTCTAATAATGAAAAATCAACAAATGATGAATCTATACTATAAAAACCTCCAAATGTCATAAATTCCACATGATTCCATAACCAGTGAACTATTTATTAAAAGGTTTTCAAATACATAAAACATTATAGTATATTTACCTTATTAATATTTCACAACATTATTATTTTGGTACAACATACTTCCACATTCATATACATTAAAGGGAATAATGTCGGTTTTCTATTTCATAATATGGAATTCAAATGACAAAAATTGTTATATTTTTAGTATAATTTCGTGATCATGATCTAATAAACATATGATTTCGAAAATAAAAAATTTCAATATTATTTTTATATTTTAAAAAAAGAATTCTATATTTTAGACTATTCATGGGATGAGATATGTTGTAATAATTTTGAATATAACAAGGAATGAAAATGAAATTAAATTATTTTTATCCAATAATGACATTAACCAAGATAATAATAACTCAAAGTCCCCTAATGATTTTTTCTTAATAATATGAAATATTTTTTGAAAGAAAAAAATCATTTAGTTTAAATTAACACCAATAAAGTCATGAAAATATTTATATTATAGAAAAAATACGAAGGAGTAAAACATGAGTATTGTTTTGTTATGGTATTAAAATTGAAAAACTTTCTAACAATAATAAAAATTAATGCATAATTATCAATTTACTGGCTAGTTATAAATTTACAACAACTTTTTTATAGCATATTTTTAAATTTTCATTTATCAATATCAACTAATTTCCTTCATTAATGGGTTATGCTCGGTTTGATACCAATTTCAGGTTTATTTAAGAAACAAAATGGTATGAATTTATTAACACAAATATATAACAAAAAAATTGACAATAATAATATTACCAAGGATAAAAAAATAACAAATAGTCCTAAACTATTTTCCACAATTCATATACCATGTTGTTTTTAGAATCCATTAGGTCTATCCAAATCGTATGAATCTATTTCAAAAAACAACTATATCATCTCAACATTCACTAAAAAATAACTAATAAATATCACATGAATTATTTCATCGTGGTGGGAAGTTTCTATACTAATGCATGAAACAAATAACTCATCAGAACATCCCATGACGATGAGGTGAAAAAAAACCTAGAATTGCATCTCCACACATTTGATACCTATATCACCCTAGCAATGTGATGTTCAGTATAAAGAGGATAGATACATTTTTTATACTACGAAATTAATGTAACAAAACATCATATCTCCATATACCATCCCAAAATATGGACCTAAACAATTTGATTAAATTTTTAACATCTTAACTCTATCAATTTCAATGAACATATCTGAGGTTCTACTAAAATTAGGTGGCATTCCCAAAAAAAGGTCGTAAATAAATTCCAAGGGATTAATAAAATATTATGTGATGAATATCCCTTTAAAAACTACAACCTATAAAGATAAAAATTAACCAACTAGACCACAACACATGATGAAGTGATTATAAACAATAAATCTTATATAAATAAAAAATAAAACAAAAATATTTGATTCAGGTAGCTGGAAAATGTTCTAAAATAAGTTTATAAGATAATATACCAAAAATTGAAATAATTATCCAAATATGGAACCACCCTGAAATCTATATAGTGCAATCCATAGAGCTCCCAACACTATACCAAACACCATAGCTTCTCTCACACTCTACCAGAAAAGTGAGATATCTCCCATAATTTTCATCATATAAAAAATGTACGCATACACACCATAGTGGAAATGAAAGGGGTGAGTAATCATATTTACTTTGTAAACCCTAATAGACTTTTCTCACATGCCACTACGACAATAATGTGGTTACATCATAGGATTATAAAACAAATATTATTAATATCAGAAGATGATAAATTGATTTTAAAAATATTAAATAAAGTATATAAATATATTTCCCAAAAGAATTACTAATAAATATGATTTTTTTCCTTTCATGTAGTAGCTAAAATTCATTAATTTTAATATCTAATAAACCACCAATGTTTTAATCCACCCAAGCGCATAAATTCATGATCTTAACCTCCTTATACCCATTATTTGAAAGTCACCCTTTCTCTAAATCATCATTTAGTGACCTAATTTAAAAATAATACTTATGACCCTGACCCATCTGAGGATAACATGTTTTAGAGCAGTATATCCAACCATGATCTATCCAAAAAAATTCTATTTGATATCGGTACATCCAACCATAATCCATCCCATTATACCCTATTTAAAGATGGAACATCCCAACATGATTTTTCCCACATGTCTATGAACACACATGACACATAGTTATTAGAACTCAAGTAATAACCTATTTGTATTTTAGAAACACATTAAAATAATTTAATAGACACTTTTTTGGGTGACTCCCACAAACCAATTTTCATGAAATAACTAGTAAAAGAAAATAAAACATTGTTTAAATAGGGTAAAATCATTCAAAATTGGAAGAACTATTTATAATGAAATTAAGAGCCTTCATATGCCAATAAAAGTCACTAGATTGAAAAACAATCACCTCATTATGGGAGGTGAAATGGATTGATGAACAAACTAAACCCCCATATTTGGATTCTAAATCACTTACCTTTAATAGATTTAATCATGACCTCATAAAAACCTCATAGATCATGAATGTTACCATAATATAAGAGATATAATCTTCCATATGAGATGAGATAAGGATATCTAGAGAGATAGAGAGAAAATAGATACATACCCCTAATTTTGAATATCCAACCCACCTAAATCCATATATACCTGAATTATATATCAATAAGAACCTCTATAAATTATTAAGTGAGTAGAAGATATTGATATCTTAATAGGACAGGAAAAAAGTGGGTTTTGAATGTTACAATCAAGTTAAACAATAATTTTCAATGTATTTAACACATGTGGCATGGTTACGCCATACTGTTAAATAAACCATGTGCAAACCATTCACCCAACCCTACTTCTAACAACCCCCTAACATGATTTGTTGGAATTTTTTGAAAACTCATGTTCCATCCGTACATTTCACTTTATTTCTACACTCACTGTTTCACTTGGGAAGCCACATGGTTTGGAAAAAATCATGCACTGCAAATGCACTACCTTCTATCCTAATGTTCCAAACACATGGTTTCTTTGAGAAATAATCATAGTTTTAACAAACCATTATCAAAAAATTAACTATTAAAACAACTAGAAAAATTCCCCAAAACCATATAAAGAATCCAATAACTCAACCCAAATATTACATAACAAAAAAATATATAATAAAATCAAAAGGTACATAATCCTTTTTGTGTTACATTTTTTTATAAATAATATAAATTTTATTTATACCATAAGTTTTTTATTATAATTTCTTTAATATTTTTATTTCTTTCCTTATCCCAAAACACATAAAAATGAGAGTCTACACTCTCTATTTATTAATTTAGGTCAAATAAAATGATTAATTCATCTCTAATAATGTCTCATATTTATAAAAACTTATAGAGACTCAATTTTATTGTACTGAAGAATTATTCAATTTATTTTAATTTCAATGATAAAACCAGAAGCATACATACCATGTCTAGTAAAATATTCCTCATAGGTACTAATTTATTCGTCATACTTATGCTTATGATCATGTAATTCCCTTTCTATTTTCATATGAAGAGTTCAAGGAGAATAATTTTTAAAAATATCCATTTAATCACTTCTCACGTTACTATTATCAATTTAAATTTTTATTAAAACAAAAATTTTATGGAAAAAGATAAAAACCAACAAGTGAAAAAATAATTCAGACACTAATGAATATAAATGAAATCTTAATGACTAATATAATTCAATTAGACGTGACATCCCAAAATTTATTCCAAGACAAATCAATTACCTTTGTATCTAGTTTATCTGTGATAGTCACTTGGAAATGAGAATCCAATTTTTCCCAAGATTGAAAGAATTCATCCACTATAATCTTATTCTCATCATTTCCTCTATTCAAAATAATATTTTCTTGTGTTAATCAAATAACATTGTTTGGTGATGGTATCCACCTGCATTGGTCTCCCATTCATCCCCTCCACGTCCTACTTGGATCCATGAATGATCAAAACCACATCCAGCATTTCTTCCTTGGATTGAATTAGTAGGCCCCATGAATATTCCATGGCCATTGAATCCACACCCGACTGCAAATCTTCAAACATAAATAGTGGATCATCTGTGATTTCAACCTCCGGTCCAAAAAACACTTGTATCCCCTCCTCTGTGTATGTAGTAGAGACTGTACTCTCCATCACCTGAAATTCACCCACAGCATACTTACATCCCTCACAATTGATATGCTTCAATCTCTGAGAGACCAAATTTATATTTATGTTCAAAGAGCGGTCCCCTAAGTTTAACTCTAAGCTATTACTTCTATCCTTTCTTGATGATCTAGTTTCTATAGTCTTTGAGGTATTTGAGTAGTCTTTCTGGGGTCTTGGTTGTCCTCCCAGAAGACTGGGAGATTTCCAGTCAAGAGGTTCCCTTGCTTCCCTTTAATTGATCTAGGCCGAACTAGAGCCTCATTCTCATAGTTCAATATTGTCTACAAGACCCCATCTTGAACAATATCCTCCTCCTATTCTGACTATAAATATCCAACCTGATTTCATTTCCATCAAGGGATGACAGTTTTCACCCTTTAGGGTCCTCATTCTATTTACCTTATGAATTAAGGGGCAAGAAGAAATTGTGCACCGGGGTTGGCTTTGCAGCCTTTCCAAAACGTGGCACCTATTGACTTAGGGATGTTTCCTCATATGTGTAAAATACCTGAGAATCCTAAATCACCCTAATAGCATCATGAGAAACAAAAACACCATGTTTATATGGAAGATCAGACTCCTGAGGTTGAATCCCCCTCCCTGCCTGAAGGGTCTTAGATAGTAAAGGAGAAGACCTAGAAAAGGGACCTCCTAGGGTTGCTTCTATTGTATTTGGAACACCCAAATCATGAAACAACATAGAAAAAATTTCATCCATTCTCAGTTCATGAGGACTCAAATTAACCAGTTTAAGAAGAGAAAAAATGGACCCTATGCACATGGCTCCAAACCATTGTTGTCTAATCCCACACCCTCTGGTGTAGTGAATATCACACATCACATGTTATGGTTTTAATTTCATACACTTTCCTAGTATTATTGATAAGATTCCAGTAGTGATCAGCTTCACCTTACATTTTATACATATCCAAAAACAACTTTCACATGGTTTGGGAAATGGAGAATAGAAAATAGAATCTCAACTTCATTAATCCACTACTCAATAAGATGTTAATTGGAGGAACCATTTATTTAAGGTTAACATAGCTACCTAAACTACTCAATGGTGAGTTCTTCCTTCATTTGTACATTTATAAATTCAGATTTATTCCTAAATCCATTCATAGCTTGAGAGAGTTGGGTGAGAATGACATAATTTTATTCATCCTAGATCACATTCCATTTGTTTTCCCATGCGGAAATCCATTACATTGATTTTCATGTCTATTATTCACTAGAATACCTTATATTCCATCCATTAACAGGAACCAAAAACATTAATGTGAGTATCACGAATAAATACCAAATAATCATAGTGGAAAATAATATAAAAATTATAAGGATTCCTATAATTTAATAAATTATATCACCATATAATCAACCCATGGTACACTAGGATTAAATATAAAATATAAAAAAAAATCTCATAATGGTTCATCATGAGAATGTGAATTATCCAACCCATATCAGCAATGGGGGTCTAGTCAGGTGTGCATTCTTAGGTGCACTCATCATACATTGATTAAAAATTGAGTGGATATTCAATCACCCTTTTTAGGGTGATAAGCTCTAGGTTCATCTATTCCAATACTATATCCACTTTCGAATATATAAAATGGGATATAATTTCTATTAAATTGCATTCTATATATATATAAAATAAAATATATTTTGTATATTTTGACATTGATCAAGGTTTCTCTCAAAAGTTTTTTTATAAATAAACAATTTTGTGATACCTAATTAGGTTACTCTTGCACCACATACAAAAATATTATATCATTTTATATAAATTTTATACATTGATATTAATAACATAAATGCCATAAAAGTAATATATTATATTCATTGAATATTATATACATAAGAAACTTACTTCATGTAACATCTTCAACATCTCCCACAAAGTCCATCTCATAAATTACCTATATTAGTCATATCCTACATAAAAAATTTATTTCTATTATAGGGAAATGGATACATGATTTTTAGATAAGATACAAAGTAAGGTTAGACATGGGATATATCTACTAGTGATAATAATCGGGAATAAGATAAGAATATGAGTATGAGAACATAATCATAACTTATTCAAATATACCCATAATTCGTAGACCATAAATATTGATTCCAAGCGTAAAGCATTTCAATAATAAAAAAAGAGTCATAAGAGTAAATAATCAACAATAATGATTCATAATCCATGATATCATATCATAATCACAAGACATAAGTTTGTTCCAAATGCATACTCATAGAAAATTATTTCTACAATCATGGATCACATACAATACTATCAGAATTGATAGTGTACCATGTTGGATATGGGTAACTATTTATTCGTATTGTTTCCTTAATCATGTATCACTTCCAATAATTTTATATTGGATATTGTATCATTATATATTATGTTCACTTACTTTTCTCATCATTTTCTTATTCAATACTCATTGCCCAGACTATCATAGTGGATTGGGTTCAATACCTATTCTCATCATATTATCATATGAGATAGCCATATTTACCAAATTCAATGAATTTATATATTATTTTGGGGTCAACCATTAAATAATTAAAACCATACATATATGATAAAAAATATTGTAAAATCATTCTTCATTTCATCAATTCTTAAATAACTCATTGTAAAGAAACATGTCTTCTAAGAACATTCATAGACATCATCATCATAATTAATTGAGAGAATATATTTTTATGTGATTATAAGAAAATATACCATGATAATAATAGCATTACTTAGTGTATCATGGAATATATGAAATATACCCATTACAAATCACCATAAATTTTTTAAAACCAAGAGAAAATATTAATTTTTTTTCAAAACCAAGAGAAAATGTTAATTTCTTTTAAAAACTTTTAAAAACTACAATTCATATAAAATTTGGAGTAGTATTTTCTTTGTAAAAAATTCAAAAAATTTAAATAGAGTATCATGATGAAAAAATTTTATGATGGTAGGGAAATAATTTCATGTCAAATATATTAAAAATCATTCTTTTCATACTTCTATGAAATGTCACATGTAATTTGTATGGAAAATATTTGAAAAGATTATTTGTAATCATTTATAAAGAAAGTAAAGTGTGGTTTAAATTATCTTTATCAAAAAAAATAGTGATTTAAAAATATATAATAAGATATTTTTTATAAATATGGTTATGGAAGAGAATATATTCACAACCATAAAATAAAAATAATTTCCTCTTTTCTTATAGACATTACTTTGGTCTTTATTAGTACCATAGAGGGAAAATAAAAGGAAAAAAATAAAAAATATAGATGAGGAAAATTAATGTGTTTTAATATATAAATATCATGCATTTTCCCCAATAGAGACTTGAACAGAAACAATCCAGACTAAGAAAAGAGGATGGAATAAATTCCTTTCCTCGAGTCTTAACATGATTCATACACACTATAAACCTATATATAATAAATATAAATATTTCATTAATATATTAATGAAATATATTAATTATTTTATAACTATATAACCCTCCTTTATAATTTCTAATTACAGATTTATGACTAATTATTTTTTTTAAATAACTATTATGGGTGTTAACGATTTGGTTTCCAATTCAAGTTTTAGTTTTACGGTTCCAAAAAAATCCATTTTCATGGTTTCATAATCTCTATAATATTAATAATTTCATAAATATGATATTTATTCATTAATTACAATTTTTTTAACATAAATGTATGGTGATAAATAATTAATTATAAAACTTCATCGACACTATAGTCCATATGTACACACGAGTGATGTTTTAATTATCCAAAAACTAGATTTGAGTAAATTTATATAATAATATATCCTAATAATGTAATAAAAATATAGAAATATATATTAAACATTCATTTAACTTGACCATATATCTAGTATTGTAGGGCGTACTTGAAAAATGAATAAAATTCCATCATAGAGGTGGTAGTTCACACATACGCATGAATAATGTAATCATTTTCAATGAATAAGATGGTAGAAGCTAGATAATATTTAATCTTTATAGAAAAATTATTTAAATCATAATCCTCATATATATCCATTATATGCTTCTTTTTAACTTGGTGTGTCATATAGTAATAAAAAAATGAACACATCACTTAGGGGAGTCTGTTTTTGGTATGTACTCACAAGCGACGTTTTTGTTAATTATAGGATAGAAATTGGTAAAAATATTTTTACCATTAACATAATAATATTTAAGTATAGTAAAGATACTCAATTCACAATTTTAATATGGTTAGTGAAGATTGGATTAAATTTTAAAAATAATGAAACTCGAAAAAAGATTTGTAAGAACATATACCACTTTGTTTCATAATATATTTTTAAAAACACATTATGTATTCTTAGTGGAGTCTTTTGGGATGACCAAAACCTCTAGGTATTGGATAATGATATTGGGAGGGAATTTGGGTTAATATTAGTCTATATAAGGGGATCAATTTCTGTAGTGGAGTGGTAATATTATGATATCATTTATATGTGATGGGATGTTGAAATACACTCAATAAATCAGTTAAATATAAGGTTTAGTAATATATTGAAACCTTATCAGATTGATATAAACTAAATAACTAAATTTTTCCTTAATTGAGGTGAATTTGTTTACCAAGGTAACTTATTTTTATAATGAAAAAATTATGTTAAAATTTTAACATAAAATTTATTATAATATTTAAAAATATTTGTTCTATTTTAAAATATTTCATTCATGTAGTTGTATAAATTACTTTTAATACAAGTATTCAAAATTCAATGAAAAAAGTTTTTATCAAAGATGAATTTTCATGCATTAAATTAAATTTACACAAAAAAAATTCATAAAATTTAATCCAATGAAATTTAATGAATTATGGATAAAAAATATGTATTTCATGACATTAAAAGGATTCCAAATCTAAATGGATCACTATGAATAAATTCATATATAAAAAGGGAAAAAATTTATTCCCTTATATTTACGTATACATTATGTTCTAGAAATACCATCTAGGGTTTTTAAATTCAACATAATAGTATTATGTTCATTATTTTACACCTTAAAGATATAATTAGTTGAAAAAAAATTTAGATGTGTTAATGTTTTTATTATATCATAATATTTGTCACAAAAGTTGTTATGGTTGAAAAAATGGTATTTTTTCTATTCACCCAAAATCAATCCTTTCAAGAAAATTTTGAAAAATCACCCTAAATTTTTTTGAAATTCTAAATTCAATAATGATGTTCATTTTTTCAAATTTATATTCAGAAAATTAATATATATATATATATCATATAAATATACATAATATAAAATAAAAATCATTGATTAATTATATCATTATATCTATTAATTAGTTAATTATATTATCAAATTTTTTATTTAATAAAATTATCATATATATAATAGTTTATTATAATAAATTACTATTCACTTATGTTTTATTTTAGGTGTTTCAAAATCTATCAAATGAGTCGAGTTTAATAAAGAGATATATATTCTGAAATCTCAATGTGTTATAATAAAAAAGTTAGAAAATATAATCATATAACTAATATTTAAAAATCAAAATGAAATCATGATATTTGTTTATAATGAATTATAGAAGGATATATAATCCCCAAAGATCATATATAACCCAATGAGTAGGAGTTTAGAGACATGAGTCCACAATCGGGATCCACTGAGCATAACATAGGTATGTGGAATAACATTTAAGTATATATTAACTATAAGAATAGGAAATCACTACATTCTCTACATAGATAACCACAATATTATTCATACACAACCATGTCGACAATGATACATGTAATCATATACATGAACAAAATTTTGAACAAAGCTACATGCATTCAGGTCTACACATAAAATTTTAAAACAAATAGTTTTACCATCATGTTCAAATAAAAAATAATGATCGATGATATCTAAAATCACCTCTACAAAAAAAAATTAAAAAAAATATATCCAAAATAATTTCCACAATAGAATTCTGAAAAAACCGATCCCCAATTAAATCCATTCACAATATTTTTGTGATCATGAAGATGCAAAAACATATGAAAAAATATATCCATAATCATGTATTTTAAAAAAATAATTATCTTATGATATATAAAACATTACCCAATGTATTTGTGGGAAATAATAGACTCATACACCACATTATGATAAACCATTTTATACAAAAATTTATAATTAAATCATGGCCTAATAAACCCATGGTAATTAAAGGGGTTTCATGAGAACATACATTAGAAATAATCATAAGAAATCAAAAGAAAGATTATATAAGGTATCATTAGAAAATATCATCAGTGATACATAAAAAATTAATGTTATTAACATAGATGAAAAACATTTTTATACGATTATTAAAAAAAATTATTTTGAAAGATAACTATGTATATCCTTTAGTTTTGATATCATTTATGTGACACCCTGACCCAAGTTAACTATATTTTGTGCATTATTACTTAACATTGTCATGATCAACCGAATGACTGATCAGTTTAGTGGCCTTTGAAGTACTAGATACAAAGATAAGTTTAATAGTACATTATAAAATGGAAAAACCACAACATTGTGTCTCCTTTTAACACACTCATATACCTTACCCTATTACTCCAGGTCAATCATAATATACTTATTCGCAACCTAGGAAAAATAAATCCTACGAAATGGGTTAGCTCAAATGCTCAGTAAGGATAACAACATAGCTGAAACTATCCTAAGTAAGCACAAAACATTTAAGACAGTGTATAAAACTAAATCTATATCCTTTTAAAGGTAATCATTAGCATAATATGGGAAAGATAAATCAAGTAATTCCATTTACTTATTCACATGGATATTATACTAGTTGATTAATAACATGTAATATCAATAGCTTATTTCATAATGATGGAATTTCTAATGGTGGACATCATAACCATATAGTAAAGGCCTCATTCCAAGACTACAAATAATAACTTTTCCAAAGCCTTGTTCCAAACCACTAGTTTGACTCATTAGACCCACCGATGCATCGAGGGGCTATAGCAGGCCCTGCCCGTCACATTAAAGTTCTAATGCATTCCTCATATGAAAAGGGTCAAACATAATCTAAACATTCACACTAAAACTAGCATACGAAATGTCAATATTTTAACCACAAACCAGGAATGGTTTAAAAATAGCACACCCACAGTCAATCATAACCCATTCAATACGATATGGAATATTGAGTTATAATAAATCAACCTCAAACAATAATAATTAAGGATATTGACATAGATGAAAATAATCAGTAGAACTATTTGATGAAAATATCCCTTTTCATGAAAATAGTTGATAGTCTCCCTATTTATTAGGAAGCTGTTAAAAATAGATTTTTTAATCAAAGAGTCCCATATCACACTTAATCTTTTAAATGTATTTATATTTTTAAAATATTTATGTCCATATAAATAAATCTATAAGGCCATTTTTAAAAAACATACCTTAATGACAAATATTTAGACGAATAAATCCTTAAAACATTTAAAATAATATTTTAGTTAGAGTTCCTAACCAAATGAGAGATGCTTGAATACCAAAAATTGAGGTAAAAAAATTATAATATCATGAGAATAATTGGATTTACGATATACTATGAAAAAGTATATTTTATACACCATCTAAAATTTAATTGGTTCATAAAAACAAAGAAGTCTCAAGGGAATATAAATTGAGATTAAACCACTTATAGACACCGTATCCTTAGGTAATGGATAAATCAATGACATATTTATGATTGAAAAATTTAAATACACTCAATATGATTGGATATTTATTGTAAATCAATCTAAGGACACTCACACATATTCATTTAAAAACAACACCAATGACTTGGATTTTTAACTCAATGAATTAAAATTGAATTCACATTACTCTTATCAAGTTCATATCATCAACCTAAAAATTTATCAAAGGAGATATTATGTGCATAAAATGTATATCTACATAAAGGAAAGTGGAAATTACTACCTAAATAAATAAATAGTGAATTCACACATAAACATGGAGTAAAATAATCAATGAAGTTTTCATAAAACCCAATGAGTGGAAATTGAAATTAGAAACTCCCTTACCGATTTGGTATCTTATGAAACATACGACCATGAAAGAATGATCATAAAATGAACAATTAAATACCCATAAAATAAATTATATTACACGAAAAATATTATCATGGGAAGAAAAAACACCACACAAAATGAAATTGTGGAAATATTGCATGAATCTCACGAAATAAAATTTGAGATGAAAACCCCTTACCTTGTACTTTTCCTTAATAGATGGTAGGTTAAACTCCTTTATAATGGTGAAATAATAGTTATTAAATTATATAGGAACCACATACAGAAATATGATATCATATATGATCATCTAATATTTATTTGTTAATGATATTTTAGTATTATCGTTGTTTAGGGTGTTAACAGATTCATTTTACATTATATGTTTTGTTACGTACGTAGTTTATATTATGGATAGTTTGTTTTTTATTCATATTATGAATTATTTCAAGTTATTAAAAATTATTTTTAATCATCAGATGAAAATTATTCCAAAATAGTTACAATGGGGAACAAAATCTCATCGCGTCGTGGAGACGGTAAGCTGTACGTACGCACGAGCGACAGTATCATTCTATTAGTGGTGAAGTCATATGTAATCTGATTTTATATTATACATACATAATTATCAACATGTTATATTTATTATTTACATTAGTTATACTTATTACTATACCCATCCAAATAATTAAGTGTTGAATAAAAAACTACACCACGATATGGAGACGGTAAGTCGTACGTATGCATTTATGGTGACCTTGTCAATCATAGGATAGTTAGTATAATGAAATTGGTTGTACCATATTTATAATAACATGTAATTAGGTATAATGTACTATATTTATTATTTTAGTATAGAAACAACAATTAAAGTGGAAGTGGAATAAGAAAAGGACTGTGAAAGTGGTGATGAAGTAATTACCTCCTCTTCAGGTTCTTCCTTTTGATGTGAACAAAAAGCTCCATAGGTTGTCTTTCGGATAAATGTATGGAATATATAATGAATATAGGGTACATGGGAGGATATTTTAGAAGGTTTTGGCAGATCCAAATGTCTTTTGAGGAGTCAAATTAATAGAACAGGAAGTACAATTTTATACGATAGGTGAGGGACACTTTAGGAAGAACATGAAATATTATTTAATAATAAAATCATTTTTGGTTTTTAATAGCACCAAATGGATTTATTTCAAGGATAAGGTGGGTAAGGGTCGAAAAAATCTCAACCAACGGGTTTTATACAAGTTTAAGTCCCATTACTTACCTAATATTTTATATTTTTCTCTTAGTCAAATAGTTTAACATTTATCATTTCTTCTTGTATTTTTTTATATTATGGTTAATAAACATAATATAAAATTACAATAGAACATAAATTGGATCATTAATTAAATATCTATCTTTTATAATTATTTTGGCCGAGCCTTATATTTTTAGGACTATTTTGTAATTTGAAAAAAAATAGAATATGTTTTAAATACTCGTTTATGTCAATTTTGCCATTATTTCGTTTTTAGATTTTGTAAAATTCCTAAAAATATTATTTCTTCCCAAATAATATATTTAATAAACCCTAACATGTCACATTAACCTATAAAATTCGTGGAATGCATTATAAGTTTCAATTTTCATTTAATTTAATATTTATAACGTTAAATATTTTAGTCTTTCATTAATAAGTTAATTACTGCATCATTATTGTGTTGTAAATAAATTTAATTATTTAATGTCTAAAAATTATAAATATAATACCATTATGTATAAAGTATTTTTATCATTATCATGAATATTTATAGGTGTATTTATATTATGTGTAACAATATATTAAAGATAATTCAGTTATTAAACATTATATTTATCACTTTTAAATCTTCTTTAAATAAAATATAATAAATGTCTTAATCTAATAAAAGTGTATAAAAAGGATAATATTCTTCTCCAAAGTTTAATTTTCTTTGAAATTCAATTATCCAACAAAATTATGGAATGTTTTAGGGTAATTTTAATATCATTTTTACCATTAGATACCCTATTTACTTTTAATATTGGTAAATAAAATTCATAAGTTATTATTCACCAAAAATTATTTTGATCCTATTGAACAACATTTTACTTACTGATTTCAATTTTTTTTCTCATAAATTTTAAATTTATTTCACAGAAGCTGTAAAATTATGTTTTAAGCAAATTTGAAAATGTGCCTAGAATGTGGGTAAAAGACGGTAAAAAGTTCAATAAAATTTTATATGTATAATCATATTAAAAAATGACTTAAATAAATTACATTATAATAATATAGGTATTATGTATCTATTTTTACTTTAAAATAACTTCAAATTAAAAATAATTATTTAAAATAATCGGCTTTAATCAAAAACACTATGTTCTTCAATATTCATCAAAAAATGAACGTTTTTAGAAAAATACCAAAAATTCACCCAAATATAATTTTGATATTCCAAATTGAAAAAATGATGTTTATTTTACCTAATTAAAAACATAAAAGTAATATTATCTAATTTAAAAAATATTTTCATTGTCAAAACCAGAAAGTGGGTTTTTGGGAAATAAAAACTATCAAAAGAATGATATGTGTTTATGTCCGATTTAAGTGTAAAATTAATTCAAATTACCAACATTGGATTAAATGATAAAAATATAATCTAATTATAATTCAAAACCATTATAATGTATAATTTAATAGTACGAATTATTTTGACTAAAAAAGTCATTTTCAATTAAAATTTATATTTTTCACTATTAATCAAAATATTAAAGTTATCTGAAAAGGACTGAAAATTTATCCAAACTACATTTGTATTTCCAACATCTAAAGAAGAATATTATTTTGTCAAATATAATATATAAAAGTTTCAAATAATGGACTTAAAAAGGGTTCTCCCTTAAAAGGAGGTAGAATTACATTTTTTTTAAATACTTCTTTTATCGTAAAAATTGAGTTTCTTCTTATATTATGTCTAAGATATACATTATATAGATGTTAAAATTAAATGGAGTATATAAAACATAAAAATATGTTAGTAATATTCATTACCACTTTTTGAATAACTAGTTTGGAATGTTGTGGTGCGCTCGAACTCGATGTTGCATGTAGAAAAATCAATTGAATTACATTAATGAAAATAACTTACTATGAAATCATGGGGTGTTACAATTTGATTAAAATTAAAAAATGATTGAGATAAATATGAAAATAAATTTTTTTAGAAAACATTAAAAAAAATTAATGGAAACATTCTAAAAATTATTTGATAAGAGGTCAATAAAATTTTTCCATGCAGAAAATGTTAAAAGAAGAATATTTTCACACTATTCTAATTAATGTAAAATCAATAGAAAATAAATTATACACAAAAATTAAATAAATATTAATTTCAAAAACAAGTAAATAAAGAAATATTTAACATATAATTACATTAATAGATCATATAATTAAAGATAAGTACGTCTATAAAATAATTTGATGAACATTTACATGAGGGAAAAATTTTCTCAACTAAAAAAATAGATATAAAGACGGCTCTATTAACAAATTTTTTTCCGTTCAATAGTGATCAATATCTGGATGAAATAGTAAGAAGAAATTTAAACCCCTAAAAACTATTAAACAAGAAAATATATTCTTATTAGGATTGAAATAATAACCATTTCACTAAATTGAGGTTTAGAAATAAGCAATATCGATTTCAAAGTGAGATTGGAAAGAAAGACTTACGACTTAGGTAACTTTTGAACCTAAATAACATAAAAAATATATTAATTTAAAAATAACATTGAAAACATGATAAATATGTTAAAATATATTCTTCATACACTATAATCAACACCTATATAATTAAGTTGTATAATAGAAACATATCATACAAATATATAATTGAGTTTATAAACTCGTACATTTAATCCTAACTTCCATGAAAGAGATTTAACATCATGTATAATAAAAATAACCATATTAATCAATTAGTTGATAAACTTTATAATATATATAAGAAGTTTAATATAATCCAATTTTAATCATTCCATAAAAATATATTAGTTAGTTATTATTCAATTTCATTATCATATGTTGGTAATTCTGATTTCTTTTGTACTTTTTCTGAAATGGAGATGTCAGTCATAGTTATATGATACCATGTTCATAATTAAAAAAATATTAAAGGTAATGTAATCATTATGATATACCAATTTATCCAATACAATGTCAAAATTATAGAATATATGGACATGGTTGAATGGAGTGAAATCCATAATGAGCATGCTTTGTGTAATTTACGGATAACAACATGTTGCTTTATAATGACCATTACTATTATTCCTCATTCAAAAATTGTATAAAGGAATAAATTAGTAATTAATGTAATATATCTCCAATTTTAAATTCCTGATTCATATTCCTTATTAAAAGGATGACATTTTTAAAATATCATTAATGTAGGTGGTTAAACTGACCCAAACAAGAACATGGATTACTAATGAAAGGATTGACAACATAAATTTGTTTAATAATAATAATATTTTAGAATAATAATAATTAAATTATTATATCATAATTAAAATAGAGAATTATATATAGGAATGTTTGATATGATAAGGTTATTGAGAATGATGGTGAATAACTATGTACATACTTTAATGAATTTTTCTTATTCTCCAAATAGAATCCTTTAGAATTAAGAGTTTTAGATTCCTTACTTGGAGTACATTATAGAGAAATTAAATGAATTATTACGGTGGGGAAAATGAATAAGGATTCATCAAATATTTTAAGGATAAAAATTTACTTGGAATGTGTATTTGAGGGGCCCTTTTTTAGGTGAGGTTTGAGTGAAAATTTCACACGTTTTCATTCCTTAATGTATCATGTTTCCATTTTGCAGATAAATTGTATAAAAATTAGACAATAATAGGAATGGGATATTATTTTTTCAATAAATACCTTATATATACCTTTATATATAGGTTTTTATGATATTTTAACTTTTTTTCAATTTAGTTTAACCCCCTTTTACCTTATTTTTTCTTTATCATTGTAAATTAATTTTTACCTCAATTTCTTATTTTTAATAATAAAAATTAAAATAACCTCATTAAAAAAATATATTTTAATGATTTAAACCTTTTAATTTATTTTATCTATTTAAATTTCTAAATATGAGAATCATCTCATTTAAATTAAATATAAATATATATAAAATTATTTCTATATAAAAATAACAATGTAAAATTTATGTGTTATTAATCTTCATAATTATAATTTTCTAGTTAATTGATTGGTAATGTTTTTTTAAAATTGAAACATATTCTTATAAAAATTCATTAAATGTAATAAATTTAATTAATTAAATTAAAAATAAAAAACACTTTAAAAACAACCTTTTGATAAATGCACCCTAGTATAATTAAATGATTTTATTCACGTCCCCTTAAAATTAATTATTTATCTTATAACCATTAAATTATATAAATCAATTTGAATATTTATTATAAATATAAAAATACTTCAAATCATTATTTGACAACAATAATAGTTTGTGATGCCTAAAAATATTGTTTTATAATAAATTTTATTAATTAAATTTTATTATTTCATTTTATTATTTTTCATGGTTGAATTATATTATTTTAATTTTTTTACGAGAAATTAATCATCTTAAATATATTTATTGGACACATTCATACTGAAAAACCATATATCCAATAACCATATATCTAATGACGAAATTTACAAAATCAATATATCTAATGGACATATACATATAATGTTCATATTTCATTTTTAAAAATAGTCTTACAAACATAACTAAAATCATTCAATCTATTTAGTTACCTCTCAATATTTTTATTATATTTATATTTTTTTACTTTCATTCCATAGTTTCAATTGGTTTGATTATCTTTATTAATGAACATATGGATTAGGATTAAATGTTTTTTATATTTTTATATATAGGTGGTAAAATTATATTTTTATTACGGATGCTTCAAATTTTATTATAATAAAGTAGTGTTGGCCCTACTATGATATATTGCCTTATGGTTGAATTAGGGTATGTTATATTAAAAAATTCCCCCCTTAGAACTTGTTTCATCATTAAAAAACTAGCTTCTCTTATTTTCTATCCAATTGGAATGGAATAAATTGAAGACATAAATGTGAATTTTACTTCTTTGAATATAATTATTTTAATCCAAATATCATACAATAAAATTGTGTCCCAACCCCCTCACTAGACAGGAACTCATTATATGATGAAAATGAAGAAATATTGATAATGATTCGGGATTCCCTCCTATAGTAGGCCACATGTTAGTGACAATCATTGAGGGTATAAAAATTAGACACATGGGAGGCATTATCCAATATAATATAGAACCATGAGATATGATAAACAAACACCATGAAACTCTGGTATAAAATATAAAATAAAAGAAACCAAAACCCTTATATAATTCATATATAATGCATACAACAGCAAAGAGTGTCCAAATAAATTACCAAATGAAAACCCTAAGGTAGTGACACAGAAACGAACATAATATATGGTATTGTAATTTCCACCACGGTTCGTGTAGTTCTCTTAAATACTTGATAAATAGTTAAATATATATATATAGGTTGAGAAAACATGTATACATGGTAACATCACACATAGATTCACTCGTGGGTATTTTAAAATGTACGTACTAATGAACTTGTGTGTTAATAGTATAACCAATAACACCAGATCAGGTCAACTAACCAATCTCATCATCACCAAGGAACACTCAACAAATAAGGCAACCAATTATAATGAATGAATAAGAATAAAATTGATAAAAGGTTTCCCCTCACCACTTTACCACTTGTTTTCCTCTATCACCACCACACAAAACATATTCTCATAACTTATTTTAGATTTAACAATGGGTTTCTCATAACATTACTCTTTAATTTTTATGTTTATTCTCACACAAAAGAAATTACTTTGGTAGACCAATATATTATCCATATATAAGTGGTTATCCATTAATTCAATCTTCTTTAAAATAATTACAAAATTAATCATTCTATAAACACATCAATATCAACAGAAAAAAGACTCCCAAAAGTTATGATTTTCAGTTATACATCAAGCATGCATATTATCAATAAAAATATAATCAGTTTGTGTAAACATTCCATTAAATACCCTTACCCTTAGATTTCAATTAACCCAATAATTTCTCGTCATTAAATTATTTCATACCATGTTACCAATGAATAAAAAATGATCCCTCCCACATATATAAATAGAAGATGGATGAAGTATCTTCTAACTCATGACAATTTATCTAAACTAATGTTAATGGTTGGAGTAGTAGGAAGACATACACTAAAACAAAAAAAAATGGTCAAACTACAAGATCGTACTAAAAATCCCCCCACATAATTACCTTACCAAAACACTATAAAAATAAATAACACTCTTTAAAGAAACATTCCCCAGATGATGATAAAATAGAAAACTCAGAGAAAGAATGAAGGGAACTCACCTAGAACCCCCAAGGATCGAACTACCAAGGTCATGTTTGAAATCCAAAGATAAGGGGATAAATGACCTCATAAGGATGAACATAGGTCACCAATGAACTGGGAAAATGTAAAAACAATTACAAGGTTTAATGGGATTTTGGATTTTATACCCACTCTAAAAATATATAAGACCATGGTGTAGAACCACAAACCACGACACAAAACTGTTGAAAAAGGGAATGAACATGGTGTAATGTATGAGAGCCCAATTTAGAGAGGATAGTAAAATAATCTTATGATAAACATAGTAAGATCCATGTTTTTTTAAAAACTTGGAAAGGGACCATGGTGAATGAGGAAACATAATTTTTTTGACCTCAGTAATCGAGAAGGAGCCTACACCACAACCCAGCTCTATGGTGATGCTACAATGAAAACAAAATATGAAAAAAAAATTATAATTCCTCAGAGACTCCATTACATATATTGGTGACCAAATTATTGCCATTTCATGTTTTTAAGAACAACTAAAATCTATTTAAAGGCTCCACAAAATATCTTCTACCTTTATTCAAAAACTATGCAAAAAAATGGAAATAGAAGGGTAATAATATACATCAGTCTGAGAAACCATTGATGTCTTATGTACAATGTATATTCCATCCCATGTGTTATATCACATGACTCCATACTAAAAAATATATATATCATCTGAGTAAATCCATTAACTCCACCTTTTACTTTCCAACTCCCTCAAGACACCTCCACTAATAGAATCGCCATAATGTAATGGGTCAGAAGGACTTATGCATTACATCTTATTCCTCTTAAATAATTATCCTCCTTAAGAATCAATACCATCCGCAAATGGAATGTGGTATAATCTTTGACATTACCATCCTATGAGATTCCTCTCAAGGATATTATAATAACAGAACACTACTAAAAAACACCATGAAATATTGAAAATCCTCCTGAAAAATTTAATACAACCACATATTTTACATTAGCTACAAGCCACCTTTACTTCTCAAAACCATCTACACCATCATTTCTACCTCCACAAGGGGAAAGTTAATAAATACCTCAAGCATTACACAATAGGGTCCTGAGAAAAAAAATTAAGGATTTTTATCTTCAATATCAATATATTATACACTTTTGTAGGAAATGACATAGTAACTTGATTTTAATACATGTACTGGTATAATTCATCTTGATTATGTATTATGGTTTCCTTATTTATATTATTTAGTTTTTTAATATATATCACATTATCATGGAAAAGAACATCCAGTAAACCAATAAGATCCAAACATCATATTTTCAAGACAAATTAGGTAGGGAAAATCAAAACAAGTCATTGTACAATGAATAAATCTAGGTGTCTTTCTCTTTAGTACACTCCTACATGCCACCACACCACCGAAAATCATGAACTAATGGAATGTTCCATCCATGAATCTCCTTCTCCCGATGATCTAGATCTTTATTGGTTGCCCCAAATTTTTCATTTCATCCTTAATATCCAACTCTCACCATTAAATGACACTATATCTATTCTGAAGATATCAATCAAGTTTAGATATATATAGGACATTGTGAATCTAGAGTAGTAATGGAATAATCATCAACAAATATGACACCTCACCAATTCCCCCGCCTCCCACACCTCGAATTGTCTAAAAAACTAGAAAAAAAATTTACTACACCGACCAAACTTATATTTTCATGTTAGGGGGAGTCACATCTAAATTTTTTATATCCAATGTACTCATCCTATGATCGTACTGATTCTAAAATTTTCCCTTTGATTCCTTCATCTAATCATAAGGAACCTGAACCATCTCGGTGGTACTCTCTATAACATCAAGACTAAGAACTGATGACTCCTCAATATCATCCGTACACAATGGAAAATGGAATGGCCTCTCATACGAAGCCCAAAATAGGGGATTATCAAGGGATTAGTTGTATCATTTTTTAAAATTAATGTCAAATAATGTAAATTGTTTTTACTATGATCCATGAAGACCAAGACTCATCCCAACAACACATCATATATTGTCTAGATGGTCTTCTTCGTCTACTCATCTGTCTGAGGGTAAAATGTTGTGATGAAGTAAAACTGAATTCTTAAATAATGATACAATCCTACACAGACTGTTAAGGTATAATCAGTTTCCCTTTCAAGGATAATGCTCTTTGAACTCCATTCATCCACAGAACCTTAGACACATGCTTAATTTCTAAAACAACCTTGGAACTCGACTCATTAATCTCTAATAAGTGAGAAAAGTTCCTCAACAAATCCATGATTACACAAATATCTTCACAAAAAACCAAGGATTGGGGTAAAAGTATGAAAAAATTCTACATGTAACCCCATTTACACTTAGTAATATAAAATGTCTGCAAATAACATTAAGAACGTGATGTTCAACCTTTACCTACTATAAAACCAAACTTCATGCTATAGAATCTTCAACCGCATATTTTATCTCTGTCCACAAAAACTACATAATCATGACATTGTACTTATTTCATACAACAAAGTATACTAAAAAGTTCACATGTGAAACTCATGAAACACTACCTTGATCATTGCAACTAGAAAGAACAGCCACCCCATACATAGAATCCAATTATGACCAACCCATAACCATCCCTCTAGAGAATCACCATAGAAAACATGATCATGTATCACCTTCATATATAACTCTCCCTACTCAGCCTCATCCACCTTCTTCTTTTTGGACGACCAAATTATAATATTAAATAGGATAATTCTTCTATTAACCACACTCACATCCAAGTGTAGGGATACAAACTCCTCCATCACTCTCTAAGAATCTTCAAACTTCTGTAAAACATCCCTCCATTACTTCCTTTTCAAAATTTCAGCCATTACATTCCCCATTATTTAGGTGTTGGTTATATTAATGTAATAATCCTTGGGAAACTCCACCGACCTCCATTTTTTTAAATTCTAGTTAAACAATTTATGAAATACCGCACGATCATATGTGTTGTTCATATCATAAAATACTCACCAATGAGTTGATGCCACTATTGGTCCAATGAAAAAATGACTACTACTAGATCTAGATTAGTCTAGGAATAGTTATTCTCATATGGGAATAAATTCATATACCCATAAGATATCTCTTATTTTTTCTTCATTATTTTTTATCCTAAGATCAGATGGGAAGAATCATAGAAAACCTCAAACATTACCCCCTTACCCTAGAAATTGGACCCCTGTAAATCTAATCGGTCTATATTCAGGTGGTTGAATTCTAACAGATACTGATAATTCCAAATAAAATAATAGTCCTTTCATGTTTTGTTGGCTAATATGACCAAAAATCCTTGTGAAATTATAAATGATCCTTCGGTAATATCCTCCAAATCTAATGAATCTAGGAACCACTTCCACAATCTTGGGTTCCTATAAATAAAGAATTGTATTTATTTTAAACAGGATAATGGATAAAAATTACTAGTACAACTCATTCAAAAAAAATAACTCCACATGATTAAAACATAATCATGGAAAACATCCAATAATTATGAGTGTGTCGAAGAACTGTAACGATGTCTCTGAGATCATCGATATAATCCGCTTATGAATTTGATTAGATCATGATGACATCAATGAAAATGACTATGAATATATCTATGGTCATATGGAACATAAAGTTCACATACCCCATAAACAATATTGGCTAATTAATGACAGTAAATAACGTGACCATGAACATTAATTGGGCATACTTACATCTGATGGTATTCCAGAGAATATCATCCTCCTTCACTTCAACTGGTGATAGCCAGATCACAGATAAATATTTTGAAACCAACAATCTCACCTAAAATATTCAAAATGATCATTGAACCTCTGGATAGAGAAAGGATTATTGATTAATATGATTTTTAAACTCCAGTATTCTATAAAAAACATTAATCTACCATCTAACTTCTGGGAAAATAACACCCGAGAACAACTCGGTGACACACTAGGTTATATAAAACAAATATTTCATTATATTGTCTTTTTAAATCTTCCATTATGGTAATTCAAAAGTATTAATCTGATTAGGATCCATAAAAATCATATAAGCATTGGTTTGGTGGTCTATTATGAACTTGATACTGCTTCGAGAGGGTAGAATCACAACCTTATTGGGGAAGGAATCCAGAAAATCTATGATAACCCAAGGAAACTCTATTTTCCTAGGGTAAACTGATTCTATGAAAAAACATACCTAATGAAAATTAGGGGATCCAAACATCTACTACCATCATGAAAACTGTGCTCAATAATGAAAAAAAACATTGTATATCCACATTAAAAAACATGAATCTACTCCATAATCAGTTGACAGTAACACGTGTGGGGTACAACCAATTAATCACGAGTATAAAATTATACATCTATATCTAATGTTATAAAAATTCCCCACATGAATTATGTGGACCCATCAGTTGTCTACACCTCTACTACATATTATAAAATTATTTCTTTCCACATACCAATGCAGTCAATAATAGGGGTATGGAAATTCCTTTTATTTCAATCATATAAAAAGACTAGAGTGGGTGCATCAAAGGATTGTGAAGCTCTAAAATCAAAAGTAGCACAAACAATGTAGTTTATAAATAGATTGTATAATGATTGGCCTATAACTCCTCTAGAACTACCCATATATTAAATGAATTTGATTGTGTTCATCACTTTTTCCTCTCTGTGGATAGAAACATCGACTATGATGCACATTTTGAGGTCCCTGACGATGGGTAACATCTTATGGTAAATATTTTCCTACACCACCTCCTCTTAGTGGATCATAATCAAACTTCCATTACTATTGAAATGGAATTGACGGTATTTTTCACTGAGGATAATGTTGAACCAGACAAGCTCTAATATACTATTAAAGAATAAATAGGTCCCATAGAATCTTAATGTGACCACTATTTCTAGATAAAAATTACATTGGCATAAATCCCCCCAGCAAATGAATCGAAAACAATAGCCATAGAATGCTGGTGTGGAATTTTTTTAGGAAAAATCTGTAAATATCATAGCATATTTTTCCATGGAACTCAAAATATTCCATTGAATACCCTACTCCTCTAAAAACCCTACCAGTTACCCTTTAATGGTAAAGATCCTCACATGTTTATACACATTCTCACATATTCCTTCTTCTGAACCATTACGTAAATTGTAAATATAAAATGGGTAACTTCAAACAGCATCGGAGGTTGGACTGCATCATCATGATGTCTCTCATGAAACTCCTCATTAGAAAAAAGTTATGAGTAAAAACAAGAAAATACTTTAATTTGAAACATACCTCCCACATAGACGTGATCCTCTAATAATGGTAGAGAAAAAATTACCTATTCAATTCTTTCATGGTAAACAAGAGGTACTATACTCGGAACACTTTCTGAAATTTGAATCGTGACCCATTCATATCCTTTCACTATTTTATATATAGTATCCACAACTAACTCATAGTTCATATCATCTTACTGACCTCCAATGGGACCCATTACTCTTCCAGATCCTGTATCATATTGAATGTGTTCTCTTGAACCTCTAATAAGTACTATGTCTCTTGGTTAGAGATAATCCCCTCATAATTCCACAAACTCTACCACTAAAATTAATGCATGGTCCTCATACATGAATCATTGTCCTATTCTGGGTTGATACTCATACGATCAATTGGATTAGCCTATTTAACCACCATGGAAAAAAATACTCACGGTCGACATCCGATAGCCATAAATAAAAAAAGATATTCTAAACTTGGTAGTATGAAATTTTACTAAGACTAATTTAAATAATTTTAAATTATCAATACCTCCATATTAAAATAATAACCTAAAAAATCATGATTCATGTACATCTCCTAGGACACTACCATGTAAGCAGCAACATATCACTTGGCCCTTCGGTGGAAATGTAGTCCTTGAATTAGATTACAAGGTGGATAGAATCTCAAGTATTAATGAATCCTTCTAACCTTATTTCATGTTCCAAGATAAACTGAAGGTTTTTTCCAACCAACTCATTAAATCCCTACTATGATTAACTCCTAAGTCCATCATATAGCTCAACCAAAGTCATTTATACTATTCTTTCACAACTCCCAACCACCAACGGAAACCCTCATAGGATAATATTGAACGATGAGAGATAATGAATCCTAATTCCTACCTTGAATAGGTTCTATGATGGTGATAATCACTAAGTGTATAAAAAACTCACACATGGTAGGAATTACCCTCTATATTATAGGATCAATGGATATGATAAACAACCAACATGAAACACAATCACAGAAAATAAATCTAAAGAATGAAATCATCCAATAATTATTTTATAATGTAATCAATTACAAAGAGTCTATAAAAAGAGATCCAAAAGGGAAACCAGTAGCAGGTACAAATAAAAAACATCAATGTCCATGATACTAATACCAAGATTAATCCAAATATTACTCCTAGATGTCTAAAAATATGTTTTATGCATCTAGGGTGGGAATTCAAGTGTACTATATTGGATCAATCATTGATTTTCTCATTCATATCTGAAAAAGAGTATAATAATTCACCTATGAGAAAATTTCCGAACATATAGCACCTGATCAGTTCAACTAATCAATATCATCCCCACCATGGAACACTAACCAATGTAATATCTAATTATAATATCATAATTAGAACAATGATGATAAAAGGGTTCCTTTAACCTCTTTTCAAATGGTTTTCCACTCTCACACACCAATGTTCTACGTCCTAGAACTCTAATATATTCTATATAGTAAACCTTCTTAAAGACACCTAAGACATAACATCATTCCAAGCACCTTGTGTGAAACTATAAATCACATCACATGTCACCTAAAGATACTATCACCATCATATCAAATCTTTCCAAAAGAATCCTAGGTTATCACATAACATCTTTTTTGAAAAAAAAATTCATAAAATCATATCAACATCCATAAAGAGAGTATTATGGTATCTTGAACATGAATTAAATAAATACCATCCCCTCGTATTCCCAATCATGACCCCCACTATATCTATCTCATCCATAAAAAATCCACTATTTCACTTTTGAATTCTAGAAATCACTTATCAATTATATAAAACTCACCTTGAAAAGGGAATATGAATGAGGGGGTATCCATCCATCTATGCTCTTCACCAAGATATTGGGGAAACATACCTAATAAATATAGTTGTCAGAACATTTTTAATGACATGGGATGGTTCATAAAGAAATAATTGTGAAATAAAAGCTACACATAATAGTAAAAATCATACATAATCGCAACCTGGGGTTTAAAAATTATATTGATATTCCAACTCACATCATTTACACAAATCCTTACGAACTACGCCACTATAGCTATCACCACTAAGTTTCTAACTTCAAAAAACAATCCCTAAACTGCATGATAAATTCCACACTTATTTTAAGATTATTAAAACCCTATATTTTTCATTTACAATTAATTTTATTAATTCTTGACATTAATTTCTGAACCAATTAGAATTTGGTTTCAATGTTAACATTTTATTCCATTAATTCCCTAAAAAACATAACAATAGCTCATTCTCCTCGTACCAGTAACCCTAAAATTACCTCTATTTAAAAACCACAATCACATATTAATTTGAAAAGTAACATAACAAACTAACATCTCATCACATCATCCCCTCATAACATTACCACACATAACCACCCCACATCACATATTCGCATAACTTATTTTTATAATTTAAATGGGGATTCTCATGACATTACTCTTAATATTTCAAGTGAATTATCATATTACAAAATATCTATGGAGAAGAAAAATTATTAAAAATATATATGTGGTAATATATTTCTTCACGGTGATATCAAACAATCACACAATCAATGGTATTGTAAATACATCAATTTTAACACAAACATGGCTCCAAGTAACTATGATTTTTAGTCACACATCAAGCATGCATAATTTAAATAATAATTGAATCAGAACATTTGACACATTTTATTCATTCACATTACCCATTAATTAAATTTTATATAATTATTTATCATTATTAATAAAATTCATACCATCTTCCTGAAGAATAAAAATATTAGTATCCCTCCAAAATTTCATCTAAACTATAGATAGAGAATCCCCTTCTTAAAACGAAGCTTTCAAATCCAATTTTGAATATTTTAAAAATAGGAAGACAACCAATGGACACCATAATGAGGGTAAAGTTCCTATAAAACCCAATATAATTCTATTTCATATCATTCCATTTAAAAGATACCACCAATACCAAAAAATTACATTACATCAGCATTAATCAAGTGAATAATGGGTGGAAAACTAGGAGAATGCAGAAAGGGGACGTTTCGTAAATAATCAAGGATCATTACCAAAACATTTGGATTTCAATCCAATGAAAATAGGATATAGGAACACCAAGATACACAACTGGGTCACCAATGAATCCGGAGAAAGTTGGGAAAAATTATATGGTTTGATGGCATTTTAGATTTTATACCTTCTCTGAAAAAACTATGACCATATTATATAACCACTCGCCATGATGTCGACCATATTAATATGAATGGACCATGTAATATTAGAAGAGAAAATTCCATAGTTAGTATAGTTAGAGAAAAATATATGAAACACAGTGAGATCTATATTATAGATCAAAATAACTAGTGTAGGGACCATGGTGAAAGAGAAAACACCGCACATCCAACATCAGCAACTGAGAAAGATGATATTCCACATCTTATCTCCCTTACACCAATAAACAAAAACCCCAATCAAATCATCCCTCACGGACACCATGATACTTCTAGGTGACAATGTCACAACCATTATAAATTTGGGAAACATTCAGACTCAAACATGAGGATCTAGGCCACTGCCTCCACCTTCATTCCACTACAACGATTAAAATATTAGTAGCACCAAACACCTCATATCATCCCTTACACAGTATCCAAGTTATCTATAATATATCTTATTTCCTCCATTATGTAGTATATGACTCAATGCTACAGATTTCCTCTCAATTGAATTTCCTATCTAACTCCTCTTTTTACTCCATAAATCTCTCGAGACACCTCCACTACAAGAATTACCATAATGTAAAAGGTCGTAAGACACGAACCATTATAAAATTATCAATGATCCAAAATAAATAAAATTATTTCTTATTACAATTTTCAAAGAAGGATAAATATTCATCTAGGTTTAAAACCATTCACATATTTAAACCTCATTTCTCTCTCTGCTAAAGTATACTCACTATTCATTTAGGGTAATCCTTTGATAAATTGTATCCCCTATTATTACACCACTATTGGTGTATTAGAAATATATTATTTCATATAATTTATGAATTCCAATATGGTAAAAAATATTGTCAATTCTCCTGAGGTTATCACAACTCCCACATTCACACGTCATTTGTTATATGTTCACACAACTTTTAATCTTATTCCCATCATTTAATGTCTAAAAACACTCAAGTGTTCATGAAACTCACTTTTTCATGAAGAAGCATGATAATTTCATTGTGAAACTGATGATTAAGTAAATGATTTATCATAAAAGGTTCATTAATTTAAGTATTACATGAAAACAAACCTTTGGATCATCCAAATATCTCTTCTTATTCAAATGATGGGGTAGCGGTCTATTTATTGAAATGGAAAAACATTGTCCCAAATCTTTTACCTCCACTAAAATTTTCCAAATAATTATATGACCAGAAAACGTGTGACCTCGATCATTATTTTTCAAGCATCACATAGTGTCTTTAGACAACAACCCATTTATATTCACCATCATTGGGAAAATATTTTTTAAAAAAATCACTAAACATTCATGAAAATAATTCCTCTTCCAAATATTGAGTTGCATACCTCAAAAAGATAATTTTTTTGAACTTTTCACAACTTTATGAAAATTTTCACCTATTAACTGACCATACATTACTCCAAAAAAATTATTCATATTACTTTTTTGACCCAATAATTTATAAAAATTAAGGAAATGCCTCCACATTAAACGTAAAACTTATCAAACACATTCTACAGATTCCAAAAACCTTATTTAGAAATATTACATGGTTTCCATGGTATTTTCACTTTGTCGAGACACTCTTTCAACAAACATAATACCACAAAAACACTAAAACGTCACCTTGAGGTATTATTTCTGAAAAATATCTCCCATTTTTATTTTGGAAAAACATCAAACCTCATTACTGACTTATTGAAAAACACTTATGAACATTATTCTTTAACCACATTTCACACAATTCAACTCTATATTAGGATCAATGACTTACTCAAAACAAATTGTATGCCTAATGGATAAAATCTCAACATGAGTGACAAGAGTAAAATAACACCCATATATTTTATGATATGTATCTTCTAAAATAAATTCAATTTATTCCATAGCTTCCATTGCATGCAAGACCGAGCATAAACAAACCAATATATACTATTAAATATTAACATTAACATTTGAATATTAATGTGATTATTAGGAATAGTGAAGTGTCCATTAGAATAATAACCTCACATATTAAAGTGAAAATAAATTTATGCAATCTCAAAAACGAAAATATATTATATTTATATCTAGGATGAAATGAATAAGTGGTTAAAAAATGAAAATTAAGTGTTCATATTTTGGGTGAAAGTTAAAAGTTTATTTACTATTTTATAATTAATATAATTTGTTAAAAAAATACCTTCCAATAATATATTTATATATTATTATTTTATAGTATTATAATTATAAGATAATTCTATGAGTCCATAATTAATTTTTTGACGTGTTGTAAAATTAGTTATAACATTAAAATAAGAATTTTTCATATAAATTCTTATTTTAATCAGAAATTAAATTTATCATATATAGAATATTAAATTTATAAAATGTGTACCATTATTGAAATATATACATCAACAAATAGTTAGGCTTAATTTTTTAGATTTTTCTAAAATAGTTGGATTTGTGTGAATAGTAAAATACAATAATTTATGATATTTAACATTATAGGTTAAATGAATGAATTATGGAGTAACTTATGATGTAATCCACAATTATTTTGAACTCAAATGAACTATTTACAACTCATAGTTACAATAATCAACAAATTTTATAGTCTTGTGAAAAAATAATAAACTATTAAATAAAATAATCAGGATACGACAATCTCCTCCCCTATAAATACCACCCCTTATCATCACACCTAATAAGACTTGAATACTATTTAAGTTCATCAAAATTACATTCCCAAAACTCTTACCAATTTCTACTACCATTTATCATTACCAAAATACCAAATCAATATTTCAAATGGATGTTCCCAAAGAGATTATATTTGAGTGGTAAAATCTTCCTTCATTTTCTTTTAATTTCTTTTATTTTCTTATCATATCCTTCCATACCTTATCTAATGTTCCATAGTAACTCTACTATATATATTAATATATATTTTTATAATGCAATATCCATTATTAAATATATTCTATTTTCCTTTTTTAAATTAAATCCCCATTTCTGATATGTCGATTCACCACCTTCATGAATGAAGTTTTTTCATTCTATGTTATCACATTAATGGTTGGTCATAAAACCATTATTATGACTAAATAATATTATAATATTTAAATTAAAACTTTTTTATCATTATTTATCTAATATATTCACGTAATATTAAATAATAAAACAAAACTATTTCATGATGATCGAAGAACCACCAAAATAAACTAAACATTTATCATTTACATTTTATCAAATAAATCATCCTCATACTAGAAAAATATTGATATATGGGACTAAAAAATCCTAGAAGTATAGTAATATCTTTATATTCTACCTATGTATCTTTTCATCAATTTTTTAAGAACTCCAATAATTATACACAAGTGAACCAAACATAAGACAATGAAACAGATGCTACCAAAACCACAAAATTAAACATCATAACTCATCGAAATGGCCATAAATGAACATGATAAAAGTATAGTAAATAAAATATGTGTTCAAAAGGTTTTGAATTAATTAATTAATTAATCTAATATTATTATCCAATAAACTATGTGAATGTACAGTATTCTTTCAAACATAATGTAAGGTTTTATCTTTTAAATTTTATTTCAATGAGATATTCCTTATTCACCACTTTTTTCTTATGATTGTTGTATTTATACTGCCTTTTGATATACCATATAATTATTTTCTTTATAATTATATTGTTCAATGTTTCATTTTATAACTATTACATTTATAGGAAATATGATTCAATTTATTACAAGCGGTAAGGTTTTTTCATCTCATTTTAATCTCCATGGGACATCAACCATATTCATCACCTATTTACATCGTTTACTACCCTTTTACTTATTATCATAAATCATTGAATAATTAATTAAATATCTATATTTATTGTATCATATATATGATTATTTTTTATGTCGTTTTCCATTTTTAGAAATGGTGTTTACTTCGAATATTTTATTAATTAGGGAAATATTGATAAGTCTATATCCTCAACTCAATTAGGATATTTTGATAAGGAATGTTGTTCATGAATTAAATCATTCTTTAAATAATTAATTGTAGTATCATTAAAGGGTGTTTGCCAATATTATTTATTATCTCAATGCATCAGTGGGTCTCATGAGACAAAATAGATAGAGATAATCCTTTTGTGTTTGTTTCCATGTATAATCATATAATTATGATGAGAAAAAATTGTTGTTGAAAATACCTTCAAGTTTGCTTCTAAGAAGAATCAGATGGATTTATCATCATAGATTTTAACTGTATTTAGAATGGTATTAATGGTAGTTATTATTGTTTCAGATAAATTACATCCAATAATTAATCCTTTTATTAATTCATTATTCAGTTATTGCTATCAATAATATTTTTAATACAAAATCATATATGGATGGATTTTCATTCTTAGTTTGTTGAATAAAGAGAATTTGTTTTTTAGTTATTTAACTTGCCATATTTATTATAGTTCAATATTTATTTATTTATTTATTTGTTGTATCTTACCCATTGTGAGAATTTGAGCTCATTGTTTTTTATTCCTCCCCAGGTTATTAAGATTAAGTCTTTAAATTAGTGTCAATGAAGAAGTTTATTTTCCTTTTTTATGTTATACATTTAATTCAAAATGTAAAAAGGTATCCATGTATATATCTAGTTCTCAATTCAAATAAACTACTCAATTATTGTTAATGTGTTCTCTTGTATCTATTCCATTTTAATAAAATAACCATCGACATTGGGTTACTCGGGTCGTGGTTGTTAAAAGTAACACAAAAGGCTCTTTAATCAATCAATTCATTATCAATAACTCTTATTAAATCTTCTCCAATTCAAATTATTCATATACATCAATACCAATTGTTGTAGTTAATTGATAAAATTTAATTGTGTATAGAGTAGCATTTAACAATACGACTAACTCAACTATACTTCATAAAACACATTCATTGCATACCCAATGGTAACTACTTCCATGATTAATCTTTTTTGATATAATAGATTTAGCATCACTATATTTAAAAAATCCCCATACATACTTTCTCACCCCAATTAAATATAAAAAATATCTCCCCTTTAACAATAGTACTCTCTCATCTAGTAGGTTTGTGTAGTATCCCCCCACCATTCATGAGAATTTTTATCTAAATTTCTTAATAAAACCAAAGGCCACTAATTAAAAGAAAAAAATATTAAAAGAATAGTTATCATCACATAGGGAAATTTCAAGCATTCCATGGAGATTGTGGGTTCTATATCTTTTCTTAAAAAGTGTGCTGAGTTAGATAGAATATATTATCTAACTTATGTAATTCAAATGATTCTATGGGTAAGGACTATATTGGGATATCAATGGATTTATGTCATATAAACTCATACTCAAATATATCAAGACCATGGTCCATTTTCTATGTGACAAAATGATATTAGATTTCTATTATCTTTTTCCGTAGATTATGTACTATATTTTTTCAAGGATTAATAGCACTTAAATTATCACAATTGATTCTGACCAATGTCTTAACATCAAATCCCATGTATTCATGTTGTGGCTTCATCTATATTAATGGTGGAAAGGATTTAGTGTCCACAATATATTTGACCATTACAATGATTAGAGAAAAGAAGAATTATTTCTCAAAAATGAAAGATTTAAATAATCCTATATTCTAATATGTACTTCTTGGTGATTAATTTATATTATCCACTAAACAAAGCCAATCTATGTATCTATATCGCAATAATTAATGTTGAAATGTTTCACTATATATAAAAATGAAATCCACCATTCCTTTTATATATTGTATTATTCTTTTCAGTAGAATAAATTGACATTATATTGGATTTATATGATAATGTATTTATTAAAATGTGTCAAAAAATTATTCATGTCTCTATTATGTACAACAGGTTCTCAATTATCTACTTATATTCTTTAATATTTACCAATATTCCATCATTATTTTTTGACATGTTCATTCAACTACCAACCAAATTTGTCATCACATTTGAATACATTATTCAAAATCATCTTAGAACAAATTTTTCATATTTATATTTAGAAAAAGATGTATCGTTCCTTCCTTGTGATACCATTTGGCCAAGAAAATACATCAATTAACCAATCATAATCATTTATAGCTCACACATCATAAATTCTACCAACTATTAGTATTTTTATTTATTTTATCTACCAAATATCATTTCATTGATATATAATAACAATATTATTCTTTTATAACTCTCATTATTTACATTGATACTGAAATTAACATCACAATTCTAGAAATCAAGATTCATAAAAAATTGATCATTTATTGAATTCCATGAATTTTGTTCCTACATTAACCGACAATTAACATTTTTTTAGTGGATTTTTTTCTCACTTTATCAATGAGAAAACCATCTGGATACTCAATTTACACCTCTTATTCCAGAACTCAGTTCCTAAATACTATCTCGACATCTATATAGAAATCATTAATTTAATTTACACTATTCTGGATAATAATGATTAAATTGTATCCAAACCTGAAATGGGTGAAAATGATTCATCTACATTTATGCACACATTTTGGAGTATCACATACACAGCAATCAAAAATAATTTGAATCACCAAAACTATTTCATTATGTTTTTTATGGATGTTCCAGTTATTTGTACTAATTCTCTTTTATTCTATCATTGAAACAATCTCTCATGTAAAATTATTTTCTATTTGGTCAATATCTTTATTCATAACCTAAACCCAATTTTTTCCCAATAAAAGTCTTTTATACACATAATCTCTACCAATGGTATGATGTGTGCTCCTTGTAGAGACATAATTATCCATATCTATATTGGTTCAATATTGTCATAGATGATATTTTTGTCACTAATTTCAACCCATATATTTTTTTTCTATATAGATATATGTCTAACTTGATCTTTCTGAACATCAATGACTTTTTATAAATTAGCCTTATAACCATGAACTACCTAGGATATGTTCACCTAATCACTACTATCTTCTAGAATCATCACACTATTTTGATGAATATTATCATTATTTTAATCTATTGTGACCTCATTTATTTATATGACATTTCTAAATGACTTTTTAAATAAATTATACGGTTTGTTATTTTTTATGTGTCTAAGGAAAACTTCTTCATCTCCCTGAGACTCAAAATTCATATGTTATTTCCTTGTTTGAAATGAAACAATTAATTGCAAATATTGAACACTAATTCAGCATTGTCTTCATTCCATACCACATACTGTATGGGTTATCATATTCCCATAGAAACAATAAATCATTGTTGGATGTGTTAACTGATTTTAGTACTCATTCTTTCCAAAAGGTCTTCAGTAATTATTTCTCAATAATCATCATTTAGGCCTTGTTTTTTGTGATCTAATTTCTCATCTCAGTGGCTCCACTTTTATGAGGAGTTCTCAATACTGATTCATGGAAGCCTATAATGTGTTTTTTGATAAAACATTTACTTCGATATCTATAAAGAAATATTCCATTATTAGTTTATTATTTCATGTTTTTCTACCCATGAATCTTCTCAACATTAATTCAATATTGAGTAATTCAACTAAACACATCAGACATGCGATTCATGACAATTATAAATGTAACAACCAATATTTTTTGAGAATTACATACACTTATGATACTATTAAAAAAACCCCTCATTTTAAGATAATAATGTAATATAAAGGATAAAGAGTGATTTGGGAGATTTTTGGGCTCATTAAAATAATAGTGATTGGAATTTAAATATGTAGATTGAGATGCAAAATTACCACAAAATTAGTGAAAACTGTGTGAATCAACCATGTGAGTCACTCAGTGTGGAGAAAGAGGGAAAATAGTTTTCACTAACCATGTGACCCAGGACACATGACCATAAAGGTGCTACATGATTTTTTTTAAAACTATTTGACATGGGATATATATGGATAATAAAACTATGCACTTGGAAAATGTGTAGAGATTCCATAGGTAGTGGTTGTCACATAGTTGGAAAATGATTTGGAAACATGCGGCTCCTCACCAAATGGTCAAGTGACCATTTTTCCCCAAAAATATTTTAAATCCTAAGAACCCTTACCCTTCCTCTTGTTTTCAGTGGACCACATTCCAAAAAAATCCTCCTCTACTCCAAGATAAAGATTATACTATCTTCTCAATCTAGTCTCTGTTTCCTTTATTATCGAGTGCATTGGATATCCAATAGTAAGCTCTCTAATCCTATTACTTCCATTATTTATTTATATTCACATCTCATACACCATTTTCATGATCTTATATTCCCTATTTTGTGGTCATTCGTATATTCTTCTAATTTATCCAACTCTATATCGTTTAAAGGGGTGAAACTGATTAGAAGAGTACTACAGGACTAAGGCATGTGGTTTAGATATGTTCTTTAAAGTGTATTTCCTGTATATTATTGGACCATATTTCAGTTGATGAACTCATTTGGGTTTACATACATTAGGTGTAATTAATTATATTAAATATCTCACCATGCTTAGTTTGATCATTCGAATTATCAAATCAACATCGTAGGTTTATCACCTTGACATGATCCCCCACTATGGGTGTTCCCATCCTTAAAGTCCAAAATGACCCTTTCCCTTGAATTATCAAACCACATTTTGAGGATTGTTTGTGTTTCTTCCTAATAAATTATTTCCATGAAATTTGAATTGAGCAAAAGAGATGAGCGATCGTGTGTTTAAGACACTATTACTAAGTTTATAATTTTAGTTAACCGACTTACTAGAATTAACTGGCATAGAAAACATAGATAGAGTGTCATAAAATTAAATTCCTTTATAAAAGGCATGAAAAATGATTTCTAATTCATACCCTTATGTACTTATAAGATCGATACTCATAATTCGACTTATGGATCATCGTGTATGGGTTCATCGTGATCTATAATTTAATTTTTGTTTATAAAAAGTAAATACCCCAAGTGGGATACTTGGTATTCCATGTATGGGATCACCATGAATATTAATATACCACATTATGAGTGATACTAATTCCTTATGGGAGTCACCATGTACGGTCTTAGGGGAAAGACAGTTATACCATGCCACAAATGATACTTAGTCCACAATGTGAGATACCAGGGACATGTATGGAGTTTTTTTATTGTTTTCACACTATACCATGAGGGATACTTGGGACCCATTTATTGATCACCTTGTATGGAAACATTATCCATTTGGTATTTATGGATACCCAAGAGTTATAAATTGTATCCAATTATAGTTCACCTTGGATAGGATGTTGGTGGATTTTATTAAATTCTTTTTATTTTTTTATAATTTCAAAAAATTAATAACTAATATCCCAAGGATGTGGTATCTATGTAAAATCACATGATTGGGATTAGTTCACTAGTTATTATAATCTTATGATTACCCATTTGTTATTCCCATATCATATATGTATAGGTTCACCGTATTTCAAAGAGACTTAACTTGGGTCGAAGCATGTTGTGTTGGTCTGGTATAGATGGGGACCTACAAAGATGCATTGTTTTATTTATTGCCTTGAATATATTACAAACCTTCACAGTAATCAATTCAATTGAATATAATGGATTGACCTAGACACCATTTTTGGTGGCCTACTGGGTATATCTCACTCACATCTCATGCCACCCTTCATGCCGGACCATACATCATGATTGTTGGTGTACAAAATGGAAATGTCCAACATTCGATGTTTTATTCATAGTAATAGAATTGAGTTCATTAAATAAGGACTAATCTTATGCTCCTGACTCTAGTAGTGTAATATTTTGGTCATTTTTCAATTTTTGTTTATCATGTTCTATATGCATGTTCATCTGTATCCTATGTACCTAATTTTGTCTTGCCACATGGAATTCTCATTCAATAATTTTTATCTATTTATAATGTAGCTTCGATCTTTTTATTTACCATTTTAATTTATTATTATACTACTTCTTGTTATACTTCTTCCTCTATTACTCATTTATTATTAACCATTATGATACACTCTAACCCATGGGTTAATATTCTCCCTACGGACACACCCTAGACCCTCGTTGCTATTTGACTGACTCTAGAATATAGGGAGGCACGCTTAAGGACATGTCCCCAACCGTCTCAGGGAACCCCTCTAAGGCTTATAGAGTTGGACTCTACAAATGAGTATCAGGTAAACCTTTTCCTTTTTTCTCATGTTTTGATTTTATAAATGAGACTACAATGTATTTGAATTCTGTATTGATCTTGTTCTTGGGAGTATCTAACCAACATATTGGAGAAACCCAAATTACCTAGGATGGGTTGTTCCGGTTGATTTGGTTTTTTCCTGTTATAGTGGTACTGATTTCACCATTGGGTGATGAAGATGTTTTTTGACATAATTTTTTATGTTGATAATGTTTTTAGGATTATATTTTTCATGACCTAGTAAAAAATGGAAGTGTTATTCTATGAATCATTATAGGTACTATATGACTTATATCCTATGCCTTTTTCCATTCAACATTTACTTTTTGTCTGTATTTAATGATTCTTATACTTAGTTCAAGGATCATTGTATGTGGAAATGTGCTATCATTTCTAGTAGGAATAACATAATTAGTCTCATTAATGTACCTACATCAATCTATATTTTTCCCTTATAGATTAATGATTAATCCTTAATAAACCAATTATGTTATAGTTAATCTAGGAACTGATGAATTAATGGGATGAAATATTATTTGATTTAATTGATGAATGAAAATTGAAATTTATGAATCATATACTTACATAAATTGGTAATTATAGTTCATTCAATCAAATCAATACAGATGAATTGTTACGTCTTGGCATGTTATGTAAATTTTTGGTCATCGTTACTTGACATAACAAATGCAATTTAAATAGATTGTGGGACATTATAAATTGTGAATGGTGATGAACAGAACATTTTAGGGATATATATATCCATATTAATAAAAAATAATTTCTATAATAAGATGTTTTCAAAATGAAATCCATACCTCTAAATGGGGATATTAGTTGAAATGTAAAAGTTGTTTTACACTATACCTTTCACTTGACAATCCATATATTATAACCCAAACTATGGGTTATAAGACCTTAACCCTAACCCCACATTATTAGTGGGTAGTGGGAAGTGTCACACAAGACATTTGTGATCTATCATATCACCTAGACCTATATTTATGAGCAGACTGGGATGTGTGACTCATTATAGGAAGGTTATATACCAATCCATTTCTTCATTCAATATTTTTTATCTACTATTAAATATTATTTGAGGAATGTGTTGGTAAATTGCAGAGATATTCCTCCATAATAATCTGGAGACATATTAGAATATGTTGGGGAATGTCATCCCCTAGAGGTGGTGCGCACAAATCCACCTATATTACCAATTTTCGTGCCACCAAATTCACATCCAATTGATCTTACACTGTCTGCTGGTTCTATGTTCTGAGACAAATTCTTTTTTATGTGGTTTGTATAGAGAGATTGATGGCCTACGCCTACAAGGGAAAAGCTAGTGCATGAATTTCAATAGAAATTTCCTATCATATTTTCTGAGGATAATGGTCCTGAGGATACTAAGTATTGGATAGATGACATGATTTTTATCTTTTCACATATGGGAATTCCTATAGAGTGGAGGTTCAAGCTCACAACCTATATGATTCCTAACTTCACCAAATGTTGGTGGGATGTCATCCTTAAGGCTGATCATTGCAAGGGTATGGTCTATTCCATCATCTAGATGGAATTTTATGACTATTCTTTTTGCTGACCTTGGTAGTGGATCATGATAGATATTTTGAACACCTACAGTAAGGTTCCATGTTAGAAATGGATTACTTGGCTCATTTCACCGAAATTCAATGTTTTTAAAAAACCCTTACTGGTGATGAGCTAATGACATCGAGAAGATTTGGGGATGCGATTGCGTACACCATTTGATCAGAGGTAAAAATATTCTGGCTTACCATTGTCATTTAGATAGTGATATAGGCCCTCGTCTAAGGGCATCGCATGAGGGGAGCTGGAAATGTGAACCAATGTGGTTCAACAACAAGAATGGAAGATGATTTTTCTAGTCGCATGAGACATAATTTCCCATGTGGACACAGCGGAATCATTAATCAAACAACACTCATAGATAGCAATGTGGCGCTCCACTGGAGTTGTAGGGAAGGCCATAAGAAACCCCAGAGTACAAGGAACTAGATCATGTGCCATGTTTGTGATATGATGGTTCAATTACTATGTTTATTCCAAAAATTAAATGTTGTACCTAGTGATAAATGATATGTAATAACACCAAATTAAGATATAGAATCTTCATCTCAATATCGGGATGGGATTCATTCTACTACTAATTAATCACGCCAAAGAGGTGTTCATGGTTGTAACGACCCAAAGTTTCATTAATGAAAATCCCTCTTGATCTACTTAAATGTCTCTTTATGAAAAATGTTTTTATAAGATGTCAACTTCTTTGGTTTTATGATAAGATTTGTGACCGTTACTTTTATAGCCGTTGAACAGTGATCACATGAGTAGTATAAATATATGTCTTTGACGAACCCAATTTTACTTAGACAAAGTAAGCGATGACCTCATCCAGTAGAATTGCCCCATATGAAGCCCATTTTTCGGAGCTTGGAAAAGAGGTGGCGTCTTTTGGCTTCTCCCTTGACCAAGACCAATCTGAGATTCATTATGTCAAGATTGAACGGGACCGTCTACGGGAAAAGTGGAAGTTGATAGAGATTACCACTCGAGCGATGTTATCCGAGCCGCCCCAAGAGTCTGTCACCATCGCACACCTTACCCTTAGGTCTTATGTAGCTACTTTAAGGGGTTTTGTAACAAATAAGTAGTACTATGTTCATGTACATTATTTTTGTATATAATAATGAATAAAATTTCTAGTCGTTTTTTATTCTTTGTAAATAGATTTTAAAGTACAAATGGTGTTTTTGGTTATTATTTAATTAAGAATTATATTTTATTAAAATAAGGGATTTTTTAATTAAATAATATTTTAATAAAATATCATTATTAATATTATATTAATTTTTATGAAATATAAATTATCTTATAATTTTATGAATGCAATTAAAATTTTTATTAAGGTTTGAAAGCCATTTCTGTCAAAACCCGTGAATTTTTTATAAATGTCGGTTTTTATTTTAAAAGTAAAAATTCACATATTTAGAAAATTATTTAGATAAAATAAATATTATTTTTTGAATCAGGACATCGAAATTATCCAACGGTGAATTTTTCATAATTTTCTGAGACAGTCAAATTTTTGGGTAAAAATTAAATACCATTTAAATATATAATGTGTTTTATGACATCATAATGACCCAATGGTGATATATTAAAATAACATAATCCTTATTTTCGTCCAATATATGTTTTATCATTAAAATAATGAGTTTTGGGGTTTGTTTGTCTTACTTTTCAAAGCATTAATGAACCCCTCAAGACTTATTCAACACCTTGCCTTTTTAAATTAATTTCCATGGGAGTGTGACTCACCTCCACATAAGAAACCCTAATTTTTTAATAAGTTTGGACCTTGGCCTTATAAAATATTGTTTTCTTCTTTCCTTTTCCAGAAACCATGGGCAAAAACCATGGGATGGTTTGTGGTTTGAATTATTTTAATATAAGGGGCCCAATCCTAAATAATAAAGAATTCTCTCACCTTTCATATATAAACCCACCCAAGCTCCCAATTTCTCCTCACTCAAAGCCATTGGAGTTCTTCCAACCTCTGCCCAACTCTCTCTAGAATCCTCCCAAGGTTCCCTAAGATCCCAAGAATCCTCTCACAAGCCTCTCTCTAGCCTTTGGAAGCACGCTTCCAAGTAATGGTTTTTTCTTCCTTTCTCTTTTTTTGTCAATTTTCATTAAGTTGTATTACCCTTTTAATTTCAATTATGAATGTTGGGGTATGGTTTCTCACCTCCCCCATACATACCTCTTATTGTTTTAGTGATGGGAGACCCCTTTACCTCTCATTAAATGCCTCCCATGTACACCTGTTACTATGCCGAAATTCCAAAAGGAACTTATCTCTCTTCTTTTACATTCAAGCAATACTTTTGTATCATGGATATAAATTCCTTTTCAATTGTTGGTAAATGTATCTATTTGACCTCCTTACTGTCCATTACATGAAAATATGATGAGGAACCCCTTTCTCTCTCATCAACCTTTTTTATGAATTCTTATGTCACGTCGTTACGCTGCCGAAATCGCACCGATTTTCTAAGCCAATTTCATTGTGTAGTGAATACCATGCCCATTTCGCCATCAAGGGTATTCACCTTAATGCACATTTACTTATTGATTGTAAAGTTTCATGTATGAATTCCACATTCCTTTATCATGTAATAAATTATTATGTTATATGAATCCATGTTTTATGATCCATGTGGCACACTTATGCATGAAATTAAATGTTTAAGAAGGGTGCGCCCTTATAGTGCTCCAATGAATTGGGTAAAGTATAGTATCATGATACATCATGTGGAATGAGTGTTGACTCATGATAATTCATGTGTGACGAGGGTTTACTCGTGATTCATGTGCAAGGAGGGTTTACTCATGCTCCATGTGCAATGAGCCTTGGCTCATGCTAATTCAATGTTAAGTGTTGTTGCCACATTTCCATGTTATGATTATCATGATTTATCATTCCTTTATGTTCATGTTACTCTTATGATCTATTAATGTTCCTATTGCCTAACATGTATTGTACTCCTCAAGTTATTCATTGTGTACTCCCTTACTGGTCTTTATAGATCACCCTTTTCTTATGCATGTCCTTAGGTTATCCCATGCAATGCTAAGTACAAAGGAATGTAGTGGTCATGTAAAGGAAGTTTTCAATAAAGATTTTGTATTTCAAGTTTAAAGTTTTTAGGTAATGATCCTAAGCCCCAAAGACACTAAACCTCTCGATCTTCTTTGTTGTATCAAGTGAATTTTATGTAATAAATCATGTTTAAGTTGTAATAAAAAGCAGGGTTGTCATAGTTGGTATCAAAGGATAGGTTTAGTTGTTTTTGGGATTAGGAAACCCTAGTAAAGGCTTAGATACACGACTAAGTATAATAAAAACATCCCTAAGTTTTGGTAAATACTATGTAAGTGGTTTATCAAACAAATTCATCCCTGTCTGGATACGAGCAGGTAGAGGCGGCTCTGGCACAGATGTATCCTAGGGGTAAACCCAGAAAACACCGCTTTGAGCTATACTCGAACGGGAACTGGTGCACGACAACGGGCCTTGCTGCACTCTTGGTTACGACACTCCCGGGGGATATGTTTTGATAAATTCACAATCTTAGTATGAACCCTTATTAAGGGAAAAATACCCCTAAGAATATATGTTAGAAGGTAGATCATGAAAAGCATGGATTAAATCTGATAGACTCATGAGTTAAAGAGATTAAAGTGTATTTATAAGTCATCAACTTTTGTCTTTGGATTACCCTTTATGTGTTACCCATAACTTTCCTTTTATTCCAGCCAATGGCTAGTAATAGGAGGACTCGGGCTAACAACCGTTGTGAAGATCAGTGTGATGATTGTACTAATGAGATGCCCAATCCAATGGGAGTGGGAATCGCGAACTTTGTCACGCTTCTCTCTCAGCTAACTCAAGTTTTTAATAGAAACACGGGTCAAGAGGAACGTTCAACCCCCCCCCCCCCAAGACAGAACAAGTCGCTATTGAAATCTGCTTGAGACAAAGGCCTCCTACTTTTAGTGGATCATCCGATCCGAAGATCGCTGAACAATGGATCAACTCCATTGAAAAGATATTCTCCATCCTCCAATGCTCTGAACACGAGAAAGATCTCCTGGTGGCTTATCGTATAGAGGGCGAAGCTGATCAATGGTGGATGTTGATCAAAAATACGAAGCCTGAGGAGGAGATCGAGGCTTTGGAATGGAAGGAATTCCGGAAGATGTTTTCGATAAATATTTTCCGCGCACCCTCTGTCTTAAGATGGAAAGGGACATCCTTTCCCTCAAGCAGAAGGATGAAGAATCTATGGGAGCGTACGAGGCAAACATCACAAGGCTTGCACGATACGCTTCTGGCTTTGTCGTTACCCCCGAATGCAAGGTTGACCGCTTCATTGGGGGGCTGAAGCCTAGTTTGCAGAAAGCATTATCGATCTGTGACTTCGACAGTTATGAGGAAATTGTCCGATGTGCCCTCAAGGTTGAAATGGAGATCGGAGAATCACAGGGGTATCATGGGGACAAGAAGCATAAGGTGGACTTCAATGCTGGTGGTTTGATGGATAAATCCAATGGCGCTAAGATGTTCCAGCACCCCACTTGCCAAAAGTGCGGAAACAATCACCCTGGAAACTGCCTTAAGGGGACGAGAAAATGATTCAGGTGTGGAAGAGAAGGGCACCTAGCTATTAACTATCGGCAAGAAGGACCCGTAGCTGCAACAGAGGAGAGGAATGCTCTGTTCGAACCTCAACACATTGTTCAATGCTACAAATTCAAAGAACTGGGTCATTTTTCAAATCAGTGCCCTAATCCAAGGGTTTTTGGAGGCCACCAACAACCTCCAAGATAACAAGGAAGAGCTTTTTCCATCACTTCTACCGAAGTGAACCCCGAAAACGAAGTGGTGACAGGTACGCTAGTTATTCATTCAAGAATAGCGAACGTACTTTTTGATTCAGGTTCTACGCATTCATTTATATCTCAAAAGTTTAGTAGAACAATCCCAGCACCACCACAAATCATGGAAGTAATGATGTCGTTGAGTACGACAAATGGGGCAATCATTGCATCCCATGAGTATAAGTCCTCCCCTGTTATAATCTGTGGATTGAATTTCCCAGCAAACCTCAGCATACTCCATCTGGTGGAATTTGATGCAATTCTTGGCATGGATTGGCTTTCCTTATATAGAGCCAACATAAATTGTCGGGAGAGGGAAATCACACACCATATGGAGGATCGACCCCCGATTCATTACAAGTTTCAGGAGGAAGATGAATCTCCTTTAGCTCCATTATCTCAAGCATGGATATTACTGCCTTATGAGCATGCATATCTGGCTCAGATGATTGAGTCCAAGGAAGAAACCACCCTTGAAGAAATTCCTATTGTGAGGGAATTCGATGAAGTGTTTCCAGAGGAACTTCCTGGACTTCCTCCAAGAAGAGATGTTGAGTTCTCAATTGAACTTATACCTGGGGCACTACCAATATCCAAGACTCCCGATAGAATGGCTGTTGTTAAGCTTGAAGAGTTGAAGAAACAACTACAGAAGAATCTGGATAAAGGGTTTATACGCCCTAGTGCTTCACCATGGGGTGCACCAGTCCTCTTCGTCAAGAAGAAGGATGGGTCAATGTGGCTTTGCATTGATTATCATGAACATAACAAAATCGCGATAAAGAACAAGTATGCTCTCCCAAGAATCGATGACTTGTTTGATCAGCTACGTGGAGCACAATACTTCTCCAAGGTGGACTTGCGGTCGGGATATTATCAAGTAAGGGTGAAGAAGGAAGATATCCCCAAGACTGATTTTCGTACAAGGTACGGGCACTATGAATTCATAGTAATTCCTTTCAGACTCACCAATTCTCCAGCAATATTCATGGACTTGATGAATAGATTATTTAGATATTACCTAGACAAATTTGTTGTAGTCTTTATAGATGATATTCTAATATACTCCAAAACCAAGGAGGACCATGAGGAGCATTTAAAAACTTTACTAGAGACTTTGCGCAAGGAGAAGATCTATGAAAAGTACAACAAGTGTGAGTTATGGTTGAAGGAAGACTCATTCTTGGGCCATATCATCACAAGCAATGGGATATCTGTGGACCCCTCCAAAACAGATGCAATTGAGGGATGGCCGAGGCCAACATCGGTAACTGATATCCGTAGCTTCTAGGGGTTAGCTGGATATTATCGACGATTTGTGAGAAATTTCTCCTGATTGTCCATCCCTCTTACCAAGCTAACTCGAAAGGGAGTAAAGTTTTCATGGAGTGATGAATGCGAAGAATGCTTCAAGGAGTTGAAAAGGAGGCCTATCACTACACCCGTGCTCACTTTACCCACAAGTGGGGAACTTTTTGTGGTATGTAGTGATGCCTCAAAGAAGGGCTTAGGATGTGTGCTAATGCAGAATGATAAAGTGATATCCTATGCCTCAAGGAATTTGAAAATCCATGAGCGAAACTATACAACGCATGATCTGGAGTTGGCGGCGGTGATATTTTCCTTGAAAGTCTGGCGGCATTATCTCCATGGAGAGAAATGTGAGATATATATTGACTACAAGAGTCTTAAATATATATTCACACAGAAAGAACTAAATATGCGCCAGAGAAGATGGATAGAGCTCATCAAGGATTATGAATGTTCAATACATTACCATCCTAGGATGGAGAACAAGGTGGCGGATGCCCTAAGTAGAAAGGATCCAGCGATTCTATCAATGATGAGAATTGAGAAGGATCCAATCTTCTTAGACTTGATGAAGATGGACGTGGGAATCATAAAGAAGGGAAAATCATCAATCCTTTAACAAATGATTGCTCAACCATCTCTTTTGGAAAAGTTAAAGGATGCTCAAAAGGATGATGTGGGAATTCAAGAAAAAGTGGAAGCTATCAAAAAGGGGAAATCCTAGGAGTTTAATGTTAATGAAGAAGGAACTGTGCAGTTTGGGAAAAGACTATGTGTTCCATCAAGTCTGGAGCTGAAGAAGGAACTCTTGGATGATGCACATAGTTCAAATTTCTCCATTCACCCAGGGAGAACAAAGATGTGTAGAGATCTCTGAGAAAACTTTTGGTGGGATAATATGAAGAAGGAGATCGCCGAATATACATCAAAGTGCCTGGTCTGTTAGCAAGTGAAGGCAGAAAGGAAGAAGTCTAAGGGCATGATGCAACCATTGCCTATACCAGAATGGAAATGGGAGAACATCACCATGGACTTTGTCACCGGACTTCCAAGGAAATCCAAAGGCAACAATGGAATCTGGGTTGTTGTGGATCCTCTTACAAAGACTGCACACTTCATTGCTATTCGAGAGGATTTCTCTTTGGATCAACTGGCACAGATATATATCAGGTATGTGGTACGGCTGTATGGAGTACCACTATCTATTGTGTCTGACCGAGATCCAAGATTCACCTCTATGTTTTGGAAGAGTCTACAACATGCTCTGAATACTGAACTAAACTTTAGTACGGCCTATCATCCTCAAACTGATGGCCAATCCGAGTGGACTATCCAAACACTTGAGGACATGTTGAGATCATGCTCAATGGACTTTAAAGGAGGATGGGATCAACATCATCCTCCGGTTGAGTTCCTTTATAATAATATTTTCCACTCGAGCATCCAAATGGCACCATATGAAGCCCTGTATTGGAGAAGGTGCAGAACACCAGCATGTTGGAATGAGGTCGGTGAACGTAAGCTTCTTGGACCAGAAATGGTCGAAGAAATGGTGGAGAAGGAGAAAACCATTCAGCAGCATATCAAGGCAGCCCAAAGTCGACAGAAGAGTTATGCAGATAATCATCGACGAGACCTTGAGTTTAAAGTCGGGGACATGGTGTATTTACACATATCTCAGTGGATGAAGGTCATGAGGTTTGGAAATAAAGGGAAGTTAAGTCCAAGGTACATCGGACCCTTTGAGATTCTTGATCGTGTTGGGGTTGTGGCCTATCGACTAGCACTTCCACCTACTATGGCCAAGGTGCATGATGTCTTTCATGTATCCATGTTAAGGAAGTACATACTGGACCCTTCACATGTACTCTCTTCCAATGTGGTAAAATTGGAAGATGATCTTTCTTATGAGGAGCAACCAGTGAAGATCTTAGATCGTAGAGAAAAATTTCTATGAAATAAGACAATGCCCCTCGTCAAGGTGTTGTGGAGAAACCACAAGTTTTAAGAAGAATCTTGGGAGTCGAAGGATATGATGAAGCTGAGTTACCCACATTTTGTTTAGTGTGGGAAAAGGAAAATTTCAAGGGAGAAATTTCTTAAGGGGGAATATTTTAATGTCCTAATGTTTCATTAATGAAAATACCTCTTGATCCAGTTAAATGTCTCTTTATGAAAAATGTTTTTATAAGATTTCAACTTCTTTGGTTTTATGATAAGATTTGTGACTGTTACTTTTGTAGCCATTGAAGAGTGATCACATGAGTAGTATAAATATTTGGCTTTAACAAACCCAATTTTACACAGACAAAGGAAGCGATGGCCTCATCTAGTATAATTTCCCCATACGAAGCCCATTTGTCAGAGCTCAGAAAAGAGGTGGTGTCTTTGGGCTTCGCCCTTGACCAAGCCCATGCTGAGCTTCATTATGTCAAGCTTGAACGGGACCATCTACGGGAAAATAGAAAGTTGATAGAGATTACCACTCGAGCAATGTTATCCGAGCCGCCCCAAGAGTCTGTCACCATCTCACACCTTACCCTTAGGTCTTATGCAGCTATTTTAAGGGGTTATGTAACAAATAAGTAGTGTTATGTTCATGTACATTATTTTTGTATATAATAATGAATATAATTTCGAGTCATTTTTGATACTTTGTAAATAGATTTTAAAGTACAAATGGTGTTTTTGGTTATTATTTAATTAAGAATTATATTTTATTAAATTAATGGATTTTTTAATTAAATAATTTTTTAATAAAATGTTATTATTAATATTAAATTAATTTTTATTAAATATAAATGATCTTATAATTTTATGAATGCAATTAAAATTTTTATTATGTTTTGAAAGCAATTTCTGTCAAACCCCGTGAATTTTTTATATATATCGGTTTTTATTTTAAAAGTAAAAATTCACATATTTATAAAATTATTTAGATAAAATAAATATTATTTTTTGAATCAGGACGTCGAAATTATCCAACAGTGAATTTTTCATAATTTTCTGAGACAGTCAAATTTTTGGGTAAATATTAAATACCATTTAAATATATAATGGGTTTTATGACATCATAATGACCCAATGGTGATGTAATAAAATAACATAATCTGTATGTTCCGACAATATATGTTTTATCATTAAAATAATGTGGTTTTGGGTTTTTTTTACTTACTTTTCAAAGCATTAATGAACCCCTCAAGACTTATTCAACACTTTACCTTTTTAAATTAATTTCCATGGGAGTGTGACTCACCTCCACATAAGCAACCCTAATTTTTTAATAAGTTCGGACCTTGGCCTTATAAAATATTGTTTTTCTCTTTCCTTTTCCAGAAACCATGGGCAAAAACCATCTTATGGTTTTTGGTTTGAATTATTTTAATATAAGGGGTCCCAAACCTAAATAATAAAGAATTGCCTCACCATTCCTATATAAACCCACCCAAGCTCCCACTTCCTCCACACTCAAAGCCATTGGAGTTCGTCCAACCTCTGCCCAACTCTCTCTAAAATCCTCCCAAGGTGCCCTAAGATCCCAATAAGCCTCTCACAAGCCTCTCTCTAGCCTTTGAATCAAACTTCCAAGTAAGGGTTTTTTCTTCCATTCTCTTTTTTTGTCAATTTTCGTTAACTTGTATTGCCCTTTTAATTTCAATTATGAATGTTGGGGTATGGTTTTTCACCTCCCCCATACTTCCCTCTTATTGTTTGAATGGTGGGAGACCCCTTTCTCTCTCATTAAATGCCTCCCATGTACACCCGTTACTATGCCGAAATTCTGAAAGGAACTTATCTCTCTTCTTTTACATTCAAGCAATACTTTTGTATCATGAATCTAAATTCATTTTCAATTGTTGGGTCATGTATCTATTTGACCTCCTTACTGCCCATTACATGTAAATATGATGAGGAACCCCTTTCTCTCTCATCAACCTTTTTTATGAATTCTTATGTCACGCCGTTACGCTGCCGAAATCGTACCGATTTTCTAAGAAAATTTCATTGTGTAGTGAATACCATGCCCATTTATCCATCAAGGGTATTCACCTTTATGCACATTTACTTATTGATTTTAATGTTTCATGTATTAATTCCACATTCCTTTATAGTGGAATAAATGATTATGTTTTATGAATCCATGTTTTATGATCCATGTGGCACACTTATGCATGAATTGAAATGTTTAAGAAGGGTGCACCCTTTTAGCGCTCCAATGCATTGGGTAAAGTATAGTATCATGATACGTCATGTGAAATGAGTATTGACTCATTCTAATTCAAGTGCAATGAGGGTTTACTCATTCTTCAAGTACAATGAGGGTTTACTCATGCTCCATGTGCAATGAGCCTTGGATCATGCTAATTCAATGTTAAGTGTTGTTGCCACATTTCCATGTTATGATTATCATGCTTTATCATGCCTTTATGTTCATGTTACTCTTATTCTCTATTGATTTTCCTATTTCCTAACATGTATTGTACTCCTCATGTTATTCATTGTGTACTCCCTTACTGGGCTTTATAGCCCACCCTTTTCTTATGCATGTCCTCAGGTTATCCCATGAAATGATAAGTACGAAGGAATGTAGTGGTCATGTAAAGGAATTATTCAATAAAAATGTTGTATTTCAAGTTTAAAGTTTTTATGTAATGATCCTAAGCCCCAAAGACACTAAAACTATCGATCTTCATTGTTGTATCAAGTGATGTTTTATGTAATAAAGCATGATTAAGTTGTAATAAAAAGCAGGGTTGTCATAATGGTCCAGGTAGTTAGTGTAGAGACCCGAAGCTTGACGTACATGGACATTAAATTACTTTTTCAGAATACTTAGTACATAACAAAAACACACAGACAAGGATCGTAATAGTTTAGTGTCTTTGGAAACTCAGAATATAATCTTCTAATCGTGGTGAAAGATCTTCAACATCTCCCATAAAGATCTTCTTTTTTTTACTTAAAACCTTTCTTTATATCCTAGGGAAAATAAAACATAAAAGGGTGAGCTCAAATTCTCAGTAAGGGTAAACAAAAGAATTATCAATCACATCATTTTCATAAGATCATAACATTTTGGAAATCTTAACCTGCAAAAGAGAGCATAATTTCATAACATGGGATAAATCATAGTAGTGAAATGAAATCCCAATAATCATAACATGAAACATTGTGTAATACACACATAATCATAGAGAATCATATCTTATTATTCAAGACTCATTCCCAAGACTATCTTAGTGGAAAAAGTCCATTTCTGAACCGAGTCACCCTTGTTTCAGTCATGTTTCACTAAACCAGTATAACCTACCGTTCCAGCCATGTCAATCTCATGAGATATAAAATCTTTACCCAATGCATTTGAGAGAGATGTCGGTCCCACACATCTCATAATGATACCATTCTTATGTGTGCCACAAATTCATAAATCATACATCATTGCATAACCCATGTAACAAAAATGGAAATCTTTAAACATCGTGACATCATAAAACAATTCATATAAGATAAAGGACTTCATAAATATAATTTCATAACAACATAATCAAATCAATATAATAATAGGGATAGAAACATAACCCTTTGTTATCTTATATGGAAAATAATTTTGATAAAACACTTGAACTCCATTCTTGAGGAAAATATCCTTTCTGCTTCAAAAACACTTTTCCTTTCTTAACATGTCGTACAATTCTAAACTAAAAGAATTTGATTAAAAATAAACATGAAAACTTTTAAAGGAATCTTCTTGGAAATAATGTTTTAAAAATCCATTCATGCCGTATAAGTTAAAAAAACAATCTTCGTACTTTTGTCGGAAAAGTCAAAAAGTACCTCGTACGAAAAATGACAAAAGATTTCTTTCATATCTTTTACTAAAAACTCACCGAAGGGTAAAATTGGATATAAAAAATTGTTAAAGGATATAAATATTACATATTGAGGAAACATGGATGTGGATTATAAAATACACCCCAGTAAATTTCAAAGTATAAACAATCTCGGATAAAAATGAGATTGTGATATTTTCTCTTACCTTAGGACTGATTTGCTTCGTAAGTGTCCGAACCTCTTGTATAATGATTGAAATAATTTAATTGACTTCTTCCAGAATCATACTCATTCTTATGATATCATATATGGTTCACTTATTACTTTATATTACCCGTTCTTTTGTAAATTCCATGTTAAAGAGCGTTTTGGGTAAAGTTGTTTCATTTGTCATCCGTGTTTTGACTTGTAATTATTCATATGATTACTTAGATCATGATTACTTAATTCCAGAATATAAAACATTATTTATATATAATATATATTCAGAATATATATATATATATATATATAATAGATCAGTAAATGGAAAGATACACCGTTAATGGAAACGGTAGACCGTTCGTACGCATGAACGTTGTTTTCTTTTCCTCATTGAGTTGAATGGAATTAAGTAGATGAGATACATATATATACATATAAATCCAGTATAATTATTATGTTATATATTTCATGATTACTTATTATATTTACTTTATAATCATTCATGAATGGTTAAAGTGGAGAATGAAACTCATCGCGTCGTGGAGACGGTAGTCCGTACGTACGCACGAGCGATGATATCGTTCTCATGATCGTGGGACTGTATTGGAGTGTATGTATACTATTTAAGAATCAATATCACTTTAAAATAATCATATATAGTTATTATTTACACCATTATACCCATCCAAGTAAGGTGGTGGTGGAAAATAGATTTCACCACGGTGTGGTGACGGTATTCTGTACGTACGCACGCGCGGTGATTTCGTTCTCCGTAGGATGGATAGATGGTGAAATTGGGTTGTTTCATACTTATAATAACATACCAGTATATTATTGATACTGATGTTATTACTTCATAATGAAACAACCTAAGAAGAAGAAGTGGAATAAGAAATAAAGATGAAAGAATCGGTAACGGACATTACCTCTTCTTTGAAGTGCTTCTTTGAGACCTTCTTTTAGGGCACTAAAATTGGTCTTTGAAGAAGACCAGGACCTCTAGGATGTCTCTAGGGAAGTGGAGAGGAGAACGTGGAAGGTTTTGGCCGAGCTTGAAGGCTCAAAGTGGTGTGAGGAAGAGAGGGAGGAGGTTCCCTTTTATAAGGGAGGAGAGGGGCACCTTTGAAATAACTAAAAATATTATTTTATTATAAAGTCATGTTCGGTTTTAAATAGCACTAAATTGATTTATTTCTAGGCTAAGGTGGGTATGGGTCGAAATACTCTCATCCAATAGAATTTATACAAGTTTAGGTTCCTATTTTAACCTTATCATGTAAATTTAACATTAAGTTAAATAATTTTACTTTTACCGTGTCTTCTTGTGTTCTTATACTATAAGGTTAATAAAATTACTATATCAAGCCAAACGAACCCCAAGTTGTTTATTATTAATATATATAACCTTATCTAAGTCATTTGGCCAAGCCTTAGATTTTTAGGAATAAAATAACAGTTAATAATATAATATTTGTTTTAAAAACTATTTTATGTCAATTTTGACACTATTTAGTAATTGTTTTTTGTGAAAATAATAACAGAATGTTAAGTTCAAAAAAAGTTAATTAAATCAATAATAACATGTCCTATTAACCTATAAAATTAATGTAATTCATAAAAAGTCTCAAATTATATTTATTTGGGTATTTATAACATCAATTATGTCAATATTTCATTAATAAGATAATTACTGCAACATCGTTGTTTTATAAATAAATTAAATTATTTAATGTCTAAAAATTACAAATAAAATACCATTATGTAGGAAATATTTTTAGCTTTCCAATTAATACTTATAGTCGAATTTATCTTATGTATAACCCCATATTAAAAATGCTTTAGTTATTAAAGTTTGATTTTAACTATTTTAACCCTTCTTTAAATAAATTAATAATAAATGTCCTAATCTAATCCAAGTGGGCCTAAAGGGTCATATTTTATTCCTAAGGTTGTTTTTTGTCGAATTAAACTTATCCAATAAAATTAGGACATTTTTTAGGGTAATAATAATATCATTTTTACCCTTAATTTCCCTATTTACTTTTAACCGTGGTAAAAAAAGTAAAAAGTTACTATTCACCAAAAATTATTTTCATCTCATTGAACCACATTTTACATACTTACATCAACCGTGTCTCTCGGAATTTTGAAATTCCACTCAGAGAAGCGGTAAAATTATGTTTCATAAAAATTTACTTTTTTTAACTACCACTTAGTGGTTTCACTATTCATCATAAAATGAAAGTTTCCAGAAAAATACCAAAAATTAGACCTAAGCTATATTTGATATTATTAATTAAAAAATGATGTCTATTTTATCAAATTCAAAACATATCAGCTACATTAACTTATTTAAAAATTAATTCCCTCCGTCAAAACAAATAGCGTGTTTTTAAGAGATAATAACTATCAAAAGATTGACATTTGTTTATGTCTCGTTTAGAAGTGAAATTAAATATAATGACCAACATTGTATTAAATTTTAAAAATATATTCTAAATATACTTTAAAACCAATAAAATTAATAATTAATCACTATTAATTATTTCTATTAAAAAAATTGTTTTTAATTAAAATATAGTAATTTTCACTATTCATCAAAAAATGAAAGTTATCCGAAAAGTACCAAAATTTCACCCTAAGCTAATTTTGATATTCTGAATCTAGAAATGAAGTCCATTTTGAAAAATAAAATTTACAAAATTTCAAAAATTTGTTATTACTATTCATAACGGCTAGTTTTAATAATATTTTAATAGCATATTGTTGTTTAGTGAAACTCGATATTGCATACTACACATGCTATTGAGGAAGGTCGTGATTGCGTTTAATGAAAGGTAAGTCAAGCATGCGTGTTGAGAAAGCTCCTTTTGGTGTAGCGTACAACACAAGACATTAATGAAATTAAAAAGAATATTTTTTTTATAAAGTCTCGGACTGTTACATTCTACCCCCATTAAAATGAATTTCTCCCTCGAAATTTGTCGGGGTTATAAATGGTTTACTACTCGAAAGTTTCTTTAATAGAAACCGACATCGTAAAAAGGAATACCAAAACTTGTCTTTAAAAACTAAAGTATGAAATGTAATGATTACCCAAATAATCTAATCACTGGGTTTCCACATAGGTGAAAATATGGATATGGAATAGAAATCTAACCATTATGTTCTGATGGAGAGTGGTAGAGAACATGGCTATGGAAAAGCCAGCAATCACAAAGCCATAAATTTGTGAGGATCTAAGGTACCATCTGATTCATCAGATATAAGAGCACTAGGACAGCATTTTTGGTTTTCAAGATCATTTCCCTAAAGTTGATGAAATTGGAATTAGAAGAAATACTTTTGTGATTTTGGTATAGTCTCAATGTTTGTCGTTATTTGGAAATTTTCCACTTCATCTCTTAAAGAAATGAAGTTGAATTTGTCATTCGTGATGTGTTAGCAGATCATGTGATAGAATGATGGGTCATTCCATCTGTCCCAAACAAAAGGTTAGAAAAGTTATCAAAAAATACATAAGTCCGTCTATAGTGAGATTAATCGTATATAGTTCCTAAAATGGACTTATACATCCTATATCATACTGCTTAATATAATAAAACTAGTTTCTACTAAACAGGGACTTCCTGTAGGCCAGTGGTAGGCGATAAAGGCCAGTCGCACTTTGGTTGTGGGTTCGATTCCCACAGCCTTGTCCGACGCGATGGGTTGTCGCCCGTCCTACAGGTTGTCCTTTTTCTAAAACTATATTACTATAACATCACATAAATAATATCAATAAAATGTTTTATCCTTAAACAATACTAACTTATGGTTAACATAATCCATTCCAATCTTTAGGCTTATCTAAAATACTTCGGTCCAAGCTCATAGTATAATGAAAATGATAGCTTGAAATGTCGTCAACCAAGAATGTGAATACCATCATTTATCCACCATATATCTTGCTGGTCACATTCCAATCATGTGAATACCTTAATGATGAATTCTCTTGAAAAATGAATACCCATTAAACCTTAGTGAAATCATGAATGGTGTCAAAAGTTAACTCTTTCCACATACCAAAATCCAAAAATTCTATATACTCAAACCATGACATAACCTTCTCCTTATATCAGTCATGAGCTCATGAATACTATCAATCATTTAATTTTCTCCTTATCCCTTCATTATTCGCATATCATCTACATTCCAAAAATATCTGAATAACCTTTCATGGATACTGGTAACATTAATCATGCACTTTCAAAACTCAAGGAAAGACAATAGTGTAACAATCCTTAAATGTCTCTTTATTCCATGGTACCATGAGATTACTTATACAACATTACACATGATAAACATGTAATCATTTAACTACATTCTTAAACCATTTACCGAGCTTCAACAATTATTTTATCTCACATATCATTTGTAGTCTCTTCATCATCATCCAAATAAATACTACCCATACGACCATACTAATTCTCTTCATGAGACTTTCCATTAGGGATTTGGTTTTCATAATGCTCGTACATTCCACATTTAAAACATTTAACCATTTTTGATGTCGTAGCAATACCATTATCCTCATCCCTGGTGTTAACTGAACCTTTTCCTTTGCACTTACTGGCATTGTTTCCTTCTTTTCCACACCCAAAGCATCTTCCAGTTCCTTTGAAACATTCTCCTTTATGCCTCTTCCCACATGACATACATTGGGGAAATTGAACTTTCTTTCCTCTATAATCATCATGAAACTCCATCTTTCTCTTATTAGCCGAGTCAGGAAACTTACCAAATTTTACTTTATTGATCATATTATGAGATTGCTGATTCGGCATAATAATGATGTTTGGACTTCCAAATCCCATTTCATTTGGTTGCTCATGAATAATATCATTCCATTGTCCATAATATCCTCCATTATCATGAATCATCTTGTTTTCAACCATTTTCTAAAACCCAGAAGAATAGTGTGAGAGGTAAAAATCATAATAAAGGTAGAGTAAATTCAATATATAACATCTTTGGTTTAATCTAATATCATTACCATAGTTCTAGGACTATATCCTATATGTATACTTATCCTTAGGGACATCCCTAGACATACCTTAGAAATATCTCTAGGGGTCTCACTAACGTTTTCGCATCCTAGTTTCCAAAGGTTGACTAAACATTTCCTCTGATACCAACTATAGAGACCCGAAGCTTGACGTACATGGACATTACATTACTTTTGCAGAATACTTAGTACATAACAAAAACACACGCACAAGGATCGTAATAGTTTAGTGTCTTTGGAAACTCGGAATATAATCTTCTAATCGTGGTGAAAGATCTTCAACATCTCCCATAAAGATCTTCTTTTTTTTACCTAAAACCTTTCTTTATATCCTGGGGAAAAGAAAACATAAAAGGGTGAGCTCAAATGATCAGTAAGGGTAAACAAAAGAAATATCAATCACATCATTTTCATAAGAACATAACATTATGGAAATCGTAACCTGAAAAAGAGAGCATAATTTCGTAACATGGGATAAATCATAGTAGTGAAATGAAATCCCAATAATCATAACATAAAATATGAAACTTTGTGTCATACACACATAATCATAGAGAATCATATATTATTATTCAAGAATCATTGCCAAGACTATCTTAGTGGACAAAGTCCATTTCTGAACCGAGTCACCCTCGTTTCAGTCCTGTTTCACTGAACCAGTGTAACCTACCATTCCAGCAATGTCTATCTCATGAGATATAAAATCTTTACCCAATACATTGGAGGGAGATATATGTAGATACCCGAATCTTGACGTACATGAATATTACATTACTTTTTCGGAATACTTAATACATAAGAAAAACAAACACACAAGGACCATAATAGTTTAGTGTCTTTGGAAACTCTGAATAAAATCTTCTAATCGTGGTGAAAGATCTTCAACATCTCCCAATAAATATATTCCCTTTTTTTCTTAACTAAATCCTTTATTTATATCCTGGGGAAAATAAAACATAAAAGGGTGAGCTCAAATGCTCAGTAAGGTTAAAAAAAAGAAATATCAATCACATCATATTGATTAGAACATATCTTTTGGAAATCTTCACCTGCAAAAGAGATCATGATTTCATAACATGGGATAAATCATAGTAGTGAAATGTAATCCCAATAATAATAAAATAAAACATGAAACTTTTTGGCATACACACATAATCATAGAGAATCATTTCTTATTAGTCAATACTCATTGCCAAGACTATCTTAGTGGACAAAGTCCATTTCTGAACCGAGTCACCCTCGTTTCAGTCCTGTTTCACTAAAACGGTATAACCTACCATTCCAGCCATGTCTATCTCATGAGATATAAAATATTTACCCAATTCATTGTAGGGAGATATAGATCCCACCCATCTCATAATGATACCATTCTTATGTGTGCCACAAAATCTTAAATCATACATCATTGCATAACCCATGTAATAAAAATGGGAATCTTAAACATCGTGACATCATCAAACAATTCATATAAGATAAAGGAATTCATAAAAATAATTCCATCACAACATAATCAAATCAATGTAATAATAGGGATAGAAACAGAACCCTATATTATCTTATATGGAATATAATTTTGATAAAACACTTGAACTCCATTCTTGAGGAAAATATCCTTTCTACTTCAAAAACACTTTCCTTTTCTTAACATGTCATATAATTATAAACTAAAAGAATTTGATTAAAAATAAAATTGAAAACTTGTAATGGAAGCTTCATGGAAATAATTTTTTAAAAATCCATTCATTCCATATAATTTAAAAGAAAACTTTCTTCTCGTACTTTTGTCGGAAAAGTGAGAAAGTACCACGTACGAAAAACGACAAAAGATTCCTTTCATATCTTTTACTAAAAACTCACTGAAGGGTAAAATTGGATATAAACTATTTTATAAGGATATAAATATCACATATTGAGGAAACATGGATGTGTATGATAAAATAAACCCCAGTAAATATCAAAGTATAAACAATCTCGGATAAAAATGAGATTGTGATATTTTCCTTACCTTAGGTCTGATTCGCTTCGTAAGTGTCTGAACCTCCTATATAATGATTTAACTAATGTCATTGAATTATTACAGAATCATATTCATTGTTATTATATCATATATGGTTCACTTATGACTTTATATTACCCGTTCTTTTGTAAATTCATGTTAAAGTAGCGTTTTGGGTAAAATCGTTTCATTTATCGTAGGTGTTTGGACTTTTTGTTCATGACATTATTATTACTTATATCATTATTTAATTACTTACAGAATATAAAATATGATTTATATATCATATATATTCAGTATATATATATATAATAGATAGATAAATGAAATGAAACACACTGTTCATGGAGACGGTAGTCCGTACGTACGCATGAACATTGTTTTCCTTTCCTTATTGTCTTGAATTGAAGTAAGTAGATGACATATATATATACATAAATCCAGTAGATTTACCATGTCATACATTTCATTATTATTCATTATATATACTTTATAATAATTCTTAAATGATTAACATGGAGAATGAATCTCATCGCGTCGTGGAGACGGTATTCCGTACGTACGCACGAGCGATGATATCGTTCCCATGGTCGTGGAATGGTGTTGAAGTTTATGTATACTATTTCAGTATCAATATAACTTTATAATAATCATATATAGTTACTCATTACACCATTATACCCATCCAATTAAGGTGGTGGAGGAAAATAGATTACACCACGGCGTGGAGACGGTATTCCGTACGTACGCACGCGCGGTTATTTCCTTTTTCAGTAGGATGGATAGAAGGATAATTAGAGTTGTTTCATATTTATACTAACATATCAGTATATAGGAAATACTGACGTTATTACTATATCATGAAACAACTAAATAAGAAGAAGTTTAAGAAGAAAGAAATTGAAAAAGATCGGTAATGGATATTACCTCTTTTTGACGCGCCTTCACTTAACCTCCACATAAAGAACTATTGATGGTCTTTGAAGAAGACCAGGACCTCTAGGATGATACTAGGGAAGTGGATAAGTTATTTTGGCAGGTGTTGGCCGAGCTTTAAGGCTCAATGTTGTGTGAGGAAGAGATGGAGGAGGTGTCCTTTTATAAGGGAGGAGAGGGGTACCTTTGGAATAACTAAAATTACTATTTTATTATAAAGTCAAGTTCGGTTTTAAATAGCTCCAAATTGATTTATTTCGAGGCTAAGGTGGGGATGGGTCGAAAACCTCTCATCCAATAGAATTTAGACAAGTTTAGGTTCCTATTTTAACCTTATCATTTAGATTTAACATTAAGTTAAATAATTTTACTTTTACCGTGTCTTCTTGTGTCCTTACACTATAAGGTTAATAATCTTACTATAACAAGCCAAAAGAACCCCAAGTTGTTTATTATTAATATATATAACCTTTTCTAAGTCATTTGGCTGAACATTAGATTTTTAGGAATAAAATAACAATTAATAATATAATATTTGTTTTAAAAACTATTTTATGTCAATTTTGACTCTATTTAGTAAATTATTTTTGTGAAACTCATAACAGAATCATTAGTTCGAAAAAAGTTAATTAAATCAATACTAACATGTCATATTAGCCTAGAAAATTTGTTTAATTCATAAAAAGTCTCAAATTAGTTTTATTTGGGTATTTATAACATCAATTTTGTCAATATTTCATTAATAAGATAATTACTGCATCATCGTTGTCTCATAAATAAATTAAATTATTTAATGTCTAAAAATTACAAATAAAATACCATTATGTATATAATCTTTTTATATTTCTAATGAATATTTATAGTCGAATTTATCTTATGTATAACCCCATATTACTAATGATTTAGTTATTAAACATTGATTTTAACTATTTTAACCCTTCTTTAAATAAATTAATAATAAATGTCCTAATCTAATCCAAGTGGGCCTAAATGGTCATATTTTATTACTATGTTTTTTTTTGGTCGAATTAAACTTTTCCAATCGAATTAGTACATGTGTTAGGGTAATAGTAATATCATTTTTATCCTAAATTACCCTATTTACTTTTAACCGTGGTAAAAAAAAGTAAAAGGTTATTATTCACCAAAAATTATTTTCATCTCATTGAACAAAATTTTACTTACGGACATCAACCGTGTCTCTCGGATATTTGAAATTACACTCACAGAAGTGGTAAAATTAAGTTTTATGAAAAAATTATTTGTTTTAACTACCACTTAGTGGTGTCACTATTCATCAAAAAAAGAAAGTTTCCATAAAAATACCAAAAATTAGGCCTAAGCTATATTTCATTTTATGGATTCAAAAATGATGTCTATTTTACCAGATTCAAAACATATCAGTTTCATTAATTAATTTAAAAATTAATTCTCGTCGTCAAAACAAATAGCGTTTTCTTAAGAGATAATAACTATCAAAAGATTGACAGTTGTTTATGTCTGGTTTAAATGTGAAATTACATCCAATAACCAACACTGTATTAAATTGTAAAAATATATTCTAAATATACTTTAAAACCAATAATATTAATAATTTATCACTCTTAATTATTTCTATTAAAAAGGTTGTTTTTAATTAAAATTTAGTAATTTTCACTATTCATCAGAAAATGAAAGTTATCCGAAAAGTACCAAAATTTCACACATAGCTAATTTCGATATTCCGAATCCAGAAATAAAGTCCATTTTGAAAAATAAAATTTAAAAAATTTCAAAAAGTGTTTATTACTATTCATAACGGCTAGTTTTAATAATATTTTAATAGCATATCGTTGTTTAGTGAAACTCGGTATTGCATACTACACACACTGTCGAGGAAGGTCGTGATTGCATGTAATGCAAGGAAAGTCAAGAATGCGTGTTGTGAAAGCTCCTTTTGGTGTATCATACAACACAAGACATTAATGAAATTAAAATGAATATTTTTCATAAAATCTCGGGGTGTTACAATATAGGTCCCACCCATCTCATAATGATACCATTCTTATGTGTGCCACAAATTCATAAATCATACATCATTGCATAACCCATGTAATAAAAATTGAATCATTAAACATCGTGACATCATAAAACAATTCATATAAGATAAAGGAATTCATAAATATATTTTCATCACAACATAATCAAATCAATGTAATAATAGGGATAGAAACAGAACCCTTTATTATCTTAGATGGAAAATAATTTTGATAAAACACTTGAACTCCATTCTTGAGGAAAATATCCTTTCTGATTCAAAAACACATTTTCTTTCTTAACATTTTGTAAAATTCTAAACTAAAAGAATTTGATTAAAAATAAAAATGAAAACATTTAAAGGATGCTTCTTGGAAATAATGTTTGAAAAATCCATTCATGTCGTATAAGTTAAAAAAAACATTCTTCGTACTTTTGTCGAAAAAGTCAAAAAATACCTCGTACGAAAAAAGACAAAAGGTTTCTTTCATATATTTTACTAAAAACTCACTGAAGGGTAAAATTGAATATAGACTATTGTATAAGGATATAAATATTACATATTGAGGAAACATGGATGTGGATGATAAAATACACCCCAGTAAATTTCAAAGTATAAACAATCTCGGATAAAAATGAGATTGTGATATTTTCCCTTACCTTAGGTCCGATTTGCTTCGTAAGTGTCCGAACCTCATGTATAATGATTTAAATAATGTCATTGACTTATTCTAGAATCATACTCATTGTTATTATATCATATATGGTTCACTTATTACTTTATATTACCCGTTCTTTTGTAAATTCCATGTTAAAGAGCGTTTTGGGTAAAATTGTTTCATTTGTCGTCCGTGTTTTGACTTGTAATTATTCATATGATTACATAGATCATGATTACTTAATTCCAGAATATAAAACATGATTTATATATAATATATATTCAGAATATATATATATATAATAGATCATTAAATGGAAAGAAATACACCGTTCATGGAGACGGTACACCGTTCGTACGAATGAACGTTGTTTTCTTTTCCTTATTGAGTTGAATGGAATTAAGTAGATTAGATACATATATATACACATAAATCCAGTATCATTATTATGTCATATATTTCATGATTACTTATTATATGTACTTTATAATCATTCATGAATGGTTAAAGTGGAGAATGAATCTCATCACGCCGTGGAGACGGTAGTTCGTACGTACGCACGAGCGATGATATCGTTCTCATGATCGTGGGACTGTATTGGAGTGTATTTATACTATTTCAGAATCAATATCACTTTAAAATAATCATATATAGTTATTATTTACACCATTATACCCATCCAAGTAAGGTGGTGGTGGAAAATAGATTTCACCACTGCGTGGAGACGGTATTCCGTACGTACGCATGCGCGGTGATTTCGTTTTCCGTAGGATGGATAGATGGTGAAATAGGGTTGTTTCATAATTATAATAACATATCATTATATGAGTGATACTGATGTTATTACTTCATAATGAAACAACCTAATAAGAAGAAGTGGATGAAGAAATAAAGATGAAAGAATCGGTAACAGACATTACCTCTTCTTTGAAGTGCTTCTTTGAGACCTTCTTTTAGGGCACTAAAATTGGTCTTTGAAGATGACCAGGACCACTAGGATGTCTCTAGGGAAGTGGAGAGGAGAAAGTAGCAGGGGTTGACCGAGCTTGAAGGCTCAAATTGGTGTGAGGAAGAGAGGGAGGAGGTGCCCTTTTATAAGGGAGGAGAGGGGCACCTTTGGAATAACTAAAACTATTATTTTATTATAAAGTAAAGTTCGGTTTTAAGTATCTCCAAATTGATTTATTTCGAGGTTAAGGTTGGGATGGGTCGAAATCCTCTCATCCAATATAATTTAGACAAGTTTAGGTTACTATTTTAACCTTATCATATACATTTAACATTAAGTTAAGTAATTTTACTTTTACCGTGTCTTCTTGTGTTCTTATACTATATGGTTAATAAACTTACTATATCATGCCAAAAAAACCCCATGTAGTTTATTATTAATATATATAACCTTATCTAAGTCATTGGGCTGAACCTTAGATTTTTAGGAATAAAATAACAGTTAATAATATAATATTTGTTTTGAAAACAATTTTATGTCAATTTTGACACTATTTAGTAATTGATTTTTGTGAAAATCATAACAGAATGATAAGTTCTAAAAAAGTTAATTAAATCAATAATAACATGTCATATTAACCTTTAAAATTAGTGGAATTCGTAAAAACAATCAAATTATATTTATTTGGTTATTTATAACATCAATTATGTCAATATTTCATTAATAAAATAATTACTGTATCATAGTTGTGTCATAAATAAATTAAATTATTTAATGTCTAAAAATTAAAAATAAAATACCATTATGTAGGAAATCTTTTTTTATTTCTAATGAATTTTTATTGTCGAATTTATCTTATGTATAACCCCATATTAAAAATGATTTAGTTATTAAACTTTGATTTAACTATTTTAACCCTTCTTTAAATAAATTAATAATAAATGTCCTAATCTAATCCAAGTGGGGCTAAATGGTCATATTTTATTCCTGAGGTTGTTTTCGGTCTAATTACACTTTTCCAATAGAATTAGGACATGTGTTAGGGTAATAATATTATCATGTTTACCCTTAATTACCCTATTTACTTTTAACCATGGTAAAAAAAAGTAAAAATTTAATATTCACCAAAAATTATTTTCATCTCATTGAACCACATTTTACTTACTGACATCAACCGTGTCTCTCGGATTTTTGAAATTCCACTCACAGAAACAGTAAAATTAAGTTTTATGAAAATTCAGTTTTTTTTAAACTACCACTTAGTGGTTTCACTATTCATCAAAAAATGAAAGTTTCCAGAAAAATACCAAAAATTAGGCCTAAGCTATATTTGATATTATGAATTAAAAATTGATGTCTATTTTATAAAATTCAAAACATATCATCTACATTAACTAATTTAAAAATTAATTTCCATCGTCAAAACAAATAGCATGTTTTTAAGAGATAATAACTATCAAAAGACTGACATTTGTTTATGTCTGGTTTAAATGTGAAATTAAATCTAATGACCAACATTCTATTAAATTGTAAAAATATATTCTAAATATACTTTAAAACCAATCAAATTAATAATTTATCACTATTAATTATTTCTATTAAAAAATTGTTTTTAATTAAAATTTAATAACTTTCACTATTCATCAGAAAATGAAAGTTATCCAAAAATTACCAAAATTTCACCCTAAGCTAATTTCGATATTCTGAAACCAGAAATGAAGACTATTTTGAAAAATAAAATTTACAAAATTTCAAAAAGTGGTTATTAATATTCATAACAGCTAGTTTTAATAATATTTTAATAGCATATCATTGTTTAGTGAAACTCGGTATTGTGTACTACACACACTATCGAGGAAGGTCGCGATTGCGTGTAATGCAAGGAAATTCAAGGATGCGTGTTGAGCAAGATCTTTTTTTGCAGCGTACAACACAAGAGATTAATGAAATTAAAAAGAATATTTTTTTATAAAATCTCGGGCTGTTACAGTTAGACCTCCATTGTTTTTCATAAGAAATTTGGCCCTTCCCAGTATAGTTAGGGTTATTCACAATGTTGTGGATCTGGACATATGTATGATGTGCAGACTATATCTAAGGAGAAGAGTCCTATTCCTTATAGAGTAGAAGATTCGATTCTTGTAGAATTTACTTTATTTTCTACCTTAATTAATATTGGTTCTTCAGACACTTTTATATTTTTTGAAATTGTGTAATGTTTATGACTATATATGGAGTACTTATATTGCATGATGACTCTAAAAACACTATTTTACTATCTTTCATATAGTTTTATTCTATTATATTTTGGTCCACCACGAGATAGGTGGGTATCATTTCTTATTTATAATCATTTTACTTTGGAGGATTGGTTTTTCCATAATTCTTAGTATGGACAGGCTAGAGCCTTATCTTGACCATGTTAATTGATATCACTATAGGTTTTTGTTCACATCATCTAAGGGAAGAACTTATATTCATAAAGGTGAATGGGATATTCATGTGAGTTAAGATGGACCAGAGCATTATGGGAAAGGTTGGGAACTACCCAAATGGTTATTCAATTTATTACAGATCATGGAATTTGACTTACCGAATTTCCTCTTGTAGTAGATCATTAAAGGGATGTATTCAATGAATATTTATCTTGATTATCTCATGTTGTCAAGGTATAGTTCATCACCAATATAGTTCCATGTGAGGAACCATTTTCTATTCCTCCTTATAGGATGGAACCTACAGAGCTCTATGAACTCAAGAGGAATTTTGAATACTAGAATGTGGAGGGTTTAATACAACCCAATACATCTCCATGTGGTTCAACAGACCTTCTTTACATTAACGTAGAATATACCCATAGTTTGTACATGGATTACCGATTATTAAACAAACTCTTTGTAAAGATCTGGCATCCACTACCTCATATAGATGACCTATCTGACTAGCTCTATGGAGTGATAGATTTCCCTATGATAGATTTTTTGTTGGGATACCATCAATTGAATGTTAAACTGTAATAAATTCAATGTATTTTATTTTTTATAAGATACATCTTGTATGAATACTTTATTATATAATTCGCCTTTACAAATTCACCTTCTATTTTCATGGCCTTGATGATTTGGTTTTTGCAACCGTACCTAGATTCATTTATGATGGTATCCATTGATAATATCGTGGTATATTATCACACTAAACATTATCATCCCATCCATCTATAGAACAAGAATAATTCAATGAGAGGGAGCCATCTATATGACAATATTTTAAAATGACACCTTTGTAATGATAAGGTTGATTTATTGGATCATACAATATCAATGACATGAGAATCTGTTGACCTACATATGGTGAGCATCATAGTTACCTAGGGGAAGAATGAGAATGCCTTTAACATATGCAGTTTCATGGGGACGGATGGATATTAAAGGCATTTAATTTAAGAATTCTCATGCATAGAAGCACCCCTTACAAGATTTACTATAAAAGGTGTGAATATATTCTCATCTAAATCTTATAATAAATACATTTATAAACTGGATGGGAGTCTGAATTCAGCATCGATACTGATTAATCAATATTTGAGTAGAAGAAATACAGTATATTATGATGTTTCAATAAGTAGATTGGGAGGAGTTCTGATGAAGTGATATTCATTGGTTTTATACGGTCCCCTCTAAATCGAACCTCATGAGAGTAATTTCCTTACACATGACCTAGATCTAGCAACCAATATTAATTTATTCCGTTGTTGGAGAAATTATCTACAAGATAATGTTTCTTCATTTACATGTATAAAAAATCCTTAAATAAATTTACATATAGCATGAATTAAATATGAGATAGTACAGGTGGATTGAATACTTATAGTCCTTTTATATTGATCTTTCATATGCACCCATAAAAGGTAATGTAGTATCTAACACCCTGATCCCAAAAAACTGATAAATAGGCCATACGGGAGGCTAGTAGTGGGCAGTATTTGATGGATATTATTTTTTGATATACACTTGGAGGTTCAAGAATGTCATGTGGAATCAGTTTTAGTATATTTGGAAGTGATATCCTCCCTTATGAAATTAATGTTGATAAGAAAGCTATTATATCATGAGGGCCTTGTCTTGAGGGTGAGTGTCTTAGGTGAAAACCAATGGCTTTGTTGGGTTTTTGATAAGACTTCACTTCTCCAAATGTTTTTGTGTTTCTTCTAGAATACAAGAAGATTTGATGTGTGAATATCAATTTTTGGGTCAGTTCTCTATTGGATTACCATGATGTACCAAGACATACATTTTTAGTATTAGTGGCTAGGTATGAGGAGTTGATTTTCATTTTCATCATGAGCTGTTCCACCTATTAGTAGGTGAAAACAGAGTAGCAGTGACCTACTAGAATTATACACCCTCTATAAATTCATGAGTGAAAATGGGATAAAATCATTGTTGGTTTTGTTACAAGATTTCGGAAGTCCCCCTGAGGATGTGATACAATATGAGTGTTCTTTAACAGGTTGGCCAAGGAATTAGACTTCCTACTTATCGGAGATACCTTCTAATTTTTTATTTTGGAAAGGATTTAAATTAGGTGTATTTCATGAATTTATGTTGTTCCCCATTCTATCATATCAGACTGAGTATCTTGGATTAAATTATAAATCTAGAGTGTTCTATAGAAGTCACTGAGGTCATAGGTGTTCTTGAATACAACATAACATCCTCATAATGACAGTCAATTTGATCAGACGATACATGTGTTATGGGTAATTTTTTGGCAATGAATCCATGATTTCTAATGTTCTTTGGATAAGCATGTACCTAACATTGATATTTATAATAATAATAGTTCTCATGAAATGATTCAGATGGATCAATATGATTCCCTTTATTGTAGGCCATTCCATTTAACACTTTGATTTTTTGTGGTAGGAGATGTAAATTTACAAGCCTCTCATATTGTTAAAGAGAAATCAGGGTTAGTACAACAAATTTAGAAACATATTTCTAAAACTCGGTTCAGGAAGACAACTTATACTAATCATCATCCGAGAGCAATGGAGAATGATATGGGACATAAATTCTGTTCTATATATTTTTCCTTTTTATATTCATAAAATTATTTTCAGATAGGGAAATCTATTGGCTCATTGTGTCGGGCCTTTCAAGATAGTGATTTGATTAGGGCCGGTAGCCTATTGGTTTCAATTAAATAAAATATTCCATCTATTCATGACATATTGCATGTATCATAGTTCTTCTAATGTCATTTTTTCGTATGCCATTCATTTTATCTTGATGATATTGAGCTAGAAACAGATGTTCTTGTTGGGGATCCTCTGATATATATCGTTGATTGGAGAATGAAGGCTCTCTCATGCTAGTCAATTCCTCTAGTCTGGGTTCTATAGAAGCACAACCTGGTGTTGTAAAATACCTAGGAGTAAGAGGACAATGTAAATTCTTAGTGGAAATTTGTTTTCTCATATGAAACATTACAACCATATGAAGGGAAACATATGGACATGTTATTTTAAAGATGGGTGATTGTAAAATCCAAAAAAAATTGATAGGTATTGACACTTTTGTTACTATTAAAATCCTCTCATGTAATGATAATAATGAAATATATATTTTAGAGAGTTATTCATGGGAGTTTGGGGATCATTTGAATCCTAGATATCTATAATTTAAATAGGTAGAATGACCTTCATGCTTAGTTCACATTTAATTCAAACAAATTGAATCAACAGTAAGGGGATATCAGTGCACAAAAAGAGGGTTCACAGTTTACCCACCTGTGAGACCTAGGAAATATGATCATGTGGGTGCTGTAGAATTTTTGACATATCCATGTAACATAGGTTTCATAAGATTAGCAATACCATTCCCCTATACTGTGAGAGGGGGTTATATGGGTAGTTGTTGTAACATGGTTTTTGTACAATTTCCCCAACTATGTGACTAAACTGTGAAACCCATCAATGAATTGGTAAATGATTGTATTTTCAAAAAAAATTATATCCTCAAACACTTCCCTATAATTATTTTTTCCAATGGACCACACGTAATGAGAAGCCTCTTCTCTATTAATCTTGGTATATTATAATCTCCATCATGTGGTCTCAATTTTCGTCTTCATATGTTGAATTGGTTCCTCAATGGAATGCTCTCCAAAACATATTATTCAATTATTTATTAATATTACTATGTATTAAACCATTTTTTATAAGATTATATTTCTTATTATCAGTTCATTGGTCTGTCCTTTCAATTTCTCCCATTATAGCTCGGTTCAAGGGGAAACATTGGGCGCAGATAATTCTAAGACACTATTGTATGTGGTCTAGTTCTTCTCCCTAATGTCACATGGATTTTTTTGTGTTTTTTTAATACTCTAGAAACCTCCCATATCAATTACATGAGGTATAATTAATTAATTTAAATATCACTCCATTATTAATCTTATCATAGTTGTGAGTGGATCAACATTGTTTGATGATCCCCTCAATATGAGACACCCTATAGGTGTTCCCATCATAAAGGCCTAAATTAAACTTTTCCTTATATTTTTTAACACCATTTTTATGTGTTTTTTAATCATAATAAATGATTTCATTGAAATATGAATTGAAATAAGGACATGAGTGGCCATGTCATTAGGCCCCTATGTCTTATACTTTGATTTTAATGAATTTACTAAATCGAATTTAATGATTTGAACATCATTGATTTAGTGTGATAAATAAAATACATTACAAAAGGTGTGAATCATGATAGATAGACAATAAATTTATCCCATTCCAATCATGATCCATTATATTCCATTAAAGGATTCTCAGGGATGGGATCTTCATTCCCTGTAATTATAATTTATTGATGAATGGAAAATATGCCAGGATTGATACCAAGTATTCCTTATATGGTATCCCCATGAGGGTATATTTAAATCCTTATGAGATATAAAAGTTCCATAGGGGAGTCCCCGTGGATGGGATCGGTGGAAATATGGTTATACCTTTCCACAAATGATACATGGTCCCCAATGTGAGATACCAGCATTAGGGTCAGAGGATTATTTTTTGAATCCACACCATTTGTGATTAACCCATGGGACCCATTTATCAATTAACATAGATATAATCTTATTGAATTGAGTATTTATGGACCTCCAGTATTTATACCTAGGATCCCATAATGAGTCACCTTATATGGTATCCAAAATCCTTTTTTTAACCATAAGATTCTATTTTATTAAATTATAAAAATGAATTGTTGATATCCAATAGATGCATCCACCAAGAAAAATCACATTCTTGGGTTCAATTCACTCTTGAGGATTATATTCTGATGAACCATTTGATACAACCATATAATATATGTGAATTTTCACTTCATTTATGAGACATCTGGCTTAGGCCTAAATATGTAGTGTTGGTCAGGTTTCTATGGGGACTTACTATGATGTACTAATTTATATATTTCCTTGAATTTATTATGTACATGTAGACTACACATTTCATATAAATAGACTTCATTAATCTAAAATCCAATTGTGGTTTCACAGTTAGTATATCTTACACCAAAATCGGAAAACCCGTTGTACCCATGAAGATGTCATGATTGAAGGTGTAGAAAAATGGAAGAATCCACCTTCCCATAATTGATTCTGAGTACTAGGATAGAGTACAAGATCAATGGATTGAGACTATACTCATGATTCTACTAGGGGTGTATTTTTGTCTTTTTGGTATTTTTTCTTATTAAGTGTTATATTCTTGTTCCCTTATAACCTATGTTCATCATTTTTATATCTACATGATGATATCCTTCACCATTTTGTATCTATTTATGATTTATATTTTCCCAATTTATTTATCTATATGGTTTCTTAATCAATTTTTTGTTGTTATACTACTTTATATGTTTCTCATTTTTATTTACTACATTTCTACACTCTGACCCTTGAATATATAGTCCTGGAAATGACAGACCCAAGTTGCTCACTTCTTGTTTCCATCTTCTGGTGTATTGGTAGGTGTTCTTGAGGACATGTGGAAAATTGTCTCAGGGAAAATCTCAAAGACTTATAAGGTGTTAGGATATAATACATGTCATCATAAAATTATAATAAATTAAAACAAAATAGTACCTATTGTCATTAATATATCATGGTGATATTGGTCCACACACATTAACATAAAACAATTCAAGAAATCTTTTTAACATTTTTTCCTTTTACTCATAGTTATTTTTAGTAATATTCCCTTGTTGTAAAACACCACATGAGTTTTTATGATCATAAAATAATCATGAGATATCTTGAGCCCAATGAATTTTACCATATCTTCCATAAACTGTTTATTATATTAACCAAGACACAATGTGAACTAAAATTCAAAAAAAAATCAATAAGAACATCAGTAATCAGTACATTTTTGTGTTTTATATATTTCCCCAAACTAGGATTTTTTTGATCTAATATTATTTTCATATTCATTATTTATAAATTCGAACAAAAATGCATTCATTTCATGGTTGGTTCCTATGAAAATATTCTTAGATTCTCTCATGTGCAAAGTGAATCAGATTTTGAGGGTATATACAATGGTGCAATCAGATGCAATTATAAAAATCTATGTAACCACATATTACTCATCTAATATCATTTTGTTCCACATTTTAGAATAGCAGTAGGTATTGATTGATATGTTTGATACTCTTTATAATATTATGGACCCACACCATCAAATAAAGATATAAATATATCTTTCATTTTCATGCCACTTTATGACTCTTTGAACTACTTCCTATAACCATTTTTGGCATTCACCTAATCATTTATCTATATTTTCGATGATAAATACCAATGGAAAACATTTTGACACAAAATAACTTCCATGGAAATCATTATTATAATATTAAAATCTGTTCAGGAACCTCTTTTCTAATTATCCCCCCAATTAACTTTTTTCTGAAGAAGAAAAATTTAGTGAGTAACACATCATTCCATAATATTAACACCTCATAGGATGTTCACTCATCTATGGATTTTAAAAAGTACTAGTTTTCCCTTGGGTTCTCTGAGTCACACACATATCATCCCTTAACATTAGAGTGGGTTACTGGGGCTTGGAATCAACGATCACTACATTCTGATTGTAATCCATACCCATAATAGTTTTTTCATAATGATGATTCTTTTTCTTATCCTGATAATGCTTTGTTTTTTAGTTATACCCCCATTAACCTCATTCAAATTACATGTCAACATATTAATTTAGTATATTAGAATCATTTTTGGATTAGGAGTATCTCTTAATCATCTAGTTTTCATCCCTGGATGGAAAATTCCATCTCAATTTCTTTGATTTTTTTGTTTCACTATTTCATTTTGTTAGTCAAAACATTAATAACCCTATAATTTTCATTATCTTTTATTTTATATTCAACAACCATCATTGGGATTTATATCATTACAAATTTATGATGTAAAATATTTACATTAAACACAAGATTTTCTTTTTATTTTTTACTTTATATCTATATTGGAATTTTGAACCACTCTATCATCTTTTATCATTTTGTCTCCCAAAATATTTACCACTAATAGTAGTCACAAGATCTTATTGGAGATCAAATATACCTTAAAATTATCCTCCATCTTCATCTATCGATTCCATTAATAAGGAACTATCTACAATAACCACATGAACATATTCATCCTGGTATTTATAGTATTTATTTTATTCTACCACCATTTCATTTGAACTATTTTACTCCTTTGAAAACAAGTTTTATTTAATAAGGATGTTGTCATTGTTTATTCTCTTTTCATTCAAATCGGTTGTTGATTTCATCAGAATAGATTGATAACCCCAATCACGATCTTAAAACATCTTAATATAGTTTCTCATAAGATTCACAACCATTCCACATCAAAATCACACAAATTTAAGATTCTATTTAATCATTAATTTTTCCATTTATAGATTAAAGGAAAGGAATAAAATCACTTCATCCCTGTATTATTATTCCTAACAATCCTCCTTTGTGAACAACATCATGGTATTTAATAAAACCTCATTAATCATCCCACCAAATCAACATGTTTCTTTTAGGTACTTACTTTCATTTTATTTGACCATCATTAATTTGGATGTTTTATTTGGTCATTTTGAGTGACTATTGGAGGATTTTATAGTTTCTTTCTTATGCATGGTTGGAGCACAAAATGGGAAAACCGTGGGCGTCTTCTTAATAAATTTTGGACCAATGTTTGTGGTTACAAAGGATTCAATACCAAATTTTTCACAAAAACCCAAAAATTACCCGAATATCGATAACCTATGATGGTCCTAACATATCCCAAAGGGAATTATTAATTCACATGAACAGGATATAATCTTTTATGAATCAAAAACTAACATTCAAAATGAATTTTAAATAACGATCACAAAAAAAGGAAATATAGAAAATAAAATTGTTATTATTCCAAAATATACAATAGGTGAAAATATACAATAATTAGTAAAATAAGGATCCAAAATCCAAAAAATAAACAAATTACATAAAGAATCCCTCAAAATCAAAACCATATGAAACAATGTCACCTCTATAATCATATATCCTAGTAAGTAAAATCCTTCCACCAACCTATGGTGACTTTACATTACTCATATCAGATAAAACCAAATACACATACACCCAAAGGTGTGTGCACAGTGGGTGATGAAGATCCTAGTAGGATCCAACCATTTTTATCAGAAAAAAACTTTATAAAAAAATTAATTCTCACATAAACAAATACAAGCGATGAAATTAAATTTTATGTATTTTTATAAAAAAACATATATAACTCGCTATTTTCCAAAATATTTTATAGAATCCCTATATCCCAATTTTCAAATCATTTCTATAAACATCACACAAATATTTATAAAAGATAATATCTTGGGAAATAATTACCATGGGGGTCAATAGTTTTAGGTTAATGTGGATCCTCTTAATAGTACCATGATATGTACACCACCTGTTGTACTCATTAACCTAGAATAATATTGTAACAACCTGAGATTTTATGAAAAATATTCTTTTAATTTCATTGATGTCTTGTTTTGTAAGCTACAACAAGATTTCCATGCACAATACGCAACAACGTATGAGCTTGCAGTATACACAACACTATTCTTGGATCATGTTACACACAATTTTGATAGTAGTAATGCTACGAAACATTGAGTGTATATATATATATATTATATTTATAAATGAAATATGGTTGGATTCTGTTATACGAAACATAGGAGGAGTATTGAACAACACACAACCCTAACTTGGCTTGCATTACACGCAATCGCGACCTTCCTCGATAGCGTGTGTTGTACGCAATATCAAGTTTCACTAAACAACGATATATTGATATAATATTATTATGGACTAGCCATTATGAATAGTATTGACTAAATTTTGAATTTTATTACATTATTATTCATCTTACACATTTTCTAGAATATGGTATGAGAACAGAATAAATGTTTCGTGTAAAATATGTATTTTTCAAAAATTGTTGTTTTCCTGCCTTTTGATGGCACACCCACCTTAAATATTGTTTTTTACCTGTCTATAAGTTCAATTTGACAAAATAAAATTCTTCATTTGAATCGGGATATAAAAATTTACTTTGGATATAGTTTTCATATTATTCTGATAACTTTCATATTTTAATGAATAGTAAAAACAAGATATATTTTAATTAAAAACAACATTCTTCATCGCAATAATTTATATGGTTAGATAACTTTTTTAGTTGGGTTTAAAGTTTAATTAGAATATATTTTTACCATTTAATCCAATTTTCTTCATTGGAATTAATTTCACTTTGAAATTGGATATAAACAGTATCAATCTTTTGACTGTTTTTCTTTCTTAAAAACACGCTATTTTTTTTTGATAAAGGGAATTAACATTAAAATTAATTAATTACACTTATATGTTATGAATTTGGGAAAATAGACATCAATTTGGAATTCGGAATATCAATTAATTATTTGGCTGAATTTTTTGTGTTTTTTAGAAAAAACCCAATTTTCAATGAATAGTGAAACCACTTAGTGGTAGTTAAAAAACTGACTTTTTTTAATTTAAATTAAATTTTACCACTTCTGTGAATTGAATTTCATAAATTCAAGGAACACGGTTAATATCAAAGACTAAAATTTGGTTCAATGAGATGGAAATAATTTTTGGAGAATAGTAACTTTTTATTATTATTTACCACGGTTAAAAGTAAATAGGATAATTGAGGGTGAAAATGATATTATTATTACCCTAAAACATTTCTTAATTCTATTGGATAAGTTTAATTAGACCAAAAACAACCTTAGGAATAAAATATGACCATTTAGGCCCACTTGGATTAGATTAGGACATTTAATATTAATTTATTTAAAGAAGGGTTAAAATAGTTAAAATCAAAGTTTAATAAGTAATCATTTTTAATATAGAGTTATACATAAGATAAATTAGACTATAAATATTATTTAGAAATATAAAAATCATTCCTACATAAACGTCTTTTATTTATAATTTTAGACATTAAATAATTTAATTTATTTATGACAGAAAGATGACGCAGTAATTATCTTATTAATGAAATATTGACATAATTGATGTTATAAATACCAAAATAAATGTAATTTGAGACTTTTATTGAATTTCACTAATTTTCTAGGTTAATATGACATGTTAGTTTGGATTTAATTAACTTTTTTCGAACTAATCATTCTGTTATAATTTTCACAAAAATCAATTACCAAATAGTGTCAAAATTGACATAAAATAGTTTTTAAAACAAATATTATATTATTAAGTGTTATATTATTCCTAAAAATATAAGGTTTGGCCAAATGACTTATATAAGGTTATATATATATTAATAATAAACAACTTGGGGTTCGTTTGGTTTGTTATAGTAAGTTTATTCACCTTATAGTGTAAGAAAACAAGAAGACATGGTAAAAGTAAAATTATTTAACTTAAGGTTAAATCTAAATGATAAGGTTAAAATAGAAATATAAACATGTCTAAATTATATTGGATGAGATTATTTAGACCCATACTCACATTATCTTCTAAATAAATCAATTTTGAGCTATTAAAAACCGTATATGACTTTATAATAAAATAATAATTTTAGTTTTTCCAAAGGTGCCCCTCTCCTCCCTTATAAAAGGGAACCACCTCCCTCTATTCCTCACACCACGTTGAGCCTTCATGCTTGGACAAACCCTGCCAAATTATCTTCTCCACTTCTATAGAAACATCCTATAGGTTCTGGTATTCTTAAAATACCAATTTTAGTGCCCTAATAGGAGGACTCAAAGAGGCGCTTCAAAGAAGAGGTAATGTCTGTTACCAATTCTTTCAACTTTATTTGTTCTTACACTTCTTCTTATTTAGTTTTTTCACTATTAAGTAATAACATTGGTAAAAATCATATACTGATATGTTATTATAAGTATGAAACAACCCTATTTCACCATCTATTCATCCTACAGAAAACAAAATCACCACGCCTGCGTACGTGCGGAATACCGTCTCAACACCGTGGTGAAATCTGTTTTTCCACCAACACCATACATGGATGGGTATAATGGTGTAAATAATAACTATATATGGTTATTATAACATCATACTAATTCTGATATATTATTTAATCCACTCCAATTCTATTCAATAATTATGGGAACGATATCATCGCTCGTGCGAAGGTACGGACTACCGTCTCCACGACGAGATGAGATTCATTCTCCATGTTAACCATACATGAATGATCACAATGTTTATATAATGAATAATAATGAAATATATGAAATAATAATTCTACTGGATTTATATAGATATATACATATGTATGTCATCTATTTAGTTTCATTCAATTGAACAAGGAAACGAAAACAGCGTTCATGCGTGCGTACGGCCTACCGTCTCGATGAACGGTGTATTTCATTCCTTTTATCGATATAATATATATATATATGTATATGATGAATATATATTATATATAAATCATTTTTTACATTCTGGAATTATTTAAATCAGGATATAAGTAATAATATCAAGAATTAATAGTCGAAACACATACGATAAATGAAATGATTTTACCCAAAACGCTGCTTTAACATGGAACATACAAAAGAACGGGAAATATAAAGTCCTAAGTGAATCGTATATGATATCATAACAATGAATATTATTCTTTAATAAGTAAATTACATTATTTAAGTCATTATATCAGAGTTTTGGATACGTACAAAGCATATCGGACCTAAGGTAAGGGTTAATTTTACAAATCTCATTTTTATCCGAGATTGCTTATTCATAAGTATATACTGGGGTTATTCCTATCATCCATGTCCATGTTTTGTAAAATTTTATTCATGTATGTTTAATGTACTTTTTACCCATTTGAAATTTACCCCATGGTATGGAAGGAATCTTTCTTTTATTTACCCTACAAGGCACTTTTTGACTTTTCCGACAAAAGTACGAGAAGAATGTTTTTTAACGTATACGGTATGAATGGATTTTTACAGTTTTATAATGCCTTATTTTCATGAAGCTTCCTCCAAAATATTTCCTGACTATTTTCATCAAAATCATTTTCCTTTAAAATTTCCTTACATTTTGTGAAAATAAAATGATTTTGAAGAACAAAGGATATTTTCATCAAGAATTCATTTCAAGTGTTTTATCAAAACCATCTTTCCATATAAGATGACATTATTTTATATGTGTACGTTTCAAGAATAATGTCTCTATGATTTACATGGTTTCACTTTTCTTATGATGAAATGATATCCATTTGTTTTATATGGATTATGATATGATGAAATGATGATTATGAAACACATTTTTATTCTTTGGGTTATGATGAATGATTTCTGTTTATGGTGTGGCAAAAGTAAGAATGATTTAATTGTGAGATGGGTGGGACCAATATCTCCCTCCAATGCATTGGGTAAAGATTTATATATCATGAGATAGACATGGATGGAATGGAAAGTTAAACCGATTCAGTAATACAGGACTGGAACGAGGAGTGAACTTGATTCATAAAGGGACTTTGTCCACTAAGATGGTCTTGGTTCCAATGCCTTGGCTACTATGGAAATCACATCATGTGCTTAATGGTTTCCAAAATTACATGTTTTATTCACATGATAATTTATCATGATTAATGTTTCTTCATGATCTATGCCTTACGAACTTCCATGTTTTATGTCAATTCTCAAGATTTTGATGTTTAGATTTTATGCTCATGTTTTTTTTACATTAAAATGTCTAAGTATTGTTTTATGTTCTCTATGCTTACAATTACTGAGCATTTGATCTCACCCCTTTTATGTTTTCTTTTCCCCAGGATTTAAGGAAAGGTTTTAGGTAAGAAAAAAAGGGGTAGATCTTTATGGGAGATGTTGAAGATCTTTCACCATGATTAGAATATTATATTCCGAGTTTCCAAATACACTAAACTATTATGGTCCTTGTGTGTCTGTTTTTGTTATGTATTAATTATTCTGCAAAAGTAATGTAATGTCCATGTACATCAAGCTTCGGGTCTCTACAGTTGGTATCAGAGGAAGGGATTAGTCAACCTTTGGAAACTAGGATGTGAAAACGTTAGTGAGATCCCTAGAAATATTTCTAAGGTATGTCTACGAATGTACCTAAGGATAAGTTTACGTATAAGATATAGTCCTAGAACTACGGTAATGATCGTATAATTTAACCTAAGATATTAGATATTGGGGGTTCTCCCCCTTTACTATGTTGTTTTCCCTATCATGATTTTTTCCTCTCACGCTATTCTTTTTGGGTTTTAGAAAATGGCTAGAAACTGGAAGATTCATGATAATGGAGGATATGACGGGCAATGGAATGATATTCTTCATGAGAAACCAAATGAAATGGGATTTGGAAGTCCACACATCGTTATTATGCCAAATCATAAATATCATAATATGATCAATAATCTCATCTTTGGTAAGTTTCCTGACTCAAATAATAAGAGAAAGATGGAGTTTCATGATGATCATAGAGGAAACAAAGTTCAATTTCCCTCATGTAAATCATGTGGGAAGAGGCATCGGGGAGATTGTTTCAAAGGAACTGGAAGATGCTTTGGGTGTGGTAAAGAAGGACACAAATCCATTAAGTGCGAAGGAAAAGGTTCAGTTAACACCATGGATGAGGATAATGGTATTGCTACGACATCAACAATGGTTAAATGTTTTAAATATGGAATGTATGGGCATTATGAAAACCATTTCCCTATGGGAAAGTCTCATGAAGAGAATCAGTATGGTCGTATGGGTAGTATTTATGTTGATGATGATGAAGAGAATAAAAATGATATGTGAGATGAATGAATTGTTGAAGCTCGGTCAATAGTTTAAGAAGTTAGTGGAATGATTACATGTTTATCAAGTGTAATGTTGTATATATAATCTCATGGTACTATGGAATAAAGATACATCTAAGGATTGTTACACTGTTGTCTTGCCTTATGTTTTTAAAGTGTATGATTAATGGTACCAATAACCATGACAATTTATTCAGATATTTTTGGAAAGTAGAGGATATGTGCGTAATGAAGGGATAAGGAGACAATTAAATGTTTGATATTATTCATGAGCTCATGACTGATATAAGGAGAAGGTTATATCATGGTTTGAGTATATAGTATTTTTGGATTTTGGTATGTGGAAAGAGTTAACCTTTGACATCATTCATGTTTTCACTAAGGATTAATGGGTATTCATTTTTCAAGAGAATACAGGATTAAGGTATTCACATGATTGGAATGTGACTAATAAGATATATGGGGGATAAATGCTGGTATTCACATGCTTGGTTGATGACATTTCAAGTAATCGTTTTCTTTTTACTATGATCTTGGACTGAAGTATTTTAGATAAGCCTAAAGACTAGAATGGATTATTTTGGAGCTAAATTATTATTGTTTAAGGATAGAAATTTTTTTGATATTTTTGATGGGATGTTATAGTAATGTAGTTTTAGAAAAAGGACAACCTGCATGACGGGCGATAGCCCATCGCGACGGACAAGGATGTGGGAATCGAACCCACAACCGAAGTGCAACTGGCCTTTATCACCTTCCACTGGCCTACAGGAAGTTCTTGTTTAGTAGAAACTAGTTTTATTATATTAGTCAGTTTGATATATGAAGTATAAGTCCATTTTAGGAACCATATATGATTAATCTCACTATATATGGACTTATGTATTTTTGATAACTTTTATAACATTTTGTTTGAGAGAGATGGAATGACACATCATTCTATCACATGATCTGCTAACACTTCATGAATGACAAATTCAACTTCATTTCTTTAAGAGATGAAGTGGAAATTTTCCAATGAACGATCAATAGTGAGACTGTACCAAAATCACGAAATTATTTCTTCTAATTACAATTTCATCAACATTAGGGAAATGATCTTGAAAACCAAAAATGTTGTCCTAGTGCCCTTATATCCAATGAATCAGATGGTACCTTAGATCATCACAAATATATGGCTTTGTGATTGATGGTTTTTTCATAGCCATGTTCTCTACCACTCTCCATCAGAACTTGATGGTTATATTTTTCTTCCATATCCATATTTTCACCTACATTCTCCTATATGGAATCCCAGTGATGAGTTTCTTTGGGTAATCGTTACATTTCATACATTAGTTTTTAAAATTATGTTTTAGTATTCCTTTTTACAATGAGGGTTTCTCTAAATAGTAAACAATTTATAACCCTGATGAATTTTGAGGGAGAAATTCATTTTAAGGGGGGTAGAATGTAACACACCGAGATATTATGAAAAATATTCTTTTAATTTCATTTATGTCTTGTGTTGTAAGATAAAACAAGATTTCCATGCACTATATGCAACACCGTATGAGCTTTCAGTATACACAACACTATTCTTAGATCATGTTACACACAATTTTGATAGTAGTTATTCTACAAAACATTGAGTGTATATATATATTCAATGTATAAATTAAATATGGTTGGATTTGTTTTATGAAACAATGGAGGAGTCTTTCAAAACATGCTACCCTGACTTGGCTTGCATTACACGCAATCGCGACATTCCTCAATAGCGTGTGTTGTACGCAATACCAGGTTTCACAAAACAATGATATATTGTTATAGTATTATTATGGACTATCCATTATGAATATTATTAACTAAATTTTGAATTTTATAACATTATTATTCGTCTTACTCATTTTCTAGAATATGGTATCAGTACAGAATAAATGTTTCATGTAAAATATGTATTTTTCAAAAATTGTAGTTTTCCCGCCTTTTGATGACGCACCCACCATAAATCTTGTTTTTTACATGTCAATAAGTTCAATTTGAAAAAATAAAATTCTTATTTGTAATCAAGATATAAAAATTTACTTTGGATAAATTTTTCATATTATTCTTATAACTTTCATATTTTAATGAATAGTAGAAACACGCTATATTTTAATTAAAAACAACTTTTTTCATCGCAATTATTTATATGGATAGATTATCTTTTTAATTGGTTTTAAAGCTTAATTAGAATATATTTTTACCATTCAGTCCAATGTTGTTCATTAGAATTAATTTCACTTTGAAATTGGATATAAACAAGTATCAATCTTTTGATTGTTTTTTGTTTCTTAAAAAGACGCTATTTGTTTTGATAACGGGAATTAATTATAAAATTGATTAATGAAACTTATATGTTATGAATTTGTAAAAATAGACATCAATTTTTAATTTGTAATATCAAATAATTCTTAGGCTGAATGTTTGTTATTTTTCTGAAAAAATTCAATTTTCAATAAATAGTGAAACCACTTAGTGGTAGTTAAAAAACTGACATTTTTTAATTTAAATTCAATTTTACCACTTCTGTGAATTGAATTTCAAAAATCTGAGAGAAAAAGTTAATATCAAGAACTAAAATGTGGTTCAATGAGATGAAAATAATTTTTGGCGAATAGTAACTTTTTACTTTTATTTACCACGGTTAAAAGTAAATAGGATAATTAAGGGAAAGAATGTTATTATTATTACCCTAACACATGTCCTAACTCTATTTTATAAGTGTAAATCGACCAAAAACATCCTTATGAATAAAATATGACCATTTAGGCACACTTGTATTAGATTAGGACATTTAATATTAATTTATTTAAAGAAGCGTTAAAATAGTTAAAATCAAGGTTTAATAAGTAAATCATTTTTAATATAGAGTTATACATAAGATAAATTAGACTATAAATATTTATTAGAAATAAAAAAATCTTTCCTACATAAAAGTATTTTATTTATAACTTTTAGACATTAAATAATTTAATTTATTTATGACAGAAAGATGATGCAGTAATTATCTTATAAATGAAATATTGACATAATAGATGTTATAAATACCCAAACAAATGTAATTTTAGACTTTATAAATTTCACTAATTTTATAGGTTAATATGAAATGTTAGTTTGGATTTAATTATCTTTTTTTGAACTAATAATTCTGTTATGATTTTCACAAAAAATCAATTACCAAATAGTGTCAAAATTGACATAAAATGGTTTTTAAAAAAAATATTATATTATAAATTGTTATTTTATTCTTAAAAAACTATGTTTCAGAAAGATGATTTAGATACGGTTATATATAGATTAATAATAAACAACTTGGGGTCGGTTTGGCTTGTTATAGTAAGTTTATTAACCTTATAGTGTAATAAAACAAGAAGACACGGTAAAAGTAAAATTATTTAACTTAAGGTTAAATCTAAATGATAAGGTTAAAATTGATATCTAAACTTGTCTAAATTCTATTGGATGAGAGTATTTCGACCCATCCCCGCATTAGCTTCTAAATAAATCAATTTGGAGCTGTTAATAACTGAATATGACTTTATAATAAAATAATATATTTAGTTTTTCAAAGGTGCCCCTCTCCTCCCTTATAAAAGAGAACCTCCTCTCTCTCTTCCTCACACCACTTTGAGACTTCAATCTCGGTCACACCCTGCCAAATTATCTTCTCCACTTACATAGAAACATCCTAGAGGTTCCGGTATTCTTAAAATACCAATTTTAGTTCCCTAATAGGAAGTCTCAAATAGGCGCTTCAAAGAAGAGGTAATGTCTGTTACCGATTCTTTCAACTTTATTTATTCTCCCACTTATTCTTATTTAGTTGTTTCATTATGAAGTAATAACATCAGTATAACTCATATAATGATATGTTATTATTAGTATGAAACAACCCTATTTCACCATCTATCCATCCTACAGAAAACAAAATCACCACGCGTGCGTACGTACAGAATACCGTCTCCACGTCGTGGTGAAATCTATTTTTTCCACCAACACCTTACATGGATGGGTATAATGGTATAAATAATAAATATATATGGTTATTATAACATCATACTAATTATGATATATTATTCCATCCACTCCAATTCTATTCAATAATTATGGAAAAGATATCGTCGCTCGTGTGTACGTACGGACTATCGTCTCCACGACGCGATGAGATTCATTCTCCATGTTAACAACACATGAATGATAATAAAGTTTATATAATGAATAATAATGAAATATATGAAATAATAATGCTACTGTATTTATTTATATATATATTTATTTCATCTATTTAGTTTCATTCAATTCAATAAGGAAAAGAAAACAGCGTTCATGCGTACGTGCGGCCTACCGTCTCCATGAACGGTGTATTTTATTCATTTTATAGATCTATAATATATATATGTATATGATGAATATATATTATATATAAATAAATTTTTACAATCTGGAATTATGTAAATCAGGACATAAGTAATAATATCAATAACGACAAGTTGAAACACATACGATAAATGAAATGATTTTACCCAAAACGTTGCTTTAACATGGAACTTACAAAAGAACGGGAAATATAAAGTCATAAGTGAAACTTATATGATATAATAACAATGAATATGATTCTGTAATAAGTCAATGACATTATTTAAATCATTATACAGGAGGTTCGGATACGTACGAAGCATATCGGACCTAAGGTAAGGGATAATTTTGCAAAACTCATTTTTATCTAAGATTGCTTATTTGTAAGTATTTACTAGGGTTATTGCTATCATAAATTTCCATGTTTTTTAAAAGGGTATTCATTTATGTTTAAATTACTTTTTAACCATTTTACTTTTACCCCATGGTATGGAAGTAATCTTTCTTTTATTTAACCTACAAGGTACTTTTTGACTTTTCCGACAAAAGTATGAGAAGAATGTTTTTTTAACGTATACGGCATGAAATGATTTTTAAGGTTTTATAAATCCTTATTTTCATGAAGCTTAATCCAAAATATTTCATGACTATTTTCATCAAAATCCTTTTCCTTTAAAATTTCATGAAATTTTGTGAAAAGAAAATGATTTTGAAGAATAAAGGATATTTTCCTCAAAAATTCATTTAAAGTGTTTTATCAAAACCATCTTTCCATCTAAGATGACATTATTTTGTATGTGTACGTTTCAAGTACAATGTATCTATGATTTAAATGGTTTCACTTTTCTTATGATGAAATTATATCCATTTGTTTTATATGGATTATTATATGATGAAATGATGATTATGAAACACATTTTTATTCTTTGAGTTATGATGAATGATTTCTGTTTATGTTGTGGAACAAGTAAGAATGATTTCGTTATGAGATGGGTGGGACCTATATCTCCCTCCAATGCATTGGGTAAAGATTTATATCTCATGATATAGACAAGGCTGGAATGGAAAGTTAAACTGGTTCAGTAATACAGGACTGGAATGAGGAGTGAACTCAATTCAGAATGGGACTTTTTCCAGTAAGATGGTCTTGGCAGCAATGACTTGGAAACTATGGAAATCACATCATGTGCTTAATGGTTTCCACAATTAAATGTTTTATTCCCATGCTAATTTATCATGATTAATGTTTCTACTCTAATAGATAATCTTTGTAGTTTTTTCACGTAGTTTTTAAAATAACGCATCAACAATTAGAAATTATTTTACCCCATATTGTGTTGGTTGAGGATTATGCTTCATAGTTTGTTCTATCCACGTGGCTAACTATTATCCACCCTCTAGAACAAAAAAATAAGGTGATAGTTTCCTCAAATTATTAGGATGGTTTTTTCGAACAATTAGCCAACCATGAATATGCTCGTATATCTCTAAAACCCTCCAAAATCCACACAAAAGGACCTAACAGAAGAACCAAATGAAATGTTGTCAAAAAGTATAGTAAATACCTATAAGAAACATTAATATGTTGAAATTATCCCCCGACATGTTGATTTATACACCCATAAATATAAGTTAGAGAAGGTTATCCGCCAATGAAAAGATGAATCTACTCCCTTGTCAACGACTTCATCTCCCAAGATTCATAATAATCAAAACCATGCTACCACATAGCATGAACTAATAGTATATACTTACCATGTACATAATTTTCATGAGAATCAATAACTTGAAGTAGTTTCTTGATTAGGAACACTTCAGGTTCCATGTCAATGTCTTCTACAAAAACATGATATGGGCAATGAAGATACTTTATAATTTAAAATACATGTGAAACATTGTGGATCCTAGAAAACGTAGGTGGTAAATCAAATAGACACACCACCTTTCCAATTCATTCAATAACTTTATATAGTCTCACGTATCTAGAAGTGAGATTCCCTTTCTTACCAACCAGTCGATAAACCAACATTTGTTAGTCTTTCAAAAACACATAGTCACTAACTGAAAAAAATAGGATAATTTCAGTGATCCAAAAAATAATTTTATTGTATTTGATCCACTAAAAATATTAAATAATCAACTAGATCTTTGTAACATTCTCATGAACCATCCACATTCAAACAAATGATACTTCTACAACATTAGACCAATAGATAGGATAGCTAAGTTGATGTACATTAATGCTTAAAAAGGTTCTATTCTAAATTATTATTGGTAAGTATTATTATAATAAAATTCAACCAATCCCAAATGATTATACTAAACACATAAAAATTCTATAACATATGCCTGAAGAATAAATTCAAAAATGTGTCTATATCATTCCATATTAGCATCCCTCTATGGATGATATTCTGTGATCAACCATACATATGTTCCCATTACCTCCCAGAGGACTTCCCAATTGAGAGTTAATGTGGGGATATATATCTGAAATAATGGAATGTGGAACTCAACAAAACCCTATCTATTATACAAATAACTTGAAAAAGTCTTCCAATATAGTGGGGTCACAAACATGTATAAAATTAGTTGATCATTTAAAATGATCTATCATCACCCAAGTGGAATTCATAGATCAGGTTTATTGAGCTAAACTATTAATGAAATCAACATAGACCTCATTCAATTTCCATGTTGTAATGTGGAGACACTAAATAAAACATGAAGTCTTTTAGTGCTTGAACTTAATCTATTTGAATGTGTAAACTTGAGACACATATTTAGCTAAGTCTCAATTCATATTGGGCCACTAGATCTGACACCTCATGTCATAAATCAAATTTTGGGTTCCATGTTGGATAAACTACAAATAATGATGATAATACCCCAAAATGGTCTTTTTAATTATATATAAATACATAATACTTTATGAAGAAATGGTTACCTTCCATAAAGAGAGAAAACATATTGATGGTATCCCCACCATATAAAGGATCCCAGAATGTTTAAAACCCATTATCTTATTATTAATCATATTGAATCATCTAAAGGATAGTATATTCTGGATGAACACTAGTCAGAATATTACTACATCATTTCTTCCTAACTCCCAATGGAATCCAATCTAATATACCCATCAGGTTCCATTCCTCCTTTTGTCTCCTTAAAAGAGTAAGAAGGTAAAATATTAAAATGTGTGTTAGTACTACACTACTCATTCAAACAGTATAGTCAATTTCAAATTCAAATAAATATAAGGTATTCAAACCATCGCCTTTGTTGAAGGTTCAAATAAATTTTATAAAAAATATGTCCCAAACTTTTTTCGTGAGAATAAATGATAAACTTATATCCAAAGGATACTTTATCTATCTTTTCATGGAATGAAAAAAACTACTTGTTCAAAATAATTAGTGGGATAATTAGTATGCTGAGGTAAAAGCTAAAATGATTCAAAAGACACCACATGATCCCCTTTTATAATAATTTAGCACACACCTAGACCTAACACATCACAATAAACCATAGATCCATTCTTATCCTCTATTAGAGTATTAATTGGTATTTTGTTTAATCATTACATTAGTTCATAAATGGATGTGTGGCACATTGAATCCCAAAAGAACATAACCCCCTTCCATTTGAGAGTATTCAAAGGTGAAGAAATTGTGGATAAATATTTTATGAATCATGGATAATACCCTAAAAACATATGAATCATTTAATATCAAATTCATTATTTAGTTCATCCCATTACATGATAGCCATCACCTTTTTAGGATCAATTTAGATAGAATTTTCCAAGATCATGTGTCATTAGAACATAACCTCTCATGTCCAAACATGACACTTTTATAGTTTTCTATATATTCATGAGTCCCTTAGTATTCCCAAAAATTATATCCAGTGAAACACATAGACTTATTCAGCCTCAAAATATAAAACAATTCAATCAGCAAACACCTTAAAAAAGTGTCAATGTATTGGGGGAAATCCATTTCATCAATTCAATAAATACAATAATAGATTTAGTTAGAAAAAATGGTGTGATGAGATACACAACATACCCATACATTATCTTTAATTAATTCTTAAGAATTTTTAATATCGTAATTCTGAAGTCGTGATAACCAGAATGATGATCAATTTTAGAAAACCACTTTTCCCATTTCAACTAAATGAATAAAACATCAATGTATGTAAAGGTATTTTTTCTCAATTGGGAATCCAATAATCCACACATAAGTAGAGAGTTCTTCCATCCTTCATGGAAAATAGAATAGTGGATACCCAAGTTGATAGACTAGAGAATATTGATACCTTGGATATTAAATCATCCAACTGGATATTTAGATCATTAAACTCAGTTGGATCCTAAAAATAAGATTAAATTTATACTACTGAGTTCCCAATATCATGTCTATTGAGAACTCCACCACCCGCTCTAAAGGTAAACAAGAAAAGTCATCCAGAAACACTTCAGGAAATTCATTAATAATCCTAGGGAGGTAACCAACATTAGACATATATCCCAAATAAAATTTATAAGAAAAAATCAACTTACCAAAATATATAATAGGTGGTCCAACCATATTCGACCTCAGATAGCAATCCCCTCTAAACACACAAGAGCTCCCATCCATGGAAATATAATAAAATAGATGATGATAAAAATTGATCTGATCCATAAGAGAAATAAATAGTCCATCGCAATTATAACATAAAATATGTCTTTTTTAAGAACCATAAAATACCAAATTATCTCTCTTTCATATGTAAAGAAACAGAATGATGGACATTGGAAACACTGGTCATTCTTGAATAAAAAATCATCCCCAATTCCATAACTAATGTAGTGAGTTTTGATGATACCAACCCAGATACCCCCTCAATCCCAGTGCCCACCCTAAATTACTACATACACAAAGGGTATTCCCAATTCCCATGTGCTGGAGTTTAGAACCCTGGATTAAACCCAAAAATATAGGTAAAACTTTTCCCAAATAAAATTAAACAACATGATAAATATACATATAAAACCTGAAATAATAGAAGAATTCATTAATATATATATTTCATTATTGGTAGAGATAAATGGAAGTTATACAGTATAAATATTTTCAAACAATCTCTAAGAGACCAGTTTTACTATAAAGGATGGCATAAATAAATTAGTTACTCCAACATTCTCCATTTAATAGCATGAGAAAACACTTCCATCTTACTTCCAACTACCCAAACCTAGTTCACAGAAAACCTCACTACCTAAATGTGGTCAATTTCCTTTCCCTATATTAAAACATATAATAAGGCCTATACACTACCAAATGGTTTATAGGGTGTGAGCTAATAGGATCAATAGGATCCCACCCAAGTGTTTCCTGAAAATTATCTTTAAAATAATCCTATTATACTCAACAATAAATAAAACAAGGAATATTATATATTTTAATAGTTTAATAAATAAACTATGGTAACTCAATTTAATTTCCATTTATTCCAAATTTCATAATAAATATGGTTTGATTGTTTCAAATATTTTTTTACACATATATAAAAGTAGATATATCAAATAAGATAAAATAATGTATTGTATAACATATCAAATCCATTGACATGCAAATAAAAAATTACTATCCAAATAGAATCCAAGTCCTTAAATCAAACCATAAGTAATATCACACTAAGGATCACACTAGGTCAAGCTATCTAGAAAACTCATTCCACCAACATAGAAAATTACATTTACTTCCCACCAATAAACATATGTATCAAATCTTGGTATCATTGTAACACACTCAAAAGAGAACCTACCAATATTATTTATTATGTCCATATAAAAATTAGTCAAGAGATAATAAGAACAACTTATGAATTGAACCCATCAAATTATGAATGGATGAGTCATATTACTACAACATTCACCAACTTACCCAATGATTTGTTTGTGCTATATTTTCCAAACCTTTTCAGCAAACCTTTTCATAAAATTATTTCTTTAAAAATATTTCCAAAAAAAATCCCATTGCATTAGAAACCCCTTTTTATTTAACAACACAAATGGAAACCCATATTTTATCAAAAAATCATTTCCACACAAAAAAATATAATCAATTAGTCAGTCAATAGTTTTTATATGAATATTTATCATAAATGGTGACATGTTTTTCACCAATATATTCTTGAGATATAACCACCTATCTGATGCTCGGGTCGCCCATGACTGTAAATGGGATCCACCAATAAGAATAACACAAAAATAATAATGGAGGACCTAGAATCTATCCCCACATCTCATAAATGATTTGATTTAGAAAATAGGGTCATTGAAAAGGATATACACCAACATACCATGAGTAATTCACACCTTATGTACCAGAACCATCAAATAAATGCATCACATTAGAAGATCACATAATGGATCTTAATGAAAAAAAATAATATTAACATCATATATCAAAAAAAATACAATAACGTAACCCAATAGTTTTACTATGATCCAATTCAATGCATAAGGGTAATGATTATACTACTATAAGATACATTATGCAAAACCCTGATGATTAAAAAATAGAATAATTGATAAGGAAGGATAACATGATCCCAAAATCACCAGGAAGGTGCTCTAGGTTGAGAGAAAAGAGCATTCACATTGAATGAATAAGGAATCACTCGTACCACACCCTGGAAATCCATCCTCAAAAAAACCATTGTTTATAATCCCTTTATTAGTCATTTAATCCATAATATACATATATACCTAAAAACCCATCAACATTAAAAAAGCATATTTGTAAACATTAAATGATGTGTAAGCCCTTTCGATGGTGTGTAAACATTAATGTTGTGTATTTATCACAAGATATGATCCATGAGAATAATAAATGTTGTGTAATCACATTACACAATATTTAAATTCCTAATAGAGAGAAAAAGAATCATTTTTTAAAAAAAAACTCCAAACATACTTTGGAATTATCCAAACATGTGGGGAACTATATTATCCCATTATAAATTTAAACATGCAAACAATTAATTAAAACAAAGATTAATCCATAAACCAAAATAAATACTCCTTATAAAATTTCCTCCATCATCGAGATTCCCTTGATCTACCTAAATAAAGTATAAAACAAATAATGTGGTGTTAAATACTTCAAATATGGTAACTATATGTTATAAACACTCCCTTATAAGAATGTCATTCCCAGAGAATTCATGTGGGAGAATTAAGTTTAGAAAAGAGGTGAGGAAACCACTCCCTCATAAAAAAACTCCCCATTCAATGTATCATGATAACTTGACTAGTTTCTCTATAACACACTAACCAGAAAAATTGAAATCACATTTATGACATTTAATTGAGATTTAACAATATCTTATGGATACCCCTTATTGAAATATCTTTCTCTAACTCATTTCTCTCTAACTAAAAACATTAGATGGATAAGAATGGTATTTCTAGGGACAAAATATGTGGAAAACATCATGAATTTCTTTCAAACAAACTGAAAATTAAAATCAACAAAATACCACCACCCACCCACTCAATTACCTCAAGCAATACAACATATCATGGAACAAACGTTTTTTATTTACCTAGGCGATAGTGAGTCACCTAAGGAGAAACATTAAAGAAAACCTAGTTGTAGAGACCCGAGGATTGACATACATTGACATTACATTACATTTTCTGAATACTTAGTACATAACAAAAACACACACACAAGGATCGTAATAGTTTAGTGTCTTTGGAAACTCGGAAAATAATCTTCTAATCCTGGTGATAGATCTTCAACATCTCACATAAAGATCTTCCTTTTTTTATACCTAAAACCATTCTTTATATCCTTGGGAAAAGTAAACAGAAAAGGGTGAGCTCAAATGCTCAGTAAGGGTAAACAAAAGAAATATCGATCACATCATATTCATAAGAACATAACATTTTGGAAATTTTAACCTGCAAAAGAGATCATAATTTCATAACATGGGATAAATCATGGCATTGAAATGTAATCACAATAATCATAACTTAAAACATGAAACTTTGTGGCATACCCACATAATCATAGAGAATCATTTCTTATTAGTAAAGACTCATTTCCAAGACTATCTTAGTGGACAAAGTCCATTTCTTAACCGAGTCACCCTCGTTTCAGTCCTGTTTCACTGAACCGGTATAACCTACCATTTCAGCCATGTCTATCTCATGAGATATAAAATCTTTACTCAATTACTTGGAGGTCGATATAGGTCCCACCCATATCATAATGATACCATTCTTATGTGTTCCAAAAAATCATAAATAATACATCATTGCATAACCCATGTAATAAAAATGGGAATCTTAAACATTATAACATCATAAAACAATTCATATAAGATAAAGTAATTCATAAAAATAATTCCATCACAACATAATCAAATCAATGTAATAATAGGGACAAAAACAGAACCCTTTATTATCATAGATGGAAAATAATTTTGATAAAACACTTGAACTCCATTCTTGAGGAAAATATCCTTTCTTCTTCAAAAACACTTTTCCTTTCATTACATGTCATACAATTCTAAAATAAAAGAAGTTGATTAAAAATAAACTTGAAAACTTCTAAAGGAAGCTTCTTGGAAATAATTTTTTAAAAAATCCATTCATGCCGTATAAGTTAAAAAAAACATTCTTCCCGTACTTTTTCCGGAAAAGTCAAAAAGTACCTCGTACGAAAAATGACAAAAGATTCCTTTCATATATTTTAATAAAAACTCACCGAAGGGTAAAATTGGATTTAAAAAAATTTTAGGTGGATGGAAATAATATTACATATTGAGGAAACATGGATTTGGATGATAAAATACACCCCAGTAAATACTAAAGTATAAACAATCTCGGATAAAAATGAGATTGTGATATTTCCCTTACCTTAGGTCCGACTTGCTTTGTAAGTGTCCAAACCTCCTGTATAATGATTTAAGTAATGTTATTGACTTATTCCAGAATCATACTTATTTTTATGATATCATATATGGTCATATTCTTAGCTTCTTAGTAGTAATATTTCATTGCTACTTGTTATTCGGGTGTTTATAACTTTTTGTTCTTATGCGTGTTTTGTCGAATAAATTCTTATTCTTCTCTTTAGGTTATAGATACCTCGTTTCCAGAATGTTATTAGTGTAATATACATCATATTCATTCATTCAATTCATTTATATAATCATTATGAAATGAAGATCATGTAGAACGAGTCACATCACATCGTGGAGACGGTATTCCGTACGTACGCACGAGTGATGATATCGTTCCTATGATCGTGGAATTGTATTGGAGTGTATGTATACTATTTCAGAATCAATATCACTTTATAATAGTCATATATAGTCATTATTTACACCATTATACCCATCCAAGTAAGGTGGTGGGGGAAAATAGATTACACCACGGCGTGGAGACGGTATTCCGTACGTACGCACGCGCGGTGATTTCATTTTCCGTAGGATGGATAGATAGTTAAATAGGGTTGTTTCATACTTATAAAAAAATATCACTATATGAGTGATACTGATATTATTACTTCATAATGAAACAACTAAAGAAGAAGAAGTTGAAGAAGAAAGAAATTGGAAAGGATCGGTAATGGATATTACCTCTTCTTTGAAGTGCTTCTTTGAGACCTCCTTTTAGGGAACTAAAATTGGTCACTGAAGAAGAACAGGACCTCTAGGATGTCTCTAGGGAAGTGGGGAGGAGAAAATGGTAGGGTATGGCCGAGCTTGAAGGCTCAAAGTTGTGTGAGGAAGAGAGGGAGGAGGTGCCCTTTTATAAGGGAGGAGAGGGGCACCTTTGGAATAACTAAAAATATTATTTTATTATAACGTCATGTTCGGTTTTAAATAGCTCCAAATTGATTTATTTCTAGGATAAGGTGGGTATGGGTCGAAATACTCTCATCCAATAGTATTTAGACAAGTTTAGGTTCCTATTTTAACCTTATCATTTATATTTAACATTATGTTAAATAATTTTACTTTTACCGTGTCTTCTTGTGTTCTTATACTATAAGGTTAATAGACATACTATATCAAGCCAAAAGAACCCCAAGTTGTTTATTATTAATTTATATAACCTTATATAAGTCATTTGGCCGAACCTTAGATTTTTAGCAATAAAATAACAATTAATAATATAATATTTGTTTTATAAACTATTTTATGTCAATTTTGACACTATTTAGTAATTGATTTTTTGTGAAAATCATAACAGAATGATAAGTTCGAAAAAAGTTAATTAAATCAATAATAACATGTAATATTAAACTAGAAAATTAGTGTAATTCTAAAAAGTGTCAAATTACATTTAGTTTTGGTGTTTATGACATCAATTTTGTCAATATTTCATTAATAAGAAAATTACTGCATCATCTTTGTGTCATAAATAAATTAAATTATTTAATGTATAAAAATTAAAAATAAAATACCATTATATAGGAAATATTTTTAGATTTATAATGAATATTTATAGTCTAATTTATTTTATTTATAACCCCATATTAAAAATGATTTAGTTATTAAACTTTTATTTTAACTATTTTAACCCTTCTTTAAATAAATTAATAATAAATGTCCTAATCTAATCCAAGTGGGCCTAAATGGTCATATTTTATTCCTATGTTTGTTTTTTGTTGAATTACACTTGTCTAATAGAATTAGGACATGTGTTAGGGTAATAATAATATCATTTTTTCCCTTAATTACCCTATTTAATTTTAACCGTGGTAAAAAAAAGGTAAAAAATTACTATTCACCCAAAAATTATTTTCATCTCATTGAACCACATTTTACTTACTGACATCAACCGCGTCTCTCGGATCATTGAAATTCTAATCACAGAAGTGGTAAAATTACGTTTTATGAAAAATTCAGTTTTTTAACTACCACTTAGTGGTTTTACTATTCATCAAAAATTGAAACTTTTCATTAAAATACCAAAAATTAGGCCTAAGTATATTTGATATTATGAATTCAAAAATTATGTTTATTTTACCAAATTCAAAACATATCAGTTACATTAACTAATTTAAAAATTATTTCACATCGTCAAAACAAATAGCGTGTTTTTAAGAGATAATAACTATCAAAATATTGACACTTATTTATGTTTGGTTTAAATGTGAAATTACATCCAATTACCAACATTGTATTAAATTGTAAAAATATATTCTAAATATACTTTAAAACCAATCAAATTAATAATTTATCACTATTAATTATTTCTATTGAAAAGGTTGTTTTTAATTAAAATTTAGTAATTTTCACTATTCATCAGAAAATGAAAGTTATCCGAAAAGTACCAAAATTTCAGCCTAAGCTAATTTCGATATTCCGAATCCAGAAATGAAGTCCATTTTGAAAAATAAAAATTACAAATTTCAAAAAGTGGTTATTACTATTCATAACGGCTAGTTTTAATAATATTTTAATAGCATATCGTTGTTTAGTGAAACTCGGTATTGCGTACTACACACGCTATCGAGAAAGGTCGCGATTGCGTGTAATGCAAGACAAGTCAAGGATGCATGTTGTGCAAGATCCATTTAGTATAGTGTACAACACAAGACATTAATAAAATTAAAAAGAATATTTTTCATAAAATCTCGGGCTGTTACATTCTACCCCCCTTAAAATGAATTTCGCCCTCGAAATTTGTCTAGGTTATAAGTCGTTTACTATTCATAGAAACCCACATCGTAAAAAGAAATACCAAAACCAATCTTCAAAAACAAAAGTATGAAATGTAATGGTTACCCAAATAAACTAATCAGTGGGTTTCCACATAGGTGAAAATATGGATATGGAAGAGAAATCTAACCATCATGTTCTGAGGGAGAGTGGTAGAGAACATGGCTATGGAAAAGCCAGTAATCACAAATCCATAGATTTGTGATGATATAAGGTACCATCTGATTCATCGGATATAAGGGCACTAGGACAACATTTTTAGTTTTCAAGATCATTTCCCTAAAGTTGATGAATTAAAAGAAATACTTACATGATTTTCGTACAATCTGATTGTTGTTCATGAATTCAACAATTTCCACTTCATCCCTTAGAGAAATGAAGTTGAATTTGTTATTCGTGATGTGTTAGCAGATCATGTGATAGAATGATGGGTCATTCCATCTGTTTCAAACAAAAGGTTAGCAAAAGTTATCAAATATACATAAGTCCATCTATGGTGAGGTTAATCGTATACAATTCCAAAAATGAACTTATACTTCATATATCATACCGCGTAATAAAATAAAACTAGTTTCTACTAACCAGGGACTTCCTGTAGGCTAGTGGTAGGTGATAAAGGCCAGTCGCACTTCGGTTGTGGGTTCGATTCCCACAGCCTTGTCCGACGTGATGGGTTGTCGCCCGTCTTGCAGGTTGTTCTTTTTCTAAAGCTATATTACTATAACATCCCATCAATAATATCAAAAAAATAACTTCTATCCTTAAACAATACTAATTTATGTCCAACATAATCCATTCTAGTCTTTAGGCTTATCCATAATACTACAGTCCATTGTCATAATATAGTGAAAATGATTACCAGAGATTTAATACCATCTTTGATCCCCATATATCATAAGATATGTCTTGTTGGTCACATTCCAAACATTCAAAGGCCTTAATCATGTATTCTCTTGAATACCCATTGAACCATAGTGAAAACATGAATGCAGTTAAAAGTTAACACTTTCCTCAAAATTCTATATACTCAAACCATGATATCACTTAGTCCTTATATCAATCATGAGCTCATGAATTCGGTCAAACATTTCATTTCCACGTTTTCCCTTCATTATGCGCAAATCATCTTTTTTTTCTTCAAAAATATCTCAATCACATTCCATGGTTACCGATACCATTGAAAACCACAATAGACCAAAACATAAATATTCCAATACTCCATGATACAACATTATTTTGGAATCCCATTACATAAACAATTAATCATTCCACCACATCGTTGTCATATTCAACATCGCCAATAGTGATCGCATGTGACTTACCTTTTTCCTTTTCCTTAAGCGGTTGCTCATGTCGATCATCACTAACCATTGGATTAGGGCATTTATTAGCATAATGCCTCATTTCCTTGCACTTGAATCATTGAAGTGTTGATGGTGCATTCTATGCAGTGTTTGCTTTATTCACATCATTAGAACCCTTTTTCCATTACTTAGACACTCAGCTGCTCGATGACCTTCTTTTCCACACTTAAAACATTTTCTAGTCCCTTTAAGACAATCTCCACCATGCTTCTTTCCACACTTTCTTCATAAGGAAACATTCATCTTCTTTTCACCATTATTCTGAGATTTCTCCTTGAACTCCATCTTTCGTTTCTTGTCAAAACCATGAGATGGATACGTAACACCAACTTCCATTTCTACCTTGACTGCACAATGCATAATTTCTTCATAGCTACTGATGTCTCTTATAGCTAATGCCCTTCGAAGACTTGGTTTTAAGCCACTGAAAAATCGATCAACTTTACTTTCAGGTTGGATGATAAATCCAGATGCATACCTTTCAAGCCTTGTAAAATTCTCTTCGTATATACCAACAGATTCATCATCCTTTTGTTTTAGTTCAAGAAACTCTTTCTCCATCTTCGTTCGGAGAATACTAGGGAAGTACTTATTGAAAAATAAGTTCTTTAACTCGTCCCATTCCATGGACTCAATTTCATCCCTTTGCCTCGTATTCTTAATAAGATTCCACCATTGATCAACATCTCCCTCCAAACGATACACTGCTAGGATGACTTTATCATGTTCAGAACATTGAAGAACTGAAAATATCTTTTCAGTAGTACTGATCCATTGTTTAGCAACAAGTGGATCAGAAGACCCACAGAAAGAAGGTGGACGTTGCCTCATGAAGGACTCAATAGAATATTGTTCCCTTCTCTGCTCATTTGGAAGTCCAGAATGATTCATAGCTTGTGTAAGTATAGCAATAAGATTTTACACTCCATCTCCCATAACATTTGTTTGTTCAGGAGGACAATCATTTCATTTTCCATTGCATTGATCAACACGGTTCCTTCGGGTTCCAGCCATCGTCTAAAACCCAAAAAGAATAGTGTGAGCGGCAAAAATCATGCTAGAGAAAAGAACATAATAAAGGGGGATTACCTTCAATATTTAACATCTTAGGTTTAATTCTATGATCGTTAGTGTAATTCTAGTACTATAACCTATACATATACTTAACCTTAGGGACATCCCTAGACATACCTTAGAAATATCTCTAGGGATCTCACTAACGTTTTCGCATCCTAGTTTCCAATGTTTGACTAAAATTTTCCTCTGATACCAACTGTAGAGACCCAAAGCATGACGTACATTGACATTACATTATATTTGAGGAATACTTAGTACATAACAAAAACACACACACAAGGATCGTAATAGTTTTGTGTCTTTGGAAACTCGGAACATAATCTTCTAATCCTGGTGATAGATCTTCAACATCTCCCATAAAGATCTCCCTTTTTTTATACCTAAAACCTTTATTTATATCCTGGGGAAATGTAAACATAAAAGGGTGAGCTCAAATTCTCAGTAAGGGTAAACAAAAGAAATATCAATCACATCATATTCATAAGAACATAACATTTTGGAAATCTTAACCTGCAAAAGAGATCATAATTTCACAACATGTGATAAATCATGGTAGTGAAATGTAATCACAATAATCATAACATAAAACATGAAACTTTGTGGCATACACACAAAATCATAGAGAATCATTTCTTATTAGTCAAGACTCATTGCCAAGACTATCTTAGTGGACAAAGTCCATTTCTGAACCGAGTCACCCTCGTTTCAGTCCTGTTTCACTGAACCGGTATAACCTACCATTTCAGCCATGTCTATCTCATGAGATATAAAATCTTTACCCAATGCATTGGAGGGAGATATAGGTCCCACCCATCTCATAATGATACCATTCTTATGTGTGCCACAAAATCAGAAATAATACATCATTGCATAACCCATGTAATAAAAATGGGAATCTTAAACATTATAACATCATAAAACAATTCATATAAGATAAAGGAATTCATAAAAATAATTCCATCACAACATAATCAAATCAATGTAATAATAGGGACAAAAACAGAACCCTTTATTATCTTAGATGGAAAATAATTTTGATAAAACACTTGAACTCCATTCTTGAGGAAAATATCATTTCTTCTTCAAAAACACTTTTCCTTTCATAACATGTCATACAATTCTAAAATAAATGAATTTGATTAAAAATATACTTGAAAACTTGTAAAGGAATATTCTTGGAAATAATTTTTAAAAAAAATCCATTCATCCCGTATAAGTTAAAAAAAACATTCTTCCCGTACTTTTGTCGGAAAAGTCAAAAAGTACCTCGTACGAAAAATGACAAAAGATTCCTTTCATATCATTTAATGAAAACTCACCGAAGGGTAAAATTGGATTCAAAAAAATTGTTGGTGGATGGAAATAATATTACATATTGAGGAAACATGTATGTGGATGATAAAATACACCCCAGTAAATACTAAAGTATAAACAATCTCGGATAAAAATGAGATTGTGATATTTCCCTTACCTTAGGTCCGACTTGCTTTGTAAGTGTCCGAACCTCCTGTATAATGATTTAAATAATTTTATTGACTTATTCCAGAATCATACTTATTTTTATAATATCATATATGGTCATATTCTTAGCTTCTTAGTAGTAATATTTCATTGCTACTTGTTATTCGGGTGTTTATAACTTTTTGTTCTTATGCGTGTTTTGTCGAATGAATTCGTATTCTTCTCTTTAGGTTATAGATACCTCATTTACAGAATGTTATTATTGTAATATACATCATATTAATTCATTCTATTCATTTATATATTCATTATGAAATGAAGATTATGTAGAACTAGTCGCATCACATTGTGGAGACGGTATTCCGTACGTACACACGAGTGATGATATCGTTCCTATGATCGTGGAATTGTATTGGAGTGTATGTATAAGATTTCAAAATCAATATCACTTTATAATAGTCATATATAGTCATTATTTACACCATTATACCCATCCATGTAAGGTGGTGGTGGAAAATAGATTACACCACGGCGTGGCGACGGTATTCCGTACGTACGCACGCGCGGTGATTTCATTTTCTGTAGGATAGATAGATGGTTAAATAGGGTTGTTTTATACTTATAATAACATACCAGTATATGAGTGATACTGATGTTATTTCTTCATAATGAAACAACTAAGGAAGAATAAGTTGAAGAAGAAATAAATTGGAAAGGATCGGTAATGGATATTACCTCTTCTTTGAAGTGCTTCTTTGAGACCTCCTTTTTGGGCACTAAAACTGGTCTTTGAAGAAGACCAGGACCTCTAGGATATCTCTAGGGAAGTGGGGAGGAGAAAATTTCAGGGTTTGGCCGAGCTTGAAGGCTAAAAGTTGTGTGAGGAAAGGAGGGAGGAGGTGCCCTTTTATAAGTGAGGAGAGGGGCACCTTTGGAATAACTAAAAATATTATTTTATTTTAAAGTCAAGTTCGGTTTTAAATAGTTCCAAATTGATTTATTTCGAGGATAATGTGGGGATGGGTCGAAATACTCTCATACAATAGAATTTAGACAAGGTTAGGTTCCTATTATAACCTTATCATTTAGATTTAACATTAAGTTAAATAATTTTACTTTTACCGTGTCTTCTTGTGTTCTTATACTATAAGGTTAATAAACATACTATATCAAGCCAAACGAACCCCAAGTTGTTTATTATTAATTTATATAACCTTATCTAAGTCATTTGGCCTAACCTTAGATTTTTAGGAATAAAATAACAATTAATAATATAATATTTTTAAAAAAACTATTTTATGTCAATTTTGACACTATTTATAATTGATTTTTTGTGAAAATCATAACAGAATGATAAGTCAGAACAAAGTTAATTAAATCAATAATAACATGTCATATTAACCTATAAAATTAGTTTAATTCATAAAAAGTGTCAAATTACATTTATTTTGTTGTTTATAACATCAATTATGTCAATATTTCATTAATAAGATAATTACTCCATCATCTTTGTGTCACAAATAAATTACGTTATTTAACGTCTAAATATTACAAATAAACTACCATTATGTAGGAAATCGTTTTAGCTTTCTAATGAATATTTATAGTCGAATTTATCTTATGTATAACCCCATATTAAAAATGATTTAGTTATTAAACTTTTATTTTAACTATTTTAACCCTTCTTTAAATAAATTAATAATAAATGTCCTAATCTAATCCAAGTGGGCCTAAATGGTCATATTTTATTCCTAAGTTTGTTTTTGGTCGAATTACACTTGTCCAATAGAATTAGGACATGTGTTAGGGTAATAATAATATCATTTTTACCCTTAATTACCCTATTTACATTTAACTGTGGTAAAAAAAAGTAAAAAGTTACTATTCACCAAAAAATTATTTTCATCTAATTGAACCACATTTTACTTACTGACATCAACCATGTCTCTCGGATTTTTGAAATTCTAATCACCGAAGCGGTAAAATTAAGTTTTATGAAAAATTCTGTTTTTTAACTACCACTTAGTGGTTTCACTATTCATCAAAAATTGAAAGTTTTCAGAAAAATACCAAATATTAGGCCTAAGCTATATTTGATATTATGTATTCAAAAATGATGTTTATTTTACCAAATTCAAAAAATATCAGTTACATTAACTAATTTAAAAATTAATTCCCGTCGTCAAAACAAATAGCGTGTTTTAAAGAGATAATAACTATCAAAATATTGACACTTATTTATGTCTGGTTTAAATGTGAAATTACATCCAATGACCAACATTGTATTAAATTGTAAAAATATATTCTCAATATACTTTAAAACCAATCAAATTAATAATTTATCATTATTAATTATTTCTATTAAAAAGGTTGTTTTTAATTAAAATTTAGTAATTTTTACTATTCATCAGAAAATGAAAGTTATCCGAAAAGTACCAAAATTTCAGCCTAAACTAATTTCGATATTCTGAATCCAGAAATGAAGTCCGTTTTGAAAAATAAAAATTACAAATTTCAAAAAGTGGTTATTACTATTCATAACGGCTAGTTTTAATAATATTTTAATAGCATATCGTTGTTTAGTGAAACTCGGTATTGCGTACTACACATGCTATCGAGGAAAGTCGTGATTGCGTGTAATGCAAGACAAGTCAAGGATGCGTGTTGTGCAAGCTCCTTTTGGTGTAGCGTACAACACAAGACATTAATAAAATTAAAAAGAATATTTTTCATAAAATCTCGGGCTGTTACACTAGTCACCTTTAAAAAACACCAATGGATGGTTCCAATAATCCACATGATACTTTTTGACTCTTTTATATAACCAAATTCTTGGTTATATTATAAATCCTCAATAATTTTCCATGAACCAAACTTGTTTCCACCAAATAATCTTCTCCCACCTCTTCCCAAAAAAGAGGTTATCTTCACGGGCGACCATACCGAACTTGAAAAGGATCCATTCTAATCAATGAATGATAACATTTTTTATATGAAAACACAATCATATCCAAATGGATATCCTAATATCCATAAATATCCATAACTCATGCATGGATTATATCCTCTAAGGTCCGAATAGAAAGCTCTGTTTGATCTTCTATATGTGAATGAGGAGTTGTACTTGACTAGACCAGAATCCCCAAAACCTCTTTGGGACTCTTGAATAAATTCAATGTAAATAAAAATTCCCTCTCTGTAATAATTTTTGAAGAAACCACATGTAACAACATAATCTTTTACACTTATAGCATACCCAGATCATCATCTTTTTTAATGTCCATAATCAGAATGAAGTGATCTAACATTGACATCTAATTAACCATCACATTAATAGAACTAATTCCACAAGGTGTCTACGTTAATAAAATAAAAAAGACAATGGATAAATCATACCATATCTTAAATAGTACAATAAGAGTCTGAAGAAAACAAAAAGGTTTTAGAATATCTTCCTTTATCTATTGGAAAGAGTAATTGTGGGACACATAATCAGAAATATCATGCCTCATACCCAGCTAGTAGAACATTAATATCATGTCTTAATACATCTTAATCATGCCTAAATTAACATCCCATAATTTAATATCAATATAAAATAGAAATTATCTCCTTGTATATTTGTTGATGAAAATTGATCCACAAAACTAAGAATACCATCTCAAGAGAGGGAGACCATACAGAAACATTCTCCATGCAATATAGGGGTTCTCGAATTCCTTTAAATCCATAAACCAATTATTGACTCAACAAAATATACTCAAGGAGAGTTTATGATAAATCATCATTGGTCAGATCAATAGCAAAAACAGCCTCATGTGAATCCATATGCAATTGAAAAAAATCCTTCCTAAGGTTCCACTGTTCCTTCGATTTCTGCATTCCATAAGATTGAAATTTCATTCTAAGAAAATTTTTAACACAATTTTCATTTCCAATGGTGTATGAATTATTTAAATCAAATTTATATAAGATTTCCTCCCACTACCTCTATCTATGATTTAGTAATTAATATGAATATATATATATATCAATATTTTATGATCAGAGAAGTATGTGAACCTCTCCCAGAAATGTTGGTGTGACCAACACATAAGTGCATGTGTAACGATGGAAATATCTATATCACATGTGGTGTAGTTATGTTCTGTTTTCCAAAGATTATGAGAGTAATAATCATCTACATGACCATTATTCAAGACCACACAACCCAAAAAAAGTTAACAGCATCACAAAAAACCACAAACCCATTACCAAGCTCAACTAAGATCAAAATAAGAGTTGATGTTAGAATTCATTTTAGCTCATAAAAATAATATTGACATTTTTCATCCCATATGAATTTGACCCCTTTAATAGTAACATAATTCAAAGGGGACTCTAACATTTAGAGTTACTAGATTAAGTGTTAGTATTATCTATAAATACCAAGGAAGCTCTTAATCATAATTATATTCCATGGATCTTCCCATGAAAAAATATATAATTCACCATCTATGGAACAACTGACAAGACATTCAAAAAAATCTTGTTTCAAAAAAAATTCTTCTTAGTTCAATAAATTATATTTTGAATTATTTCCATAAAATAGTGAATCCATTGGATTTCAATAACCTAACACAGATTATTCTTGTAATTACACCTGATTCTCAAATAAACCAAATTAACATCCATGAACACTAGAAAAAAATATTCATGATACTGATGGAAAATATGATTATTCAAAGCCATAAAAAATATAGTAGTTCTAGTTAGGAAAAATGGAACCACGTGATATTCATAATTTCCATACCTACTCCAAAATTTCATCTTTGGTATATCACACTCCCAAACTCTACGATGATGATAACCTGACTGAAGATAGATCATTAGAAACCTCTTTTCCACATTTATCTAATGAAAAAACTCATACACCTGAGGAAAATGATAATAGTTTATAACCACTACATGGTATAAATTTTGATATACCACTCACAATCAAAGTGAACTATCATCCTTGACGACAAAGATCACAAGGGAGACCAAAGGAAAAACATTATGGGGATAACCATTCACCATATATAGTAGAAATATATCATCAGATATTTCATCTCAAATGGATCCATATGATATGAATGTATCGAAATCAGATGCATACCAAGAACCATTTCAATTCTAATCTATACCACCCTCCCTAGATAAAACCCAGAGAAATTTTCCTTGATAACATAAAAAACATGAACATCAGTGAGAAAACAAATAATAGAAGAAAAAATCATGATCAAATAATACAGTATATAAAAAACTCCGAAAATCAATGGGGGTAGGTATAATACAACCTGACCATATACCCCACTCTCACTGAGACACCCATGATCTCCCATAGGTCATGAGAAATGATACATGTGAATAATAATAATAAACAACAACTTAATGATAAATAATCTGATCAGTCCTTATGATGATGTCAAATAAATCTATATTGAGAACTAGAAAATCCCATTCCTACTCTACATCATATATCGTTGGTTCACAACAAAAAACACTAATTCCCCTCATTTTACCTCTTCTCAAGAGATTCCTCTAACTTCATAATAGTGTACATGAGTTCTATTGTAATATTAAATATATTAACAAAAAAATTGGATATAAATGAGTGGGAAGAACCGGTATCAAAAAAAATTATTCACAATAGAGGAAGCAATAAATATGCTATCTCTCACTATCAATCGACAAAAATATAATTCTATTTGAAACATAGCTATTATGTGGGATTTATCCACTCATGAGGACAATTGATATAGACTTATAGTATCAGAATCATCAGACTTCTTTGTTGTATCGTTGGAGACAACAATCCCCAAAAATATTGTAGTGTACCAATAGATTAATTTAAAAATTTTAGATGACCATAATTTCCACGATCATTTAACATATATATTGGTCAGTGAAATGAATAGAGGTTTTTTCCAACCATTACACATAGATAGAAAGTTAAAGTCATGATATTAACTTTAAATGATGGCCAATAGGAGGCCTTCTATTATGAAACACCCACACCACACCTATGGGGATCATTCCACTTCCTATTTTTCTAGGGAATGAAACAAAACCTACCAATAGGTGGAAGAGAAGGGTAAAAATCCAACCACTACTTACATATTCACCTCTTTCATCATAGCCCTCTCTATAGTCTTTTCATAGGTCGAAATATTCACCATAAATAACTATGGTTTGATATGTAATTGTAATCCCATTAGGTAATCCTAAACCATTAGATGATCATTATTCACTACCTTTGGAGAGAAACGATTGAGCTCAGCAAACCAATTGGTTTGTTCCAATAATTAATGATCTCCATTTTGTAAAGTTTCAACCATCATAGACATCTCTATCATCAGCTACTCTATAAATGTTTTTTAATAAGTGAGTTTTCAGTGACTTTCAATTCAATTGAATGTGATTATCCAACTGTAGCATTTAATACCACCATCGGTTGATGAGACCATTAAGTATAAACGATGTTCATTTCACCATGAAACTCTAAATTGTGTCCAACAATTGAAAATTAAGATTGACCTTTTCACACCATTCATCCACAACTTTAGGTTTGTTCATACCCTTGAAGGATGTTGGCTTCCCACTGATGAACTCCTGTGATAAATCCCAATATCCTAAAACTATTTTTTTACCTCAATGACATCATTATGAACTTGTGATACATTATAGAAGATAGAATGAATTGTACACATGATATCCTTGATAAAATTATGAACCATAAGAGGATTTCTATTAGGGGAATCAGCTACACCATCCAATAGAACCCATGGAAGATGTCTTGGAGGCATACTGAAGCACGCCAAAATATAATAAACAATAAAACAAAATATTAATCATAAATCAAACAAAAAATTTATATGCACAATCTATGGTCAAAATCTAGAACTAAAAATAGGAGACACATCCCAACATCCCAGGGTATCTTCAGTCTCATTATGGAAAGGAATGTCTAAGAACTCAACATAATCAACCTCTCATGGCTCATTAATCCAATCTCTAGTCTACAAAATTTCCCCTAATATGGAATCTTGTTTGAAAATTACCTTTAATAATTATCTATGATGAACCTGAATTTGATTCATCATCAATAATCACACTCAGCTAGAATTTCCAAAGACACAATGGGTGTTCATGATCCCTATGCACTAGCATGTAGCACTATGTCATCAAAAAAATAGAGGTAATCATTTATCCCAATAAAAACTATAAAACATGATCCATATATCTATTCAGAATGAATAATTGAACAAATCATGAATATATATTTCACAATAGATAGATAACAGTGGAAGTGATATAACTGAAATGGTTTCAGAATAATCTAAAATTGACAAGTCCAACCAAAAATAAATAAAAATCTGAAATAGTTACTACAATAGTATTATTGTGATAGCATGGAAAGTATCCCACCATCTCACCACCATCTACTCAAACCTAACGGATATAAAATCACACCGTATCATTTTTCCACATTTCTTTTCATTTCATCGAATGAAATAACAAGGTATATATGCCACTAAAGACCTGTGATGGGTGTGAGAAAATAGTTTTTTAAGGATCCCCTTCAAGTGATCCATAACACTTCTCTATACAATAATTTATGAATTCTAAACATTAAATAAAATAAGGAACTATATAAAATTTTACATTTTTATATAAAAAACATGTAAAATAAATTTAATTTTACCTTATTCACATTTTATAATAATGAAGATAAATAGATTCATATCATTTCATATACATATATCAAATTAGATATATCAAATCATCCCAAATAATGTATCACAGTTCATATCAAATCCATGGTAGTACAACAAAAATAGTACCTGCCAAAAGCAACCAAGAAACCAAATTAAAGATCATGTAATATCACACCAAGGATCACACTATCTCATGATATCTATGAAACACATAATCCCAACATATACAATCTTGTCTACATCAAGAACGTAGAAATATTCATCGAATCTAGTTAGTATTGGTAAACCCCAGCCTGTGAATCTCACAGCCTTGTCTACCAAGTACCTCTAACAATCTTCTAAGAAAATATAGAACACCCCATGAGTACCCCCCAACTATAATAATGTCAATCCTATTAATACAACTTACACCTAAGCACTAATTTCTTCCCTTGGGATTTATTTTCCATAAAATATCATCAAATATTTTCACCAAAACCCTGATTTGAAATGAATTTTAGAAAAAAATTCACAATTCCTTGAAAAGAACTTTTCATTAACAAAATCATGGAAGAAACATATCTTCTCAAATACTCACTTACCCAAACATAAATCAAATCAATTGATCGTAAAATTCAATATATATAAAAATTCACAAAATAGATCAATGTAGTTCACCAACATTGGATAATGAGAGAACCACCTACCTCGAACTCAGATGACACACCCCTTTAAAAGGGCCCCACCAAAAATAAGAACACAACAATGAAAATGGAGGCTCTAAAATAATCCACATGTATTCAAATTTGTTCTATTTAATAAATATAGTTCACAAATATGATATATCATTATATACTTATATGACTTTAGACCCTCTACACTACTACCAATAAAGGAATGGGCCCTAGAAGAATATCATATGATGGATCTAGAAGAAAAAAAGATAATTACATAGATAAATAATTTCAATAACATAAAATTGAAATAATACCTTGATAAAAGTGAAAAAATAAGCTAAAGGATTCTCTTAACTATCTAGATTCCTTATACAACCTAGATGATCAAATTCCAAAAGAATCGATCTGGAAGGAGTAGAGGATCCCAAAATTTTTAGGGAGGAGGCATGGGTAGAGATAATAGAACCTACACATTTAATAAATAATGATTCCCTAATATGGACCCTAAAAATCAACCCTCAATAAAATTTCAAAGTCTGTAATACCTTTAAACATCTTGGAATACATTAGGTCCATATATGCCCAAAAACATGATTAATATTTCCAAAAATCAATATTTAATCATTACATATCCTATAAAAACATTTCATGGTGTATAACCATTATTGATAGGTATTTAGCTCATTAAATGATCATAGAAAATAATAAACATTATGTAATCTGATTACAATGTGTGTAAATTCACATTAGATAGTAAAAACTCTAGTTTTCGAGGAAAAAATATAAATTTCAGTAAATAAAATCAAAATTCCCTAAAGTAGTTTTTGAAATCAGGGAGAACCATGTTAATAAATTACATTGTATACCCAAACAATATAAATTAAAACAAATAGACATCCCTAAAAATCATTTTTTTTTACTCTAAAAATCCTATTAATCGTTCTGAGTCACAAGACACAAAAAAATAAAGAATAAAATGAATACACATATGGTAAATACTTGAAATATGGCAGTGGGGTGTTACATGATTTCCATTTTATGTTTTCCAATCTCCTTAATATGATTATATATAAATTATTGATAGGAACAAATATCAAATAAACCAATATCTAATGTATATGTAATATAAATTTCACCATACATATTCAAAGAACATGCCTCAATTTCAATTAGAGACTCTAACAATATGTTTAACTTCTTTATTCCTGAGGATTTTGGTTGGAACACTATAGTTTGTGAAACAATATAATCTAACATATACCCTCTAGGTTTTGATGATTCTACACCCTTATGAAGATAATATATATCCATAAAGACATATATAGGTGACTCGATAGTCACATGATGTTGAAACCTTCTTCATGTGTCATGTCTAGCCACACTGGTAACATGTCAAGGCACTAATTTATAATGATGATGGGGAAATATATTTATGAATATCATCACCACTATTTTTGAACTGAATCTATAACAAATTTATGTTTCGCATATAAGAAACATGAGATCTACCACTGGAGGAAAAGGAACTCTAGAAAGATTAGAATTACATGTCAAGTATTTCTATGCCATCAAAGCCCAATCTTCTACCTTAGTATAGATAGTCAGAGGTGGCCATGATTAATGTAAATACATATGACCTGATATAATATTTATGACCCATTTAAAACCATTGATCCTTTATCCTCTCATTAGACATAGCCATAGGGGATAATAGAGGAATCTTAGTTAAATGATTTGTGTACTTAATCACTGACCATTTTTGTTGTCAATAATTAAAAACACCATTTATTTTTTCATGGGTTCATTGAATCTAGGTAGAAATGTATCATGAAATTTTCCTTTAACTGTTTCAACTCCAATTCTGTGTTTTTTATTTCCAAAAGAACTAATTCACACCTCTTTCTACTCAAAACTTTTATCATGAAAATTGAACATATCACCTTGAAATAATCTGGAGTATCTTGGAATTCAAAAAGTGTTTCAACAATTCCCAAAAAACCCATCCACCACCTAGGGAGTGTTTTTACCTTTAAAATATGGGAGTATCTAGTAATGAAAATATGGGGCTCAATTTTTACCATCATTCTTTCTGGTTAAATTTCATTATCCTGGATAGCAGTTTGTCAAAAACCATGGTCCATTTTTCAGACCATGTGCACAACTAATTAAATCAAATTCTGACCGACATGTGGGTTCCCCCCTCATGGTTAATCAATTTAACCCCTTTCAGTAATTAATAGAAGTATTCAGAGGGTATAGTACTACCCATAAATAGAAAAAGATATACATTAACATGATATTGATGAATTAATTCTAGTTTAGAATAAGAAAATTCTACTAGGATTATCAAGAAACAGTTAAAAATATATAAAAGTATTAAGACACTATGGATCCCAAAATACAATATTTAAAGCCACTATGGGAACTTAAGACACATCAAGATGAGATATGTCCAAGTACTAACTCACAATATAAAACATTAGTCCCCACATTCATATCTCTTATTTTCCAAGACTATATATATTCATACTGACAACATAAATAGTGTAACCTTCCATTAATAACATTTTTTCATGAACAAACCCATATTACCCACCTATTAGTAAATTTATCCTATCCTGACACACCTCAAATGGAATTTCCAATCCCTTTAGGTTTTCTAATAGAACATGAGTATCAAGTGCTAAATTTAGTAATCATTTCAAAAAAAATTATTTAAAAATATAATTTAAATAAATAAAATTTTCATATTCCAACATAGAAAAATTTTTGTAATGAAAAAATCATCCTTAAAAACCTGTTCTATGTTCTAATAAGAAACCAAACTAAATAAGATCCATAAAAACCCAACTCTAGGTGATATCAAATAACCTCTAGAAACCTATATTCTACAAGTAATCAATCCTACCACATCTTTCTAGTGTCTTTACCACTATTTTATCATATAAAACTATATATGTATACACCCACCTATGAATGCATGGTGTGATAAAATGATCCTAATAAGATATCAATAAGTGTTTTGTAAGAGAAAATATAAAATAAACCAATTATGCTCAATTAAATAAACACAGATCATGATATACATTCTATATAGATTTATACAGATCATGGATAAATAACACTTTTCAATGTTCATATAAATAATCCTAGTAGATTAGCCTTAAAATAATTTTCATAAACTTCACAAATAAGAATTTGAAGGATAATCAGTTGAGAAATATCCCATGGGTATGAATAGTTCAAATTTAATGAATATCTTTATAATATTATCAAAGTCTGTAGTCCACCTATTGGGAAAATTAAACTAGCAGAATATGTCTATGGGGTGGGATTTAACTACTGATAATAGAACCTTTCCATAATTTAGTAAAAATGGTTCATACATTACCGTAAAAGAATAGGGATTATTTGGAATGATTTCACCCCTGATTATGGATCCCAAACCCATCATCAATAACATTTAGGTTTACCATATTAGAATCATTCAATTGAAATTACATCATTGAATATATAAAAACATTAAATCTTCATGTTGTTTACAAAACTATAGGAGAAATCCATTTCCAATACGTTACCTAATTGAAAAGCATTTCCTCAAAACATGTTCCATGTCCTTTTAAAAACCATTTCAAAAAATAATTCAAAGATAAATCCACAAATTATACATTCCAACCATTTAGGAAACAAAATTCAAGGGGTAAATAATAATACTCTATAGAATAATATTGAATCATAAAACCACCTATCTCAAAACACATGGAATTACAAAACTCACATGGTATCTAAAATATGATAGAAAAAAAGGATTCAAGAAGACTTCAAAAAACCAAATACATAAATTCTTATATAATAATCTCTAAATAATCATTTTTAGATAAATAGGAGCGAGATAAATCAAGTACCAAAATTCTTATATTGTTCCTAATGATCTATAGTGATTCAGACAACAAAACCAAATTCCAATATGGATCTATTATAACCCAAATTAGATAATGGGAAAAACCATAGATCTAGAATAAAAAATGTCAGTATATGATTTTATTTATGTATAGAAGGGTAAATTTATATAAATAATGAATGACTGGATAATTCCTTTTAAAAACTAGATCTAACAGTCAGTGATCTGTTAAAGATGATCACTTGAAGGTAATAAATCTTCAACATGAATTACCCAACTATCCATAACCTGAGTCCATCCAAACATAGCCTAATGGGAATTACTAATACCTATATATTGGTGATGAGAACACGGGTAATAAGAACAACTATTGGTAATGATTTGTCTACAAATAATATAAAACAACGAAATATAGAAGAAAACATGTTTTTATTCTAAAACAATTTAATAAGTCAAAAGATTCATTCATCTAGAAAAACATGTGAATAGACCCTTAAAACAACCAACATACGCAACATCAATAACAACCTAACTCCATGTGACATGATTCTACTTCAAAACACCCACTCCATACTAATGAACAGACCTTATTCGTCCCTATAGTTATTTTCCCTTATCTAAATCAGGAAAAAAAACTAATATACATACACCAAAATGTGTGCGCAGGGTGTGAGAAAACAATACTAGTAGAATTCTGTAAAGAGTTTCATAATAATAATTTATGTTATAAAACAATTATGATAATGTAGAGAAATTTAGTTCATGATAATAAATTCTACATATTTTAAAACCAAATTTAAAAAATTTCCCTTTTCAAAATTTCTATAAAGATTCACAATATCTCAGCCTTCATATAATTCGCATAAACATCCCAATTATTCATTTCATGGATAATCACTAGATAAATCATGAACATGTATATGAAAAATTATGGGATAATGAGGATCCTTGTAATTTTTTTTGGATCTGTAATCAATATAATGCACACATTACTCTAGTATAATAGGTCTAAGTGGTATGAGTTCACTCTCTAGAGTGTCTCATTCCCAAACATAAAAAAACATAGTGCAAAAATTACCTGAGAATAACAGTTTTAGGGGAAAGGGGTAATCATTTTGGATGGATCCCATCCACATCATCAATCACAAATTGTTTTAACATATTGTAATCATATATTTGGGATTTCATCTTTGATATCATATAAATCATTTTTTAAAATAGGTTTGTTTGATAACACCATGGGATAAATATAGTTCACATATATATCCTGAAAACAACACATTTTATCAAAACATAAGTAATTCCATTTTAAAACCGTTTCCATTATAAAATAATATATAATTCCTTCCATCCATTTTAGAAAAAATATATATGATCTAATAAGAGATATTTTTATAATAAAGTTGGATCATGAAACAACCTACCTCAATACAATTAGAACTTCAACAATCATAGAAGATCCACAATCCAATTAAACTAGTGGTTAAATAATATTATAAATAACCCTAATCCATTAATTAATGTATAATGTTCACCAATTATTAAATTATAAAACTATGATTGTGGGAAAAATCATTTTCTAAAGTGATTCCAAATGAATGGAAAACTATCATTGAGATGTGGATAAAAAAACCCAATTACATAATATATCTATAATATTCCAAATTATAACATTTCATAAAACTTATATCTATCATCAATATCTCTTCTCTAAGGCTCTATTCAATGAGATAATACAAAATGAGAAACAACAATGAATAATGAAAATGAACGGGATCAACTCTATGAAAATATTGATCAAACATCCAAAGATAATTAGAATGAAAACATAAGGAAGAAAAGAATCATTAAAATCTCCCAGGGAAGTCTTAGTATCCAATTTCATATTCCACTCTAAGATGAATGAGGAAAAAAGAATTATTTTTGGGTTTAAAATAATAAATTAATATTAATTAAATATTATCACATGGTTTGAAAAACCATTCACCACTTTTCTATGTTACTATAGAAGACACAAGGTTTGGCCTAAACGTGTCCCAATCATACACAAGACTATAAAATGCTAAAAATATATAAAATTCACCTAAAAACATGATAGAGGAACCAAATTAAATTTGATCAAAATTATGGAAAGTAAGTTCCTACAAGGACACTTGGATGTGAGAATTCTCGGTACCATATTTGTTTCTTCCCATAAAAGCTATGTTGAAGAAGGTCGGCCCATATAGAAATGTGGACACTAATTCCTTATAAAGTCCCCATGTTCACCAACCAAGTTCACCCAATAAAAAATTATGTAGAGATGAAAAATGACCTCATGCATGACTCCATAGATCACCTAAATGGAAACCAAGTGGAGACTCTAAAATTCATCATATGCACCTCCCCATACACAAATTTTTTTGAATAATGGCGAGGGACTATGGGTGTAATGGGGAGACTATAACCCTGGAAATAAAATCCAAAAAATGTAGCAAACAAAATACCCATGAAAAATATTTAATTGGGTAAACAATATTACTAAACACAATTATCCCCAAACATATACTATTAAGTACCATGGACCCCTAATTTGATTGGTAAAATCAAATATCAAGAAATTTAATGTCAACAAATTAAGATGAAATTTATCATAGTATGTAGCAATATCAACTATGACTCAAATCCTCTATCTCCTTAGCTCCCAATCACAAATACCTATCCCATTACTTGATCCATAGCCATGAAAATTTCTTGTTCATCAAGATTCCAATGAAAGGTGTGTGTATAGCCCATAAAGACACTACCAATGTGTCATTAACATAAGTTAAAATGTATATATAATTTTTTTCAATTATAATAAAATAAATTCACACACAAGAAATTAATAACACAATGACCTTCAGTTTACTAACCAATAAACCATTAACCCCGTCCATAACTACACTAAATCCATGTTGGAATATTTTTTTAATGGTTATGGTAAAATCATAAATCGGGGAACCATCCATAGAGATCCTCAAAATTAGTAAAGGGATAAAGCCACATGTCAAGATAGATAAGGCTATAATGCATCAACTCCACTGATGCTTCTTGGGTATGGTCACTAAAGACTAGCATGCCCCTAAGATAGGCTACACAATTAAATCATCTAACAAACTATTATCATCATGTCACATATAGTGTATGAACATGATCCCCCTCTAGGGCCTCTAAGACATGATGGGTCCACATATCACTTTGGTACCATGCATAATAAAATAGTGATATATAATATTCCAAATACGTCACATGGAAATAATTTTATCATATAAGTCAAATATATCTGTAGGTACGGAACATAAATAATAGATTTCACAAGCTATAAACACATAGACATACCAAATCACACAACGATTCTCTATTATATTTCTACATGTCCAACATATCATATCATAAAATGCACCTATTTCTATGATTTCATATACAATAGAAAATGGAAACCAACTAAATATCAAGGGCCCATATGGTATCTTCTTTCATCCATTAGAGTGTTGACATCAATCATTGAAACCTATCAAGATATAATACCCAGGTCATGCATGTGCACCATCCATATAAAGCATATACACCATGTACCCATAGAAATGACCCCACATAACTCACATATAGACATATATAATGCGATTCTTGAATATTATAAGTATAAGGGATTGGATCTACACCAATATACTTATCAGGATCTTCCAACATCACTAGATCTATGATTGATCATAGGAAGGATGCAAACACACTATATCTATCAATAATCTATCAATGATATAATAATGCATCCTTAAATGGAATCAAATTTCATAAATCTGTATATGACATACCAAACAAATGATTTTATTGAATGTAATAAGGTATGATATATATGAAAAATAATTAATGGTGGTTTATAGATCAACTTAACTTAATTAATCAATCACCAAAATTCTTGGATCCAATAGTAGGTGATATCCAATGATGAGCTGGGAAGGAAACGAAGTTATTACAGGAGACCCATGGGGTCTGATGACCAGGTTCATCGCGTGCGGATATTTGAACTTCAAAAATGGTATCAGATCTGATTGAAAGCCTAATGTGGGCGACATTAACATGCTTTGAGATAGGAGGTCCACAATGATGGAATTATGATTTAATTAAGGGATAGAGTGAAACACCGCTATACAAATAATATATAAAAGAAAATTTTTTACTAAGAATGTCAATAGGATGATCCTTTATTTTAGGATCCCTACCTTATTATAACTCCCAAGGAAAACAAGCTTTAGCTACAGTATTTTCTGTATGGTTGACCCTCTAGGTAGGTTCCAAGAAATGTTTTTCGAAACCATGCATGTCCTCCACAATTATATTCAACTGGTCAAATAATGAATCAACAGATTCATTTTGGTGCATCTCCACTTCCTTATATATATTCCACAAATCATTTAATTTATCTTCCTAGACATTTTATTTCACATTTATGACATATCTAGTTGGGTTTTGGTTGATTTAAGTGAATAATATGGTGAAAACATCTCTTGACTAACCAAATATGAATTCATTATTTATATTATACAACTAAATAGATTGTAATATCAATATATTTATAATATTTATATGAATATAATATTTCATTACAACTTCCAAAAAGAGAATATTACTACACAGTGGTCTATGAGTAATTATATCAGGATGTGAAAATATTTCCTTGATAATGGATTGAAAATCAATCATTCATTGAATGAGCAAAAAATTAAATATACCTTCATTTAAAGGACACTTGGAAAACTCTAAATATTTTTTCTAATACTAATTTCCTACCCCTCCCCCGCAATTATAATTATATGTTTTGTAGTGATTCATTCGAGCTTCACTTTTTTTACTGAATTGATCCATCTCTTTTTTTAGGTTCTCACATAACCCACAAAAGTGATCTTCAATAAATAAAAACTATCTTAGAAGGAATCAATTCCCATATGGATTATATGGATTTAATTGACATCACCTTCTAATACATTATTTTAGATAAATATCCCCTAAAATAATTTATTCTTGTGGCGTCGGTATCCAATTCCCTATAGTCATATTTTGATAATTCCCTAATCTCTATAAAAACCCAAAATTACATATATAATGGTTGTATATACATCAATTCCTAATTATTGTAAGTAGGTTTTCCTTATATTCTTTCACAACAAAAAATTATTTTCCTCTTTGATCATAATACATTTTGTGATTGACTACAACCATGGATCCCACTATGATAGATTCAGTAAATTTAACCTTTAACACTGATACAATTTGTTGGTCCCAATAGTCTAAATATCCCTATAGGGGGTGAATTTTGGTAAATAAGATAAATACATTCTTCTTTTTTATCATGATTCGTCATTAAAAAACATGCTTCTCTCTTCATTTCAATGATACAAATAGACTGAATTGAAATCATAAAATATAAATAGATATTATACATCGTTCAACCTAACTAAGCTAATCCAAATGGGATAAAAAACCATTTTTACCAAAATCAATAAAGTACATTTTTAGATACAATTTTTTTATCAGACTCACTCTCCCTCTTATTTTATATGCATTCACTCTTCAAAATCACATTTCTCTTTATCAAAGTGTATTATATGTTCCATCATTAAAAATCATTGGATGAAATGTATCACCTCTGATAACACAACTATTGGTGTGTCATAAATTATTTATTTCAATTAAATAATGAATTACAATTTTCCATATAAATTTTAGTTAATTCCATTAAGAATCACATGATCCCACTTCCATGAAGCCAACGTGAAACATTCTCACAAAATCCCTAATTTCATGAAACATTCAATGTTTCATAAAAATGATAATTTTTTGTAAAACTCGAAAAATCTGATGAAAGTAATTTTTTCATGAGGACATGAGATATTTTCGTCCCATAACTGATGTTCATATAAGGTTGTTTTTGAGAAAAAGATTGTTTGCATAAACCTTATGATAAAATAAAGCATACAGATTCATTATATCTTTCTTCTTATTTATGTGAGGGTGAAGTGGCCTATTTATATCCATGGAATAAAATTTGTGAAACTATTCACCTACCACCTACCATTCATGTAACTATAAAATCCAAGAAAATATGACTCATCTTTCATCACCTTTCATACATAACTCATCAACTTTACACAATTTCACGTATGTATACATTGTGTTCATGTAACTCTATTTTTCATTAATTTTAAAAACATTCATAACACACTTACCCTTCCCAATTATTGATGATTAAAACTAATAAAATCCCATTTTACAAAAATTAAATATAATGATTAAATATTTCACTTATAAAAAATCCCACTTCTCTTCATACCCAATCGTCATATTATTCTAAAAATTTAGACTCAAAAATTTAGAAAACACTGGGAAAAATCACCTCTTTTTACAAAACTTATAGGTCAATTTCCAGATCTCCTAGAAAATTTATTAATAAATACAAAACATTATCTACTATCCTATAACATTGTAAACACACTCTTTTGACAATAATAATTACTTAAAAACACAAAAATTCATCAATGATGTATTTGTTACAATTGTGAATTAATGTTAATCCTTAATAGTAAACTTTTATCTAATCGAAATGAATCCTAGTTAATTTTAGGTTTGTGTTTTGGGTATAATAATATATTCAAAAATTATTAATTTAAAGGAAAATTAACACTATATTCTCTTAGTATAACAATGACTATAAAATCTTATGTTCACTATCAAATCCCAAAGAAAAAAAAGAGGCTATTTTCTGGGAATTATAAGCTTAAATTCATAGTCATATTGAGGAAAACATTGGAGACCCAATAACTTAATTCTATACTGATATTTTAATAATAAATAAATCTAGTTTTCCTCCCCAAATTCATTTAATATGAATCCATGGAGTTTATCCTGAATGTAATACCCATAGAGTTTTTATCCACGATAAATTATAAAACCACCATAGTGGTCCTCCATATTGCAATTAAAGATCAGGTAACAATTGAGGTTCACCCCATGGTACAATCCCTAGAGGTCTTCTAATTTCAAAATATAAACAACCCATATAGCTCATCCATGTCGTGATCCTAGATCATGGAACCATATAGGTCCATCATTTAATGATCCTAGATCATGCAACCATAGAGGAACTGTAGATAGCCAATGCTTGACATACATAGACATTTACATTACATTTACGGAATACTTAGTACATAACAAAAACAGACACACAACGACCGTAATAGTTTAGTGTCTTCGGAAACATGGAACCTAATCTTCTAATCGTGGTGACAGATCTTCAACATCTCCCATAAAGATCTACCCCCTTTTTTTCTTACCGAAAACCTTTCTTTATATCATGAGAAAAATAAAACATAAAAACGGCGAGCTCAAATGTTCTGTAAGGGTATGCATGGAGAAAATAAAACAAACCATATACATTTGAACATAAAAACATGAACATAATGTTTAAACATCGAAATATTGAGAAATGACATAAAACATGGGAGTACGTAAAGCATATATCAAAATAAAACATCAATAATGGTAAAATAGCTTGTAAATAAAACTTGTAATTATGGAAAAACATTAAGCTCAAGATATTATTTCCGTAGCATCCAAGGGATTGCTGCTAAGACCATCTTAGTGGACAAATTCCCTTTCTGAATCAAGTTCACTACTCATTCCAGTCATGTATTACTGAACCAGATTAACTTACAGTTCCAGCCATGTCTATCTCATGAGATATAAATCATTACCCAATGCATTGGAGGGAGATATAGGTACCACCCATCTCATAATTAAATCATTATTACTTGTGCCACAAAATAAACATACATCATTCATAATAACCCAATAAATAAAATGGGTTTCATAAACATTATCCCATCATCACATAATACATTTAAAAGAAATGGATATAATTTCATAATAAGAAAAGTGAAACCATGTAAATCATAGAGACATTATACTTGAAACATACACATATGAAATAATGTCATCTTAGGTGAAAGATGGTTTTGATAAAACACTTGAAATGAATTAATGAGGAAATTAACCTTTCTTCTTCAAAATCATTTTCTTTTCACAAAATGTCATGCAATTTTAAAAGAAAAGGATTTTGTTGAAAACATTCATGAAATATTTTTTTATCAAGATTCATGAAAATAAGGCATTATAAAACCGTCAAAATCCTTTCATGATGTATAAGTTAAAAAAACATTCTTCTTGTACTTTTGCCGGAAAAGTCAAAAAGTACCTTGTAAAAAAAGATTCTTTACCTTCCATGTACTAAAAGTAAAAATGGGTAAAAAGGAAATTAAAAATACAAAAAACAATTTAGAAAACATTGACTTGGATGATAACAATAACCCCAGTAAATACTTACGCATAAGCAATCTCAGATAGAAAACAATTGAGATTGCAACATTATCCCTTACCTTACATTTGATGTGATTTGTATGTATCTAAACCTCCTGTATAATGATTTAAATAATGTCATGGACTTATTAAAGAATCATATTCATTGTTATGATATCATATATGGTTCACTTATGTCTTTATATTACCCGTTCATTTGTAAGTTCCATGTTAAAGCAGCATTCTGGGTAAAATCATTATGTTTATCGTAGATGTTTGGACTTTTTGTTCTTGATATTATTACTTATATCCTGATTTACGTAATTACAAAATGTAAAACATGATTTATATGTAATATATATTCATCATATAAATATATATATGATAGATCGATAAATGGAATGAAATACACCGTTCATCGAGACGGTAGGTCATACATATGCATGAATGCTGTTTGTGTTTCCTTATTGAATTGAATGGAATTAAGTAGATGACATACATATATATATACAAAAATACAGTATCATTATTATGTCATATATTTCATGATAACTTATTAAATATACATTATAATAATTCATGAATGGTTAAAATGGAGAATGAATCTCATCGCGTCGTGGAGATGGTAGTCCGTACGTATTCATGTGCGATGATATCATTCACATTGTCGTGGAATTGTATTTAAGTGTATGTATAATATTTCAGAATAAATATCACTTTAAAATAATCATATATAGTTATTTATTTACACCATTATACCCATCCATGTATGGTGGTGGTCGAAAACACATTACACCACGGCGTGGAGACGGTATTCCATACGTACGCACGCACGGTGATTTCATTTTCCGTAGGATGGATAGATGGTGAAATAGTGTTGTTTAATACTTATAATAACATATCAGTATATTAGTGACACTGATGTTATTACTTAATAATGAAATAGCAAATGAATAAGTAGTATAAGAAGAAATAAAGTTGAAAGAATCGGTAACAGACATTACCTCTTCTTTGAAGCGCCTCTTCTTAACCTCCTCATAGGGCACTAAATATGGTTTTTGAAGACTACCAGGACCTCTAGGATGTTTCTAGTGAAGTGTAGAAGATAATGTTTCAGGTTTTGGCCGAGCATCAAGGCTCAAAATGGTGTGAAGAGAAGAGGGAAGGGGTGCCCTTTTATAAGGGAGGAGAGGGGCACCTTTGAAAAAACAAAAAATATTATTTTATTATAAAGTCATATTCAGTTTTTAATAGCTTAAATTTGATTTATTTCAAATATAAGGTGGGTATGGGTCTAAATCCTCTCATTAAATATAATTTAGGAAAGTTTAGGTTTCTATTTTGACCTTATCATTTATATTTAACTTTAAGTTAAATTATTTTACTTTTACCGTGTATTCTTGTTTTCTTACACTATATGGTTAATAAACATACTATAACAAGCCAAAGGAACCCCAAGTTGTTTATTATTAATATAAATAACCTTATCTAAGTCCTTTGGCCGAACCTTAGATTTTTAGGAATAAAATAACAATTAATAATATAATATTTGTTTTAAAAACTATTTTGTGTCAATTTTGACACTATTTGGTAAATGATTTTTTTGAAAATCATAACAGAATTATTTTTTCGAAAAAAGTTAATTAAATCAATAATAACATCTCATATTAACCCATAAAATAAGTTTAATTCATAAAAAGTCTCAAATTACATTTATTTGGGAATTTATAACTTCAATTATGTCAATATTTCATTAATGAGATAATTACTGCATCATCGTTGTGTCATAAATAAATTAAATTATTTAACTTTTAAAAATTATAAATAAAATACCATTAGGTACAAAATATGTTTACCTTTATAATTAATATTTATATCCAATTTTATCTTATGTATAACCCTATATTAAAAATGTTTTAGTTATTAAACTTTGATTTTAACTATTTTAACTATTCTTTAAATAAAATAATATTAAATATCCTAATCTAATCCAAGTGGACCTAAATGGTCATATTTTCTTCGTAAGGTTGTTTTTGGTCGAATTAAACTTATTCAATAGAATAAGGACACGTGTTAGGGTAATAATAATATCATTTTTACCCTTAATTACTCTATTTACTTTTAACCGTGGTAACTAAAAGTAAAAAGTTACTATTCACCAAAAATTATTTTCATCTCATTGAACCACATTTTAGTCCTTGATATAAACTGTGTCTCTAGGATTTTTGAAATTCAATTCACAGATGTCATAAAATTTCATTTAAACGAAAAAGTCAGTTTTTTAACTACCACTAAGTGGTTTCACTATTCATTGAAAATTGATGTTTTTCAGAAAAATATGAAAAATTTACCCTATGCATTATTTTATATTCGAAATTCAAAATTGATGTCTATTTTTTCAAATTCAAAACATAGAATTGGAATTAATTAATTTTAAAATTAATTCCCATTATCAAAACGAATAGCGTGTTTTTAAGAAACAATAACTATAAAAAGATTGATACTTGTTTATATCCAATTTCAAAGTGAAATTAATTCCAATGAACAAAATTGGATTAAATGGTAAAAATATATTCTAATTAAACTTTAAATCCAATTAAAAATATAATCTAAGCATATAAATTATTGTGATTAAAAAAGTTATTTTTCATTAAAATATAGCGTGTTTTTACTATTCATCAAAATATGATAGTTATCCGAATAATATGAAAATTTTATCAAAATTAAATTTTTATATCCTGATTCAAAGGAAGAATTTTATTTTGTAAAATTGAACTTATAAACATGTCAAAAACTAGATTTAAAATGGGTGCACCATCAAAGGGCGGAAAAACTGCATTTTTTGAAAAATACTTATTTTACCCGTAAAAAATTATTTTGTTCTCATACTATGTTCTAGAAAATATGTAAGATGAATAATAATGTTATAAAATTAAAAAAATTAGTTAATAATATTCATAACAGCTTGTCCATAATAATATTATAATAATATATCATTGTTTAGTGAAGCCCGATATTGCGTACTACACACGATATTGAGGAAGGTCATGATTGCGTGTAATGCAAGCCAAGTAAGGGTTGCATGTTGTGAAAGACTCCTCTGTTGTTTCTCATAACAGAATCCAGCCATATTTCATTTATAAATTGTATATATATATACACACTTAATATTGCGTAGAATAACTACTATCAAAATTGTGTGTAACATGATCCAAGAATAGTGTTGCGTATACTGCAAGCTAATACGGTGTTGCGTATAGCGCAAGATAATGTTGGTGCAGCGTACAACACAATAAATCAATGAAACTAAAAGGAATAATTCTCATAAAATCTCGGGTTGTTACATTCTACCCCCCTTAAAATGAATTTCTCCCTCGAAATTCGTCGGGGTTATAAATGGTTTAATACATGAAAGTTTCTTTAATAGAAACCCACATCGTAAAAAGGGAATACCAAATTCTATCATTAAAAACTAAAGTATGAAATGTAATGGTTACCCAAATTAACTAATCACTCGGTTCCCACATAGGAGAACATAGGTGAAAATATGACTATGGAAGAAAAATCTAACCATCATGTTATGATGGAGAGTGGTAGAGAACATGGCTATGAAAAATCCATCAATCACAAAGCCATAAATTTGTGATGATCTAAGGTACCATCTTATTCATCGGATATAAGAGCACTAGGACAACATTTATGGTTTTCAATATCATTTCCCTAAAGTTGAAAAATTTTAAATTAGAAGAAATACTTGCTTGATTTTGGTACAATCTCATTGTTGTTCGTGCTTTGAACAATTTCCACTTCATCTCTTAAAGAAATGAAGTTGATTTTTTTATTGGTGAAGTGTTAACAAATTGTGTGATAGAATTATCGGTCATTCCATCTATCTCAAAGAAAAGGTTAGAAAATGTAATCGAATACATAAGTCCATGTATGGTGAGGTTAATCAGATATGATTCCAAAAATGGACTTATACTTCATCTATCATACCGCTTAATTAAATAAAACTAGTTTCTACTAACCAGGGACATCCTGTAGTCCAGTGGTAGGCGATAATGGCTTGTCGCACTTTAGTTGTGGGTTCGATTCCCATAGCCTTGTCCGACGTGATGGGTTGTCGCCCGTCCGGCAGGTTATCCTTTTTTCTAAAACAATACGATTATAACAAAAAGTTCTAGCCTTAAACAACACAAACTTATGTTCAACATAATCCATTCGAATATTTAGGATTATCCAAAATACTTCTTTCCAAACTCATAGTATAAAGGGAATGATTACTAAAAAGGTCATATAACAAGAATGTGAATACCATCATTTATCCCTCATATATCTTGTTGGTCACATTCCAATCATGTGAATACCTTAATCATGTATTCTCTTGAAAAATTAATACCCATTGAACCTTATTGAAAACGTGAATGCTGTCAAAAGTTAACTCTTTCCACATACCAATATCCAAAAATTCTATATACTCAAACCATGATATAACTTTGTCCTTATATCAGTCATGAGCTCATGAATATTTTAAAACATTTCAGTTTCTCCTCATCCCTTCATTATGCGCATATCATCTTCTTTCCAAAAATAACTCAATCACTTTCCATGGTTACCGATGCCATATTCTTATGGAAAACCACAATGGACCAATATATAGGTATTCCAATATACCATAAAAGTACCTCAAAAAACATTATTCTTTAATACCAATACATAAACACTTCAAAACATCATCTTCAATGATTATCATGGAATAAGTCCTTCCTTGATTTAGATGTAACCTCTTAGGTCAGGGCATTGAGTTGGGTAATTCCCATGTTCTCCATAGATAAGACATTGAACTCCATAATAGTCTGTCACTCTATGACCCTTCTCTCCACACAGATAACATCTTCCCCTCCATTTGATGTATTCGTCAAGGTTCATCTTCCCTTATTTTGAAATCTCAATCATCCTTTCTCTATGCTCCTCAACATGCAGACATGCATAAAAGTCCATCTTCCTCTTATTTGATGAATTGGGAATGCCACTAAAGTTCACCTTGTTAATCATATATCGCGATGTCTGATTAGGCATAATCATAAAATTATTCTCTCTAGGCATTACATAATTTCGCTGCTCATAGTCACCAATTTTTCCATCGGATTCAATGTCAACCCAATTCCCTCTGGTTCCCTCCATTAACTTAAACTAGAAACAATTGTGTAAGAAATAGTTAAAATAATAAGGAACCACATAATCATAAAAAGTCACTTATAAGATGTATAACTTATGAAACCTTCTTTAACCTATTATAGCTTAGGTTCACCCTAGGTTATTCATGATTTTCAAAATAATTCTAGGACTATAACCTATAGTTATAATAAACCTTAGGGACATTACTAAACCTTAGGAACATCCCTAGACATACCATAGAAATATCTCTAAGGATCTCACTAAAGTTTCCGCATCCTAGTTTCCAAAGGTTAACTAAACCATTCCTCTGATACCAACTATAGAGACCCAAAGCATGACGTATGTGTACATTACATTACTTTTGCGGAATACGTTGCACATAACAAAAACAGACACACAAGGACCGAAATAGTTTAGTGTCTTTGGAAACATGGAACGTAATCTTCTAATCATGGTGAAAGATCTTCAACATCTCCCATAAAGATCTTCCCCCTTCTTTTCTTAGCTAAAACCTTTCTTTATATCCTAGGGAAAAGAAAACATAAAAAGGGTGATCTCAATTTCTCATTAAGGGTATGCATGGAGAAAATAAAACAAACCATATTCATTTGAACATTAAAACATGAACATAATGTTTAAATATCGAAATCATTAGAAATGACAGAAAACATGGTGTTATGTAAGGCATAGATCAAAATAGAACATCAATAATGATAAAATAGATTGTAAATAAAACTTTTAATTGTGGAAAAACATTAAGCACATGATATGATTTCCAAAGTAGCCAAGGCAATGATGCCAAGACCATCTTAGTGGACAAAGTCCCTTTCTCAATCGAGTTCACTCCTCGTTCCAGTCCTTTATTACTGAACTGGAATAACATACCATTCCAACCATGCCTACCTCATGAGATATAAATCTTTATCTAATGCTTTGGAGGGAGATATAGGTCCCACCCATCTCATAATGAAATAATTCTTACTTGTGCCACAAAATAATCATACATCATTCATAATAACCAAAAAAATAAAATGGGTTTCATAAACATCATCCCATAATTACATAATCCATATAAAAGAAATGGATATCATTTCATAATAAAAAAATTGAAACCATGTAAATCATAGAGACATTATACTTGAAACAAACACATATGAAATAATGTCATCTTAGATGAAAAATGGTTTTGATAAAACACATGAAATGAATTCTTTAGGAAAATATCATTTCTTCTTCAAAATAATTTTCATTTCCCAAAATTTCATGAAATTTTAAAAGAAAATGATTTTTCTGATAATAGTCATGAAATTTTCTGGAGGAATCTTCATGAAAATAATTCTTTATAAAACTGTAAAAATCCTTTCATGATGTATAAGTTAAAAAAACATTCTTCTCGTACTTTTTCTGGAAAAGTAAAAAAGTAACTTTTAAAAAACTATTCTTTTCATACCATGTTGTAAAAGTAGAAATGGTTAAAACAGACATTAAAAATACATAAAAAACATTAGAAAACATGGACTTGGATGATAGCAATAACCCCAGTAAATACTTATGTATAAGCAATCTCGGATAGAAAACAATTGAGATTGCAACATTATCCCTTACCTTACGTCTGATATGCTTCGTCTGTATCCAAACCTCCAGTATAATGATTAAAATAATGTCATTGACTTATTACAGAATTATATTCATTATTATGATATCATATATGGTTCACTTATGTCTTTATATTACTCGTTCATTTGTAAGTTCCATGTTAAAGCACTGTTTTGGGTAAAATCGTTTTATTTGTCGTATATGTTTGGACTTAATGTTTTTGATATTATTACTTATATCCTGATTTACATAATTCTAGAATGTAAAACATGATTTATATGTAATATATATTCATCATATACATATATATATGATAGATCGCTAAATGGAATGAAATACACCGTTCATGGAGACGGTAGGTCGTACGTACGCATGAACGCTGTTTTCGTTTCCTTATTAAATTGAATGGAATTAAGTAGATGACATATATATATATAAATAAATCCAGTATCATTATTATGTAATATATTTCATGATTACTTATTATATATACTTTATAATCATTCATGAATGGTTAACATGGAGAATGAATCCCATCGTGTCGTGGAGACGGTAGTCCGTACGTACGCAGGAGCGATGATATCATTCCCATGATCGTGGAATTTTATTAAAGTGTATGTATAATATTTCATAATCAATATAACTTTACAATAGTCATATATAGTTATTTATTTACACCATTATACCCATCCAAGTAAGGTGGTGGTCGAAAACAGATTACACCACGGCGTGGAGATGGTATTCTGTACATACGCACACACGGTGATTTCATTTTCCGTAGGACGGATAGATGGTGAAATAGGGTTGTTTCATATGTATAATAACATATAATTATATTAGTGACACTGATGATATTACATAATAATTCAACAACTAATTAAGAAGAAGTAGAAGAAGAAATAAAGTTGAAAGAATCGGTAACGGACATTACCTCTTCTTTGAAGTGCCTCTTCTTAACCTCCTCATGGGGCACTAAATATGATCTTTGGAGAATACCAGGACCTCTAGGATGTTTCTAGGGAAGTGGAGAAGTGATATAGGCTTGGTTGTTCCCAGAAAAAAGGCTCAAAATGGTGTGAAGAGAAGAGGGAAGGGGTTCCCTTTTATAAAGCAGGAGAGGGGCACCTTTGGAAAAGCTAAAAATATTATTTTATTATAAATCCATATTCTGTTTTTAATAGCTCAAAATTGATTTATATCTAAGCTAAGGTAGGTATGGGTCGAAATCCTCTCATAAAATAGAATTTAGAGAAGTTTAGGATTCTATTTTAACCTTATCATTTAGATTTACCTTTATGTTAAATAAATTTACTTTTACCGCGTCTTCTTGTTTTCTTACACTATAAGGTTAATAAACATACTATAACAAGCCAAACGAACCCCAAGTTGTTTATTATTAATATATATAACCTTATCTAAGTCATTTGGCCAAACCTTAGATTTTTAGGAATAAAATAACAATTAAGAATATAATATTTGTTTTAAAAACTATTTTATGTCAATTTTGACACTATTTGGTAATTGATTTTTGTGAAAATCAAAACATAATGATTAGTTCGAAAAAAGTTAATTAAATCAATAATAACATTTCATATTAACCTATTAAATTAGTGTAATTCATAAAAAGTCTCAAATTAGCTTTATTTTGGTATTTATAACATCAATTATGTCAATATTTCATTAATGAGATAATTACTGCATCATCATTGTGTCATAAATAAAATAAATTATTTAATGTCTAAAAATTATAAATAAAATATCATTAGGTAGGAAATCTCTTTATCTTTCTAATGAATATTTATAGTTGAATTAACTTATGTATAACCCTATATTAAAAATGTTTTATTTATTAAACTTTGATTTTAACTATTTTAACTATTCTTTAAATAAAATAATATTAAATGTCATAATCTAATCCAGGTGGACTTAAATGGTCATATTTTATTCCTAAGGTTGTTTTCGATCAAATTACACTTATCCAGTAGAATTATTACATGTGTTAGGGTAATAAAAATATCATTTTTAAACTTAATTACCCTATTTACTTTTAACCGTGGTAAATAAAAGTAAAACGTTACTATTCACCAAAAATTATTTTCATCTCATTGAACCACATTTTATTCCTTGATATTAACCGTGTGTCTCAGATTTTTTAATTTCAATTCATATTAGTGGTAAAATTTCATTTAAATGAAAAATTCAGTTTTTTAACTACCACTAAGTGGTTTCACTATTCATCAAAAATTGATGTTATTTTATATTCCAAATTCAAAATTGATATCTATTTTTCCAAATTCAAAACATATAAGTGACATTAATTAAATTTAAAATTATTTCTTGTTATCAAAACAAATAGCGTGTTTCTAAGAAATAATAACTATCAAAAGATTGATACTTATTTATATCCAATTTGAAAGTGAAATTAATTCCAATGAACAAGATTGGATTAAATGGTAAAAATATATTCTAATTACACTTTAAAACCAATTAAAAATATAATCTATGCATATAAATTATTGTGATGAAAAAAGTTGTTTTTAATTAAAATATAGCGTGTTTTTACTATTTATCAAAATATGAAAGTTATCCGAATAATATGAAAAATTTATCCAAATTAAATTTTTATATCATGATTCCAAGGAAGAATTTTATTTTGTCAAATTGAACTTATAAACATGTCAAAAACTAGATTTAATGTGGGTGCGCCGTCAAAAGGCGGCAAAACTGCATTTTTTGAAAAATACTTATTTTACCCGAAACAATTTATTTTGTTCTCATACAGTGTTCTAGGAAGAATGTAAGATGAATAATAATGTTATAAAATTAAAAATGTAGTTAATACTATTCATAACGGCTAGTCCATAGTAATATTATAACAATATATCGTTGTTTAGTGAAACCCGATATTGCGTACTACACATGTTATCGAGGAAGGTCGTGATTGTGTGTAATACAAGCCTAGTCAATGTTGCGTGTTGTGCAAGACTCCTCCGTTGTTTCATATAAAAGAATCCAACCATATTTAATTTATACATTGAATATATATATATATACACACACTTAATGTTGTGTAGAGTAACTACTATCGAAATTGTGTGTAACATGGTCCAAGAATAGTGTTGTGTATACTACAAGATTATACGGTGTTGCGTATAGCGCAAGGTAATCATGGTGTAGCGTACAACACGAGACATCAATGAAATTAAAAAGAAAAATTCTCATAAAATCTCGGGTTGTTGCAGTAACTCCCCTTATTACCCACCATTGAGGACCTACCAGTCATAAAAATAAACACATCATATATCTCCTTTTTGTAGAGATAATAAATGACGAATAAATTGAGGTCTCCCACATGGTACCCATCAGTGAGTTCATCCCTACTTTTACATAGATCCCCCATGAAGTTCCTCCCTATAAAGGCCATGAAATAATCAACCATGGAGGCCCTCTTAATGGAACACTCCACGGAGGTCATCCATATAATGAAATATAAACCCACCATAGAATTCATCATTGTGGAAAAATAATTACGAAGATATAGTCTTACCATGTTAAATTTTTTAAAATTGAAACCATCTTTATCAGAAATTAATTTATCATAAAAAGATAGTTCCCTTTGATTAGGGTTTGATTTGAAATAGCTATCGTCTTAAATCCATCATCTGAAACATTTAAACATGAGTAGATATGAAGAATAAAAAATAATCTAAACTCATATGAAAAAATATCCAAAAATATATGATGTGATTAGACCTCTTAATTAGTTATTGATTGAGGATGATATATATTCAAAAAAAATATTGGAGGAACTTGATGATAATAAAATACCAATCATTTATTAACCACATGATTCTTTTCTGTATGCTACATCCAAACCCATTTTGGAACATTGCATACGAGTTCCCCATTATGAAATTTGGAAAACCTTCAAACAATTGAAATATATGTACTTTCAATGTGATATATATATATATATATTATGTTAAGGAAATGGATGAGTAACTGATCCATGTTGACATTACTACCCTCCTTTTACAATATAATCAAATATATGGGAAAGAGTGTGTTATAATAAAAGGATATTTCCTAAATAGCCTCAAAAAAATTAATCAGATCCACAATTAGGATTCTTCTTATGAATTTATAAAAAGGTTAGAGAGAATTAAATTATTTTCAACCCCCATATCAATTGGAATTATCTAATATGGTAGATTTTATTGTGATCACCACAAGTTACGCACCAAATATGAAATATATAAATATTATTAATATTTTTTAATGATAATTTTATATATATTCTATAGAGGATACGTACTCAATAGGATGTAATTGACAGACTTTTTCATTAGCCTCCAATAGATGTAAACTATTATTTTTCCTCGGGATCATAAATTCCATAAAGGAAGTACCATCATATGTTACATATAATTATCATATAGAATACACATAATATATTCTATATCCAACAATAATATGAATAAAATTATGAAATGAAATATATAGTGACATCTAAAACAATATGGGATCAACCCCAATTAATGGTGATAGGGGAATATTTACATCCATCATCACTATTTCTACAATTTATTGTTAATAGGGATTGTAACACCCCACGCTTCTATGGTACACTTCTCTTTGAATAATGCGATAGCGTGTGTTGTACGCAACATCGAGTTCTAACACACCAAAACAAATCAAACTAGCCGTTATGAATAGTAATACCTACTTTTTGAAATTATATATATTTTATATTTCAAAATGGACTTAATTTTTGGATTCGGAATATCGAATTTAACCTAAGGTGAAATTTTGGAACTTTTTGGATAACTTTAATATTTTGATGAATAGTGAAAATTAATAAATTTTAATTAAAAACAAATTTTTTAATAAAAATAATTTATATTGATAAATTATGAATTTTAGTGGTTTTAAAGTATAACTATAATATATTTTTTCCATTTTATCCAATGGTGTTCATTAGAATTAATTTCACTTTGAAATTGCACCTAAACAATTGTCAATCTTTTGGTATATATTGTTTCTTAAAAACACACTATTTGTTGTGACAGCGGGAATTAATTATAAAATTAATTAATTCAACTTATATGTTAGGAATTTTGTAACATATACATCATTTTTGAATTCGGAATATCAATTATAGCTTAGGGTGAAATTTTGGCATTGTTCTGAAAAACTTCAATTTTTGATGAATAGTGAAACTACTAAGTGGTAGTTAAAAAAACTGAATTTATCATAAAACATAATTTTACCGCTTCTGTAAATGGAATTTCAAAAATCCGAGAGACACGGTTAATATCAAGAAGTAAAATGTGGTTCAATGAGATGAAAATAATTTTTAGTGAATAGTAACTTTTTACTTTTCTTTACCAAGGTTAAAAGTAAATAGGGTAATTAAGGGTAAAAATGATATTAATATTACCCTAACACAAATCCTAATTCTATTGGAAAAGTGTACCTCGACCAAAACAACCTTAGGAATAAAATAATATCATTTAGGTCCACTTGGATTAGATTAGGACATTTATTATTATTTAATTCAAAGAAGAGTTAAAAGAGTTAAAGTCAATGTTTATTTACTAAAACATTTTTAATATAGGGTTATACATAAGATATATTCAATTGTAAATATTCATTAGAAATATAAAAATATTTCCTACATAATGATATTTTATATATAATTTTTAGACATTAAATAATTTAATTTATTTATGACACAATGATGATGCAATAATTACCAAAATAGTAAAAAATTAAAATAATTGATATTATAAATACCCAAATAAATATAATTTGGGACTTTTAATGAAATAAACTAATTTTTTAGTATAATATGACATATTAGGATTGATTTAATTGGCTTTTTTCGAAGTAATCATTCGGTTATAAGTTTCACAAAAATCAACTATTGAATAGTGTCAAAATTGACATAAAAGAGTTTTTAAAACAAATATTATATTATTAATTGATATTAAATTCCTAAAAATCTAATGTTCGGCCAAAAGACTTATATCATGATAGGTGTATCATTAATGGACAACTTGGGGTTATATTGGATGTATATAGTATGGATATTAACTATATAATATAAAAATACAAAGTGACGTGGTAAATGTCAAACAAATTAACTAAGAGTTAAAACTAAACGATAGGGTTAATATAGTAACCCAAAACTGTCTAAATTCTATTGGTTGAATGGTTTTAGACCGATCCCCACCGTAACCTTTGAATAATAAACTTTGGATCCATTATAAACTGAGTATGAATTTATTATAAATTAATATTTCTAGCTTTTTCAAAAGTGCCCCTCACCCATCTTATAAAAGGGCACTCCCCCTTCTCGTTACTTCACACCTTCCAAGCCTTTTTGTTCAGCGAAACTCTGCCAAATACTCTGTCAACTTCCCTCACTACAACCTAGAGGTCTTAGTTTGATCATAAAGCCAACCTAAGGAGCCCTTTTGATCAAATCAAAAGGAAGAACCCGAAGAAGAGGTAATGTTTTCACTACCCTTTTTCAAATTCATTTCATCATCCACTTATTCATTCTTTGTTATTACCATTTTAAAATAATAAATCCAGTATAATATATATACTCTGATGTTATTATAAATATGGTACAACCATATTCAGTATTCTATCCACCCTTTTAATAACATGTCACCATACGTGCCTACGTACGGCTTACCATCTCCACGTCGTGGTGTAATTGTTATTCAATATATTATTATTTGGATGGGTATAATAATGATGTGTAACTAATTTAAATAATAAATATAACATGATATTGATTCTGTATATATGATATACTATCCAATTAAATATTATTTTCATATCAAAAGAAGGATATTGTCGCTTGTGCGTACGTACGGACAACCGTCTCCACGAACGCGATGAGATTCATTCTCCATCGTATCCATTCAAGTATAATTATCATTTGATGATTTAAAAATAATTTTTAAGGACTTTATATCATTCTGGATATGAATAAGATACAACCTATCCATGAAAAACATGGCTTACATAACAAAACATATAAAATAAAATGAGTAATTTAACACCCGAAACGACGATAATACTAAGATATTATTAACAAAGCAATGTTAAAAGATCATATATGATATCATATTAATATATATTATTCTTGTATAATTTAATAATAATTATTTCACCATTATACAGGAGGTTAACCTACCCTCAACCAAGGAAAAGTACAAGGTAAGGGTTCATTTCGCAATCTCTTCATTATCCGAGGTTGTTTATACGTAATAATGTACTGGGATCTCTTTATCATCCACATCCATGTTTCTCCAAAATTTATTTCAAAAAAAAATTTAACATTTACAATAATATGGGTTAAAGTCATTTAAACCCTTGTTTGACTTTTTTAAGTGGTTTATAAAGGAATATTTACGTCGTTTTCTAAACAAGGTGCTTTTTAACCTTTTGATAGAATTAAGTTAAGAATGTTTTTTTTAACTTATATGGCCAGTGCGGTTATTTTCCGCCGTTCTAAAATCGTCGAAGTTTCCCTTACAAGATTATAAGAATAATTTCAACGAAAATGTTTCATTTTATATGACTCTTAAATGATTTGAAAATAAAAAGAGATATTTCTCTAAAAATAGTTTTGATTTCATCGATGTCAAAATCCTTTGATGGATTTTAAGCTTATTTGGAGATGATTTATTATGAAACAAAACTTCCATATTTATTTAAGGTTTTGTGATATGTTTGACTATGGATATTTTAATTTAAGGGTTTATGGATGAAGTATATACATTTCGTATGCTAGTTTTAATACGAATGTTTATGTTATGTTTAAACCTTTTCATATGGGAATACATTGGACTTAATATGTGACAGTTGGAGCCCGCTATAGCTCCTCGATGCATCGGTAGGTCTCATGAGACAAACTAGTGTCTTGGCACAAGGCCTTGACAAAATCTTATTTGTAGTCTTAGGATGAGGCCTTGGCTATGTGGTTATGATATTCTGGCATTATGCATTCCATCATTATGAAAGTGGTAATTGATATTGCATGTGATTATTCGATTAGTAGAATATCCTTGTGAATAAGTAAATGGCATTATTTTATTTTATTTTTTCCATACTATGTTTAAGTTCAAGTTTAAAAGGATTTTGTTTTAAGTTATACATTTCCTTAAATGTTTATTCTTATTTATGAAAGTTTCCGCTATATTTTTATCCTTACTGGGCATTTGAGCTCACCCCTTTTCTATGTTCTATTTTTCCAAGGATGTGAAGAAGTAATTTTTGAATGACCTGCAGGGATAGTATGTGGGGATATGGGTGTGGGATATGGAGACTATGTTGTTGTAGTAGTTTTTCACTTTATGATATAATGTAAAACTTTATGAATATATCTAGTCTTTCCAAGGATACTAAACTAATCGGTCTTTCGAGATTTGATCTTTTTTGTGATCATGCCATTGTTATGTAATAATGCACCGACTCTGGGTAATTGGGGTCAGGACGTTACAGTTGGTATCAGAGGAAGTTTAGTATAAACCTTGGAAGCTATATTTAGATAAACTCTGATTAGAGCACGTAGACATAAGATGAACTTTGAGGATTAGTATAGAAGAACGTCCTAGAATTTTGGAATTATAGAGATTTTGTGAGTTTTCCGAGCAATACATCCCTGTCTGGATACGAGCAGGTAGAGGCGGCTCTGGCACAGATATAACTTGGGGTAAAACCTGAAAACACCGCTTTGAGCTAGACTCGAACGAGAAATGGTGCACGACAACGGGCCTTGTTGCACTCTTTGTTATGACACTCCTGGGGGATATGCTTAGGATAACTCTCATTTTCTTTACAAATAATTATGAAGGGTTTATGAGTATATACTTCCTCAGAGAAAACATTTTTATGATTATGGATTATATCCATTAATAGTTCAATTTAAGTTAAGTGTTTTATGAGTATGGGATTATGTATTTTGATTCATAAACTGATCTAGTTTATTCCATTGTTTAGAAATGGCGCCTAGTGGAAGAAATGGAAACCATATCAATGCATGCACTCCATGTAGGGATTTCCCTCCTACTCAAGATAATTATAGTGGAGATGGTGATGCAACTGGTGCCGATCAGCTAATCACCATACTGGGATAACTCACTCAGGTTATGAATAATAACCTTACCCATATAGAGCACCCTGATCTGCAACATGGAGGATAAATGTTAGATCGCTTCATGAGGAAAAAACCACCAACGTTCAATGGGATTACAAATCCCTTAGTAGCTGAGCAATGGATAAATTCTCTAGAGAAAATATTTCAGGATTTGGGGAGTAGTGAAAGGGAAAAAGTTATCATGGCAGTTTACCACCTCACTGTATATGCTGATCAATGGTGATCATTTATTCAAAATATTAAGGAAGATGTTGAAGTTTCAAATATGGAATGGAGGGAGTTCAAAGATCTGTTTTTAGAAAAATACTTTCCTCGCGACCATCGAGCAGATATGGAAAGGCAATTTCTGAGTCTGAGACAAAAGGAGGATGAGAATGTCACAAAGTATGAGGCTAACATTACAAGGTTAGCAAGGTATGCTGGAGATTATATAAGTAACCCAAGAATTAAGTTTGATCGTTTCTTTTATGGGTTAAAACCATTTCTCCATCGAGCATTAGTATCACAATCCTTCTCATCGTACGAAGACATTGTCTCATGTGCTATCAAGACCGAAAAGGAATTCTCTGAGTCCTATGACTTTAAAGTAAAGCAAGACGGGAAGAGATCTACTGATCAATATGGAATGGAAATAAGGGGAAGAAGGGAAAGGTTGAATATCCATCCTGTGGTAAATGTGGTAAGAAACACCCCGGTACTTGCTTGAAGGGAACATGAGTTTGTTACAAGTGTGGTGAAAAATGCCACCAAGCTCATGATTGCAAGGGGAAGAAGGAAGATACCAATGTTCAGTGCTACAATTACAGGGAGATGGGGCATTATGAAAATGAATGTCCTAAGCATCAGGAGAACATACCTCAGAAAAGGCCAAGGAATCTAGGCCAAGCTTATGCTATAACTACTGCCGAGGTAGAAGCTCCGAAAGACGTGGTGGTAGGTAATTTAATGGTTTCCTCATGTTTAGCAAACACATTATTTGATTTTGGATCATCGCATTGTTTCATATCTTCCCAGTTTGCTAAGAAAATTAGATATTTCTGAATTGATTTAACAAGGGAGTTGTCAGTTAAAACTACTAAGGGAAGTGTCATTGCAAAAAAGTTTTCTGAATCAGTCCCCATTAGGGAACATAAATGTTCTTTATCTACTGATCTAATCGTCATACCTATGATTGAGTTTGATATAATCCTCGGTATGGACTGGCTTTCAGACTATGATGCAAAGATTTATTGTAAGAATAAATAGGTTACAATTCTTGATGATGATGATACGGAACACCTTATCTTTAGAGCAGAATCGTCACCACCTAATTCTTATCTAGATCTACCCCCAGTAGCTCAACTAAATTCAATTATTGGGGAGGAAGAGAATGAAATGACTATGGGTGGGGAAAGGAATGTTCAAATAGAGGATGTACCCATTTTTAAATAATATATAGATGTGTTTCCGAACGATTTACCTGGAAATCCTCCAGAATGAGAAGTTGAGTTCTCCATTGATTTAATTCCTGGATCAAGGCCTATATCGAAGAACCCTTATAGAATGGCCACTGTAGAATTAGTTTAACTAAATAAAAAACTAGAAGAATTGAGTAATAAGGGATTTATTCTCCCTAGTGTTTCTCCATGGGGAGCCCCTATTCTTTTTGGTAAAAAAGAAAGATGGATCTATGAGGTTATGTATCGACTACAGGGAGATCAATTCTATAATGATAAAGAACAAGTATCCCCTACCACGCATTGATGATTTATTTGATCAAAAATGCATGGAGCTCAATACTTTTCAAAGGATGTCCTTCGATCTGGAAACCATAAGTTGTTTGTGAATAAGGAAGAAATTCTGAAGACAGCCTTTCAAACTAGGTACGGGCATTACGAGTTTACAGTAATGCCTTTTTGATTGACTAATGCACCCTCTATATTCATGGATCTGATGAATAGAGTTTTCAAGGAGTATCTCGATGAGTTTGTGGTGGTATTTATTGATGATATCTTGGTATAATATAAAATCTACGAAGATCATGAAAATCACTTGCGCATTATCCTAAAGACTCTGAGAGGACATGAATTATATTGAAATTTTAGCAAGTGTGAATTCTTCCTTCCTGAGATTTCTTTTCTTGGACATATTGTCTCTAAAGATGGAATCTATGTTGATCCTTCTAAGACCAAGGCAATACAAGAATGTCCAGCACCAACGAACATAACTGAGGTACGTAGTTTTATTGGTTTTGCAGTTTATTATAGAAGTTTTGTCCTGAATTTTCCCCGATTGGCTAACCCATTAAAGAAGCTCACACGTAAAGGGGTTAAATTTGTTTGGACAAAAGAGTGTGAAGAATGTTTCGAAGAACTGAAGAGAAGATTAGTCAATGATCCTATATTGACTCTACCATTGGGGAATGATGGGTTTGTTATTTATAGTGATGCATCGAAGAAAGGACTTGGTTGTGTTCTTATGCAGAATGATAGGGTTATTGCCAATGCATCACGACAGTTGAAAATTCATGAACAAAACTACCCTACTCATGATCTCAAGTTAGAAGCTATGATCTTTCCTTTGAAGAAATGGAGGCACTACCTCTATAGTGAAAAATGTGAGATTTATACTGATCACAAGAGTTTGAAGTATATTTTCTCCCAAAAAGAACTCAACATGAGGCAAAGGAGATGGCTTGAATTACTCAAGGATTATGATTGCATGATACACTACCACCTATGGAAAGCAAACAAGGTGGCAGATGCTTTGAGAAGAAAAGACCATGGAGTTATGAATGTGATGATAATTTAAAGGGATCCAAGTTTGATGAATCTAGTGAAGATGGACATGGGAATAACCCGGGAAGGTGAAACATCAATGCTTTTTTCAAATGGTTGCCAAACAATCTTTACTAGAAAGGATTAAGTGTTCTCATACTGATGATAATGAATTTCAAAATAAGATTAAAGCTGTGAATGATGGGAGATTGAGAGTCTTTATGTATGAAAATAGAATTTTAAAATTTGGGAAGAGACTTTGTGTTCCCGATATACCAGATCTAAAAAGGGAATTGATGGATGATGCTCATTGTTCCAATTTCTCTATACACCCTGGGAGCACCAAAATGTATAGAGATTTGAAGGAACATTTTTGGTGGGACAACATGAAGAGGGAGATTGCCGTTTTTGTGTCAAGATGTATGGTTTGTCAACAAGTTAAAGCTGGAAGGCAACATCTTGGAGGAGTCATGCAACCTCTTCCCATACCGGAGTGGAAACGGGAAAATATTACGATGGACATTGTCATGGGGCTACCAAAGACTCCTAGAAGGAATGATGAAATATGGGTTATTGTTGATCGTCTTACCAAGTCAGCACATTTTCTTGCTATAAGAGAAGATCTACCACTGGAATGTCTAGCAAGACTATATATTAATGAAGTTGTGAGACTTCATGGAGTACCCCTATCGATTGTTTCTGATCGTGATCCTCATTTTACTTCATGATTCTGGAAGAGTCTTCAGAAATCCCTGGATACTGAACTTCATCTGAGCACTGCCTACCACCCTCAGACAGATGGAAAATCGGAACGGACTATTCAAACCTTAGAAGACATGCTGAGATCTTGTTCACTTGACTTTCAGGGTATGTGGGATCAATATTTACCTTTGGTAGAATTTTCCTATAACAATAGCTTCCATTCGAGTATTCAGATGGCACCATATGAAGCGTTATATGGAAAGAGATGTCACAAACCAACCTGTTGGGAGGACGTTGGTGAAAGAAAACTTGTAGGCCCAAAACTGGTGGAGGAAACGATGGAAAATGTGAAGTTAATCCAAAATCAAATCAAAGCAGCTCAAAGTAGACAAAAGAGCTATGCCGATAATCGAAGGAAGGATTTCGAATTTCAAGTCGGTGATCATGTTTTCCTAAAGTTATCTCCATGGAAGGAAGTCATATGTTTTGGTAAGAAAGGTAAATTGAGTCCCAGGTACATCATACCTTTCGAAATTCTAGAACGAATTGGGGTTATAGCTTACCGATTGGCAATACCGCCAAGTCTCTCCAATTTTCACGATGTGTTCCATGTATCTCTGTTGAAGAAATACATGCCTGACCCAATGCATGTACTCACCTATGAAGAATTAGAACTGGAACCTGATCTCTCTTATTGTGAATAGCTCGTCCGGATTCTTGATACAAGAGAACAAGTACTGAGAAATCGGACGACGTGTCTGGTAAAAGTTTTGTGGAGAAACCATAAGATGGAAGAGGCAACGTGGGAACCTGAGGAACTTATGATGAAGAACCACCCGAGCCTTTTCATGCGGTATTATTCTGGAAATTTCGGGGATGAAATTATTTGAAGGAGGGGAGAATGTAACACCCCAAGCTTCTACGGTACGCTTCTCTTTAAATAATGCGATAGCGTTTGTTGTACTCAACATCGAGTTCTAACACACCACAACCAATCAAACTAGCCGTTATGAATAGTAATAACTAATTTTTGAAATTATATATATTTTATATTTCTAAATGGACATTATTTTTGGATTTGGAATATCTAATTTATCCTAAGGTGAAATTTTGATACTTTTCGGATAACTTTAATATTTTGATGAATAGTGAAAATTACTAAATTTTAATTAAAAACAAATTTTTTAAATCGAAATAATTTATATTGATAAATTATGAATTTCAGTGGTTTTAAAGTATAATTAGAATATATTTTTACCATTTTATCCAATGGTGTTCATTAGAATTAATTTCACTTTGAAATTGGACCTAAACAATTGTCAATCTTTCGGTATATATTGTTTCTTAAAAACACGCTATTTGTTGTGACAGCGGGAATTAATTATAAAATTAATTAATGAAACTTATATGATTGGAATTTTTTAAAATAGTCATCATTTTTGAATTCAGAATATCAAATATAGCTTATGGTGAAATTTTGGCATTATTCTGAAAAACTTCTATTTTTGATGAATAGTAAAACTACTAAGTGGTAGTTAAAAAAACTGAATTTTTCATAAAACATAATTTTACCACTTCTATGAATTGAATTTTGAAAATCCGAGACACACGGTTAATATCAAGAAGTAAAATTTGGTTCAATGAGATGAAAATAATTTTTGGTGAATAGTAACTTTTTACTTTTATTTACCACGGTTAAAAGTAAATAGGGTAATTAAGGGTAAAAATGATATTAATATTACCCTAACACATGTCCTAATTCTATTGGACAAGTGTATCTCGACCAAAAACAACCTTAGGAATAAAATATCATCATTTAGGTCCACTTGGATTAGATAAGGACATTTATTATTATTTAATTCAAAGAAGAGTAAAAAGAGTTAAAATCAATGTTTATTTAATAAAACATTTTTAATATATGGATATACATAAGATAAATTAGATTGTAAATATTCATTAAAAAGATAAAAAGATTTAATACATAAGGATATTTTATTTATAATTTTTAGACATTAAATAATTTAATTTATTTATGACACAATGATGATGCAGTAATTACCATAATAGTGAAAAATTAAAATAATTGATATTATAAATACCCAAATAAATCTAATTTGAGACTTTTTATGAATTACACTAATTCTCTAGGATAATATGACATATTATAATTGATTTAATTGACTTTTTTCGAAGTAATCATTCTGTTATAAGTTTCACAAAAATCAACTAATGAATAGTGTCAAAATTGACATAAAAGAGTTTTTAAAAACAATATTATATTATTAATTGATATTAAATTCCTAAAAATCTAATATTAGGCCAATAGACTTATATCATGATAGGTGTATCATTAATGGAACACTTTAGGGTATCTTAGATGTATATAGTATGTTTGTTAACAATATAATATAAAAAAACAAAGTGACATGGTAATTTTCAAACTAATTAACTAAGAGTTAAAACTAAAAGATAAGATTAATATAGTAACCCAAACCTGTCTAAATTCTATTGGATGAATGGTGTTCGACCTATCCCCACCTTAACCTTTGAATAATCAACTTTGTAGCCATTAGAAACCGAATATGAATTTATTATAAATTAATATTTCTAGCTTTTCCAAAGGTTCCCCTCACCCCTCTTATAAAAGGGCACTCCCCCTTCTCATTACTTCACACCGTCAAAGCCTTTTGGTTCCGCCAAACTCTGCCCAAATACTATTTGAAATTCCCTCACTACAACATATAGGCCTTATTTTGATCAGAAGTCCAACCTATGGAACCCTTTTGATCAAATCAAAAGGAAGAACCCGAAAAAGAGGTAATGTTTCACCACCCTTTTTCAAATTCATTTCTTCTTCCACTTCTTCTTTCATTTTAATTACCATTCTAAAATAATAACTCCAGTATAATATATATACTATTATGTTATTATAATTATGGTACAACCATATTCAGTATTATATCCACCCTTTGAATAACATGTCACCATATGTGTGTACGTACGGCTTACCATCTCCACGTCGTGGTGTAATTGGTATTCAATATATTATTATTTGGATGGGTATAATAATGATGTGTAACTTATGTAAATAATAAATATAACATGATAATGATTCTTTATATATGATATACTATCCAATCATATATTATTTTAATATCAAAAGAATGATATTGTCGCTCGTGCGTATGTACGGACTACCTTCTCCACGAATGCGATGAGATTCATTCTCCATCATATCCATTCAAGTATAATTATCATTTGATGATTTAAAAATAATGTTTAAGTACTTGATATCATTCTGTATATTAATAAGATACAACCTATCAATGACAAACATGGCTTACGTAAGAATACATATAAAAGAAAACGAGTAAGTTAACACCTGAAACAACGATAATACTAAGATATTATTAACAAAGCAATGTTAAAAGATCATATATGATATCATATTAATATATATGATTCTTGTATAATTTAATAACAATTATTTAACCATTATACAGAAGGTTAACCTACCCTCAACCAAGGAAAAGTACAAGGTAAGGGTTTATTTCTCAATCTCTTCATTATTCGAGGTTGTTTATACGTAATAATCTACTAGGATCTCTTTATCATCCAAATCCATGTTTCTCCAAAATGTATTTCAAAACATTTTTAACATTTACAAGAATATGGGTTAAAGTCATTTATACCCTTGTTTGAATTTTTATAAGTGGTTTATAAATAAATCTTTCCGTCGTTCTCTAAATAAGGTGCTTTTTAAACTTTTGACAGAATTAAGGTAAGAATGTTTTTTTAACTTATACGACTGGTGCAGTTATTTTCCGCCATTATAAAATCGTAGAAGTTCCCCTTACAAGCTTATAAGAATACTTTGAAAGAAAATGTTTCATTTTATATGACCCTTAAATGATTTCAAAATAAAAAGAGATATTTCTCTAAAAGTGTATTGATTTCATCTATGTCAACATCCTTCAATGGATTTTCAGCTTATTTGGAGAAGATTTATTATGAAACAAAACTTCCATATTGTATTGAAGGTTTTGTGATATGTTTGACTATGGATATGTTATTTTCATGGTTTATGGTTGACGAATTTACATTTCTTATGCTAGTTTTAATACGAATGTTTATGTTATGTTTAAACATTTTCATATGGGAATGCATTGGACTGAGTTTGTGACGGGTGGAGCCCGCTATAGCTCCTCGATGCATTGGTAGGTCTCATGAGACAAACTAGTGTCTTGGAACAAGGCCTTGACAAAATCTTATTTGTAGTCTTGGCACGAGGCCTTGGCTATGTGGTTTTGATAGTCTGGCATTATGCATTCCATCATTATGAAAGTGGTAATTGATATTCCATGTGATTATTCGATTAGTACAATATCCATGTGAATAAGTAAATGGCATTATTTCGTTTTATTTTTCCCATACTATGTTGAAGTTCAAGATTAAAAGGCTTTTGTTTTAAGTTATACGTTGCCTTAAATGTTTATTCTTATTTATGAATGTTTCCTCTATATTGATATCCTTATTGGGCATTTGAGCTCACCCCTTTTCTATGTTTTATTTTTTCTCGGATGTGAAGAAATAATTTATGAATGACCTGCTGGGATAGTATGTGGGGATATGAGCATGGGATATAGAGACTATGATGTTGTAGTAGTTTTTAACTTTATGATGTAATGTAGAACTTTATGAATATATCTAGTGTTTCCAAGGCTACTAAACCAATCGGTCTTTTGAGATTTGATCTTTCTTGTGATCATGCCAATGTTATGTAATAATGAACCGACTCTGAGTAACTGGGGTCGGGGCATTACAGGGAAACCCAAATTGTTGATTCAACTCTATTGGGATAGTTAGTGTTTTCAAGGATTAGGAAATATTTGTAGATAATTCTATAAATAGTTAGTGATCCCATTACTCTATTTTGGTTAATCATTGTTGTGATTAGAATAAATTAATTAAAAATAACTTATTATGATAACTATCCAAATTTATCAACACAAGAGTGTTTACAGAGATATAAATACATGAGTCCCTATAATTGGTTAATGGATATTGTGGATTATGACTAGAATCATAAAAAATTTGCAAACGCTAATGAAGACACAGACATCACATATCTAGATTATGATTTAGTTCTCACTATAAGATTTTTATCTATAATTGTTATCATTTTTGACCCTAACAATGAAATGGAAAATGATAATAAGGGAAATCAATACAAATTAGAATCTTATGTTGTGAATTTCACTCATACATAGATATATGGGGATGGAATGGGTACTCTAAATTAAATGAATTCCCATGATTTTAGGATCCTCTTTTGATTTTTCATTACCATATTCATAATGTGTTGATGAAAATAATAAAGGAAATGGATTTAATATATACACAACACAATCACAACTCAAAACTATTGAGGGATGTTAATATTGCACTAAAAACTACATGTTGAAAGAAAATTATAATAAAATCAATAAAACTAATAATGAATTTTTATAGGGAAACATGCCATTTAATGACCATTTCTAGGACTAAGATATACCTCCAAAAAATTATCCTCCATAATTATGTGAATCACCTAGACCCACAAGAGTAGAATAAATCTATCAAGTTCATTTATGAGCACATTTAATAATTTGGTTTAATTCCACACAAGTATACCATCGTGTATACCCTCAATTTATCTATCACCACTCTCTAACTATAGTGGGCTATCTAGAGAAAATATTACCACATGAAATGGTGACATAAGATAAGATAAAAAAATTTGGTTAGTTTTTGTGCCTTAAATTCCGTCAATTTTTTTTCATTGGTGCATTTTATATCATATAAATTAAGTTAATGGTAATATGTTATCACTAATTTATGCTTATTAAATAGAACATGGGATATGATATGATAACAAAACACTATAATATATATATTGTCATGATAAACCCGATTAATGATTATCATATAGGGTTTTTATGACTTGTGAAGTTCTATTTTATATAGATTCAACTGATCACTCATATAATATAATTATGAGAACATGTATTCCAATTAAACCACAAAAAGTACACTACATGGAATGTTATATATGTTTCATTGGTGTTACATAAGTGAACATATATTATCAATCCATAGACTTGACATTTTTAAAATGGTTTCATTATTTGAGGGATATCTATGTTCATTTGAGAATTTGGATTGATATAAGATAATTATGCTAGGACCTAATGTGGGAAAGGTATTTGATAAACATATAAGATGAGTCCACCCATAATATGGGTTATGAAGTCAAGGACATATATTTATTTTTGAATATGAAAATGTATGTCCATGTAAATATATTACCTGCGATTTAATTATATAAAATTTAATTAACTCAAGAATTGAGGAAAATAGATAATTTATATGAGATTTTAATTCTCCAGGTCTTGTGATGAATATTGATTTAAAGCATAAAAGAACTATTATAATGGATATGTGGTGTATTGGATCACATCAAACCCATTTTAAATGTTGGTTCTAATGATTATTCTATAGATAAATTTCTTATTTTTTGATTATTCATGATATTCAAGATTATTTAAAAATGTACAAAGTTCTCCTGGGATCATACATAAGACAATAAAAATGGTCGTTTTTAATGACATTCATGAGTTCATGTATATAAATGATATTGATTATTATAAAAATTAGGATTTATGTTTCTCAAATTGTCAATGTTTAATTAAATAATATTTATTTATTTAGATAATTAATTTTTCAAGAAAATAAATTTTTTTGAGTTATATTATTAATGCATAAACATGAGGAAATGACAATGCCCGACTGGGATTTGAACATGGTCACGGAGTAATGGGATAAAAATACTAGATATAGGATGTAAATTGGGACTAGTCCTAATATAGTATATCCATACAATACTTTTTAATTTTAGATATATTTATTGTCTTGTTCATTCACCTCTCATTATCTTTTAGGACATAAAATAATTTTGGAGGCCCTTAAAGGAACCAAAACTCCTTTGGAGGTGATGAATTACACCTATATAGGTTTTCATTGATAATATATTCTATCTAGTATATTGACATCCCCTATTCCAAAAAACTAAAAGGCATATGGGTGTAATAATCATCTCATTGATTGAAAGAAAATAGGGTGCTCCGAGTTCCCTTGTTTCCCACATTCAAGAAAGAGTTATCTAGTTTTCATCGTATAAGGGTGTTATTTATTTTTTCATATATAAAAGTTTACCTAAATTATTTATCATCCCTTATTCTATCTTTTTAATTTTTGAAGTTACTATCATAAATAGCATAAGAATATTATCCCACTATGGGGTAGGTTATTAGTGTTATCGGTCGAAACTAAAGGATATTTGAATTCATTAATTCATTTTTGGTCAAAATAACAAAAAAAATTTAAAAAAATTATTTTTACTTTTATTATTATTATATTTTCATTTAAATTTGACATTTTTATGTGTTTTATTACTAATTTAATTTCATTCAAATGGTCCCTAACAACATTAAACTATATCAGTGGTATCAAAAAACACTAAATAATGGAAAAATACATTAACTATATGTTATTTTGTAATAATATTTTTTATTACCAATATTTTAAATTAATTTAAGAATAAAATGAATCATTTTTAGAAATATTAATTAACTAATCAGTTCCCCTTAAGGGAATTTCATGGTATTGGGTTTCAACTCATCCCTTATGTGAAATATATCATTACTTATGATTTTGTCAACCAGACCCCTTATGAATTTTAGATCTTATGCATTACAAAAATTTATTTGGTGATATATAATTTTTAATTGTAATATTATTAAATTCAAAAACATTATATGTTACACAAGAAAATATATATATATTGTGCTAAGTATATATATGATAAAAACTATTGAATTATTATGAATTTATTCATAAAGGGTATATACGTGATAAATATGTTAATATTTAGACTAAATACAATATACTAGATTAATTATCAATCATTTAAGTGCATTATAATATAAATTGCATTAATCAAGACCTTAAATGGTCAAATAGATGGTCTATTCCTTTTCAAGAATAAAAAATATATATTATGTTATGTGAAATGAGTAGGATATTTCCTTGTGTGAATATTTGGGGATGATTAATTTGGAAACCCAATCAGATTTGAATCTAGAAGAATGGTTTGAGAATGTTCATGATATGAATTGGGAAATATTTAATTCACATTAAAATCTAATTGCTATATTATATAAATATAGAACGAGTTGTTTTCTAAAATATACATGGATTAAGTGATAATATTAGATCAGTTAATTGATGTAAAAATATAGATCATAGATCATTATATTTATAAAAGTTAATGTCAATATATTAATGGTATTATATTCAATAAAATTTCACATTCAAAAATAAAATATATGATACTAATAATGACATATATTTTGTTATAGATGTTAATTTCATTAAACATTAAATCAAATTAAACATGGGAATGGTCCTTAAGTATGAAAATTTCGAGTTAATAATTTCATTGATTGGTATTGTAATTTTAGAAATGTTCTCAAAAAAACAAAAACAATTCAAAATTATTCATCAACCCACAAAATATGAGAAATGTTCTTCTACCTCACAAAAGGTAAAATATGATTATGAAAAGTATTATAATAATGAATTTTAAATAATATATCTTATGATATCAACCCTGGTTTCCATAATTTAGAATATTTTATTAAAATAAGGGATCATTCAATTTGATTGAGCGGAAAAAGAATAAATCAATGATTCATAAGTGTTAAACCACTATTTATTATGGACAATAGTTTCTCAAACATTAACTCATGGGTATTAAATATTGGTTATGTATCATATATTTTTGGTATAGAATAAATTCATAAAGTGAGGAGAAATTTTATTAAGGTATATGTGGACTTAAGAGTGGGGAATAGAGTAACAGTTATCATATTTTTCTTTGGGGAAAATGAATTTAATTTTTCATTGTTGATTTTCATTATTTTTGTAATGATATTATCATGTACCATTGATAAATTGAAAAAATATTTGTGTACATTACCTATGTAGGGTGGGATTTTAATATATAATAATGAAAAAGTATTTTATTATTTATTAATGAAATGTTTTATGGTTTTGTGGGCATGTTTAATGCTCTATATAAATTAAATCATGAATTTATCATCTATAATGTAAATAAAAAATTATTTAAAAATTAATTTTTAAAAATTTACATCTCATTGTAATTTCCACATAAATCATATAAAAAATAATTTATTCTAATGATTGAATAATAAGTTTTTAATGGTTTCAAATTATTTTGAATCATTTGATTTATGTAAATATTTTTTATGAAAATAGACCAAATATCTTTTTATAGAAAATTTAAATGGTCTAATGATTTATTAAAACTCAATCGTATTGAAGAAAATGGTCTTATATGTAAAGTACCCCAAGATGTATTTCATTAATTCATTTCATTAATTGAAAACTTTGGTAGTTATGGGTATGTAAATTTTATGAAACATGTTAATAAATCTTAAAATTTTTCAAAATATTCAAAAATAAATTTCCAATAAATATATAAAGTATTAAAACACTATGATGGGATCGATGTGGTGAATATTTGAGTCAAAAATTTCGTGAATACATTATAGATTATGTTATTGCATCACATATCACTCCACATATTACATCATAGTTAAAAGGTTTTATTTAAAGGAGAAATAAAACATTATGATAAATGGTTTATTTGATTATTCATGTGTATCATTCTTTATAATTTTGTGTTTATTGTCCAGATGTCCCATCATTCCATTCAAATAATTTTATATAGAATCTCTATAAAAAACACCATATGAATTATTGAAATGGTAACATTATAATTTATCCTTTTTGAATATTTTTTTGTGAGGATTATTTTAGGCTTATAACTTCAATTGAACATGAACACCAATTGGTTAAAATATATTTTTTGGTTATCCTAAGTAATAATTTGTTTATTATTTATATAATTTATCATATCAAAAACAATTTGTATCTCAACATATTGTATTTCAGAAAATATAATATATTTATAATACAATTATAAGATGTAAATATTAAAATAATTTAGTTAGAAACAAAAAGGTTGATTTTAATCCTTATGTAGAATATTCAAAAAAATGGGTAGTGGGAAATTAACTAAGTCTTTATACATAAGAATTATAATGGTATGGTATAATTCATAAAGGACCAAATATATATGGATCTCTCAATTATTGTGAGGTTGATGTAATGATCATATTAGATGGTATAATATCTAACGAAGTGTTTATAATAAATTTTCATTCTGATAAATAGTTAAAAATAATGTAATATAAATATGATCCCATGTACACTAATTAGGTTTGGAACATTGATGATCAACCTGAAGGGGTAATCCACATTCGGTGTATGTAGGTATTTTGTATGAAGAATGAAATCGAGGAAAGATCATCTATCCAAAAATATTACATTGTAGATAATATTTTTAAAAAAATAATTGTATTTACTATGGAGAAAAAATTTCTCCAATGTTTATGATCAAATATATTTAGGTAATATTAGTTATAGTAGTATATTATGATTCTTTTTTATATCACATGAATATAAAAATTTCATTCCTTTATGGTATTTTTCATAATAATCTCTAAATAATAAATTATACGTTTTTGGAGGATATGAATAATGAGGCTACGATTTTTTAGCAACGATGATCCATTTATGGGTTGAATCAAGTCTCTCAATTTGAAAGTTTAATTTTTATTAATGTATTAAGGATAATTAATTTTTAAAAAATAAAGATAAACCTTATGTATAGAAATTGGTCAATGGAGGGGTTTTTCAATTTTTTTGTGGAATGTGGATGGCATGCTTGTAATTAGAAATAAAATCTCAATGTCATTATCAATTAAAAATTGGTGAGGAAATTTATTCTAAATAAAGGATCTTAGTTAAGATTCATATATTATAGTTATAAAAATCAATAAAAATATATATTAAATAATTCATAGTCATTGTAAAAATTCATACATTTGTAAGGTATTAGAATATTTTAACATGGAAAACTGTAAAAATGGTCCTTTTGAAATCTGAAACTTAAATGATCTCTCAAAAAAACAATTTACTTGAACTATTGAATAATAATAATGCATGATTATGATTCTATATTATTTGGATTTTAGTTCAATAATCTATTTCACATTAAGTACTAATCATAATATATCTTATGCATTAAGTATAATAAGTACATATAGATAAAATCATGGTGAAATTGATTTAATATCTATAAAAATGTCCTTATATTCCAGAGAAGTGTTAAGAATTCATTCATAGTATTTGTTGTTGGGGAAGAGATTGTTTTAATGGTTCATAAATATTCTAGTATCCAAACTAACAAAAAAATGAATTTAGATCTCTGTCTATATATGTGTTTTACATGAATGGAGGAGTGATGAGCCACAAAATATTAAAGAAAATGATATTTATTGATTTTAAAATTGAAACTAAATATATCTCATAATTTTATGTAGTAAAATAATTCATTTTTATAAATAATTTCATTACTAAATTAAGGGTGGTCTGATGATTTATACATCTAATTAAACTCTATTATGATAACAGTTAAGTTGTTACAAAAGATAAGGAACCAAATTCTATGAAGATATACAAACACGTTTTTTTATATTTCATCACATAGGATATATAATTGATAGATTTAATAGTATTATGTGTCAATATTCTATAGAATATAATATTTTGGATCACATAACAATGCCTCCTGCATGAAAAAATCATAAAAACTACACCAGTTCTCCTGGTACTAGATACATATTTGATTATATTTAATACCAGATAATGATTTCTGGTTTTTATTCCCTAAATTATTCATGTTTTTTTGTATTATGGAAATTTTTTATCATGTTATGTATATTAATAGAAATATGTTATCATTTATTATTATTTTATACATAGAAAAATGTAGATGATTAGGGAACAACCCCTATAATATATGTATGACAGAGTTATCCATGATTAATGATAATAATATTTGGATTTTATGATATAATATTATTATTATGAATATGATCACATATACATAGATATAATTGATTAAATATAAGTTATATGTTAGTGAACGTCTATTCGGATTTTAATATTTATTGTACACAAAATGGATTTGAATATATGTGTCATTAGTTTTATTTAAATAAACTTTGGTTATTGATCCCTAAACCTGATATTGTAAAATAGTTTCCCTAGTTGGAGGATTTAATCATTTAAAAGAATATAATTTTTTAGAAACTACATTATTAGAACGTAAATGGTTATGACTCTAATCAAGTGGGGGGATTTGATTATACAAGATATAAAATTTTCAAGCATATGATGGGTTATGAAATCAAGACCATATATTTTTTTGACTTAGTATGTTCATGTCCATTCTATGATTATTACATTTGATATAATTATATAAAACGTAGTTTACATGGAAAGTCAAAAAATGAGATAATCTATATGGGATTTACATTATCAATTTCTCATTCTTAATCTTGTTTTCAAGGAAAAATGAACATTGTTAATGGACATATGGTAAATTTTATCACACCAAACCCCTTTTTAATTTTGATATATAAGATGTGTTAATAGAATATTCTCTTTGTTATTGATTACTTATGAAATTAATTGTATTTGTTAAATTTATAAAGGAAATTTGGGGAGACATGTATGATCATTCAAAATTTGATTTTGGACTAATGTGGTTAGTTCATTTATAAAAGTGTCTATGTATATTACAATGAAATATAAGATGTGTGAATTGTGCATTTAAAATATATTATTAAATGATATTTATTTAATTAAATAATTATTTGTTCATTATAACATAAATAATGTGTTTTTTGTGTTATTAACAATAAACATGATGAAATGGAAAAGTCTAACTGGGATTTGGTATTTTTCGTCGAATAATGGGATTCCTGGATCATTACATGATATAAAATTCGGTTCATGCCTAAAGAAACCATCCAAGGACATATTTTTTTCACATTAAATATATTTAGAGGCTTATTAAGGGTCCTACCATGGTGGTTTGGTACTTTAGCCACTATTGGAGGATATTTAATACACCAAATTTCCTTTAGTGGATATTTATTCCACCTCTTTATGTTTTACTCAATATTATCCTCCTTATAGACTATTGAATACTAATATTCATTAAAATAGTAGGCTTATACGTGTAATCCTCATCCCATTTAAAAAAATGGTTCTTAGAGTTCCCTACATTCCCACTTTTGAGAAAGAGTCGCCGCGTTTTTCCCATCCAAGAGAGTTCATCATTTTTTATTATATGAGATGTTCTATTGACATTTTCTCAGGTTTTATTCAATTATATTTCATTTTGGAGTGAAATAAATCACTTAAATGAGAAGAATATATCTCAATGGTGTTGGAGATTATAATTATCAGTTGATATTGAAGGAGACTTGAATTTTTCAATTCAAGTATTATTTAGATATCTGAGATCTTTTTTAAATGTATTTTTATTTTATTGTTTTTAAATTATATTATTCATTTAATTATTATATTATTGGATTTGTTTTGTTATTTCGTTCACTGTGTACCAGAGATTGATATCCTCATTAAAACCCTACATTAATTAATACTCTGTTAGATAATATTAAATATTGATGCCCATTAGTTAACCATATATCAGACCATGATATAATTGGGTGTAATTAATGCCTACACTACATGAATTTGTAGATATTAACTTTTAATAATCAAATGAATAGGATATAAGGATAATTACCTCAAACATTTTTACTTCTACTGTTTCCCATCATTAAATAACCTGAAGAATTAGAGGTTACCTAGTATCGATGTTTTGTGAATACTATTATAGGTCCTAAATTCTCCTAGATTTATAGTTTTATAGTCTAATCCATCACATGATGGGTTGATATCAACAAAAATTACCACTTTTTTATTAACAATTAATGAAGACTAGTTTTTACAACCTTTCTAATTGAATAAAATATAATAACAGGATCAATTTTTATTTTATTATTATATAGAATTTTTTTCAATATTACATGAAAATATTAGATAATAAGAGATGTTATTGGATATCTATTTATAAATATTTTTAAAAGGGTTTGATAAAATATAAATCACACAAAAATTTCCTAATATATTCTAGTAGTTTTTAAAAAACATTATAGTGCTTTAATGGAAACACGCATGATATTTACCCTAAGAAAATGCATTCTGGTTTTCTTGAAATATAAAAACATGGCTTTCTTCCTTCCAAATATGAATAATTTTTGAGATATTTATTTTTATCCTAATAAAATAACATGGTTTCACTACTAATTGTCAATAATATATTTATTAAGTAATATTGAATAGTCTGAAAGTACAGCTAAATTGGGGGACACTACTTTCCCAAAATAAAAAAGAATAATTAAAAGTGGATCTATGATTGAATTTGAAAAAATAATAATAAATTGATAACCCCAAAGTTATTAAATTTTTTAAATATAATAATTATGTTATTAATGACGAAACTTTTTATATCCCCAATTACCATTATAACCATAATAGTGAAACCCAAATCTTAAAAGTCATAAAAATCTATCTATTCAATAATAAAGTAAAATATGAAAATGAAATAAACTCTGGCTAGTAACCAATCTAGTTAAAACATTTATAGACATCATGAACCTGTCATTGGGTGTATGATAACCACCACATCAAATGGAATCCCCTTTAGATAAAAAGTGTCATTTTACCTATATCAATTTCATTCATCTAATGGGAAGGAGTGTTAATCAGATTGAGTTATTTAAATCTAGATCACCATCTCTAAAAATTCATATTCAATAAATGAGTTGAAATTTGATTCATTGAACCCATATGATGCATCAGTTTGATATACATTTCAATAAGTTTCATACATATCTTTTTAATATAATGATTGATAAGGATATGGGAAACTACCTAGTTAGTATTAGTGTGTAATGGGATTTTTAAATCCTAATTAACAAGAAAAAATACCCCCAATTATTGTATTAGAAATTTTTTTTACATGAATGTATTTTATACCTCAAACATGGGAGTATGTGGGTGTATGTAAATAGTTTACCGCACCTTGGAATAATAATGCGTTGAAGAATATTTACATTTATCCATTGAAAATACAAATCACGCACACCCAACCTCTATCCAAATAACACAAATAATTATTTATAAAATATTTTTCTAACACTTATATTTTTAAGGATAAAGTGGATATTGTTACAAAATACCATATATAAATTAAATGCAGGAATTACCATATAATCATGTTCTCTAAGGATCTTGGTCAATAAATAACTATGCAAGGGAATATCAGAGATATATTTTTATTTATAATTACTAATAAAGTCTATATTTATAAATATTTAGAATATAATAGTTCAACTATAAATATCTATTATTCCAAAAATCTTCATAATTTATTATATAAGGAAACAAATTGGACCTCTTTTCATATGAAAATTATGTGTTGTGAAAATAGTGAGAAAATCCATAGGATAAGATAATGTTTAAAACCCATGTTTTTTTTATTTTCTAATCTAAAATAATGGAAATTAATCAATAAAAAACATTTAATGTCTTATTAGTATATAAATTAGTACATTTTATTTTAGTAGTACCCTAATAATTCCATTAATTCCTGAATAATTATTTTAGATGTCAAATAAAAGTGATTTGGGGTGATAATTATCTATTTAACTATTTTAAGTCTTGATACATTGATACATAATACTAGAAGAGTGAAATGAAGTATCCATATAAATGAGATAATATATAGTGGGTTGTAACATACAGATAGGAGGGTACTTAGGATTACCATTAGAATGATATAAATCAGATTTTAATGCTCCATATCCATTGTTCAAAAAAGTAATTAAAGACATAATTGGTTAACTTGTCCTTTAATATAAACGGAATCTCTAAAAATTAATTTCTTATTTTATGTTGAATAACTATAATTCTATTTTAACCCATACTAATATATATTAGAAACAGAGAATATTCTTGTGTTACCCAAGTACATTGTTTAAAGAATCGATTATATTTATAATACTTAGGTTTCATAAATTTATAATTTAGAGATCTAATATATTTTCAAGAGATAAATACATATTACTAAAAATGTAAGGATTTATAATATATTCATCCTTTTATATGAAGTGTGATCACAATAAAGATGTTGAAATTCTATTAGATTCGTCTAGAAATTGGGAGTCTCATTCACCCTCCACTTCTGATACTAATGGGGAGGAGTTGGGGGATGCCAATCCTTTTAGAGAAGGTATTTCCTCAACTATTGATGAGATAAAACAATTGAATTTGGGTATTGAAGAAGAACCATATACTATGTTAACATTCATAAAGATATATTATAAAAATGAATATATGTAAATAGATATTCATAAGGAATTCAATGAGATATTTCTATATAGTTACACTGCACTACAAGTATTACATCCTAAAGCATCTATTCATCAGTAGGGTTCACCAACTAACCAGCATAGATATAAATATTTAGAAATTTTTTTTATCTCATGGTATTATAATAGAATTAAATTTTTATAAGATAATCAATAAAAAATACATTTGAGATGATTAATATATTAAGTGGGAAGTGAAAATTGTCCCTATTAAGATGATGTGTCTTAAAATAAGAGATTTCCTAAAACATTGGGAATATTACAACCACTATAAAAGGATGATTTTCTAATTCCAATCAATGAAATAGTATTTTTTTTAGATCTATCATTTAGGGAGAGGTATTCTAGATATTTCTATATCCAAATGGCCTATGAACATGAATGATTCACAACATTCTAATAACTCTATGGAGTTTAATAATACCATTTAATGCCCTTAATGTTAAATAATGATAAATATAAATATACAAGTGTGATATATCAAATTTGAAATCCCCTTATTATAAATACCATAGTGTTTAATGTGAATGTTCTTTTTCACATATCATGTTAGTATCTGGATCACTTCATCAATATCAAGGTAGTTTTCTTTAATATTTATACATATAACCTAAGGATAAACCCATTTAATTTTAAATATGGTGTAACCTTAGGTAATTTTTTATATTTTTTATTTTTCATTATTGTATGGTTGTCAGTCAAAATAAAATGAATTCCATACTTAAAGTGTGTCCTATTTATATAATTAAGGACAGAGTATACATTAAGTATTCATTACTGATATGATTAATATCATCACAAATGGTGTTAAAAAAGTTTTACCAATTAAAAATATAATGATAATGTGTGTAACATATCAATGTAACCAGGATTTGAAAATTTTGTTTTGTATATCAAGGTACTGCTTTGTATATCATATTTTATTAATTTATCCCTTGGTGGTTGATGAATTTATCCTTTATCTAAAATATTTGGAAAGACACATTTTCTCCCTTCTCATGATAAAAAATAACACAAGAAAAAAATTATTAACTCTGCCAAATAAGGTAATTGGATGAGAAAAGGTAAGTTATTATAGAGAATAATTTTATTTCCATGATCTTTACGATGATAATATTGTATCCCTATTTTAAGCATCATGATATTCCCTTTGTATCTCACATTGATCAATTATAATACATCCATGGTCATCTCATATGGAGAATATTATATAATATAGTCTTTATTCCTCTAATAATATAATATATATTCCATCTCCTAGTAGCAATCCAATGTTTAGGCGTTGGTAAACTTCCATGAAATGCATCTAACACTATATTAATTTCCTTTGGATATATATCTATTTAATAAAAAATATATCTATTCATAAAATTTCGTCTACATGAGAATTTTAATTGGTGTTGTTTCATGAAACCCAGTAGAGAAGTATATAGAGGATCTAAAATCAATATAATTTAGTTTAGGAGACATATTATTTTGTCCATCAGAGACACATTTAACATATTATTTTCACATTTAAAAAGTTTATAAAACCAAAAAATCAGGATACAAATCCATAAAATATTCCTGAAATTTTCCATGTAAATACCGTACAATAAACTAAATAGCAACATTGATTCATAAATAGTGATCAAATTCATTAATTGGGGTTAAAGGGAATAGAATAAAAATGACTTTATACATTTTCTTTACTATATACATGAGTGGACGGCTAGGTTTCCCTCTAAACTAGTTCATTAGAATATATTAATTCTATATAATGATCAACTAGATGTGTTGAAAATCCTAGACATTGCACATCAAAACAATGATTATTATGAGATAATCATTCAAATTCTATATCAAATGGTTCTTATTTATTTTATAAAAATTGAAATTGATGAGATGGAAGAATTTGATACATCCTTGATTTAGGGTATTATGGCATCCCCATAAATTGATAAAGAATTTAGTTGGAAAACTTAAATGGTTTTCAAGCATCAAAACAATTTTATTACCTATGATTATGCTAATGAAGAACGTATTATTTTGTGGTAAATAAATTCCATAATTTGTGATAGTGAAAATTCTAAAAAAACTCCCCAAATGGAGGCATTTAGGTGTTCATTCTCATGTGCATTGAAATATAATATTTCATAATATTTAATAATGAATTTAATTCTGAAATTCTTTAATTCAAACTAATATAAAACCAATACATCACAAAAAAATTGGAAACACTAAATATTTTATAACTCGAATAATAATGATTGTATGTAAGTTTCAATGTATTTACATGCATTTCATGTACATGCAAAGAGAATTTACCAGCTTTATAGTTATTACATGAACAAAATTACTCATGGATATTTTCTATATTGGTAATAAATATTATGGGACCAAATCCTCAATCAACTGCTATAAATTTTCAGCATATCATCAGAAAGACACACTTTGTTTCTATGTAGATAAGAAACCTATGATTGATTTTTTGAAATGCAGCATCATTAACAGATTTTAATGACCTCATACATCCTCATAGATAATGGAATGAATTTTTATGTGTTTTATTTGAATAGTTTTTATTAACAACAAAATATTTAATCCAATCATTCATTCCACAATCACAAGGTTTCTATTTTATAGATAGAGCAATTAAATAAGACATCAAGAATATCCTAATGAAAATTATGGATATAGATAATAATAATTATCCTCATTAACTCATTAATGTTTTTTAGGCTTATCACACTTCCAATCATACTCCAACATAACGGGCCCCATTTTCCATAGTGTATAAAACCAAATAAGTGTTGTATATGAAGGTTTAGTTACCCTTCAATTTAATAGATATTAATAAACAATTGATATAGGATTTATAGTAAAAACAATCATAGATGAATACTAATATCTTGATGAGAAAATATTACACTATAAAATGTTTTATTATCAGAATCTTCTAATATGAGAATTCAATAAGATGGTTTTCCTCAATTTAGTAAGTTATAAATAATTGGTAATTAAATCTAGTATATATATGATTCAATGTAGGAAACAAAAAATGAGGGTTAAAATGTTTAGTGTGTAACATCATACACAATATTTAATCTAATGTAGAATACTCTTTAATCATCTGAGATATAGAGAATATCATGCCTCCCACTAATATAAGGAATATCAAGAAATAATTTACATGAAATATATATACCAATTTAAGGGTCCTTGTCATGATATCATGAGCTATATAACCTGAAGCCCTTATCAAATAACCATAAAATATATGGTTTTTAGTCTCTATAATGATACATGAAATAATATAGAATTAATTCCATACCTTATGGCCTGAAAGTTTTTAGAAGTGTATTTTTGTGTGACCATTGCCTATATAGAGTCATCTTTGATATATAAATTCATAACCATACAGAATTGTATCCCCATTTTTTGATATTGATAAACAAAAAAACCTCCAATATCTTCTTCATTCCTACCACAATCACACATTCTCATATCTTGTTAACTAAAATTATATGTTCTCATTTTAAAGGGTAAATTCCATAACTGAATGTTTATTGGTTCAAATAACCATAAAATATGTTGTAAATCCCAAATATCTAATAATGGTCAAAGACACATGCTTCACTTTTGTTTTATCTTCTATTTTATCATAGTTTTTTTCCATATCAACTGAGATTAGGATTTACCTCTTATTTATACAACGATGTACTATCCATTCTATATCTATTTAGTCTTACTCATTTAGTCATGCCTCACCAAGAACTATGTTTAACATGATTTATAATTACATAATGTATGTAGTGATTCATGTATCCCTTATAATGTTCACAGTCACAATTATATTTTATTAACCACTACCTGTATTTATTCTAGTACTTCACTTTCATTTATTCATGTTGACACAATATTTCGTTATCACTTTTAGAATACACACATGATATGAACTATGTTTTTATTGAACCTTATTACCACATAATACATAATGATACATGAATCCCCAATCCTAGTCCAACACATTAATCTTAATCAAAACTAAAAACATCAACTCTAATGTAACGCCCCGACCCCAGCTACCCAGAGTCGGTGCATTAGTTCGTAACATTGGCATGATCACAAAAGATCAAGTCTCGAAAGACAGATTAGTTTAGTAGCCTTGGAAACACTAGATACATTCATAAGTCTTTCATTACATCAAAAAGTAAACAAACTACAATAACATGGTCTTCATAGTCCACAATCGTATCCCTTTCTGACTACCCCTGCAGGTCATTCATAAAATACTTCTTCACATCCTGGAGAAATATTAAAACATTGAAAGGGGTGAGCTTAGATGCTCAGTAAGGTTAACAATATAGCGGAAGCTTTCATAAATAAACATTAACATTTAAGGCAATGTATAACTAAAACAAAAGCCTTTTAAACATGAACATCAACATAATATGGCAAAAGTAAAATGAGATAATGCCATTCACTTCTTCACATGGATATTCTACTGGTCGAATAATCACATGCAATATCAATAACCACTTTCATAATGATGGAATGCATAATGCCATACTATCATAACCACGTACCCAAGGCCTCGTGCTAAGACCAAAAATAAGATTTTGTCAAGGCCTCGTGCCAAGACACTAGTTTGTCTCATGAGACCTGCCGATGCATCGAGGAGCTATAGCGGGCTCCACCCGTCACTTATTAAGTCCAATGCATTCCTCATATGAATAGGTTTAAACATATCATAAACCATAACATAATCGTATCACATAAAACATGAATAAAGGAAACATAACATTTCCACATTTCAATCACAAGATATAAATACAACACATTGATATAATAAAAACGCTTTCAAAACCATTTTCAATAAAATAAAAGAAAGTTAAAACTATGTATTTATTTTTCATTAAAAAAATGATGGCTTGTAGAGGAAGCCGAAACTCAAATAATGGTCATGGCGGCGGAGAAGTCGTTGTCGCCGCATAAGTACGGAAAGAAAAACATTCCCTTTTTGTCGTTTAGTAAAACGCTTCGTATAAAAAAGATTCCTTTTGAATAAACGTAAAAGTCAAATGGGTTTATACACCGTATAAAAGAAAGTTTTGTATAAAACCAAATATGCCTCAATGAAAGGGGATTGAGACGAAGTCCTTAAAAAGATCATTTTTTTAAATAAAGTACATCTATAATGTGTTTTCACTATAAGTACACATAAATAATGTACAAATACAATATAGGACATAATAATATCATGACATAATTTGAAAGTAGGATATTAACCCAAAGAATGAAAATTGGGTTAAGAAATTCCCTTACCTCGTGTCTGACTTGACTCAACCATTCTTTAACCACCTGAATAATAAACTAGAGTTAATACATACCTTATTAAGAACCATTTTCAATTTCATTATCCTTTTTATATCACTTATTACAATGATATGAACATTATGTAATTATTTAAGTTAATAACGGTCGTTTTGTCGATCTTTGGTACTTGAGTCAAAAATAAACTTCTTATAATTACAAGTCGTTCATGTGGTGAAATATCCATTATATCCAGAATTATATTCATGATGTAGATATCATATATATCATATATACAGTATATACATTCATTCATAATGTCACGTAACATTTAGAGGTAAGAAATGAAATGCACCGTTCATGGAGACGGTAAGTCGTACGTACGCATGAACGCTACTTTCATTTCTATTTCGTATTTAATGGAATGAAATAATAGTGATATAAATTTATAATATAATTACAGTATAATATAGTGTATAATACCATTTAATCCATCCTTTATGCATCCCACATATGGCATTAACGATTCAAATCACTTTGAGGGGGCGGTAGTCCGCACTTCCTAAAATGAAATTATCGCGTTTTACCCATAATGGAAATCATAAATTATGCCATAAATGAGAAATACAGAATCATAAGTAAAACATAAACATATTATATATCATATATAAAAATAGTGACATCTTAATGGCCACCTTTGAAGGTGTTATATGAGTGTTGAACAATCATCGTTTCGTGAGGCAGAAATTTTCCATCCACAGAAACCGTATGTTCTTTAACCATTAGATGTAGGTGTGTGTAAGTGTAGCTCAAATACTTCTTATAACAACATCCTAGTATATTGAGGATACTGGTGTTATTACAAAATAAATGAATAAAATGATTTTAGGGGGTTGGAGAAGAAAAATAAAACAAAACAACATTAGAGAAGACATTACCTCAAAATCGGGTAACTCTTTTTGATTTGAGCTAAAGGCTTCCTTGGGAATAGTTCTGCCCAAAGTGAGGATTCTAAGAGTAATGGAGTAATGTTGGGAGAGTATTTGGGTAGAGTTTGGTCGAGCCAAATGGCTTGAAAGTGTGAATGAGGTGGTAGAGGTGGGGGCCTTTTATAAGTGGAGAGGAGGGGCATTTTTGGAAAGTAATGAAATGTTATTCAATTATACAATGCTTTTCGGTTTCTAAAGGTCCCACACTTATATAATCCGTGGCTAAGGTGATAAGGGTTCGAAATCTCCTCATCCAATAGGCTTTTGACAAGTGTAAGCCTTGGATTTTTCATTATCTTCTCATTTTATTTAAATCGTTAAATAATGAGGTCATCGCTGCGTCATAATGATGTCAAAAATAATTTAATTTATTTAATGTCTAAAAATTATAAAAAAAATAATATGATGTAGGAAATATTTGTATCTTTCTAATTAATATTTATAATCAAAATTTGGACTTGTGTAACCCCACTTAAAAACTGTTTTAGTAAAACAACTCATGTTTGTGTCAATTTAATTCTAACATTAAATAAATATATATTAAAGTCATTTTCCAACTAAAGTGGCTCCATGGGGTCCCCAAGTTGACCCATGGGTTGTCTTGGTCGGCCATGACTCATCCAATAGGAGTAGGACAAGTGTGAATCTCATATCATATTATTAAAACATTGTTTTTACCTTAAACTACACTAATTACCTCTAATCGCGATTAAGAACTTAAAAGTTACTATTCACCTAAAATTATTTTAATCTCATTGAACCACATTTTACTTCTTAATGACAACCATGTATGTCGGATTTTTGAAAATCAAATCACATAAATGGTAATATTTCATTTAAACGAAAAATCAGTTATTTAACTACCACTTAGTGGTTTCACTATTCATCAAAAATTGAAGTTTTTCAGAACAAGGCCAAAATTTCACCCTAAGCTATAATTGATATTCCGAATTCAAAAATGATGTCTATTTTACAAAATTCCAAACATATAAGTTGCATTAATTAATTTTATAATTAATTCCTGCTGTTACAACAAATAGCGTGTTTTTAAGAAACAATTTATATCAAAAGATTGGCAATTGTTTATGTCCAATTTCAATGTTAAATTAATTCTAATGACCAACATTGGACAAAATGGTAAAAATATATTCTAATTATACTTTAAAACCACTAAATAGTATAATTTATCACTATAAATTATTTTGTTTAAAAAAGTTGTTTTTAAGTATTTTTCACTATTCATAAAAAATTGGAAGTTCTCAGAAAATTACAAAAAATTCAAATTTGGATAATTTCGATGTTACAAAAACAAAAATGAAGTCCATTTTGAAATATAAAATTTCTATAATTTTAGAAAGTGGTTATTACTATTCATAACGGCTACTTTGATTAGTCGCGGTGTTTTAGAGCTCGAAGTTGCGTACAATCCAAGCTATTGCATTATTGAATGAGAAGTGTATCGTGGAAGCTCGGGTGTTACATTCTCCCCTCTTTCAATAAATTGCGTCCTCGCAATTTGAAATTTTTCTTTGAAAATAAAAGGTTTAAAAGAGAAAATACCTTTGTGGAAAACCCACATCGGAAATAAGGTTAATAAAATTTAGCCTTAATAAGAGGGAAAGGGAAATGAAAAAGTCACCACCCAATTGTGATCTCGATTAGGAGAACATTGGTGGAAATTAGAGACATATAATTGGAGGAAAAACATAAATATTTATAGGGAGTGATTGGGGTCTTCAATCACAATCAACTGTCAAATTGAGGGCCTCAAAGCCTTCAATCTATGTTGATTTAAAATATCATCAGTTCAACAAGACATAAGGTATTAGGATAACACATTTTTTTGGTTTTAATATCCCTTTACTAAAGCTTAAGAATTAATTTATTCATTGAATAAGAGATAGGTATATATATATTTATGCTTGACAATTAGAGTTTCAACCTTCAACTCATCTTTCACTCAAAAAGATAATAGAACTCAAAAATATTATACTTATCCTAATTGTATAAGGTTCCAAATGTTAACACATACCATTTAGATTAGTAAAATTATTTTGTAATAACCAGGGACTTCCTGTAGGCTAGTGGTAGGAAATGAAGGCCTGTCGCACCATGATTGTGGGTTCGATTCCTGCAGCTTTGTCCGACGCGACGAGTTATGCCCCACCCTGCAGGTTGTCCCTTTTCCTAAAACTATAGTATCATAATATTCCAAAAATAATCTTCATAAATTTTTTTAACCTTAAACAATACTATCCAAAGATCAAATTAATCCACTCCAACCTTTATAGTTATCCAAAATACCTCTGTCCAGACTTTCTCTAAAAGGTCTCTTAATTCCAAAATCAATTGTAACATCAGATTCCCCAAACAAAGGAAAGTTTCTATTATTGTCACATACTAAAAATATGATTACCTTAATCATATTAAAACCTTACTGAAATCAACAAGTACTGCAGTACAATCCTTATATATATATCACATTATTCTAATAACCAGAATATAATCGATGAGTCCGAAAGCACCAATACATTAGTTATTCTGCTTCAACTGTAGTAACAGCATAAGATTGTCCTTGATCCCTTGGCCTTTTCTGGGGTAAGTTTCCCTGACGCTTAGGACATTCATTTGCATAATGCCCCATTTCCCTACAATTTTAGCATTCAACATTGATAGCCTCTTTCTTTCCCTTGTAATCACGAGCCTGGTGACCCTTTTCTCCACATTTATAACAAAATCTCATTCCTTTTAGGCAAGTACCAGGGTGATTCTTCCCACAATTATCACATAATGGAAAATCCTTCTTTCCCTTTTTCCCTTTATCTGTCTCTTGTTCCACCGTTCTCTTCTTCTCTTGCTTTACTTTGTTGTCATAAGACTTAGGGAATTCCTTTTCTGTCTTGATAGCACACGAGACAATATCTTCGTTTGATGAGAAGGATTGTGATACTAAAGCTCGACGGAGAAATTGTTTTAACCCATCAAAGAAACGATCAATCTTACTCCTTGGGTTATGTATATAATCGGCAGCATGCCTCGCTAACCTTGTAAAGTTAGCCTCGTACTTTGTGACATTCTCATCCTCCTTCTGCCTCAGACTCAGAAATTGCCTTTCCATATCTGCTCGATGGTCACGAGGAAAGTATTTTTCTAAGAAAAGCTCTTTGAACTCCCTCCATTCCATATTTGATACATCATCATCTTCCTTTGTGTTTTGAATCAGCGACAACCACTGATCGGCATCTCCAGTGAGGCGGTAAACTGCCATGACAACCTTCTCCCTTTCACTACACCCCAAGGCATGGAATATTTTCTCTAAGGAATTTATCCATTGCTCAGCTACTATAGGATTTGTACTCCCATTGAAGGTTGGTGGTTGTTGCCTCATGAAACGGTCTAGCATTGATCCTCCACGTTGCGGATTAGGGTGCTCCATACGAGTAAGGTTATTACTCATAACCTGAGTGAGTTGTCCCAGTACGGTGAGAAGCTGATCAGCACCAGTTGTATCACTAGCTCCACCATAATTATCTTGAGCAGGAGGGCAATCCCTACATGGAGTGTGTGCATTGATACGGTTTCCATTTCTTCCACTGGGTGCCATTTCTAAACAATTGCATAAAGTATATAAGTTTATGAATCAAAATACATAATCCCATACTTGTAAGATACTTAACATAAATTGAACTATTTATGGATATAATCCATAAAAATGTTTTCTTTGAGGAAGTATATACTCATAACCCTTCATAGTGGTTTATAAAGAAAATGAGAATTATCCAAAGCATATCCCCTGGGAGTGTCGTAACCAAGAGTGCAGCAAGGCCCGTTGTCGTGCACCAGTTCCCGTTCGAGTCTAGCTCAAAGCGGTGTTTTCGGGTTTTACCCCTAGGTACATCTGTGCCAGAGCCGCCTCTACCTGCTCGTATCCAGACAGGGATGTATTGCTCGGAAAACTCACAACATCTCTACAATACCAAAATTCTAGGAAGTTCTTCTATACTAATCCTCAAAGTTCATCTTAGGTCTATGTGCTCTAATCAGAGTTTATCTAAATCTAGCTTCCAAGGTTTGTACTAAACTTCCTCTGATACCAACTGTAACGCCCCGACCCCAGCTACCCAGAGTCGGTGCATTAGTTCGTAACATTGGCATGATCACAAAAGATCATGTCTCGAAAGACCGATTAGTTTAGTAGCCTTGGAAACACTAGATACATTCATAAGTTTTTCATTACATCAAAAAGTAATCAAACTACAATAACATGGTATTCATAGTCCACAATCATATCCCTTTCTGACTACCCCTGCAGGTCATTCATAAAATACTTCTTCACATCCTGGAGAAATATTAAAACATTGAAAGGGGTGAGATCAGATGCTCAGTAAGGTTAACAATATAGCAGAAGCTTTCATAAATAAACATTAACATTTAAGGAAATGTATAACTAAAACAAAATCCTTTTAAACTTGAACATCAACATAATATGGGAAAAGTAAAATGAGATAATGCCATTCACTTCTTCACATGGATATTCTACTGGTCGAATAATCACATGCAATATCAATAACCACTTTCATAATGATGGAATGCATAATGCCAGACTATCATAACCACGTAGCCAAGGCCTCGTGCCAAGACCAAAAATAAAATTTTGTCAAGGCCTCGTGCCAAGACACTAGTTTGTCTCATGAGACCTGCCGATGCATCGAGGAGCTATAGCGGGCTCCACCCGTCACTTATTAAGTCCAATGCATTCCTCATATGAATAGGTTTAAACATATCATAAACCATAACATAATCGTATCACATAAAACATGCATAAATGAAACATAACATTTCCACATTTCAATCACAAGATATAAATACAACACATTGATATAATTAAAACGCTTTCAAAACCATTTTCAATAAAATAAATGAAAGTTAAAACTTTGTATTTATTTTTCATTAAAAAAATGATGGCTTATAGAGGAAGTCGAAACTCAAATAATGGTCACAGCGGCGGAGAAGTCGTTGTCGCCGCATAAGTACGGAAAGAAAAACATTCCCTTTTTGTCGTTTAGTAAAACGCTTTATATAAAAAAGATTCATTTTGAATAAACGTAAAAGTCAAATGGGTTTATACACCGTATAAAAGAAAGTTTTGTATAAAACCAAATATGCCTCAATGAAAGGGGATTGAGACGAAGTCCTTAAAAAGATCATTTTTTTAAATAATGTACATCTATAATGTGTATTCATTATAAGTACACATAAATAATGTACAAATACAATATAGGAAATAATAATATCATGAGATAATTTGAAAGTAGGATATTAACCCAAAGAATGAAAATTGGGTTAAGAAATTCCCTTACCTCGTGTCTGACTTGACTCAACCGTTCTTTAACCTCCTGAATAATAAACTAGAGATAATACATACCTTATTAAGAACCATTTTCAATTTCATTATCCTTTTTATATCACTTATTACAAGGATATGAACATTATGTAATTATTTAAGTTAATAACGGTTGTTTTGTCGATCTTTGGTACTTGAGTAAAAAATAAACTTCTTATAATTACAAGTTGTTCATGTGGTGAAATATCCCTTATATCCAGAATTATATTCATGATGTATATATCATATATATCATATATACAGTATATACATTCATTCCTAATGTCACGTAACATTTAGAGGTAAGAAATGAAATGCACCGTTCATGGAGACGGTAAGCCATACGTACGCATGAATGCTACTTTCATTTCTATTTCGTATTTAATGGAATGAAATCATAATGATATAAATTTATAATATAATTACAGTATAATATAGTGTATAATACCATATAATCCATCCTTTATACATCCCACATATGGCATTAACGATTCAAATCACTTTGAGGGGGCGGTAGTCCGAACTTCCTAAAATGAAATTATCGCGTTTTACCCATAATGGAAATCATAAAGTATGCCATAAATGAGAAATACAGAAGCATAAGTAAAACATAAACATATTATATATCATATATAAAAATAGTGACATATTAATGGCCACCTTTGAAGGTGTTATATGAGTGTTGAACAATCATCGTTTCGTGAGGCAGAAATTTTCCATCCACAGAAACCGTATGTTCTTTAACCATTAGATGTAGGTGTGTGTGAGTGTAGCTCAAATACTTCTTATAAAAACATCCTAGTATATTTAGGATACTGGTGTTGTTACAAAATAAATGAATAAAAAGAGTTTAGGGGGTTGGAGAAGAAAAATTAAACAAAACAACATTAGAAAAGACATTACCTCAAAATCGGGTAACTCTTTTTGATTTGAGCTAAAGGCTTCCTTGGGAAGCGTTCTGCCCAAAGTGAGGCTCTAGGAGTAAGGGAGTAATGTTGGGAGAGTATTTGGGCAGAGGTTGGCCGAGCCAAATGGCTTGAAAGTGTGAATGAGGTGGTAGAGGTGGGGGCCTTTTATAAGTGGAGAGGAGGGGCACTTTTGGAAAGTAATGAAATGTTATTCAATTATACAATGATTTTCGGTTTCTAAAGGTCCCACACTTATATAATTCGTGGATAAGGTGATAAGGGTTCGAAAGCTCCTCATCCAATAGTCTTTGGACAAGTGTTAGCCTTGGATTTTGCATTATCTTCTCATTTTATTTAAATCGTTAAATAATGAGGTCATCGCTGTGTCATAATGATGTCATAAATAATTTAATTTATTTAATGTCTAAAAATTATAAAACAAATACTATGATGTAGGAAATATTTTTAGCTTTCTAATGAATATTTATAATCAAAATTTGGACTTGTTTAACCCCACTTAAAAACTGTTTTAGTAAAACAACTCATGTTTGTGTCAATTTAATTCTAACATTAAATAAATATATATTAATGTCATTTTCCAACTAAAGTGGCTCCATGGGGTCCCCAAGTTGACCCATGGGTTGTCTTGGTCGGCCATGACTCATCCAATAGGAGTAGTACAAGTGTCAATCTCATATCATATTATTAAAACATTGTTTTTACCTTAAACTACACTAATTACCTCTAATCGCGATTAAGAACTTAAAAGTTACTATTCACCAAAAAATTATTTTAATCTCATTGAACCACATTTTACTTCTTAATGACAACCATGTATGTCGGATTTTTTAAAATCAAATCACAGAAGTGGTAATATTTCATTTAAACGAAAAATCAGTTATTTAACTACCACTTAGTGGTTTCACTATTCATCAGAAATTGAAGTTTTTCAGAACAAGGCCAAAATATCACCCTAAGCTATAATTGATATTCCGAATTCAAAAATGATGTCTATTTTACAAAATTCCAAACATATAAGTTGCATTTATTAATTTTATAATTAATTCCCGCTGTTACAACAAATAGCGTGTTTTTAAGAAACAATTTATATCAAAAGATTGGCAATTGTTTATGTCCAATTTCAATGTTAAATTAATTCTAATGACCATCATTGGACAAAATGGTAAAAATATATTCTAATTATACTTTAAAACCACTAAATAGTATAATTTATCACTATAAATTATTTTGTTTAAAAAAGTTGTTTTTAAGTATTTTCACTATTCATAAAAAATTGGAAGTTCTCAGAAAATTACAAAAAATTCAAATTTGGATAATTTCGATATTACGAAAACAAAAATGAAGTCCATTTTGAAATATAAAATTTCTATAATTTTAAAAAGTGGTTATTACTATTCATAACGGCTACTTTGATTAGTCGCGGTGTTTTAGAGCTCGAAGTTGCGTACAATGCAAGCTATTGCATTATTGAATGAGAAGCGTATCGTGGAAGCTCGGGGTGTTACATCTAAAACTATATTCCAATTAGTTCTGGTTATTTTTTTACAAATTCATAAATACTATAGTATTATTCTTTTATGTTTCTAGAAAAATAATTTTTCTCCAAAACTATTTTTTGATTGATACTTATCTATAATGTAAATATAGTGACACATTAATCTATTGTTATAGTATCGAAAATAGGTTTCTATTATATTTTATTCATTATAACACTCTTTTTTTAATTTATTAATTCAGGTTGGGTTTGAAATATCTCCCTTACAGTAATGAATATATATTTTCCAAAATAGTGTGTGGTTTGAATCTTGTAAACATAGGACATATAACAATGCATAAACCTCTAATAATGGGAATATCTAAAACCTATCTTCCACCATTACCTTGTAAATTTAATTTTGTTATTTTAATGAAATAATTATATAAATTAATTTGAAATATATCCTTCTATATACCATAATTTATGTCTCAAAAATTTTAATTAACATAATCCTTTCGTAGATATTGGTATTTAGTGTGTTATATTTATAGGGACCATCTTTAGTATAGTTATGGTGTATCAACCGCGTATAAAGATAACATGTACCCATCCAAGGGTAAATATTTTTCTAATGTATAATATTCCCTATTCCAACATGTTTTTTATAGTATTATATTAGATCCCATTATATGATCAACAACAATGGTTATCCTAAAAATATATATTTATTAGTAAAATAATGAAACAAATATTTTAATATGATCACTAGTTATTCGAACCTATCCATATTCATTTCACCCTTCCATGTTCAAATGTTTCAGGTTATGATTTACATTATCCCATATTGTTATTTGTAAACAAATATAAAATATTTTGGGTTTCGTTTCTTTACATAGATTTCAGATAATGTAAAAAGTATCCATTTAATTTTCCTGACACATCACCTAACGTAGTTATTTTTATAGATATTATAATTTTTTCACATTGTGTAGAAATTATTACCAATAGGTTTATAACCACCACTGTAATTATATGCATGTTATGTGAGCATAAATTTAGTGACACATTGGTCAGGAAAAATGACCTTAAACTCCAATAATATAATACATGTGATCAAATAATTGATTTTTATCATTGTAAATTATTCATTATGCATGTCCACTTTTGATTCCAATCCAGGTTAAGCACCCTCCCATTTCAAACATGTAAGTCCATTAACAAAAAATGCATAAAACTGTCTAAAAATTATAACAAAAAAATAAATACATAGGTTCCACTCAATTCTCTTTTGTAATTGTATGTTTATTCATTAAAAATTAATTAAATTCTCCATTTTTATATGTAATTTATTTCAATTTTTTCCAAACTCTACCATATTAAACTTGGAGTCACCTTCTATTATAATATATGTTACCATAATCCCTAGACATCACTGGTAAAAGATTTATTGCATTAAGCTTAATGAACAAATTTTTCTTAGAAATTGAATAAAATTAATATTAAATTTACAAATATATTTTTTATTTCCATAAAGAAAAAAATTCATAATAACATTTCTTGTTGAAAAAGAAATGTGTTTCCTAAGAAATATTCATGTCTTTACTTGATAATAAAACCCCTTTATAGATTTTGAAAAAGAAAAAACTATAAATAAAATTATATAAAACAAGTCATGTAGAAATATTGTAAAGGGTATCCTAAGAAAAAATAAATTATTTTCATACTGTTATACACTCATTCATGAATTAGAAAAAAGATAGAGAATAAATGAAAAAAGGTTCAATTATTTTAGATAAAAATATATAGGCCTAGTAAAATTTAATTTTATGATTTTTAGGTATTTTTATATGGTAGAAATATGTATAACATTGATATTAATAAAAATAATTAGGTGACCTATTAATGTTACATTAAATTAAATCCATTGTACCATAAACCCTCATAAATAGTACTTCACTTTCATAAAATCTAGATCGTAGATTTAAGTATCTTGATTATTCATCCTTATTATATCTGAATGGAATAACCTAGAATCATAATGGTGTAACATTCCCCCTATATATTTCATCAATATATTAATTTCATTGAACACAACCTAGATGAATATAATCCCTTTTCACCTTTTATTTAGGAAATGGACATTTTCTCATGGTGATGGAATAAACATACCATATATGGACCTGATAACTATCTAAGGGTAAAATAAGAAAATATTATCAGTAAATCAAATATTTATATGATAAAATCATGTATTTTTTAACCATGATTAAAAATTTATATCACCCTTTCATGTTTTATTGGATCCAATTATTTTTTTGTTCCTCTATATAAATTTTTTACATGTTATCAATATTCAATCTAAATTTTTAATAATTTTAATATTAGTTTATTGAAATGAATCCAAATATATTATATGTATATTATTTTATCATAATTTTTATGATACCTCATAATATTTGTAGATGTGAATGAATATATACAATTATTTAATGAAAAAAAATTATTTTCAACACAGATAATTCCATTGATTAATTATGAAGGAGGGAATATCCACGACTTGGATTATCTCATTATTAGTTTCAAAAGAATAAATGAAATAATATTTAACAATAAGATTATAAGAAACTGTTATCAATAAAATCATTATGTACAATTATTGATTTTTGGAGTTCTAAATAGTTTGTAAAAATTTTCAGAAACTGGATGTCTTATCTTTTGTATTCAAATGTTGTTTATATGCATTGGTTATATTTCCTTTATTCCCTTTTAAATACTAATAAAATATTTTTATATTTCCTTCAAAATTCTCCATAATTATTTATAATTATTATAGGGGAGGATTTTTAATTTATATTCCATAATTAGATAATAATTTTTTATTATGTATCTATTATTACATATTAAATATTTTATTATTTATAAAGCCTCCTTATTCTATATAGAGGTATTATGATTATTTTATTAACAATTTTTTTGACATTAATACATTAAATTATAAATATGTTATTTTATCATATGAATAGTTACATGTATTTCATTTTAATACAATAAACCAAACCCCATAGGGGTGAACAGATTTTAAATGTGTTATAGTATCTCACCATATTCCCTTAAAGGGTTTCAGAAAATGAAATTCATAATGAACCACCACATATAGTGTCATATCTCTTAGTGTATCAAAATTTCTTCTAGGATAATATTATATACTTTTAAAATAAATAGGATAAACTCTAAGAATAACCCCCCCCCCCCAAACGATTTATCTTTGGCATGATTGAAGAAGTTCATTCTTGAAAAACCTGAGGCGAATAAAGGGAATAATTGACTAGATTTATAGCCCATAGAATTGGAATAACTATTTCATTTTTCCCATATAAATATATAGTGTTACTATTGTAAATGATATAAAAATGAATAATTTAATATATATCAATATATATAACTAATAAATGTTTCTACTAGTATGTGAAATTTCTTATTAGTGAAATAAAAAACATTATTATTGATAGCTTGATAGTCAGAATAATTGGAATTTTCAACCATATTGTCTTCCTATTGAAACCATAAAAATATCCCTTTGTAATTATAGTAGAATAACATTATACATTACTATTTTGGAATTAAGAAATTCAGTTTGAGGGGATCTGAAGGTAATTGATTATTTTCCTTGAATAAGATGACACATATTCTCTTACTTTAAATCTAAAAATTATATTAAAAGTAGTAATTAAAATTATAAAAAAATTAAATAATATATATCTAATGTAATTTAAGATTTATGACACTCTACCACTGATTATATAATGAAATCTTAAATTCTTATGTTCATATCATCTAATATTTTTTATACCTTTTCCCTTATCTCATTATTAACTATATAATCTTCTATAAAATGATTATCCAAATAAAATAATAATTTTATTAATTAATTTAATGATATACATAAAAGTATTTTCTTATTTTTTTATGGGTACATTAGATGTTATCTCCCACTATGTTTATACATTTAAATTAAAAAAGAAACTGAGACCTCTAGGTCATCTTCAATAGCCACTGAATTATCTTTAGAAATAATCAGGTGATCATTGTGAGATATTTGATCATTATTTATTATAAATGGATTTTTTATTAAGTTATTATGATATATCATATTGGTTAAATCTTCCCCCTTCATTTTTTAATAACCCAAAATATTGGATTGATCTACCTCATTTGTCTCCACACAGGGTGAAAATAGTGTTCTTTCAAAATAGATTGACACTAAATTCATAATTTAATATTATCGAAATATACATCCTTTAATGAAATATAATTATTGTTCTCACAAACAAACCATTATAAAATATAAAATTATGAGTGGGTAATTTTTAAGCATTCCATTAATACTGGAGTTAATATGGTAGAGAATCTACATATTTTATAGATTCCATCAATTATTGAATAGGAAAAGATCAAAATGGATCCATCATAATTTATTTCAGATATTTTATATGAAATTTTTATAGGATATCCTCAACTGGATTCCCTTGTTACAAATTATCCCCAACTACATTTCCTAGCATTGTATATTAGGAAGATGTTATTAATGTGTGGAAACCCTAGCTCTAGAATCAGAGATCTAGGGGTTACTATATAACATTGCTATAATATACCAAATATCTCATCCTAAATGACTGGATGATTTTTTATTATTGGTAACCTAGATATATTCTTGAATCAAAAATTACTTTTATAAACATAAATTAGATTATTGTGAATGTAATTATTATGAATTTATTAAATCCTTTAAATATTCATTCTTCATATCCAAGGTAAAATAAAAAAATAATGGTGCCCTCAAATGATTAGTAAGTGTTTCATATAGTATATTATATCATGAGTCTATAAGTAATAATCAATATTTAAAGGTAATTAACTGAAACACATGTCATTTAATAAATAAACATAGAATGATGAATAATATGGTAAGAATAAATGATGATCAAATAATTTAATATAAATAATTACATGAACTTAAAGCTAATATATGGACATAATAACCAATAAAAAAATCACATATACATCAATAACATAACTTTTATTGAGTTAATTATTAATATTTGAAATTATGATTTTAGAAATCGTTATATCTCTATCATCAATACCTTACACCATGAAAATGTATTCTAGGGGTAGTTGTGCACTAGAAACCCAATTAATTTTATCTTTCTAATTTATCTCTTGGTAAGTATTGATGACTGAAGGGGATATATAATTTTAGTTCCCATACATCACTATATTTCCAGTGAATTGCTTGTCTGTTCAATGGTCATTATAATTCCTAAACAATATGCCTTATTAATAGATATCTGTATTAAGTAACGAATATGGATTATCACTTATTTCTTATTCAATGAAATAACATTAAATGTAAAACAACATATGTAAGAAAGGAATATAGTTTAATAAATAATATTTTCCATTATAAAAATTAATATTGATATTCAAGAGATATGTAACGATATATGATCACAACAAATTAAATATTTCAAGGTAAATATAAGGAATAAAAAATTAATCAATAATGTGACATTTGACACTTTACATATTCAAAATGATTATAAAACATTCACATAAAGAATAATTATGGTATCATTACAATATATCCAATTAGTTATATAATTAAATTTTAATTTTAATTTTAGTTTATGAATAATAAATTGATGAAAATATTGTTAAATCCTTCATGATGAAAAAAAATTTCACATTGAAGATTTCCTTTCAAACCCAAAAATTAACTTGAATATTATGAAAGGAAATTTAATAGAAAATAACCTTGTAAAAATATTGGGTAATAGTCAAATAAATTAGTGGTCATTATGGTGGGGAAATTTTTTTCTTACCAATTACATTAAAACAATAATATTCCTTTCACATTTTTAGTTAAAATTCAAAATGTACCTTGTTTGGAAAGGGAAAAGAATAGCCATTTTATACAATTTTGTAAAAATTAAAAAATGGTTGAAAATTTCATTATATAATGATTGTATAATTTTAAAAACAATATTTAAAAAATATATATTAAACCGAGATAGGTAAGAAGAAACATTTTTTATTGGAAAGACAAATAATGTTGTATTTTCATAAAATGCATTTTTTAAATAATTTTAAGTACCAAAGAGAACAAAATGGCACTATTCCATGAAAATTTAATGAATAAATAGAATAGAATAAAATTAATGGTATTTATTAGATTATGATTTAATAATTTTCCTTGATTTAAATTCAAGAAAAATCAATCTGAAATTAAAAAATATTGAAGCATATACAATTACGGCTATGGTAACATTGGAATCATAACCCTCATGAGTGAAATTTCATAAAAATGAAAAATTAAATACCCTGAAATAAATATGTTTTTGATATACCATATCAAGGGTCTGTATAAAAACCTCATAAAAATAAATAGGTGTAAATACAAAATATAGATCAATGAAGTGGAAATTGAGACCAAATATAGTACAGATATAATAACATTTAAATGACAATTACCCAATGACATTATTATTTGTATCATGTGTCTCAACATAAAACATGTTTTAATACAATATAAAATAATCAAAATTCATTATTAACTTAATATTATTATATCAAAGGCAGTGAATAAGTAATATAACCCAACGAAAAAGAGTTAAGTTTGAAAACACTTACAATGTTGTAACGTTCAAGTCAATTAACCTTTGATGAAATAATTTTATAAAAAAATATATCATGAAGTATTAATGATTCATGATATAAAATTTAAGAATTCATAATATAAACCAAATAAAAAATGGTGCATAACATTTAAATATAAATCAATGATAGAAAATTGAGATGAAATCCTTTACCTTAGGTCTACCTTTTCCCATGAATTTTTATCTTTATGAATAATAATATTATGATAATTATTTACATAATAAATAACCTTTTTCAATTTTATTATTAATTTTTATTTTATTTTATTACATGTTATATTTATTTATTTAAATAATTAATTTTATGTCCTATGTTTCTACAATATTCTGTTCATATATCCAAAATAGCAAGGGTAGGTTGAATATGGTATACGAAATCATTATTAATGAATATATAGAATAATAATGATGAGAAAATTACCATTTTTATACATCAAGTTTACTTTTAATAATAACAATTAATGGTGGTTTTGAAAAAATAACTATGCTACAAACATGAAGATGGTTGATCATACGTATTCATGAGCAGTGTTTACATTTTTCAAAGATCATAGTAAATAGAATTGAAGCCCTATTTTACCTTTAATTTTTTTAATAATATCATAATCATTATATTATTTATTTAACATTAAACTTTAATAATTTATGCGGTGATAAAAAATGAATCACTCTTATTTGTGGATGTGGTAGTCCATATGTACGCAAGAACGATGTTATAGTTTTTTAGTGAATGGAATGGAAATTAAATAAAATGGTATATTATCATTTAAAAATGATAAATATTTTGTGAATATTATACAAATATATATTTGTTTATTTGATGATTAAATATATCAGTATAACCATTTAAATAAAATGAGTTATTGAAAATGAATTACAATGGTTTGCGAGGTGGCATTCCATCTTACACAGCAATGTTGGTTTTGATTCCCATTTAATGGTAGAGGATATTGGCATAAGGTTTCAAATTAACAGAAAAAAAATTTTAGTATAGGTAATATACTAATTTAATTATATCATAATGTTCCAATACATTTTGAACTAGGTTGCATAAGAAATAAAAGAAAGATGAACGGTTAAGAATGATACTTATTCTTCAGAAATACATTATATTTTTGAACCAAATGACTTCATAAAATGGTTTTATAATTTAAAAATTACTATAAGAAGTGGTTATTTAATTAATGAATGTATTCAGGTAGGTATTTTCCTAAACAAATGTCTCTTTAATTGTGGAGAAGAGATGATAGGGGTTTCCCTTTTATAAGTAAGGGGGGATCACTTTTGGTACTTCTTAAATAATAAATTACAATAAGGTCATATTAAAATCAAACAAATAAATTTGGAAAGGTATTAAAAAAATATAGGATAAAGCTGAGATATGGAAAATCAGTGATATTTATAAAAGTCTAAAATAGAAAACAAACAATTATCTCTTGGTTTAGCCATTGGTAAACCCTCTTTAACCTTAACAATGCTAAAAACATTTTCAAAATGAAATGGATATAATTTTTTTTATGATAACAATGGGATAAAATGGAAAAATATATTAATTATAGACCATTTTTCATCTTCATTATCCTCTTGATTTTTTGGATGTTTCAAATAATTTATGTAAATATTTTTCAATATAAAATATCGTTTATGTCATTTTTGATACCATTCATTTAATTTGACATTAAAAATATAAAGATAAAAATGAATTTTGAAAAAAAAAATCCATTTACCCATCAATATTAAATCATTATTAACTGTGAAATTATTTTGAAGCAAGACCAAATCACAAATAAATTACTTTTAATGCTTTTAAAATATTTTATCTTTAGTTTTCATGTGTTTGAACGAGCATTGTGTTGGAGTTTTATATGTGTTTATGGTAACTATATAATAACGAAAAAATGAAACAAAAAAAATTATGAAGATAATTTAATTATATAGATAATAACCTTTAATATTTATTCACCACTTATTTTAATCCCCATGTATTCATATAAGATACATTTAATGAAAAAGATTGACATTTTGTCTTTTTTATTGCTGAAATTATTATTTAGGCCATTTTGGTGAAATGTTTTCCTTAAATAATTTAATAATTTGTATATGGTGTTAATGTTTTAAATAAAATCATCAATTAAGAATAAATACTAAAAATATTGGCTTTATTACTTAGTTTTATCTGAGTTTAATCCGAATTGACCTTTTAACATGGTGGGGGATTTTTGTTACTATTTTTACTATTCAATATGATCGAAAATCAGATTGTTTTGGTAAAATAACATAAATTACTATAATTCAAAATATTTACTCAATTTTACAAAATTAAATTCATATATGTTTCATGTATTCATTTTATAATAATCCCATAATGCGTGACAAAAGATGGTTTTTATGAAATTTAATTTTCAAGAAAGAGATGATCATATATTAACACTAAGACTAGAAATAACCCTTAAATATTATTAATATAGTTATAAATAAAATATAAAAATTTAATTTAATTCATTACTCTGTATGTGTTTTTTTAATTAATTAAAAAGGAGGAACATTATACATGTAAAAAATAGTTCTCTAAAAATGAATTTTTAAGCATTAAAATATAATTATAACAATATATAAAATAAATATTATTAAAATTAAATTTATAAGAATAAATATTACTAAATATTAATTATTTTACTTTGACATAAAATCAAAATAATAATTGGACATTTAAATTACTTATTTTATTTAAAATAAATGGGAGTTCTACAAATTGTATTAATATTCACTATTAACTAAAAAATAAATCCTTTTAGAAAAATTCAAAAAAATTACCCCACAATAATTTTGAAATTATAATTTCTAAAATTAAGTTCATTTTTTATAATACACCTTATAAAAAATATGTGTTAATTATATTACTTCCTCAAAAAAACAATATGAATATTATTCATGAAAAATATAATTTTGATGATGTAAATCCATAACTAAAAATTGACTCTTTAGTTACAGATATATTTAAATAAACTAAAATATTTATACATAAATATGAATTTATTGTTATTATTATTTATATATCCAATTAAAAGATATGTTATAATGATCGTGTTTTAATAATATATTTCACGTGTCTTTTAATCTCAGTGTTATGTGTCATATTTTCTATAAAACATAATGTTCTGATTTTAAAATATTTTGGTGTTACATTCTCTCCAGCTTCAATAAAATCCATCTTTATAATTTTAAATTTTTCTCATAAATCAAGGGTTTGTAATTTAAATATTCAATTTTTTAGAAACCCATGTCGTAAATGGGTTAATAAATCTTACTCTTACACATAGGGAAACATAATGAAAATGGCCATATAGAATAAATATTTGTATTTCAAAATATGAGAATAATAAAAGGATGTTAAAGCTAGAAATGGAGGAGAACAATATCATCAAAGGAATAATATAGAGTGATCAAGAACATGTTTAGTAGAAATTTAATGACCAAAATCCCCTAAATCTATGATGGGTTATGTAAGAATCTACTCATTATAAATTATTTTAATATGATAACATTTTTATTTTGGTATTCTATTCCTATAGTTGATAAATTACATTACCATCAAGACAGTGAACATACTGGTATATAATTACTTGATACATTTCTATTTCATAAGAACAATTTCATACTTTGGTTGTTCTTAGATCATTTTCAACATCATATTTTACCCTAATAAATGAATATCCAAATTGATTTTTCATACTTGAGTCCCTAAAATTAACATTTAAGGGATTCTAGGATCCACAAATGAGTGATAATTCTTTTGTTATGTCTCAATATATTTAATAAAACTAAAAAAGTCCTAATAAGTTTTCTAATAAATTAAATTAATCGTTAAATAATCTACAATAACACAAAAAGATGAATTTAAACCATTCCCAAATTATTTATTCGTAAAATCATTTATGTAAAAAATAAAATTAACTAGGATATAATTTAGAAAAAACGTAGGAATTACACCATGTACCCCTTTAATTGGGGGTTTATACCTCATAGCAATTCCCAATGCGATGTGTTGTCACCTGGTATTTTATTATCCTTTTATAAAACAACATTAATGCAATTCATATAGTGTTCCCAAAAATATGATGAAGATCCTCAAAGTAATATTTTTCATTAAATCATTTTTTAAACAAAATCTTTTTCTATATGACTTATTTTTTTACAAAATCATATCATCTTAATTAACAATTGTTACCTTAATATAAAAGTCACATTGACCCAAAATGATAAAAAATAACTTTAAAATTATTCCCAAAAAATATAAAATCATCATTTAATAGATTTATTTTTTACTATAACACAAGTTACATATAATGGTTATATATTACTAAAAAATATATTAAAATTAAATTAACGTAGCCAAGTTACTTCAATCACATAAAACATCAGAAGGGGTACATATGTCTTCAAAATTATAATAATTTATACAATTATTAACCCATGATGGTACCTGAAACTAATAAGATAGCCTCATCTAAATCATAATATTAGTGTCTCAGCTAAATTTCCACATATTTTTTCATATGTTTAAGTTCGCTAATATATTTTTTCTTAAAATTTTTTCTCAATTTTTCTATTATAATTTCAATGATACCAACAATAAAACCCCAAAATCCAATGAACTATATCAGGTTGTTACTTTATTAAAATAGTATATGATATAATTTATCACAGCATAAATTACCAAATAGTTCATTAGTCTTGGTAAACTAGATATATAACTTAATCTCACATTACATTTGAAAACATAAATTTAAACATTGTAAAGTAAATATTACCCATCCTTGAAACCATTTAACGATTAATACTTCAAATCCCAAGTAATGGAATATAAAATTAGGGTTTGCTGAGATGCTGAGTACGGGATACGTATAGTGGAAGTTATCATCGATCAATAGGGAATAATAAATATATAGTGGTAAATAACAATAAAATCATGTCATTTAAGAAATAACTCGAGAATAAAGAATAATATAGTAAGAATATATAATGATAAAAAAAATTATATTCAATGAAATTAAATCAACATTAAGATAATACATGGATATCATACTTAAAAAATAATAATATGGACATCAATAACAGAATTTAAAATTAAATAAATTCTTAATATTGGACATAATGATTTCAAACATCATTATAAATATTCTATCATGACCTTGGAATAATCTAGTTTAATAAATATTTATGTATGTTCCATAAAACCATTTATTTCTACCGTGTCAATTTATCTCACGATACCATTTGATTCATTGAGGGGATATATAATTATATGCCCAACCGATTAATGCACATCCAATTCATTCCTCATATATCAAATGATCTAATTTATTTATTAATATTATTCCATCTCGATAAATATCTATATTGATTAAGGAATTTTATTTATTGACAATTCCCCAATCAATCAAATAACATACTCAGTATGAACATAATTTTCCCACCATCATAAAAGAGACAAGAAGATTCATTTTAATCCATTTTTTAAATTGTACAACATGGGTAATAAAAAATTTAATAAATCATATTATAATAAAAAAACATTCTTTAAAACATTTTTATAAAACATTAATATATAATAAAATGAATTTTCGATAGAAAATAGAAATACAGTTTCCAATTCATATATAACATTTTCTTAATCTTTTTATATAGCAACGAGAATAAAAAGGTGCCTTTACTTGAAAAATTAATTAATAGCCAACTTATTATAAAATTAAATAGTTTTCTATATGATATTCAAATAGTATCCTTCAATGTAAATTTAAGTATAAAGAACCCCGATTGAAATGTGATTGAATTATAAACCCTTACCTTTTTTCTAACTTTGGAATCAGAAAACCATGAAATATATAACTTAAATTGAAACATTAAAGGACAAATATATAAATATATTCATTATATAACATTTCAAGGGGTGGTATATGAACCTCATAAAAATAAATAGGTTTATAATACAAAATATGTCTCAAAGGAATAAATATTAAGATGAATCCTCTTATAAAGATCATGCCATTGAAGTACGAATTAATCAATGAATTGATTATGAGAATAAAATATAAATCTAAATAAAAAATTGTAAATAAAAAATAAAATTAAAAAATTAATTACACATGTAATATTAGAAAATCAAAGCCAATGAAGATGTAATATAACACAATGAAAATGAATTGAGATATGAAACACTTAATTTAATATTCCATGTATTTATAAAACAGTAATTTCTCATATCTATTAATATTTCTGAATAAGGTATTAATTTCCCACTAAATGGGATGCTTTTTCAATTAGTGTACATGACACGCAACAACAACTTTATCTAAAAATGTATGTTGCACACAACCTTAATTTATATCAAAACCTAATACAATAGTAACATAATTATTTTAAATGTTAGATAACGCCAAGATATTGTATTGGCAGGAAGGAACAAAAATAACAACATTATGATTACACACGTTTTTTAAATGTTTTTTTATTTAGCCAATAAATTTTAGTGTCTTAAAAAAGAATGAATTCGATTTGAATACTAAAATACTCTAATATTTTTAAAAGCATCTTTTACCACCTTTCGATGGTGAACTCTTTTTAATTATAGTTTTTTCCACTTTTATATTTGTTATTTGAAAAAATGAAATTATTATTTTTATGTTAGACATCAATATTTACAATGGATGAAATTTTGGTATTTTTCTGATAACATTCATATTTTTATGAATAGTGAAAAATAATGCATTTTAACTCAAAACTGCATTTTCATCTAATTTATTTATATGTTTAGATTGTACTTTTAATTTTTTTAAAGTATAATTGTATCATTTTTTTATCATTTAATCCAATTTTTTTAATTGGATATAATGCCACTTTTAAATTGGACATAAACCCATGCCAATCTTTAGATAGTTTTTACTTCGTAAAAACCTGCTCTATCGTTTTGACAACTTAAATTAATTTTAAATTAATTTTTGAAAATTATATATTTTTAAATTGGAAAAATGGATTACATATTTGGAATCATAAGGTCCAAATTGTGTATATAATTAACTTTCATTTTTGAACATTAAGAATATTAACTTGAGTAATTATTTTTATTCACCATGGTTTAAGTGTAAATATGGTAAATATGGGTAAAAAATAATATTATAATAATATAAAAAACACAAACACAATTAGAAATCCAATTTATGATATATTTCCTACTATGGAAGTCTTTAGGTCGATTTTAGTACCCCATAGTGCCACATGGGTGTGATAATGGGATGTTATAAAAATTAATTTAAAGTAAAGGTAAATATAATAAAAATATGTATGTTTTAATAAAACTATTTTAATATAGGGTTATATAAATGACACCTTCGATTATAAATTGTAATTATAAATATAATAAGATTTCATACATAATGGTATTTAATTTATATTTTTTATACATTAAATTAATAAAATTGATTATGGCACAAAGATGATGTAGTGATTAACTTATTAAAGAGAGACTTAAATAAATGAGATTATTAATATTAAAATAAATTTAATATGAACATTTTGATGCCATAAAATAATTTTTTGGATTAAATTGACTTGTGATGGATTATTTAATTCCTTTTTTCAAAGTATTGAAGTTTTTATGACTTTATCAAAAATAATTTTCTAAATAGTGTCAAAATTGACATGAATGAGTTTTTAAAACAAAGAATGTCTAATTAAATGATATAATTATCCAAAATATATAATATTTATCAAACTGACTTACATAATGTTAAAAAAATTTAGTAATGATCCACTTCTATTTCTCTTTGCATTTTTTAGTAACTATTGTAACCATATCTTATGAAAATACAATAAGACATTGTAAGAGTTAATGTGTTTAACTAAGTGATAAAGCTAAAGGATAAGGTTATTTTTGTGACTAAAAATTGTATAAATCCTATTGATTGAAGGGATTTAAATGAATAATCATCTTATTCTATGAATTTACCACTATTAAAATATTATAATTGAAGAAATAAATTCATAGTAAAATAATATTTCAAGACCTTCCTCAAGTGCCCCTCTTCCCTCTAATAAAATTCCACCACATATACCCACTTACTCACAACTATAAATCCCCTTGGATCTTCCAAAATCAGGTAAAATAACCTCCAAAATCCCTATTGTACTTCTAGGGGATTTAAATTTTGACTAAGCAAATTGATGAAATCCTTTTGGCTCAAATAAAAAGCTATAACCTGATTTAGTGGTAACGTCTTCTCTCAAGTTATTTTCTTTTATTTTCATTGTTCACTACCTATGCTATGTTTATTATATGTTTAAATAAGAACATCAGTATCCTAAAAATACTAGGATTTTTTTATGATAAGTATTTGAACTGCAAATACACACACCTATATCTAATGGATTTGAAGATGTTGTTTCTGTGTACGATGAACTACTGCCTCAGAAAATAATTATTGTTCAATTTTCTACAGCCACCCCTCATGGGGAAAATTATGATGGAAATTTATTTATATACGATATATATTATATTTATATTTTCACTTTTATTAATATTGTTTTATTTATAACATACCTCCATTCTTTCCATATTGTGTAAATATGATAATTTCATTTGAGGATGTGTGGACTACCTCCCCCTCAAAATGATACGACTCATTCATGCCATACATGGAACGTATAGAGGATGTAACTAATGAACCTATGTAACATATATAAAATATATATTAATATATAAGGATAAAATATTTATTTATCATTTATTTTTCATTCCATTAATATATCAAAAAATTAAAGTAGTGTTCATGTGTACGTACAACATACCGTCTCCTTGAACGGTGCATTTCATTTCTTATCTCCAAATGTAATAGACTATTATAAATACCTATTTTATTTATATATATTATATTTAGATAATTAATATCATTATATAGATGATTAAATTTTTACTAAATGGAAAATTTACATCAAAACATGTTCATTTTCAACTGAAGTACTGAATATCGAAAAAATTACTAATAGAAACTTGAATAATAATGTGATTGTTATCATAAGGTAATCAATTATATGAAAGGAATAAAAACATTAAAATGTTTTAAAAAGTATAAATTAGCTTATTTTATTATTCATGAAGAACGAGGAACATACATGACGATTTGGACTCAATGTTAGGGAACTTCTTAACCCAATTTTCATTCATTGGGTTGATCTTCTTCTTATTGACTATGTCGTTCTATGATTATGTGAGAAATGAATTTTCATATCTTCTCATGTATTTATATATTATTTATGGGGATTTATATTGAATACATATAATTGATCTACTGTATTTACAAAATGATCTTTGTAACGGAATTTCTAAACTCAATTTCTACTCATTTGGTTATACAAATACTTCATTAGTATTATTATGACTAGAATATGTGTTGAAGCACTGTTTATTTATTTATGCTTTAATTTTTCAATACCATTTCGTGAAAATAATTTTCTAAAAATTATCATCCCAATGATAAATTCATACACCATTTATATGAACTATTTTAAGGAAATCTTAACCCAATCTCCATTCATTGAGTTAAATATCTACGTTATTGGTTTTGTTCTTCCAATAATATAATCGAATGCCCTATGATTGTTTTACACATAATATCCACTTATATTTTTTATATTTATATTTAACACACACAATTAGTTCATTTATTTATCCTTAATCAAATTATATGATCTTTGTAATAGGCTATGTCTCAATATACTTTCATTGAGTCATATCTTGACATTGTGAACCTTTAATATCAAATAAAGTGTATATAAAAACCTTTTGACATGTCATATCAGGAATTACTATATTATCATGATATTTAAATTGTTTTTTAATGATATTTTTTAATAATTTTTATTGAAGTATTTTCTCACGCCGTAAGGTACTCTTTAACAAAAATATCATATTAAATATTCTAAAGATTTATTCTTCTAAATCCTTCTCATTAATTTCCATGATTTCAAAATGGTTTTAAGGATTTATTTTTATGAAAATATTTGTTTTTAAATTTTATTTCTAGATCTTATTTTATATGTTTTAAAGTGGTATGTGACACTTTCTTTCAAAAATCACTTTTTTAAAAGTTTTAATTGTTTTTTTAAATTGTTTGAATATTTCTGTATCTTGAAATTATTTCTTCTAATTGATGATTTAAATTTGGATTATTTCAATATTTTTTGTGTTATGATTATGTAATTTTAATTTTTAATTTGTTGGGTGGTTACATGATAAACCAAATATGGGAGGTTCTAGGATAATCCTAGGACAGTTGGGCCCATGATATCTCTCTAATGCATTTTGTAACCTGACAGAGGTAAATGTTAAGGTTTCTCCAATGAGATTTAGGGAATATACATTGATTGGTATTCCAAGATTTACCATGAAGTTTACTACCTATATAGCTATGAATGAAATAGTGTAAGTATGTTATGGATTCTACAAGTTACCATTATGATTTATTATATCAATGATTTATTCATATATCTTTTGATCTCATGAGGTTTGTCAAATAGCTTATGTTTTATAATTAAAAAGTATGATTAATTTATTTGTATGTATTTATGATCTAATGTTTTCTTACCATATTTTATATCTCTTTCTGAGATTTTTATTCTCATGACTTTTTATGAAATGTATTTCACATGTTGTAAGGAAGGGTAAGATAAGGGAATAATTCAAGAAGATTTTTATCAAGAAATGAATTACAATTTTATTTGAGGAGTTTTTTTATTTTTTAAAACAAATTAGACTGAGTAGAAGTGTCTACATTGTAATATTTTAGATTTAATGTAATAGTAATGGACTAATTCTCTAAAACTATAAACCTGAAAAGATACATAATGTGAAATAAATTAAAATTATTGACTTAACTCAGGAATAAATAATTTATAAGGATCGAACCTTACTGTTGGTATCAGAGGATGGTTCAGACATCTTTGGAGATTATGATTTTTTTCCTAAGGATTATGTATATCATCATGTGTTTATAATTTTATGCAATATCATATGTTCAATTTCATAGAAACCCCTCTGGAAGATTTATGATCTGGAATATTAAAATGACTAATGGGATTTTTTAAGACATTCACCTTTCAGTAAATTATGGTTTATTAATTTTTGGGATGCAAAATGCAAGGTATGAGATAACCTTTGAGGATGAAATATGTTAAGGTTATTTTTGGGTATTCTATCTCTTATTTGGGAATGTTAAAAAATTATATAGTTTTTTAAAGTGGAAAACACGCAGACCATGTGACAAACCATCATGTCGGACAATGCTATGGGAATCAAAACCACAACCAAAGTGCGAATAGAATTTATCACCTACCACCAGACTACGTGATGTCCCTACTTAGTATGAAATATTATTTTTAGTTCAATGATTTTATATATCCTGAAAGAGTTTATTTCGGGAAATTATGTTTTATTAAATGGATATCCTTAGTATAAGTAAATTATTTGGTGATGAAGTGATAAATGTTATTTTGGAAGGAATTTTTTATTTTGGGAACACTATTTGCATAAGGAAAATAGAATACAATGGTATTTTATTTGAGTAATAATGGTTGAATTTTATTTTCAATGAATCTATGTTTTTATTGTGGTCATATAATGATTTGGGTTATTTTTTGAACTGATTGACCTATCATGGAGAATATTTTATTAGGTTAATTACTTTTTGTATCAGAATTTAAGAGTAGTCGTTTATATATGGAGATAAATGTTAAGATTTATTGTGGAAGACTGTGTGATTAAATCCTTCTAAATTTTGGTTTTCAATATTATTTTGGATTACTTTTATAAATTTTATTTATAATTGTTTGTTTAATATTCTTTGTTGAACTTTGGGTTTTGTTTATTGAATCTTGGTGATTAAAAGTAGTATTTATTTGTATAAAGGATTATTCTTTTTTGGGATTATATAATATTTTACTAACCATTTAGGTTTTTGATAATTTCTAAAGTCACGGGAAATATATAGTTCATCTTTTGTGGATTATGTTATTATCTAGAAGTTTATTTTAGCATATAAGGTGTTAACAAGTCATCTTTAATACTAAACATTTATAAAAAAGATGAGTTTTGGTAGATATTTATTAAAGTGAAACTCTACATGACAAGTAGCTATGTTTCGTTATGATCATATTCTATGTTATTAAATAATTCCTTAATATTATGAAAAGTATATTAAAATAATTTTTTTCATTTTCTTTTCATAGTATGAAATAAATGACTTCTTAACCCATCACAAGTTTGTGGTTTTTTAGTTGTTAGCTTTCTCCTAATCATGTTTTCTATCGCACTCCATCAAAAATTGACACTTAGTTTTTCTTCCATATACATATTTTCAAACATGTAATCCATGTTTGTGTTATCTTTAGTGACCTTTGTACTTCTAACTATTTATTTTAAATTTATAGTTTTCTTGAATCTTTTTTTGATGCGGAATTTTAAATTATCGAACTGAATTTTAAAATTGTGAGGATGCAATTTCTAAATGGGGGAATGATGTATCATCCCATATATTTACAGAATAATAATTTTTCCTATCTATTAATATTTATGAAATTTATATTAATTTCATGTTAAAGGGGATACATTTTCTGATAGCTTACTCATCACTCAACAATGGGTTTCTCTGAAATCCTACATTACACACAACTTTTAGTTAAACCACAAAATAATATAACAATAACATTTTTTTAATGTTAGTTAACGCCTCAAAATTGTATTGGTTTTTAAGAACATAACAAACAAAAATATGATTGTACACATTGTTTAAATGTTCTTATATTTATCTAATAAATTTTAGAGGCTTAAAATATGAATGAATCAAATTTTAAGCATAAAATATTCAATATTTTTTAACCATGTTTCACCACATTTTGATATTGAACCCTTTTCAAATAATTTTTTTATAACTTTTATTTGTTATATGTGATTTATTAGAAATTTTCTATAGAAGTGAGATGTAAAAATTTAATATGGATTCAATTTTGGTATATTTTTATGAAAATTCACATTTTTAAGAATAGTGAGAAATATTGTTTTTTAATTAAAAAATGATTTATCAACTAATTTATTTATATAGATATATTTTCATTTTAATTGGTTTAAAAAAGTAATTGTTTTATATTATTATAATTTAATCTAATTTTGGTAATTTGATTTAATTTCCCTTTTAATGTGCAGATAAACACATGCCAATCTTTTGATAGTTTTTACTTCATAAAACCCCGCTCTTTAGTTTTGACTATGGGAATTAATTTTAAATTAGTATTTGAAAATTATTTGTTATGTATTTGGAAAAATGTATTCCATGTTTTTAATTAGAAGTTATAAATTTTATAAATATGTACCTTTTATTTTCAGACATTAAGAATAGTAAATTTAGTTATTATTTATATTTACCATGGTTCAAGGGTAAATCTTATAAATAAGGGTAAAAAATAATATTATAATGATATAAAACTACCCTAACACGTGTAATTATCCTATTTTATAACATATTTCCAACCATGGTCATCCTTGGGTATATTTTTGAACCCCATGGAGCCACTTTTGTGCGATAATGTTGTGATATAAGAATTAATTTAAAGTAAAGATAAATATAATATAAACATGTAACTTTTACAAAAAAAATTAAATATAGGGTTATATAACTGATATATTAAACTAAAATTATAAATTAAAAAGATAAAAATGTTTACTACATCATGTTATTTTATTTATAGTTTTTATCCCTTAAATAAATAAATTTATTTATGACACAATGATGATGTAGTGATTTCTATATTAATAGAAGATTCAAATAAATGAATTTATAACTATTGAAATTAATTTAAATTGAATATACTGATTACATAGATGAAATTTTGGATTAAATGGAAATTTTAGGGATTATTTAACGCATTTTATTCTATGTAATCAAGTTTTTATGACTTTAACAAAAAATAATTACCAAATAATGTCCAAATTGACATAAATGAGTTTTTTAAACAAAAACTATTTTATTAAATGACATAATTTTTAAAAATATAATATTCATCCATGTGAATTATATAATGTTAAAATATCATTCATGATCAAATTTTCAGTCTATAGGAATTTTATAGTAACCATGGTAACCTTATATTATTAAAATACATGAAGACATGGTAAGAGTTAATGTTTTCAACTAACAGTTAAAGTGAAAATTCATGGTTATTTTATGACCTAAAAATCAATAAAACCTATTATATGGGATTATTTAGATCCATCCTAATATTTTACTCAAAATATGTCACTTTGGAACTATAATGAATTGAAAATCAATTTATATTAAAATATTATTTCAAGACTTTCCAAATGTGCCCCTCCTCCTTCTTATAAAATTCCACCACATCTATCCACTTACTAAAACCTCTAAATCACCTTATAACATCTAAAATCATCTCAAATAATCTCACAACATCAATCCCTTACAAAAATATTCATTAATAATTTTATAAGGAAATTCAAGAATGCCTTTTGGCTCAAATCAGAAGAAGTTACTCGATTTAGAGGTAACATCTTCTTTCACGTTCCTTTTGTTTATTTTATTTATTCACTCCATATGATATTCATATTCAATGTTTAAACAAAACAATTATCCTCATTATAATATGTTGTTTTTATGAGAATTATACTAACTACACATGCATACAACTCTATCTAATTGACATGAACATTCTATTTCGGTGTACGGTGGACTACAGTCTCATGAATGAATCCTTATTCAATTTTCACCTACCACCACTCATGGTGGACATTATGAAGGAAATTTATTAATATATTTTATATTTTATATTTATATTATCTCAATTCTTCTGTAATTTTTATTTAAAACTTACCTTTTTTATTTCCATAATGTGTAAATATGATAATTTCATCTGAGGAAGTGTGGACTACTGCCCCCTTAAAGGGATATGACTCGTTCATGCCATACTTGGAATGTATAACGGATGGAATTAATTAAAATACATAAAATATATTACATATATATAAAAATGGAATTGTAAAATACTTATATATCATTTATTTCTTATTCATTTAAAAAGACAAAGAAATAAAAGTAGTGTTCATGCGTAAGTACGGCCTACCGTCTCTATGAACGGTGCATTTCATTTCTTATCTCAACATGTTATTGAATATTATAAATACATATATACTGAATATATATGATAGCTATATTATTAATATAATTATTTATGTTATTTAATTTTGACTACATTGACAATTTACATCAAAATAAGTTCATTTTCGACTCAAGTACCAAATATCAAAAAAATTACCAATATGAAAATGAATAATTTTTTGATTTTTATAAAAATGTAACAAGTGATATAAAATTAATAATAAACATGAAAAAATTTAAAAAACAAGTATAACATAAATTATTTTTATTATTCAGGAAGTACAAGGAATATACATGATGATTTGGACTTAAGGTAAGGGAACATCTTAACACAATTTCCATTATTTGGGTTGGCCTTTTAATTCCGGAAAATTACATTCCATGATTATGTGAGAAATTAATTTGGATATATTATCTTGTATTTATATTGATTTATGGATATTTATTGTTAATACACATGAGAGATCTATTTTATTAATAATATTATCTTTGTAAGTTAATTTAAAACCACAATGTATACTCATTGGGTTTTATGCATACTTCGTTGATTATATTATGACATGATTATGTGTGTAATGGCAATTTATTTATTTATGTTTTAATTTAAACTTCACATTGTGTAGATATACTATTTTTACAAATAATCACCCCATTGATAAATTCTTACGTCAGTTATAAGAACTTTGTAAGGGAAATATTAAATCATCCTCCATTCACTGAGTTAAATATCCATGTCACTGGTTTCATTTTTCCAATAATATATGTAAACGGCCTATGATTCTTTTACACTTAATATCCAATTTTATTGGGTTTATTTTTATTTTTCACACATTATTATTTTATTCGTTTATACTTAATCTAATGAAGTGGTAATAGAAATGGACTACGTCTCAATCTCCTTTCATTGAGGAATATATTGATAATGTGCACCTTTAATATCCTATAAGGTGTATATACAATAATTTTGACATGTTATATCTTTAATAACTATATTATCATCATATTTAACGTTTTTTAATGTTATTCAATAATTTTTTTATTCAAGTATTATCTCAAGTGGTAAGGGACACTTTAAATAAAATATCTTTTTCAATGATTTGATGATTTATTATTAAAAATATTTACTATTAATTTCCATGTTTTCAAAATGTTTTTAAAGATTTTAATTATGGACATCTATGTTATAAAATTTTAATTATAAAATTTCTTTTAAATGTTTCAATATATTGTGGGACACTTTGATTTAAAAATATATTTATTAAATGTTTTAAATTGTTTTGAAAATGGATTAAATATTTCTATATATTTAATTTGTTTCATGAGATTGATTGGTGAAATGTGGGTGGTTTCAATATTTTTTGAGTTTGGAATATGTAATGATACTTGTCAATTTGACTAGTGGTAACATGATAAACCCAATATGTGTGGTTTTGTTATAAACCAAAGGTGAGTGATCCTGTGATGTCTATCCAATTCCATGAGTTACTTGATGGAGGTAAAGATTATGGATCCTCCTAAAAGATTTTAGGAATATAATATGATGGGTATTCATGACATAACCCTGATGTTTACTCCATATGTAGCTGTTAAAGATAAAATTTATGTATCTTATGGATTCTACATGATTCTTTTATGATTTATGATATCTATGAGTTATTCCTAAATCTTATGATTTCATGAGTCTTGTTAAAGAGCTTATGTTTTACGGGTAAAAAGTTTGATTTTATTGATTTGTTTTTATTTATTGAATAATGTATTCTCTCCATATTTTTTTATCCCTTATTTTGATTTTTATTCTAGTCCAATGCTTTTGTGAAATTTTTTTCATAGGGTATATGAAAGGGTGATAGAAAGGAATAATTAAATAAGATTTTTATTAAGTAATTAATTCTATATTTATTTAATCATATTTATTATTGTGAAAAAATATGATAGAGTATAAGTTTATACATTGAAATATTTGCAATGTGATGTAATTGTTATGGCCTAGTTATCTAAAACACTAAACCTTAAAATATCCTAAATGTGAAATAAAGTCATATTATTTACTCAACACAAGATTTAATAATTTTTTAGGTTTGTTCCATAAACTTAATATTATGTAAATTTCAAGTCAAATTTCCATTGATTAAGTATTTGAATTGAAATTTAAAATAACATAATTTACTACGGATTCATTATATAACAGATATGATTGAATTATATATTCCATATATAATAAATTCATGCATAACATTAAAATATTCCTCATTAAAGGAAAATTAAGATGACATCTCATACCTCAAGTTTGACATTTCACATGCATTCTTTACCTTCCTAGATAATAAAATTATTTTAATTATTTATCTATATAATAATATTTTTAAATTTTATTATTCCATTATTTTTATTTTTTACCATGTAATATTTCAATACATAGTTAATTATATTCACATGAAATATTTTTATGATATTTAATTCATATGTCCAAAATGGCATTGGTATGTTAAATATGCTGCATGAGTTCATTATTAAATTAGATAAATAAGAATAATCATTAAATTATCATCATTTTTATACAAAAACTTTTTTTTTAAAATAATAATCAAATATGTTTTAAAAAATGAACTATGTTACAATAACGATGTTGGTAGGTCATATGTACACAACAGTAATGTTTCCATTTTTCAATGACCATTATTTAATGAATTTATGTATTATTTTATCTTTTTAAAATGAAAATAATATCATAAATTCCATATTATTTATATAAATACATTTATACATAATTTATGTGGTATTAAAAGGTAAATCATATCTTTTATAGAGGTGTAAGTCCATACGTATGCATTAATGATGTTATCATTTTTCAGTTAATATAATGGTAACAAATTGTATGATATATTATATTTCAAAAATTATTAATATTTCAATAATATATATATATATATATTAAATCCATAAATTCAACTGTCCATATGAGAAGGTGATTGAAAATGAATAAACTATTCATAATGTGGTAGTCTTCCGTACACAGGAAAGATGGGTTTGTTTTCCATTTGATTGAAGTTGAAATTTATATAATGCGTGAAACTAACATTAAAAAATATTTCGATATTTATGATACTATTTTTTTTAATAATATAATAATTTAATAATATTTAACATATGTGTAAGAATATATAATTGAAAAATTATCAGTTAAGATTGATAAAACTTCTTTAGACAACCTATGAAGGTTTACACAAAAATACATTCCTAGTAGGGTTTTATAATAAATCAAATACCTATAAGAATTTTTAAGGGAAGTATGGAACGTATTTTGATATGAATTTTCTAAATAAATTGTTAATTATGTGTAGATAGTTGTGGATAGGGGTTTAACTTTATAAGTTAGAGGAGGGGCACTTTAGGTACTTCTTAAAGTATTAAACTATAATATAGTAAAATTTATTTAACAAACTCCTAGATGGATATGTAATAAAATTTGGGATAATATATGGTTGATATATGTCTATAAAAGAGGATTTATAAAAGTTTAAATATAAAACTAACCCTTGTCTCTTGGTTTAACACCTGATAAACACACTTTAACCATAAATGTGGTAACAAGTTTTTCAGACTGAAAGGGTTACATTTTTACATATAAGATAGAAATTTGGTAATAAGTGGAATTTTTATGACATTTTAAACCATAGATAATCCTAATTTTACTCTCTCATTATTTTTAGTATTTTTTAATAATTTAATAAAATATTATTTAACATAAAATATCCTTTTCCCATTGTTGATACTATTCAATTAATTTTACATTAATGTGATTAATATAATATTAAATTTATAATATAATCTATTTAAAAATAAATAATACCTCATTATTGACAATGAAAATAGTATTCATCCATAAATAATCCCAAATACATTACTTTTAATTTTTTTTAAATCATTTACCTTGATTTTTCCAATATTTGCACAAGCATTTTGTCAACATTGTATAATTGTTTAATGTTACAATATAATCCATAAAAATTAAAAATAAAATACCATCCTAAAATTTATTTTATTATACTGAAAATAAACTTTAATATTATTTAACTGCTAATTTTTATCCATATGTCATCATATAAGATATATTTAAAAGAATGATAGTGACATTTTGTCTTTTTCATTGCATAAATTATTATATAGGTCGGTTTCACAGAATCTTGTCTGATTAATTATTTAATATAGATACTAAGTTCATTAGTGTAAAAATAAATTCATTTAATTTTAATTTATATGAAAAATAGTGGCCTTATAACTTAGTTATAAATTATCTTATCCCGTCAAAACCATTTATAGTGGGGAATTTGTTATTACTTGATCTATTGTTCATAACTACCAAAACGAACTCATAATTATTAAAAAATATAAATTATTAAAATTAAAAATATTAAATTGATTTTAGAATTATAGCACCTTTAAGTGGAAAACATATTTTAAAATAACCCCGCAAAGAGTGATGAAAAGTTTTTCTTCATGAAAAAACTTTTTTCATGAAAGAGATTATATTATATTAACTATATAACTAAAACTAACCATTATAAAAAATTCATATGTATATATATATATGTAATATAGACATTTATTTTAAATAACTTATCATTGTAGGATATTTTAATTTATTGAAATGTTGAGACGCAATGTACATGAAAATATTTTTAAAAAATGTTTTTTTGAGCCTAAAAATAAACTTACACAAAAATATCATATAAATATAATTAAAGTTTAGTATATTAGATTAAATCCAAATAAATAACACTTTTTTACATTTAAATATATTTTAAATCTTAATAGGACTTTTATATTAATCAATATATTTAAAAGAAATTAGGGTTTTACAAAAAATGATATTTTTCACTATTAATTAAACGTCAATCATTATAGAGAAATCCCAAAATTTCACCTTAAGTAAATTTTTACATTATTACTTCAAAACATAAGTTCATTTTATATAATTATATTTTTCAAATTATTATAAATTAATTATATTATTTTAACATTGAAATCAATAAAAACATATTTAATGAAAAATATATTTTTGAATCATGTGAAGACTTATCTAAAAATTGATTCCAAATATACAATTATATTTTCATCATATAAATTAATTGTAAATAATTTTCAAATACTAGTTATTCCTATTTATATATCCTATTAAAAAACTAGGTTATAACGATTGTATTTGAATAATATATTTTTGGGGCCATTTTAGCTCAGTGTTGTATGTCGTATAAGCTATCAAACGTAATATTCATTTAAAATATTACTATTTTACATAATGTTTCTATGTACTCAATTATATATATAACATTAAAGTATAGATATGTAATTTATATATATAAATGTAGAAAATAAATCATAGGTGGTTTTTTCATATATATATTCTTCCAATATATTATTCTCACTCATCTATGAGAACCCTTCCTAATTTGGACAATAAATTATCAGGAAAATGATCCATTTATCCTACATTTAATGATTGTGTAATCATAAATCATTAATATTTATATGTATATGTATATATAATATGAGATAATATCAATGGGATTGTCATTGAAATTCATAATTGTATGGGCTTTCAAATTCATAGTTTATGTATTTTTTGGGCCCATCGAAAATATACGCAAAATGTATTATATAATAGAAACTACTAAAAAATTATATAATAATATTTGGGAATCATGGTATATAAAATATGGACCCATGTATGGCTACTACTTATTTAGTGTAAGAGAATTAGCAATCTTTTTCTATTTTGAATTCTCTACCAGACCATTCTTTTTGGCTTCTACCTTCCTTCGGCTCAAAGTAAAAAATAACTTATTTTAGTTTTTTCCAATGTGAGTTTGTAAATTTTGATATTTATGATGGCTTTTTTATACATCACTAGCTGCATTTAAGTTTTACTTCCACCACAACACACTTTCCTTCATTTCTTTTTGGTAATATGCTTCCCCATTTTCATACCTATCTCCAACCCAAACAACTAGTTCCTTCAATGATTATATCTGATAATAAGATATCTATGATTTATAATAATATGATTAAATCATAGTTTTATCATAAATTGATTTTAGTGTGATAATTTCATCATTAATATTATCATATCCCATATCATCATTTACCATAACATTTAGAAAACATTAAACTATATTTCCATACATAGATCTATAAATTGGGCTATAAATTGCCTCTATGGGAATCAAAAATGAATAAAATGATAATAGAATATATTATTTTGATATTATATTAGAATAAATCCTCCAAAAAATATATAGTCATTTACTTGCACATTATATGCTCTTGTTTATTATATCATAGATGTGTCAACCATAATAACCCAAGTTGGTAGTTCACAATATGTATAGAAATTAAACATCAATTATATACCCAAGGCAATATAGGTATCCTAACTATTCATTTATAATTTTTTAATACAAAAGGTGCTATGAATGTTTCCCCAAAAATGGAATTATTGAATTTCTAATGGGATTAGAAATTCAAATGTCTTAATTTAGGAAAAAATACACCCCTACAAGATGATAAATAGTTGCAATAAATTGAATAAAGATTTAATATAGGAGAATTAAAATATTTATTGATACATTTTTTACAACAATCACCTTATTAAAGTAATATATACATCACAATGAAAATGATGTCATGCCAGTATATGAATCGTTTACAAGAATAAATTGACCAGTCATCCCCATTGAGAGGAAACAAAATAATAATTAAGGGTTTATTTTATTATAAAACCAGTAACATAATATATCGTATTTATTATATTTAAATAAAACTAAAATGTAAGTCCCAAACCATTATATACATTTTGGTATTATGTATGATAATAAGGATTTCTCATTTCTTCATGAATTCTAAAGAAGGTGTTAAAACACACTTCAAATTTGATATTGTTTCTTAAATGAGGTACACTCCATAGATAATTTTGAGTTTATATTATAAATTATTTTACAAATAAATTAATCCTTACAACATAACCCCTTGTGGTTATAGGTCTATGAATCTAATTAAACATATTCCCAAAAATGGGCACCCCAAAATTTTAATATTTGTCCCAAAAACCAATTTATACTTACCTGTATAATTGAATCTATTTATAAGGGAATTTTTACCTTTCAATATCATGGATGAAATTAGTGGTATTATGTATTTATATATATACGTATGTATGTATGTATATATATATATATCTATGTGTGTGTGTGTGTGTCTGGGAGGACTATAAATTCCATAAATTCCTACTTCCTTGAGTTTTTTTTGATTTTTTTTAGAGTATTTATTATCCAATATACTAATATCTTTTCATTAATGATATTAATATTTGGTGTAATTCATATTACACATGATATATGATGTCTAATAAAGTGAATCACTGATATATAATCATGAAATTTAAATTTTATCTTCCTCCCACATTGGGACCTTAGGAAAACATTATACGGTCATATTATTTCATAGTGGTAAATATGTGTTGTAGTGAGAAATATAATGTTATGTAGTGACATGTTATCTAATAGTGTAAAATTATAATAGTTACATATTATTACCTATAAAATATCAAAAATCTAAGGCCTTGAATAGTGAAATTATTCTAGATTTATTTCACTGATCATTGCATAGATTTTTGGCTCTCCCATATCAATAGGAGTAATATCTAAAGAATGATATTATATTTCTATAAATAATAGAGTATGTCATTTATTATATTTTAAAAACAGGAAAATTTTCTTATAAAAAAAATTATAACATAGAAAGTAAAATCATTTAATTTTGGAAAATTAAAATTTATGTTTTGTCATCCATGGTTGATCACCCACCTTTTCTCAGCCCTCTTCAATAAATACATAGTAGGATAGGTATCTACTATGAAATACATTAAATTATCCACATCATATGGTGTAAACTTAGTGACAATTTTGAGTATAATCAAAATGATTCACTAAGGTTACTATAGTTCCTCTTATGTGGTGGTCTAACTATTTATAGGGTGAGGGGATATAATTTTTAAGAAACCTTATTTCCAAATAGAAACATGCACCCAAGTACTTGCTTTTCCAAAATTATATTTCACTATCAAATTAAAATAATTTATTATTTAGGATTCATATATAGTTCATTAAATATTAATGATTCTATACAATTATTCAAATATGTCAAAAAAATTTAAAAACAATTATATATAGGAAAAGTTGTGTTCCCAATTAAAGGTTGTGTTTACACACTACTCAAGTTTGACCACTCTCCCAAATCAGAGATAAGTGGTTGAAGATACTATTCATATAAATAGACCCTTAATATTACATATTTAATATATAATACATATATTAATAATTCATTGAATGGGATGAATAGAAACTATATGATTTCTTTGTAAAATATCTGTAAACTCCCACATGTGATTTTGGATAAAAACCTATTGAATGGGGTAGAAAATAGTAAATTTGAGTTATCCAAAGGATACATAAATAATATCATCATAAAAGAATACCTCACACATGTATTAAATCAATATTTTTTAGGACACTATTTGATGAAAATTTCAAGGTAAAATTAGGGAAAGGACATTGGATCCATGGACCATTCATTATAAGGGTATTTCTCCCAAAACATATATAACCCTATGGTATTTATACAATAAGATCATATAAATTTCCAAATCCCTTTCATTTTCTGAAATTCACTTCTATTTCACTAAGGATTCAATTTTACCTAGGTCCTAGCCCACATAAGATGGATCTTCCCAACCCATTTCTTCTTCAAAAAGACTTTTATGATCATTAAATTTTTTAAATTCATATATATTAAATTTTTTAAATTCATATATAGAAAATTATGCACCTTTTTTTTAATAAGGATCTTTCATCATGAGGAAAATATAGAATACCTTATTTCTATGAATGATAGAAAATATATTATGGAAATTTTATGTACTACTAGGATTATTTTCCTATAATAATCCCCATACTTTTAGCTAATATATAGGTATACTCATTTAAAGTAGTTTTTTAATTGGGTATCTTTCTTTGTGGAACATACAATATTTTTGACTTAATATATTTCTTATACTCTTATTATTTAGGGTTTCAATATTAGATTTTTCTATACACAACTGATTTTGGGATTCATTATTTCATATAAATCAAAAAATATATATCAATATAATTACTAAAAATTATTTATAATGGTTTTTTCTGGCATATGTCCCTACTAATGTGATTCCTATGAAGAACATTATAACTACATATCATATTACCTTAAAATGTATGATATTTTCTTCATTGTCATGTGACCATAATAGGTATGACACGTTGGTCCTTATTACAAAACCTCAAAATTAATAACATCGATCCTCCCTGTATATCCAAAAATGTCATGAATCTATGGTCCCTATCATATGAACACAAACTATATAGTGAATCATATCAAGAACACAATGTAAAATTATGTGATAAACCCAAATTATATGTATTTAAACACCATTTTACTCCTTTTCTCTACTCCAAAATATACATGTATTGTTTTTTAGTGATGAAAAATACACATTTTCATATGATTTTATATTTTTAAATTGATCATAATAGGTTTTTATTTCCCCTAAAGAGGATATATAGAATGATATATATTGGATCAATCCTAACACCATGGAATAGTTTACATCATTATGAAATTAAATTCATTCCTTCTTGGTTTTATACATTATATTTCTCTAGTATTGTATATAAAATATATCCTAAATAAATTATAACAGTTTTTACAAAAGAATGGGATAATAAAATTATTATTATTTTGGTTATTTTTTGTTTCATAGTGTAAATAAATCAATTTTACCGTTGGTAACTAGTATTGTTAGACAAATTGATTTTATGAATGTGATTTAATCTATAAATGAGTCTTAAACTATATAACAATCCCTTATATGTGATGATTTAGACTCCCATTTTCATGGTTTTGGAATACTCACTCTAAATACATATGATTTTATCTCTTTCCCCTAAGATATATAAATAAAAATAACTTAGCATAGGGGTAATATTGCAAAAAATAAGTGTTATTATCAATAGTGTTTTCTATATCATAATGTTCGGGAAGTATTATACTCTTGTGAGTTTCATAACCTTCATTAGTATAATTAGTTTCATTGAAATAAATATCTTTATTAGTGATGTAATTACATTCAATGTCTCTAATATTTTAATTGTCTTCAGCCACATAAGTGAAATATGTGTTTATAATGTTCCCAAAAGATTCAATATCATTATTAGTTTTAGTATTATCAGTGTCATAAATGTTATTAGTTTTTCCATAACCAACTATTTATTTTATATTATTAGTGTTATATGTATAATTATTGTCATTAGTATTTTTAGGGTCCTTTTTTATAAAAATTCATGAGTTTCATTGGAATCATAAATATTTTATATGTGATTAGTGTCATCAATGTTTTCAGTTTTTTTATTGTGGTTAGCTTGATGAGTTTCCACAATATCATAGATAGAATCCATATAATTTTTATCATATTTTCTATTGATTTTATTAATATCACCATTGAATTAAATATCTTTTATGTCATTTGTTTCATTGGTTTCATTAGTTCCTTCAATTTCTCTAGCATTATGAGTATCTTTAGTGGAATCATTTTCATTAATTTCAAAAGTATCATTATTTTTATAATTTCTATTAGGATATCATGTGTTATAAATGTAATCAATTTAATAATTTTCATTAAATTAATAATAATTTTCAATATTGTGTGTGTAATTAGTGTCAATAAAGGATTATATTTAATCAATTTTATTGGTGTCTTTACTATTATTAATAACACTATTTTTATCAGTGACATTTGTTTCATTACATTGTTATTATTTTTTGTAAAATTAGTGTATTCAATTTCCTGACTGATAGGAGTGAAACTGGATTCTTTAATTTCATATGATTCTTTATGGGTATAAGTATTATCAATTTCACGAGTTTCATAAGAATTGAAAGTTTCAATGGTTTCATATGTATTTTTATTGTATTAAGGTGCATTAATTTCATCAGATCCATCAGTTTCATCAAAATAATTAATATTATGAGTTTTATTAATATATTTTTTGTCATTGGTGTGGTCATCCTCATCAATTCCATTAGTGTCATAAGTTTCTTGACTATAGTGAATGTTATTATTGGCTCTAATGTCAATAGTTTCATTAAAGACATTAGTATATTCATTTTTATTATTGTCACATCGTAGATGTTGTTAATGGAATCTATATCATTAATGTTCTCAACAGATTTATATTCATAACTGTATTGATCATAGTTGGTTTTTCATATCCTTTGTATTGTTACTATCATTTGTATCATTATTTTCACCATTTTTATTTTTTTAATCTATGTCATTAGTTCGATAAGTTCCATTGGTTTCATCATTTTTGTCAATATAATTACTATTATGAGTATTATTAGTGTTGTTATTACTATAAATATTATTAGTCCTATTAGTGTCCTTAGATTTGTATGTTTTTTTAAGATTATTAGTTTGATGACTGTTATGAGTTATATTAATATTATCAATATCTCTAGTTTCATTACATTCATTTGTGTCTCCAGTGTCATTATGGTCATGAGTGTCTATACTATTGTTAAGTTAATTAGTTACATTTCTATTTCTAGTGTTGTTAATGTTTTCAGATTAATCAATTTCATTAGTTTATTCAATATAGACAATGTAATCATTTCCTTTAGTTTAATAAATATCATGACATTTAATAGTGTTAGAAGTGTAATTAATGTGTATATATCCTTAGATTAATGATCATAATTTTTATAAACATTATCATAAATGGTGGTGAAATATCCATTATGTTTAGTGTCATTGGTGTCATCGTTATCATTAGTGTCATCTGTGTAGAGAATTTAATTATTGTCTCTGGTGTCATTAGTTTTATTATTTTAATTATTATCATCAGTGTCATTAATGTGAAATGTTTTATTTTTATATTCAATTCTATAAGTGTCTCTAATATCAATAATGTAGAGACCCGAAACCTGACGTACATGGACTTTACATTACTTTTGCGGAATACTTAGTACATAACAAAAACACACACACAAGGATCGTAATAGTTTAGTGTCTTTGGAAACTCGGAATAAAATCTTCTAATCGTGGTGAAAGATCTTCAACATCTCCCATAAAGATCTTCCTTTTTTTTACCTAAAACCTTTCTTTATATCCTGGGGAAAAGAAAACATAAAAGGGTGAGCTCAAATGCTCAGTAAGGGTAAACAAAAGAAATATCAATCACATCGTATTCATAAGAACATAACATTTTGGAAATCATAACCTGCCAAAGAGAGCATAATTTCATAACATGGGATAAATCATGGAAGTGAAATGTAATCACAATAATCATAACTTAAAACATGAAACTTTGTGGCATTCACACATAATCATAGAGAATCATTTCTTGTTAGTCAAGACTCATTGCCAAGACTATCTTAGTGGACAAAGTCCCTTTCTGAATCGAGTAACCCTCGTTTCAGTCATGTTTCACTGAACCGGTATAACCTACTGTTCCAGCCCTGTCTATCTCACGAGATATAAAATCTTTACCCAATGCATTGGAGGGATATATAGGTCCCACCCATCTTATAATGAATCCTTTCTTATGTGTGCCACATAATCATAAAACATACATCATAGCATAACCCATGTAATAAAAATGGGATTCTTAAACAACATGACATCATAAAACAATTCATATAAGATAAAGGAATTCATAAAAATGTTTCCATCACAACATAATCAAATCCATGTAATAATAGGGATAAAAACAGAACCCTTTTATTATCTTAGATGGAAAATAATTTTGATAAAATACTTGAACTTCATTCTTGAGGAAAATATCCTTTCTACTTCAAAAATACATTTCCTTTCTTAACATGTCATACAATTTTAAACCAAAAGAAGTTGATTAAAAATAAACTTGAAAGCTTGTAAAGGAATCTTCTTGGAAATACTGTTTTAAAAATCCATTCTTTCCGTATAAGTTAAAAAAACATTCTTCGTACTTTTGTCGGAAAAGTCAAAAAGTACCTCGTACGAAAAACGACAAAAGATTCCTTTCATACATATTACTAAAAACTCACCGAAGGGTAAAAATGGATTTAAAAAATTTTAGCTGGATGGAAATAATATTACATATTTATGAAACATGGATGTGGATGATAAAATACACCCCAGTAAATACTTACGAATAAACAATCTCGAATAAAAATGAGATTGTGATATTTCCCTTACCTTAGGTCCGACTTGCTTTGTAAGTGTCCGAAACTCCTGTATAATGATTTAAATCATGTTATTGACTTATTCCATAATCATATTCATTGTTATGATATCATATATGTTTCACTTATGACATTATATTACCCGTTCTTTTGTAAATTCCATGTTAAAGAAGCGTTTTGGGTAAAATCGTTTCATTTATCGTAGGTGTTTTGACTTGTTGTTCTTGACATTATTATTACTTATATCATGATTTACTTACTTCCAGAATATAAAATATGATTTATATATCATATATATTCAGTATATATATATATAATAGATAGATAAATGAAATGAAAAACACCGTTCATGGAGACGGTAGTCCGTACGCACGCATGAATGTTGTTTTCGTTTGCTTATTGAAGTGAATGGAATTATGTAGATGACATACATATAAATTTTCATAAATCCAGTATCATTATTATGTCATATATTTCATTAGTACTTATTATATATACTTTATAATCATTCATGAATGGTTAATCATTGAGAATGAATCTCATCGCGTCGTGGAGACGGTAGTCCGTACGTACGCACGAGCAATGATATCGTTCCCATGGTCGTGGAATTTTGTTGAAGTGTATGTAGACTATTTCAGTATAAATATCACTTTATAATAATCTTATATAGTTACTCATTACACCATTATACCCATCCTATTAAGGTGGTGGTGGAAAATAGATTACACCACGGCGTGGAGACGGTATTCCGTACGTACGCACGCGCGGTGGTTTCATTTTTCCGTAGGATGGATAGAAGGTGGATTAGAGTTGTTTCATATTTATAATAACATATCATTATATAAGAAATACTGATGTTATTACTTTATCATGAAACAACTAAAGAAGAAGAAGTTTGAAGAAGAAAGAAATTGAAAAGATCGGTAATGGATATTACCTCTTCTTTGAAACGCCTCTTTGAATCCTCCACTTAGGGAACTAATATTGGTCTTTGAAGAAGACCTGGACCTCTAGGATTATTCTAGGGAAGTGGAGAAGGGATTTTGGCAGGGTTTGGCCGAGCTTGAGGGCTCAAATTGTTGTGAGGAGAAGGGGGAGGAGGTGTCCTTTTATAAGGGAGGAGAGGGGCACCTTAGGAATATCTCAAAATATTATTTTATATTAAAGTCAAAATCGGTTTATAATGGTTCCAAAGGGTCTTATTTCGAAGATAATGTGGGGAAGGGTCTAAATCCTATCAACCAATAGGATTTAGACAAGTTTAGGTTATTATTTTAACCTTATCAATTAGATTTAACTCTAAGTTAAATAATTGAACTTTTACCGTGTCTTTTTGTTTTCTTACACTATATGGTAAATAAACTTACTATATCAAGCCAAAAGAACCCCAAGTTGTTTATTATTAATATATATAATCATATCTAAGTCATTTGGCCGAACCTTAGATTTTTAGGAATAAAATAACAATTAATAATATAATATTTGATTTATAAACTATTTTGTGTCAATTTTGACACTATTTGATATATGATTTTTTTGAAAGTCATAACAGAATTATATGTTCGAACCAAGTTGATTAAATCAACACTAATATATCATAGTAACCTAGAAAATTAGTGGAATTCATAAAAAGTCTCAAATTACATTCATTTGAGCATTTATAACATCAATTATGTTAATATTTCCTTAAAAGGGTAATTACTGCATCATTGTTGTGTCATAAATAAATTAATTTATCTAAAGTCTAAAAATTATAAATAAAATATCATTATGTAGGAAATCTTTTTAGATTTCTAATTAATATTTATAGTCGAATTTATCTTATGTATTACCCCATATTAAAAATGTTTTAGTTATTAAACTTTGATTTTAACTATTTTAACTATTCATTAAATAAAATAATATTAAATGTCATAATCTAATCCAAGTGGACCTAAATGGTCATATTATATTCATAAGGTTGTTTTTGGTCGAATTACACTTATCCAATAGAATTAGGACATGTGTTAGGGTAATAGTAATATCATATTTACCCTTAGTTACCCTATTTACTATTAACCGTGGTAAATAAAGTAAAAAGTTACTATTCACCGAAAATTATTTTCATCTCATTGAACCACATTTTACTTATTGACATCAACCGTGTCTCTCGGATTTTTGAAATTCCATTCACAGAAGCGGTAAAATTAATTTTTATGAAAAATTCAGTTTTTTTAACTACCACTTAGTAGTTTCACTATTCATAAAAAATTGATGTTTTTCAGAACAATGCCAAAATTTCATCCTAAGCTATATTTCATATTCCGAATTCAAAAATGAAATCTATTTTACCAAATTCATAACATATAAGTTGCATTAATTAATTTTATAATTAAATCCCGCTGTTAAAATAAATAGCGTGTTTTTAAGAAACAATATCTATCAAAAGATTGACACTTGATTATGTCTGGTTTAAATGTAAAATTACATCCAATGACCAACATTGTATTAAATTGTAAAAATATATTCTAAATATACTTTAAAACAACTCAAATTAATAATTTATCACTATTAATTATTTTGATTAAAAAAGTTGTTTTTAATTATAATTTAGTAATTTTCATTATTCATCAGAATATGAAAGTTATCCGAAAAGTACCAAAATTTCACCTTAGGCTAATTTCGATACTCAGAATCCAAAAATGAAATCCATTTTGAAATATAAAATTGAAAAAATTTCAAAAAGTGGTTATTACTATTCATAACGGCTAGTTTTAATAACATTTTAAGAGCATATCGTTGTTTAGTGAAACTCGTTATTGCGTACTACACACGCTATCAAGGAAGGTCGCGATTGCGTGTAATGCAAGGCAAGTCAAGGATGTGTGTTGTGAAAGCTCCTTTTGGTGTAGCGTACAACACAAGACATTAGTGAAATAAAAAGAATATTTTTCATAAAATCTCGGACTGTTACATTCTACCCCCCTTAAAATGAATTTCGCCCTCGAAATTCGTCGGGGTTATAAATGGTTTACTATTCGAAAGTTTCTTTAATAGAAACCCACATCGTAAAAAGGAATACCAAAACTTGGCTTTAAAAACTAAAGTATGAAATGTAACGATTACCCAAATAAACTAATCGCTGGGTTTCCACATAGGTAAAAATATGGATATGGAAGAAAAATCTAACCATCATGTTCTGATGGAGAGTGGTAGAGAACATGGCTATGGAAAATCCAAAAATCACAAATCCATAAATTTGTGACGATCTAATGTACCATCTGATTAATCAGATATAAGAGCACTAGGACAACATTTTTGGTTTTCAAGATCGTTTCCCTAAAGTTGAAGAATTTGAATTAGAATAAATACTTACTTTATTTTGGTACAATCTCACTGTAGTTCATGCCTTGAACAATTTCCACTTCATCTCTTAAATAAATGAAGTTGAATTTGTTATTCGTGAAGTGTTAGCAGATCATGTGATAGAATGATGGGTCATTCCATCTGTCTCAAACAAAAGGTTAGCAAAAATTATATACATAAGTTGATCTATAGTGAGATTAATCATATATGGTTCCTAAAATGGACTTATACTTCACATATCATACTGCTTAATATAATAAAACTAGTTTCTACTAAACAGGGACTTCTTGTAGGCCAGTGGTAGGCGATAAAGGCCAGTCGCACTTCGGTTGTGGGTTCGATTCCCATAGCCTTGTCCGACACGATGGGCTGTCGCCCGTCCTGCAGGTTGTCCTTTTTCTAAAACTACATTACTATAACATCACATCAATAATATCGAAAAAAAAACTTCTATCCTTAAACAATACTAACTTATGTCCAACATAATCCATTCTAATCTTTAGGCTTATCCATAATACTGCAGTCCACTCTCATAATATAGTGAAAACAATTACCAGAGATTTAATACCATCGTTGATCCCCATAAGATATGTCTTGTTGGTCACATTCTAAACATTCAAAGTCCTTAATCATGTATTCTCTTGAATACCTTAGTGAAAACATGAATGTAGTTTAAAGTTAACACTTTCCACATACCAAAATCCTCAAATTTCTTTATAATCAAACCATGATATCACTTAGTCCTTATATCAATCATGAGCTCATGAATACTGTCAAACATTTCATTTTCTCCTTATACCTTCATTATGCGCATAACATCTACTTTCCAAAATATTTGAATCACTTTTCATGGTTACCGGTACCTTAAAATTATTGAAAACCACGATAGACCAATACATAAATATTTCAATACACCATAAAATTACCTTAACAACATTATTCTAGAATAAACACTTCAGTCCATCCACTTCAATGATTATCCTGGAATATGTCCTTCCTTGATTTAGAAGTAACTTTTTAGGTCAGGGCATTGAGTTGGGTAATACCCATGTTCTCCGCAAATAAGACATTGAACTCCATAACACTTTGTCACTCTATGACCCTTTTCTCCACACAGATAACATCGGTCCCTCCATTTGAGGTATTCCTCAAAGTTCTTCTTCCCTTCTTTAGAAATCTCAATCTTACTTTCTTTATGCTCCTCAACATGCGAACATGAATAATAGTTTATCTTCCTCTTCTTTGATGAATTAGGAATACCACTAAATATCACCTTGTTAATCATATATCGCGATGACTGATTATTCATAATCACAATATCTTTCTCTCTAGGAATTACACAATTTTGTTGCTCAAAGTCACCAATTTGTCCATTGGATTCAATGTTAACCAAATTCCTTCCGGTTACCTCCATTAACTAAAACACAAAAAGAATCTTGTGAGAGGTAAAAATAATTCTAGGGAAAACAAAATAGTAAAGGGGGAGTACCCTTAATATCTAACATCTTAGGTTAAATTATAAGATCCTTACCATAGTTCTAGGACTATATCCTATACGTATACTTATCCTTAGGGACATCCCTAGACATAGCTTAGAAATATCTCTAGGGATCTCACTAACGTTTTCGCATCCTAGTTTCCAAAGGTTGTCTAAACCTTTCCTCTGATACCAACTGTAGAGACCCGAAGCCTGACGTACATGGACTTTACATTACTTTCTCGTAATACTTAGTACATAACAAAAACACACACACAAGGATCATAATAGTTTAGTGTCTTTGGAAACTCGGAATAAAATCTTCTAATCGTGGTGAATGATCTTCAACATCTCCCATAAAGATCTTCCTTTTTTTACCTAAAACCATTCTTTATATCCTGGGGAAAAGAAAACATAAAAGGGTGAGCTCAAATTCTCAGTAAGGTTAAACAAAAGAAATATCAATCACATCGTATTCATAAGAACATAACATTTTGGAAATCATAACCTGCAAAAGAGAGCATAATTTCATAACATGGGATAAATCATGGCAGTGAAATGTAATCACAATAATCATAACTTAAAACATGAAACTTTGTGGCATTCACACATAATCATAGAGAATCATTTCTTGTTAGTCAAGACTCATTTCCAAGACTATCTTAGTGGACAAAGTCCCTTTCTGAATCGAGTAACCCTCGTTTCAGTCCTGTTTCACTGAACCGGTATAACCTACCGTTCCAGCCCTGTCTATCTCACGAGATATAAAATCTTTACCCAATGCATTGGAGGGAGATATAGGTCCCACCCATATTATAATGAATCCTTTCTTATGTGTGCCACATAATCATAAAACATACATCATAGCATAACCCATGTAATAAAAATGGGATTCTTAAACAACATGACATCATAAAACAATTCATATAAGATAAAGGAATTCATAAAAATGTTTCCATCACAACATAATCAAATCCATGTAATAATAGGGATAAAAACAGAACCCTTTTATTATCTTAGATGGAAAATAATTTTGATAAAATACTTGAACTTCATTCTTGAGGAAAATATCCTTTCTACTTCAAAAATACTTTTCCTTCCTTAACATGTCATACAATTTTAAACCAAAAGAAGTTGATTAAAAATAAACTTGAAAGCTTGTAAAGGAAGCTTCTTGGAAATATTGTTTTAAAAATCCATTCTTTCCGTATAACCTAAAAAAAACATTCTTCGTACTTTTGTCGGAAAAGTCAAAAAGTACCTCGTACGAAAAACGACAAAAGATTCCTTTCATACATATTACTAAAAACTCACCGAAAGGTAAAAATGGATTTAAAAAATTGTAGGTGGATGGAAATAATATTACATATTTATGAAACATGGATGTGGATGATAAAATACACCCCAGTAAATACTTACGAATAAACAATCTCGGATAAAAATGAGATTGTGATATTTCCCTTACCTTAGGTCCGACTTGCTTTGTAAGTGTCCGAACCTCCTGTATAATGATTTAAATCATGTTATTTACTTATTCCATAATCATATTCATTGTTATGATATCATATATGTTTCACTTATGACATTATATTACCCGTTCTTTTTTAAATTCCATGTTAAAGAAGCGTTTTGGGTAAAATCGTTTCATTTATCGTAGGTGTTTTGACTTGTTGTTCTTGACATTATTATTACTTATATCATGATTTACTTACTTCCAGAATATAAAATATGATTTATATATCATATATATTCAGTATATATATATATATATATAATAGATAGATAAATGAAATGAAAAACACCGTTCATGGAGACGGTAGTCCGTACGTACGCATGAACGCTGTTTTCGTTTCCTTATTGAAGTGAATGGAATTAAGTAGATGACATATATATAAATTTACATAAATCCAGTATCATTATTATGTCATATATTTCATTATTACTTATTATATATACTTTATAATCATTCATGAATGGTTAATCATTGAGAATGAATCTCATCGCGTCGTGGAGACGGTAGTCCGTACGTACGCACGAGCGATGATATCGTTCCCATGGTCGTGGAATTTTTTTGAAGTGTATGTAGACTATTTCAGTATCAATATCACTTTATAATAATCATATATAGTTACTCATTACACCATTATACCCATCCTATTAAGGTGGTGGTGGAAAATAGATTACACCACGGCGTGGAGACGGTATTCCGTACGTACGCACGCGTGGTGATTTCATTTTTCCGTAGGATGGATAGAAGGTGAATTATATTTGTTTCATATTTATAATAACATATCATTATATAAGAAATACTGATGTTATTACTTTATCATGAAACAACTAAAGAAGAAGAAGTTTGAAGAAGAAAGAAATTGAAAAGATCGGTAATGGATATTACCTCTTCTTTGAAACGCCTCTTTGAATCCTCCACTTAGGGAACTAAGATTGGTCTTTGAAGAAGACCAGGACCTCTAGGATTATTCTAGGGAAGTGGAGAAGGGATTTTGGCAGGGGTTGGCCGAGCTTGAGTGCTCAAATTGTTGTGAGGAGAAGGGGAGGAGGTGTCCTTTTATAAGGGAGGAGAGGGGCACCTTAGGAATATCTCAAAATATTATTTTATATTAAAGTCAAAATCGGTTTATAATGGTTCCAAAGGGTCTTATTTCGAAGATAATGTGGGGAAGGGTCGAAATCCTATCAACCAATAGGATTTAGACAAGTTTAGGTTATTATTTTAACCATATCAATTAGATTTAACTCTAAGTTAAATAATTTAACTTTTACCGTGTCTTTTTGTTTTCTTACACTATATGGTAAATAAACTTACTATATCAAGCCAAAAGAACCCCAAGTTGTTTATTATTAATATATATAATCTTATCTAAGTCATTTGGCCGAACCTTAGATTTTTAGGAATAAAATAACAATTAATAATATAATATTTGATTTAAAAACTATTTTGTGTCAATTTTGACACTATTTGATATATGATTTTTGTGAAAGTCATAACAGAATTATATGTTCGAACCAAGTTGATTAAATCAACACTAATATATCATAGTAACCTAGAAAATTAGTGTAATTCATAAAAAGTCTCAAATTACATTCATTTGAGCATTTATAACATCAATTATGTTAATATTTCCTTAAAAGGGTAATTACTGCATCATCGTTGTGTCATAAATAAATTAATTTATTTAAAGTATAAAAATTATAAATAAAATATTATTATGTATGAAATCTTTTTAGCTTTCTAATTAATATTTATAGTCGAATTTATCTTATGTATAACCCCATATTAAAAATGTTTTAGTTATTAAACATTGATTTTAACTATTCATTAAATAAAATAATATTAAATGTCATAATCTAATCCAAGTGGACCTAAATGGTCATATTATATTCATAAGGTTGTTTTTGGTCGAATTACACTTATCCAATAGAATTAGGACATGTGTTAGGGTAATAGTAATATCATATTTACCCTTAGTTACCCTATTTACTATTAACCGTGGTAAATAAAGTAAAAAGTTACTATTCACCAAAAATTATTTTCATCTCATTGAACCACATTTTACTTACTGACATCAACCGTGTCTCTCGGATTTTTGAAATTCCATTCACAGAAGCGGTAAAATTAAGTTTAATGAAAAATTCAGTTTTTTTAACTACCACTTAGTAGTTTCACTATTCATAAAAAATTGATGTTTTTCAGAACAATGCCAAAATTTCATCCTAAGATATATTTCATATTCCGAATTCAAAAATGAAATCTATTTTACCAAATTCATAACATAGAAGTTGCATTAATTAATTTTATAATTAAATCCCGCTGTTAAAATAAATAGCGTGTTTTTAAGAAACAATATCTATCAAAAGATTGACACTTGATTATGTCTGGTTTAAATGTGAAATTACATCCAATGACCAACATTGTATTAAATTGTAAAAATATATTCTAAATATACTTTAGAACAACTCAAATTAATAATTTATCACTATTAATTATTTTGATTAAAAAAGTTGTTTTAAATTATAATTTAGTAATTTTCACTATTCATCAGAATATGAAAGTTATCCGAAAAGTACCAAAATTTCACCTTAGGCTAATTTCGATACTCAGAATCCAAAAATGAAATCCATTTTGAAATATAAAATTTACAAAATTTCAAAAAGTGGTTATTACTATTCATAACGGCTAGTTTTAATAACATTTCAAGAGAATATCGCTGTTTAGTGAACCTCGTTATTGCGTACTACACACGCTATCGAGGAAGGTCGCGATTGCGTGTAATGCAAGGCAAGTCAAGGATGTGTGTTGTGCAAGCTCCTTTTGGTGTAGCGTACAACACAAGACATTAGTGAAATAAAAAGAATATTTTTCATAAAATCTCGGACTGTTACAAATAACCTCATTGATGTAGTCTATATATCCAGTATCATAAGTTCCATGGGTGTCACTAGTTTTATCAATGACATCACCATCATCATTTTCCATAGTTTCACCAATGGCATTAGTTATTTCAGTATAATTGGTGTTTTTGGTGTTTTTAATGATCTTATTTTCATGATTTTCATTCCTATCCCAAATATCATAATTTTTTTTCAATTTAAACCATCTCATTATTTTTGTCAGTCTCATTAATGTTGTTATTTTCATGGGAATCATCGTTAGTGGAATCCATTCCATTATATTCAGTAATGTATTCAATGTTTTCAATTTCCTGTATATAATTTGTTTTATTTGTTCCATTATTTTCATTAGTATCATGAGTATTGTAAATCTTTCATGTTCATTGAGTGGATTCAATATTTTTAGTTCTGTTAGTTTCATTAGTTTCTCCATGTTCAAATGTGTTTTCATCATTTTGGGTGTCGTTAGTGTTTCCATCATTATCAATATCATTAGTAATCTTGGTTTCATTAGGGTTATCAACATTATTTTTTTCATCAGTGTTGTTAAATTCATAATATTCATGAGTTGTACTACTATAATATGTCTAATTCATGTCATTATTGTTATCAATTTTTTAGTGTCGTGATTATTTTGAGTCTCATATGTTTTTTAATTTCAACAATATCATTAGACTAATCTATTCTATTACAGACCATAGTATCCTATGTTTCCTTAGCGTATTTAGGTACATTAAAAATCATTAATATCATCAGTGTTATGATTTTAATTAAAATAGTTAGTGTCATTATAACTAGTAGTGGAAATATAGTCTTTAGATTCATCAGAATCCATAATGATTAGTTTGAAAATTTTATTTAGTTTTGTTTGTTTATTTAGTGTTACAAATTTCATTGTTCTCTTCAGTTTCATTACTATCATCATATTTTTATGTATCCTTAGTGCCATTATTTTTTCAGACTTGTGATTTTATTTGTATTGTTAGAGTAGTTTGTGACATAATTGTTTGTAGTGTAATCAGTTTATATTTTATTGTGAGTAACATCTATGATATGAGTACTATTGTTTTTATTTCTTTTCATAGTTTTATTAATTTTATTAGTTTTTATAGTGTCACAACATTCATTAGTGTTTTAAATGTCACCAGTGTAATAATTTTCATTAATTTCATTAGTTTCATGAGAATCATCATGGTCTTTGATTCCACCAACATTATTAATTTCATCAGCATCATGAGTGTTTTTAGTTTTAGCAGTCTCATTAGGGGAATAAGTTTCATTTTTTCATAAGTTTCTAAATCATCAATATTGAATTTATTTCACCATTTCTACCATTTTTTCAAGTTTCATGAGTGTCTCGGGTGTTTTAAGAAACATCATTGAAATTTATATCATTATTTTTTTTTAGTTTCATGAGTGTCGTTTGTGTATTTTCTATTTTCAATGTTATCTGTTTCATCATTGAAATTGGATTCATGTGAAATTTCATTGTCATCGTTGTCTTAGATTTCATTAACGCCTTAAGTATTTTTAGTATTTTTAGATTCATTAATATTATTTTTTATTTTTTTATTTTATGTATTTTACTTTTATTTGTGTATTTAGTGTTTTTAGTATACTATATATAATAAATATTGTATGTTTCACTAGTGTCATCGGTGTTGTTGATGTTATCAATTCTGTGTGTTCCATTAAATTCATCAACTTCATTAGTTTTATCAATGTTTTCTTTTTTATAAGTGTTATTAGTACTATAAATTTCATATATGTTATAATTTTCACTAATATTTTTAATGGAATCGGTATTGTTAGTCATTCATTAGTTTCATTGATGTCCTTATTATCATTATGATCACCAGTATCATCCATATAAATAGTTTTGTGATTATATTCAATGGATTTAGTATTATGATTTATTTTATTTTTAGGTGTGTTATTAATGTCATTTTTATCATTTGTATCAATAGTTGTATTAGAATCATGATTATCTTCGGTGCCCTTTGTGTCAACAATATCATCAATTTAATTACAATCCATAGTTAAATTATATTTTTTAGCATGATTAATAACATATTATCATTAGTGTTATTACCGTAGTCTATATTATAAGTTTCATTAATATTTTTAATTTCATAGGTTTCACTGATATTATCAGTGTTTCCATCATTTTTAGTTATGTAAATATTGTTAGTTCCATTAGTTACATTAGTTTAATTAGTTTATCAGCTTCATTAGTGTCATTATTATATTCAGTGTTGTTATTTTCTCTAATGACATCAGTTTTTTTATATCACATATTATATGAATATATCCAATGTCTTTAACACTATTAGGGACATCAGTTTTATATGTATTCTTAGTGACATTGGTGATGGTATTGACATTAATGTTGATATTACTATATGTTTTTTGTATTTCAATCAGTTTTTTATGTTTCAAGAGTGTCATTACTTTTTATAGTTTCATTACTTTCATTTGTATTATTTTTTCCATTAGTGTCATTATTGTTGTTAGTTTCAACATTATCATCCATTTATTTGTTTTTGTTATGCTATTTAGTATCATTTGTATCATCAATGTTATTAATTTCATGAGTTTCATCAATATTGTATGTTTTCTTAACGTCTCAGTGTCATTAGTTTTAGTGTATCATTATCATTATATTTAGTTTCATTGTATCATTATTATTATAAGTACGGGACCAACTGTTATCATTTTATCGTAATAATTTTCATTTCTGTCATTAATATCATTATTAATGTTAGTATAGTAATTTTCATTAGTTTTTAAGTTTAATTTATGTAATCTATGTTGTAAATGTTTTTATTGTATATGGTTTAATTGTTTTCATCAATGTTCTCAATTTCATCATTGTCGTACATTTCATCTGTGTGGACAACTTCATGAATTTAATTAGATTCATTATTGTCCTCATTGTTATCAATGTTATGGGTGTCATCTATTTTATTTGTGTCATTAGTGTATCCCAATTCACCACTATCATTACTATGGTAAGTGTCATCAGGGTGGTGATTATCATAAATTAATCTAGTATTACACATGTTTTTATTTTTATTAATTTAATCATTATTGATAATATCAACAGTTTTATCAGTATTTTAATTATCATAATTCTCATTAGCATAATCATTATCATAATTTTCATAATTATAATATGTTTTTTTGATTTTATTAGTGTTATATGCTCTTTTTATTTCGGTAGTCACTTTAGATTCATTAGTTTTTTTTTGGGATGTTAGTGTTATTAGTTTTACTATTTTTGTCAAATTAAAAAGTTCTATTAGTGTTTAAAGGGTTCTTAATGTTTTAATTGTTATTTATTACCTTATATTATATATAGTGTTGATACTTTTTTTTATATTTTTAGTTTCATATACCCACCACCAAATCAAATTTTTATTTCATTTTTAGGAAAATTTCACTGACTAAAAATTTGCGTTAACCCTCCCAAAAACATCAATGCAAATCACCAAGAATAAAACCAAGTATAAACACATATTAATACTTTACTATATATAATTACTATATTGGTCATCCTAGTAATTCCCAAACATGTCCCTAATGTCAGTTTTTATGTATGAGACGATGTATCCCTCTAACTTGATAACAACAAAATTATTTAACACCATTAATATTTCAATATCAAATAAAGAAGGAATAAAATATAATAATATAAAAAGAGATAAAATGCATACCACATTATTTTTAATTACTATATAGTTTTCCCTAAATTTTGTGTGGGTGATTAGTTTATTTAGTGTATTTAATGTTATTAGTGAATTGAATATCATCAATTTCATTAAGGTCATTAGTATCGTCAATGTTGTTGTTCTTGAGATTATTAACACTATAATTTGTTTAAAAATATTCATTATTTTATTTGTATCCTAATTTTTAGTGATTTTAGTTCAAATAGTATCTTTACTATCATATGTTTCATGATTTTTATTTGTATCGTATATTTCATAAGTACTTTTATATTCATAAAAATTTTCAATGAAAATAATCAAATTAGTGTCATTCATGACATTGGTTTCTTAAATATAGTCAATTCCATTAATTTTTTATTTTTCTCCATGATGTTCGTGTCATCAATCTCATTATTGTCATGAGTGTTATTAGTGTGATTATTATTGTTAGTGTAATCAACATCATCAATATCAATAGTTTAATTTGTATAAATAATATTTTCACTCTCTAAAATGTCATTTTTAGTTGTAGTGTCTTTTGTATCATGTGTTTCATCGTTTCCTATTGTGTTTTATATGTCACTAGTGTCATAATTATCATTAGATTCATTACCATTATTTTTTTATGAGTGTTTATAGTGTTATTATTATTGGAAATTTCTTGAAAAATGTCAATATCATCACTGTTATCAGTTTCATTTTTTGTATTTAATATTGATAATGTCCCCAATGTCTTCAGTATCATTAATTTCATGAGTGTTTTCCTTTTTTTCTATGTCATGATTTTCGACTACATTAATAGTATTTTCAGTATCAATAGAGATTAAATAGTTCTCAATGTTTTCCATATCATTGGTGCAATGTTTACCAATATGAACATTAGTGTCTCTAATTTTTTTAATGTTTCCAATGTCATAAGTGTTTTTGGAATCGTCATTTTCATTAATGTCATTTTATATAGTGTTTGTAGTGTGTATATTATTGATAATGTTGTTATTTAAAATATTGTTTTAAGAATAATTACAATTATTAGTGTCAAGATTGTTGTGAGTGGTGTAGGTGTTTTTAGTGTTAAACTATAATCAATAATGTCATATACATTTTTTGTGTAATTATTATTGTGGTTATCATAAATGTCATTAGTAAAATTAATTTCATTTTTTCCCCTAGTATTGTTATTTAAATTAGTTTCATTAGTTTTGTTAATTTCATGTGTATGATCGGTTTTCTTAGTTTGATTGAGGTTATCAGAGTCATTGGGATCATAAATTTAATTATTGTCCCTAGAATTAGGGTTTTCATCATTATCATGGAATTTAGTTTCATCAGGGTCGTTATATTCATCGGTTTCATCATTGTAATAAGTTTCATTAGTATAGTTGGTTTCATGAGTTTCAATAGTTTCATTTGTACTTTTAATTTCATCATCATATTTAGAATCATCTGTTCCGAACTAATTTTTTTTCAATTTAATTAGTGGTGTGGGTGTCTTTTGTGTCGTTGGTGTTGTGACTGTTGTGAGTTTCATCAATTTATTTAGTGTCATAAATGTATCTGTTTTTAATCAGTGTAGGGATTATTATTAATTTCATCAGTGTAAATAGTTACATTAGTGGTTATTGCTTCATCAATGTTATAAAGGTCATAAATGTAATATTTTTAATATTTATAAAAAAAATTAGTATCTTAGGTGTCATCAATGACATTAGGGGAATAATTTTAATTATAAATGTGATTTTCATTGGTTTGTTATCTTTCATGAGATTAATTAACTTCATCAGTGTTGTTAGTGTAAAAATTTTCATCTAGTTTAAATGTTTCATTAGTTTTACCATGTTCATCAGAGTCTTTAGGGTCATTTTTATAATTAGTATCAACAACATTCTGAGTAACATCTCTATATATTAAATCCATAGTATCATTAGTGTGATCGGTATGATCAACATTACTTTTTTCATCAATTTCAATAGTTCCATACCTATCATGTATATCATGGATTTTTATCAATAGTGTAATTAGTGTCATTAATGATGTGGGTATAGAATGTGACATAATTTTCATTAATATTTTTGTTGTTGTTAGTTTTTCCACCATTTTCAATGTCAACAATATCATTTGTGTCATAAATATTTCTAGATTACAAGATTATTTAGTGTCATTATTGTTATTAGTGTCATTATCATTCATGGGATTCATCCATGTCATCTGTTTTATTAGTTTAGTTTAGGTCATGAGTGTCAATAATGATATATATATACCCTTAATTCTATCTTCATTTGAATTTTATTGATTATATCATAGTTTATAATATCAGAATGTTATTTTTTTAGTATACATAAAATTAAGGCATATTTTATTCCTTATTCAGGAATATTTTTTGTTGTAGTATATTGATATCACAACAGTTTTTTACATATATTTTATTATATAATAAGGGAATATCACAATAGGTTTGAGAAATAAATTATATGATATGACTGATAATGGAATTGATATAATAATGTTAATTGTTAGATCTCTTCAATATAAAGAGATCATTAAACATTTATGATATTCAATGAAAATAATTTAAGTGTTAAATGAATCAATGGATAAGGGGTTAAATATTTTTGGTAACCATATCCAATTTCTCAAACATTATGTAACATTTGAGTAAATTCATAAAAGACCGAGGATTTTCCTCAATGACTATATAAAGTAGGTTGAATCTATGAAATTACATCCCAATATTTTCTTTATTATTCTATGTAAATGATCTGTTATCTTTATACCATTACATTGAGGTACCAGTATATTGTGGATTTAAGGGAAATCCAATGAAATTTTAGACTGATTTTTCAACCCATGGATACTTTTATGTGATCTAAAATCACCATGTGGTTGAAGACCTCAGGCATCTCCATCATCAATGAACTAAACATTATTCACTTCAATGTATACAATGCTTTAGTTTCAAAACCTGGTTTATCTTGGTTTCTGTTTTCTTATTTCTTCCACTACTTGAATAAGTTTTAATCATTCCATATGAAAACCTTCAGTGGTATTTTACCTATAATACTTTCATACGATGTAATAAATAATTCATAAAATTAAGAATAATGGACATGGTATTTTATATTATAAAATGAAATATAATTTTCAAAACTATACCATCGAATATGATGTGGGATACTATAATCTATGATACAATCATGTAATATGATATAAGATAATATAGACTGTGATATAATACAAAACATTTAATTTAACATATTTTAATATATGGTATGTGTTGTTACAGGATATAATAAAGAAATTATTTTATATCATTTCTTATGATTGTGAATCATAAGAGGAAATAACATTGATATGAGTAGATTAGAATAGATCACCATATCATTTTTATGATTTAAGTGTTTTTGTAAAAATTAACATCCAAAACCGATTGATATTATTTCAGACAATGGTTTATATTTAAAACATTGATGATGTTGTATATTTCGACAATACCTATTTAAGTCTGATGGTTGTTGAAATTTTCTTGATATTAGAGATATAAAAATTTTACAAAATATTACACATTTCGGAACTATCTTAGTATCTAAAGAATCTATATTGGGGGAAAGGATCCATTTGTTCATTATCTTAAAGCTATTGAACATGGGTAGTGAATACCTGTTGGATAATGTTTTTATGTGATTATGAGGACCCATAATTGATTTTTAGATCATTGCAATTTATTTTTATGTCAATCTAGATATACTATTATAGTTTTAAAACTACAAAATAATTATATCTTATAGTAAGGATCACATAAAATAATTGATCTATATATCATAAGTCTAAAGAAATGAAAATGTAAAATATCATATGTGTTGTCTTCTCATATTACTTTTTGGAGCCACACATTATATTTTCAATTTTTATATAATGATATCTTGAAGTAAAATATATAATGGTTTTTATCATATTAATGGGTATTATATGGATTTCATAAGATAATTTTTCTTATGCGTATATGATAATCAAGGGGTATATACTATAATTGAATTATGTGTACAGTTAGTTATATAATTTAGTTACACTAAGTGCATGTTATGATTTAATTTCTGAAATTATGACAAATAGAAATCAAGACTTGTCTGAAATATAATAAAATGATATATATAAAAATGTAAATATTATAATGCAAGGAGACTTGAATCTGAAAATTCATTTGTGATGTTCTTTATGGATCAAACATCATTATTATACACATGATCCTGATTCATACTAAAATAAAAGGAGTGTTAGATATAGGAGAAAGTTGGGATACTAAGATGGGTTCCAAATCATATAATGAGATGTCAAGTCACAATGTCAATATGAAAAAATATAGAAAATGAAATTCAAGTGTTCCATAGAAAATTTGAAACTATAAAATGATTAAAATAATTTAAATACTATTACATGGAATGAAAAAAATCATACACAGAACCTCCATGAATTTGTTGAATGATTTTGAACTCATAGTTTATCATCATTAAATGATTCATTATATCCCACCAAGATTTAATGATAATTCCATAAAAATTATAGAGACAACTTTTAAAAAAATTGAATCTAAATGGAAAGATATATGATTAATATATGTGAATGATAACTATATGATGAAGAATGGATACATTTTTTAAACAATGAAAAATATTATAGAACAACCATATGTGATTTTTGTGTAAGGATTACGAAAAAGGGGATCATCATTCGGAGCCTTCGTGGAGGATCATATACTTATCAAGTGATATTTCATCAACGAGAATTATTTTATAGATGGAATATTGTAATTGTTTTGTTCCATCAGTTGTATTAGTTCAGGATCATACACTTTCCATAATTCATTTTGATAATAATAAGAGAACTGTGTGTGGTATAATTATCATGACACGCTGGGGACATGTTCATCGTTAGGGAATGGAACCCAGTTACCAAAATTTTTGTTTCATTATTAACTATATAATTTATATTTCATGGGATAGTTTCATATGAAAAATGATTTTAATTTGGAAAAAAAAGTTATTTCACACCCCCAGTGCATATCTCCCTTAATGTGATATAATAATTTTGTATTGAAGTTTGTTTTATCTAATTATCTTATGTTCCTGGCATAGATCAATGGAATTCTATAAATAGTAATGCCATCCCAAAATTTGATATTAAAGATTTTAACTCTTGTAAATACATTCTAGTTCCTTGTATTCTTCTTATAATTATTCATGTTCTTGATTCCATATAATATAGATTGAATTTTCTATATGAAAACTCAATATGGTTGTTGACATATAGAATAAGTATAGATAATGATTTGATAGCTTGAAATTATCATTAATATTCATTATAAAAAATTAATTTCACAGTGTTCTGGTGATGTAGAATTATGATTGATTTTTTGAAGAAGTTTCGTTGCATTTATTGTGGAAATAAAAAGGGGATAGACGAAAATCTAAAAATCCGTCCACAATAGATTGGCATTGTCAGAATTTTGGAGGATTAAATTGATACAAAATTATTTACCAACGTAAATTTTATTGGGATCAATGTTAGAGGATTTAGATAAAATATTGAATATTATAGTACAATAATGAAATATATGATATTCCTAATATCTAAATTTGGTGAAAAATAAAAACTCTTAAATATTGGGGTCTTGATACATTACCATTCATAAACATCAAACCACTCTCATTTGTTATAAAATGATAAATAGTATTATTTTTAATATAAAATTTAATATGGAAAAATAAATTTACATTAAATACATTGATTTTGTGAATATTAAATAGAAACACTACTACTCAAATGATGAAGAAAGCATGGAAGATTATGTTGAGTCTCTTTCTATAAGACAAATATATTTTACAATTAGGATAATAAGAATGTATAGAGGTAAAATTTGTTTTAAATGTTTTAACTATAGAGAGTATGGTCATTTCTACGATTATAGAACTATGATATTTGTAATAAAAAATAAAAAACAGATAGTTTCCAGCAAAACCATTGCTAAATATTTCTCAATTGATCCGTAAAAAGGATAGAATAAGTTTTCTCCATGTTCCATTGGAATATAATATTCAAAAAACAATGAAGGTGTGTTTGATCGTAAAAAAAATGTGATGATGAATTTATAATAAATGTGTCCCAAAATTCAGTCAAAAAAATTAAGAAGAATAGGCTTACTCATCTGAATATGAATCGTGATAAAATGGAGCAATGTGATAGTGGAAAGAAGATACCATTATAATGGAGATTAAGATGTTTCTAAAAGAAATTTAATGTCCAAGAGATGATAGTACTCGACTAAAAAGGGAGTAAGATAAGAAAAAGAAAATCATGGAAATAAAAATACTCTATTAGAAGAAACATTGATACAATATATTGATAGCGAAAATAACAAAAAAGTCATTGAAGATATGATGACAAACATTAATCTATAGTATATATAAATTTATAAAAAAACGAATTTATAATGATTAAATCAAGTATATGGATAATAATAATGAAAACAATAAAATTGATTATATTTTTTAGAAAGTACAATTCGTCACACAGCCTTCAATAAACATATACTTGATGAAGGATGAATAATATGAAAAAGGAATATTTGGGAAATATCTGGTGCGTATTGATAATGGTTCAACTAAATAATAACATTATATATTAAAATATATAAGATATTTCTTCCCTAGACATAGACTCAAAATTGATAAAATATCATGATGAAAAAAAAGGAAAATGGACTTCTTTTGTTGAAAATATGAATGGAATTACACAAAAATAAGATCTTCAAAAGTCTTCTCTATATGAGAAGAACACATATCAAGATAGTAACCCAATTAGTAGAAGAATATTTATTAAATAATGCGATTTTAGGGGAACTTATGGAGTTTTTGACTAGTTGGTCATATGTCTTGAAACTATAGTTATAATATATCGCTTCTCAGACTGAGAAGAGAAAAGAGATTAAGGGGGATACAACAAGAACATTTGATAAATCATTCAGGACACAACAGTTTGAATATATAGATAAATTATGTAATAGTTTTAAATGCATAAAAGAGTTTTCTGGAAGAATTGATCTTATAATTCATACTTTATAAGTGTGTTTTTTCAGCCCTTCTTGGTTAAGTGATTGTCAATGGTTTAGGAAAATCCATAATCAAATCCAAATCAATAAATCAGAATATGTTATTGAGTTTTCATACAAATATTTTAAATCTAAAAATTCATGAAATATATATATTTTGGGTTCATAAAAAATTTCATATGATCAAAAAAATTGAAAAATATTCAGAAATATAATAGAGGAACGTTAATATTTTGTAATTATATTTCACTCAAGATCAAAGGTATTTGGAAAACAAATATTGGAAAAATTAAAATCCATCTAGATAGCGTTTCATTTTAGATGGATCAAATTAAAAAAAAATTAATGTGTATCATAACTATGTTATTCTCAAAATGTGGTTATATTCAAAAAATGGATTCATATCCAAAATAATGAAATATGGGGTTGTTTTTACAAGTTTTTTAAGATGACCATGTATTTTTTTCAAATTTAGGAAGTGAAAGAAGTTTTTAACTTGGGGAAACATGTAGAGAATGATTTATGGAATGTATGGATAGTTAAACATGGATAAAAGAATATGAATATATTTATTTAAAAATAATATGTGATAAATTGAAACATAATTAATAAAAGAATCTCTAATTTTTTAAATATATAACAAAAATGAATATTTTAAATAATACTCATAAGGGAATTGAAATTAAAATATCAAATACAATTAAAATAATTTATTGTAATGTTTTTGGAAATATTATTAAGAATTCAATGAGGGTAGAAAGGTATTTAAAAACATACAAAAAATAATTCGTAAAGATGACTTGCATTATGTTCATCTCTTATAAATCAGAGGCCCCATAAAATTTTAAGAGCTTCAAAATAATTTAAAAACAACTATATTGTAAATAAGGTGATTAAAAATAGATAATGGACCTACATATGAGAATAAATAGTTCACTAGATATCATAACAATAATGGAATCATACATGACTTTTGTTCTCTTTATACTCATCTATAAAATAGAGTGGCTAAAAGGAAGAATAAGAACGAAGTTTACATGTACATGACTGTGCTAGAAGAACATGAATCCTCTTGGTATTATTTTCTTTAATTAATAACAACTGTAAGAATAATTTTGAATATGTGTATTTTATAGAAAAACATAGACATGATTATTTATGATATTTTTTTTTAAATAGAATTAAGAAAATTAATCATTTCTCGAAGTTTAGTAGTCTTTTTTTATCAATATATAGGAGTAAAATAGAATATAGATTGTTAATAATGATAAAGAAATAATTTTTTATGGGTACGAATAAAATATACAATATAATAAGTTTTATAATAAGAAATATTATGACTCATTGATATTTAAGATATCATAGTCATTGAAAATAATGAATGGAATAAATATATTATCTTGACATATGATGAGGGAGATGTTTTAATTGTATAAACTATTGAATAAAATAATAAAAACATGAAAACTAAAACCAATGATATAGATTTAGTTTTTCTATGTGATAAATATGGAAATGAGATGTCTAAGAGGAAAAATATAAGGTATATAAAACATATAAATGATGAGAACATTATTTAATATCAGAATCATGGTTTGTATACAAGAAACAATATTATTGAAATTGGTAAAACCACTCTTTTATCAATGGATAAACAATGTAAATTTTAAAAAACCTCAAAAATGAGGAGTGGATTTAGACCACGAATGAAACAAATTGACCATATTGAACGAAATGAATCTGGGGAACATGTACCCAGACCCATATAAATGAATTTTATTATATCCAAATGGGTTTTGAGAAAATAAAATTTGGTTATAATGGTAGTATTAAAAGAAACAAATCTAGAATTGTATGTAAATGATACTCACAAATTGAAGGGGTTAAATTTTACGAAATCATTCATACAATAGAAAAACAAGAACCCGTTATAATACTAAATTTCGTTCAAAGATCATAAAACATTAAAGATATTTTACATGGATGATAAATCTATTTTTCATAAATGGAGATCTTTATAAGGAATTTTATATGGAACATCATTGTGACATCTCTGACTCAGATTCCACTTAACGTGTTCCCCGATTGTTGTAGGCCACATGGAATCAAACACATCTTCCAAAACACCAGAGGATTAAAACTAGCAGTTGAGGGCTTAGGGTGTGTCTGCGGGTAGACTACACCCTCATTAGCAGAGTGTATCAGATTATAAGGATATAAACAGTAGTAAATAGTAGAATAAATATTAATAAATAGTATAAGAAAACTAATGAAATAGATACATGATAATAATAATTACTAGATGAACTGAAAAAATGGTGATGGAATGACATGAAACTTGAATACTGGAAAACATGGAAAAATTAAAATAGGAATAACATGTTCCACAATGTAAAAGAAAAAAATGACTACTCCAAGCATCCCAAATCCATCTAGATCGTCTGTTATCAAGCTTCATCTTATAAGAAAGCAATCAAGTGTTTGAAGTTGTATTCTTCTCTTTATCAACACCAATAGTCATGTAATCTACTCCAGGTTACGAACAGTGCCTAGGAAGGGTGTGAGTTAATCTTAGTGGACCACTACAAACAATGTCTTTAATTTCTGGCTTGTGTAATGGAATATAAAAGTGTGTATGCATTCATATATAAAGTAAATAAAATAGTACAATATAACCAAGTACCTGCTTCATCCCTCCACATGTGTTTGAAAATATAACAATTTCATTTATTATAAAGTTACAATTAATTTAAATAGGTCACATGAGGAATAGTTGTAACTGATAATACCTCGATATAGTATACGTAGTGAATGTCCCATGATGTAATAAGGTAATGTGACAAATATATCTAGTTAGAGAGTTCCTAGGTAATGACCAAGGCAATGTAGACCTCATTGAATGCTAACATAGTAGTATGTGAGTCTAGATAATGGGTAAGATTGTAATATAAGTGTAGAGACCCAGAGCCTGATGTACATGTACATTAAATTACTTTTTTGGAATACTTTGTACAAAACAAAAACACACACACAAGTACCGTAATAGTTTAGTGTCTTTGGAAACTTGGAATAAAATCTTCTAATCGTGGTGAAATATCTTCAACATCTCCCAATAAAGATCTTCTTTTTTTTCTTACCTAAAACCTTTGTTTATATCCTGGGGAAAATAAAACATAAAAGAGTGAGCTCAAATGCTCAGTAAGGGTAAACAAAAGAAATATCAATCACATCATATTCATAAGAACATATCTTTTGGAAATCTTAACCTGCAAAAGAGATCATGATATCATAACATGGGATAAATCATAGTAGTGAAATGTAATCCCAATAATCATAACTTAAAACCTGAAACTTTGTGGCATACACACATAATCATATAAAATCATATCTTATTAGTCAAGACTCATTGCCAAGACTATCTTAGTGGACAAAGTCCATTTCTGAACCGAGTCACCCTCGTTTCAGTCCCATTTCACTGAACCGGTATAACCTACCATTCCAGCCATGTCTATCTCATGAGATAAAAAATCTTTACCCAATGCATTGTAAGGAGATATAGGTCCCACCCATCTCATAATGATACCATTCTTATGTGTTCCACAAAATCTTAAATCATACATCATTGCATAACCCATGTAATAAAAATGGGATTCTTAAACAACATGAAATCATAAAACAATTCATATAAGATAAAGGAATTCATAAAAATATTTCCATCACAACATAATAAAATCCATGTAATAATAGGGATAGAAACAGAACCCTATATTATCTTAGATCGAAAAGAATTTTGATAAAACACTTGAACTCGATTCTTGAGGAAAATATCCTTTCTACTTCAAAAACACTTTTCCTTTCTTAACATGTCATACAATTCTAAACTAAAAGAAGTTGATTAAAAATAAACTTGAAAACTTGTAAAGGAATATTCTTGAAAATAATTTTTTAAAAATCCATTCATGTCGTATAAGTTAAAAAAACATTCTTCTCATACTTTTGTCGGCAAAGTCCAAAAGTGCCTCGTACAAAAAACGACACAAGATTCCTTTCATATATTTTACTAAAAACTCAAAGAAGGGTAAAATTGGATTTAAACAATTGTAGGTGGATAGAAATAATATTACATATTGAGGAAACATGGATGTGAATGATAAAATACACCCCAGTAAATTTCAGAGTATAAACAATTTTGGATAAAATTAGATTCTGATATTTCCCTTACCTTAGGTCCGATTTGCTTCGTAAGTGTCCGAACCTCCTATATAATGATTTAAATAATGTAATTGACTTATTCCAGAATCATACTCATTGTTATGATATCATATATGGTTCACTTATTACTTTATATTACCCGTTCTTTTGTAAATTCCATGTTAAAGAGCGTTTTGGGTAAAATTGTTTCATTTGTCGTCTGTGTTTTGACTTGTAATTATTCATATGATTAATTAGATCTTGATTACTTAATTCAAGAATATAAAAAATGATTTATATATAATATATAGTCAAAATATACATATATATAATAAATCAGTAAATGGAAATAAATACTCCGTTCATGGAGACGGTAGGTCGTACGTACGCATGAACGCTGTTTTTGTTTCCTTATTGAGTTGAATGGAATTAAGTAGATGAAATACATATATATACACATAAATCCAGTGTCATTATTATGTCATATATTTCATGATTACTTATCATATGTACATTATAATCATTCATGAATGGTTAAAGTGGAGAATGAATCTCATCGCGTCGTGGAGATGGTAGTCCGTACGTACGCACGAGCGATGATATCGTTCTTATGATCGTGGAATTGTATTAGAGTGTATGTATACTATTTCAGAATCAATAAAACTTTACAATAATCATATATAGTTATTATGTACACTATTATATCCATCCAAGTAAGGTGCTGGTGGAAAATAGATTACACCACGATGTGGAGACGGTATTCCGTACGTACGCACGCACGGTGATTTCATTTTCCGTAGGACGGATAGATGGTGAAATAAGGTTGTTTCATAATTATAATAACATATCCATATATAAGTGATACTGATGTTATTACTTCATAATGAAACAACCTAAGAAGAAGAAGTGGAAGAAGAAATATAGATGAAAGAATCGGTAACGGGCATTACCTCTTCTTTGAAGCGCCTCTTTCAGGCCTCCTTTTAGGGCACTAACATTGGTCTTTGAAGAAGACCAGAACCTCTAGGATGTTTCTAGGGAGTGTATAAGGGAATTTGGCAGGGGTTGGCCGAGCTTGATGGCTCAAAGTGGTGTGAGGAAGAGAGGGAGGAGGTGCCCTTTTATATGGGAGGAGAGGGGCACCTTTGGAATAACTAAAAATATTATTTTATTATAAATCCAAATTCAGTTCTAAATAGCTCCAAATTGATTTATTTCGAATCTAAGGTGGGGATGGGTCTAAATCCTCTCATCCAGTAGAATTTAGACAAGTTTAGGTTCCTATTATAACCTTATTATTTAGATTTAACATTAAATTAAATAATTTTACTTTTACCTTGTCTTGTTGTGTTCTTATACTATAAGGTTAATAAACTTACTATAAGCAGCCAAACGAACCCCAAGTTGTTTATTATTAATATATATAACCTTATCTAAGTCATTCGTTCGAACATTAGATTTTTAGGAATGAAAAACAATTACTAATATAATATTTGTTTTAAAAACTATTTTATGTCAATTTTGACACTATTTAGTAATTTATTTTTGTGAAACTCATAACAGAATGATTAGTTCGTAAAAAGTTAATTAAATCAATACTAACATGTCATATTAACCTAGAAAATTAGTGTAATTCATAAAAAGACTCAAATTACATTTATTTGGGTATTTATAACATCAATTATTTCAATATTTCATTAATAAGATAATTACTACATCATTGTTGTGTCATAAATAAATTAAATTATTTAATGTCTAAAAATTACAAATAAAAATAATTATGTAGGAAATCGTTTTATATTTCTAATGAATATTTATAGTTGAATTTATCTTATGTATAACCCCATTTTAAAAATGATTTACTTATTAAACATTGATTTTAACTATTTTAACCCTTCTTTAAATAAATTAATAATAAATGTCCTAATCTAATCCAAGGGGGCCTAAATGGTCATATTTTATTCCTAAGGTTGTTTTTGGTCGAATTACACTTGTCCAATATAATTAGGACAAATGTTATGGTAATAATAATATCATTTTTACCCTTAATTACCCTATTTACTTTTAACCGTGGTAAAAAAAAGTAAAAAGTTACTATTCACCAAAAATTATTTTCATCTCATTGAACCACATTTTACTTACTAACATCAACCGTGTCTCTCGGATTTTTGAAATTCCACTCACAGAAGCGGAAAAATTAAGTTTTATGAAAAATTCATTTTTTTAAGTACCACTTAGTGGTTTCACTATTCATCAAAAAATGAACGTTTCCAGAAAAATACCAAAAATTAGATCTAAGCTATATTTGATATTATGAATTCAAAAATGATGTCTATTTTATCAAATTCAGAACATATCAGTTGCATTAATTAATTTAAAATTTAATTCTCGTCGTCAAAACCAATAGCATGTTCTTAAGAGATAATAACTATCAAAAGATTGACACTTGTTTATGACTGGTTTAAATGTAAAATTACATCCAATGACCAAAATTGTTTTAAATTGTAAAAATATATTCTAAATATACTTTAAAACCACTAAAATTAAGAATTTATCACTATTAATTATTTCGATTAAAAAAGTTGTTTTTAATTATAATTTAGTAATTTTCACTATTCATCAGAATATGAAAGTTATCCGAAAAGTACCAAAATTTCACCTTAGGCTAAATTCGATACTCCGAATCCAAAAATGAAATCCATTTTTGAAAAATAAAATTTAAAAAATTTCAAAAAGTGGTTATTACTATTCATAACGGCTAGTTTTAATAATATTTTAATAGCATATCGTTGTTTAGTGAAACTCGGTATTGCGTACTACACACGCTATCGAGGAAGGTCGCGATTGCATGTAATGCAAGGCAAGTCAAGGATGCGTGTTGTGCAAGATCCTTTTCGTGTAGCGTACAACCCAAGACATTAATTATATTAAAAAGAATATTTTTTATAAAATATCGGGCTGTTACATTCTACCCCCCTTAAAATGAATTTCGCCCTCGAAATTTGTCGGGGTTATAAATGGTTTACTACTTGAAAGTTTCTTTAATATAAACCCACATCGTAAAAAGGAATACCAAAACCATTCTTTAAAAAAACAAAAGTATGAAACGTAACGGTTACCCAAATAAACTAATCACTGGGTTTCCACATAGGTGAAAATATGGATATGGAAGAGAAATCTAACCATCATGTTCTGATGGAGAGTGGTAGAGAACATGGCTATGGAAAATCCAGCAATCACAAATCCATAAATTTGTTACGATCTAAGGTACCATCTAATTCATCAGATATAAGAGCACTAGGACAACATTTTTGGTTTTCAAGATCATTTCCCTAAAGTTGATGAAATTGGAATTAGAAGAAATACTTTCGTGATTTTGGTAGTGTGTCACCGTTGGTCATTCTTTGGACAATTTCCACTTCATCTCTTAAAGACAGGAAGTTCGATTTGTCATTCGTGAAGTGTTAGTAGATCATGTGATAGAATGATGGGTCATTCCATCTGTCTCAAACAAAAGGTTACAAAAGTTATCAAAAATACATAAGACCATCTATGGTGAAGTTAATCGTATAGTATTCCAAAAATGAACTTATACTTCATATATCATACTGTGTAATAAAATAAAACTAGTTTCTACTAACCAGGGACTTCATGTAGGCCAGTGGTAGGCGATAAAGGCCAGTCGCACTTCGGTTGTGGGTTCGATTTCCACAACCTTTTCCAACGCGATGGGTTGTCGCTCGTCCTGCAGGTTGTCCTTTTTCTAAAACTACATTACTATAACATCACATAAATAATATCAAAAAAAGTTCTATCCTTAAACAATACTAACTTATGGTTAACATAATCTATTCCAATCTTTAGGCTTATCTAAGATACTTAGGTCCAAGCTCATAGTAAAAAGAAAATGATAACTTGAAATGTCGTCAACCAAGCATGTGAATACCATCATTTATCCCCCATATATCTTGTTGGTCACATTCCAATCATGAGAATACCTTAATGATGTATTCTCTTGAAAAATTAATACCCATTAAACCTTAGTGAAAACATGAATGCTGTCAAAAGTTAACTCTTTCCACATACCAAAATCCAAAAATTCTATATACTCAAACCATGATATAACCTTCTCCTTATATCATTCATGAGCACATGAATAATATCAAACATTTAATTTTCTCCTTATCCCTTCATTATGCGCATATCATCTACATTCCAAAAATATCTGAATAACCTTTCATGGATACTGGTAACATTAATCATACACTTTCAAAACTCAAGGAAAGACAACAGTGTAACAATCCTTAGATGTCTCATTATTCCATAGTACCATGAGATTACTTATACAACATTACACATGATAAACATGTAATCATTCCACTACATTCTTAAACCATTGACCGAGTTTCAACAATTCTTTCATCTCACATATCATTTGTAGTCTCTTCATCATCATCCACATAAATACTTCCCATACGACCATACTGATTCTCCTCATGAGACTTTCCCTTAGGGCATTGGTTTGCATAATTCCCGTACATTCCATATTTAAAACATTTAACCATTGTTGATGTTGTAGCAATACCATTATCTTCATCCCTGGTGTTAACTGAACCTTTTCCTTTGCACTTACTGGCTTTGTGTCCTTCTTTTCCACACCCAAAGCATCTTTCAGTTCCATTGAAACATTCTCCTGGATGCCTCTTCCCACATGATTTACATAGGGGAAATTGAACTTTCTTTCCTCTATGATCATCATGAAACTCCATCTTTCTCTTATTAGCTGAGTCAAGAAACTTACCAAATGTTACTTTATTGATCATATTATGAGATTTCTGATTCGGCATAATAATGATGTTTGGACTTCCAAATCCCATTTCATTTGGTTGCTCATGAAGAATATCATTCCATTGTCCATCATATCCTCCATTATCGTGAATCATCTTGTTTCCAGCCATTTTCTAAAACCCAAAAAGAATAGTGTGAGAGGCAAAAATCATAATAAAGGGGGATTAACTTCATTATCTAACATCTTTGGTTTAATCTAATATTTTTACCATAGTTCTAGGACTATATCCTATACGTATACTTATCCTTAGGGACATCCCTAGACATACCTTAGAAATATCTATAGGGATCTCACTAATGTTCTCCCATCCTAGTTTCCAAAGGTTGACTAAACATTTCCTCTGATACCAACTGTAGAGACCCGAATCCTGACGTACATGGACATTACATTACTTTTTCGGAATACATAGTACATAACAAAAACACACACACAAGGACCGTAATTGTTTAGTGTCTTTGGAAACTCAGAATAAAATCTTCTAATCGTGGTGAAAGATCTTCAACATCTCCCAATAAAGATCTTCTTTTTTTTCTTACCTAAAACCTTTCTTTATATCCTGGGGAAAATAAAACATAAAAGGGTGATCTCAAATGCTCAGTAAGGGTAAACAAAAGAAATATCAATCACATCATATTCATAAGAACATATCTTTTGGAAATCTTAACCTGCAAAAGAGATCACGATTTCATAACATGGGATAAATCATAGTAGTGAAATGTAATCCCAATAATCATAACATAAAACATGAACCTTTGTGGCATACACACATAATCATAGAGAATCATATCTTATTAGTCAAGACTCATTGCTAAGACTATCTTAGTGGACAAAGTCCATTTCTGAACCGAGTCACCCTCGTTTCAGTCCTGTTTCACTGAACCGGTATAACCTACCGTTCCAGCCATGTCTATCTCATGAGATGTAAAATCATTACCCAATGCATTGGAGGGAGATATAGGTCCCACCCATCTCATAATGATACCATTCTTATGTGTTCCACAAAATCTTAAATCATACATCATTGCATAACCCATGTAATAAAAATGGGATTCTTAAACAACATGACATCATAAAAAAATTCATATAAGATAAAGGAATTCATAAAAATATTTCCATCACAACATAATCAAATCCATGTAATAATAGGGATAGAAATAGAACCCTATATTATCTTAGATGGAAAAGAATTTTGATAAAACACTTGAACTCAATTCTTGAGGAAAATATCCTTTCTACTTCAAAAACACGTTTACTTTCATAACATGTCATACAATTCTAAACTAAAAGAAGTTTATTAAAAATAAACTTGAAAACTTGTAAAGGAAGCTTCTTGGAAATAATGTTTTAAAAATCCATTCATGTCGTATAAGTTAAAAAACATTCTTCTCGTACTTTTTTCAGAAAAGTCAAAAAGTGCCTCGTATGAAAAATGACAAAAGATTCCTTTCATATATTTTACTAAAAACACAACGAAGGGTAAAATTGGATTTAAACAATTGTAGGTGGATGGAAATAATATTACATATTTTGGAAAAATTGATGTGGATGATAAAATACACCCCAGTAAATTTCAGAGTATAAACAATCTCGGATAAAAATGAGATTGTGATATTTCCCTTACCTTAGGTCTGATTTGCTTCGTAAGTGTCCGAACAACCTGTATAATGATTTAAATAATGTCATTGACTTATTCCAGAATCATACTAATTTTTATGATATCATATATGGTTCACTTATTACTTTATATTACCCGTTCTTTTGTAAATTCCATGTTAAAGAGCGTTTTGGGTAAAATTGTTTCATTTGTCGTTTGTGTTTTGACTTGTAATTATTCATATGATTACTTAGATCATGATTACTTAATTCCAGAATATAAAACATGATTTATATATAATATATAGTCATAATATACATATATATAATAAATCAGTAAATGGAAAGAAATACACCGTTCATGGAGACGGTAGGTCGTACGTACGCATGAATGTTGTTTTCGTTTCCTTATTGAGTTGAATGGATTTAAGTAGATGAAATACATATATATACACATAAATATAGTTTCATTATTATGTCATAAATTTCAGGATTACTTATTATATGTACTTTATAGTCATTCATGAATGGTTAAAGTGGAGAATGAATCTCATCGCGTCGTGGAGACGGTAGTCCGTACGTACGCACAAGCGATGATATCGTTCTTATGATCGTGGAATTGTATTAGAGTGTATGTATACTATTTCAGAATCAATATGAATTTAAAATAATCATATATAGTTATTATTTACACCATTATACCCATCCAAGTAAGGTGCTGGTGGAAAATAGATTACACAACGGCGTGGAGACGGTTTTCCGTACGTACGCACGCGCGGTGATTTAGTTTTCTGTAGGATCGGTAGATGGTGAAATAAGGTTGTTTCATAATTATAATAACATATAAGAATATAAGTTATACTAATGTTATTACTTCATAATGAAACAACCTAATAAGAAGAAGTGGAAGAAGAAATAAAGATGAAAGAATCGGTAATGGGCATTACCTCTTCTTTGAAGCGCCTCTTTGAGACCTCCTTTTAGGGCACTAAAATTGGTCTCTGAGGAAGACCATAACTTCTAGGATGTTTCTAGGGAAGTGGAGAAGGTAATTTGGCAGGGGTTGGCCGAGCTTGAAGGCTCAAAGTGGTGTGAGGAAGAGAGGGAGGAGGTGCCCTTTTATAAGGGAGGAGAGGGGCACCTTTGGAATAACTAAAAATATTCTTTTATTATAAATCCAAATTCGGTTTCGAATAGCTCAAAATTGATTTATTTCAAAGATAAGGTGGGTATGGGTCGAAAGAATCTCATCCAATATAATTTAGACAAGTTTAGGTTCCTATTATAACCTTATCATTTAGATTTAACATTAAATTAAATAATTTTACTTTTATCGTGTCTTCTTGTGTTCTTATACTATAAGGTTAATAAACTTACTATAAGCTGCCAAACAAACCCCAAGTTGTTTATTATTAATATATATAACATTATATAAGTCATTTGGCCGATCATTAGATTTTTAGGAATAAAGTAACAATTACTAATATAATATTTGTTTTAAAAACTATTTTATGTCAATTTTTACACTATTTAGTAATTGATTTTTGTGAAAATCATAACAAAATGATTAGTTCTTAAAACGTTAATTAAATCAATACTAACATGTCCTATTAACCTATAAAATTAGTGTAATTCATAAAAAGTTTCAAATTACATTTATTTGGGTATTTATAACATCAATTATGTCAATATTTCATTAATAAGATAATTACTGCATCATCGTTGTGTCACAAATAAATTAAATTATTTAATGTCTAAAAATTAAAAATAAAATATTATTATGTGTGAAATCGTTTTAGCTTTCTAAAAAATATTTATAGTCGAATTTATCTTATGTATAACCCCATATTAAAAATGATTTCCTTATTAAACATTGATTTTAACTATTTTAACCCTTCTTTAAATAAATTAATAATAAATGTCCTAATCTAATCCAAGTGGGACTAAATGGTCATATTTTATTCCTAAGGTTGTTTTTGGTCGAATTACACTTGTCCAATAGAATTAGGACATGTGTTAGGGTAATAATAATATCATTTTTACCCTTAATTACCCTATTTACTTGTAACCGTTGTAAAAAAAATAAAAAGTTACTATTCACCAAAAATTATTTTCATCTCATTGAACCACATTTTACTTAATAACATCAACCGTGTCTCTCCGATTTTTGAAATTCCACTCACAGAAGCGGCCAAATTAAGTTTTATGAAAAATTCATTTTTTTAACTACCACTTAGTGGTTTCACTATTCATCAAATAATGAAAGTTTCCAGAAAAATACCAAAAATTAGATCTAAGCTATATTTGATATTATGAATTCAAAAATGATGTCTATTTTATCAAATTCAAAACATATCAGTTGCATGAATTAATTTAAAAATTAATTCCCGTCGTCAAAACAAATAGTGTGTTCTTAAGAGATAATAACTACCAAAAGATTGACACTTGTTTATGACTGGTTTAAATGTGAAATTACATCCAATGACCAAAATTGTATTAAATTTTAAAAATATATTCTAAATATACTTTAAAACCACTCAAATTAATAATTTATCACTATTAATTATTTCGATTAAAAAAGTTGTTTTTAATTATAATTTAGTAATTTTCACTATTTATCAGAGTATGAAAGTTATCCGAAAAGTACCAAAATTTCACCTTAGGCTAAATTTGATACTCCGAATCCAAAAATGAAATCCATTTTGAAAAATAAAGTTTACAAAATTTCAAAAAGTGGTTATTACTATTCATAACGGCTAGTTTTAATAATATTTTAATAGCATATCGTTGTTTAGTGAAACTCGGTATTGCGTACTACACACGCTATTGAGGAAGGTCGTGATTACGTGTAATGAAAGGCAAGTCAAGGATGCGTGTTGTGCAAGCTCCTTTTGGTGTAGCGTACAACATAAGACATTAATGAAATTAAAAAAATATTTTTTATAAAATATCGGGTTGTTACACTAAGTGTTGAGTCAAAAGTCCTCCTTTGACTTCTATATCAAGTTTTAGAAATCACAAATGTATTTTATCTTGCTAATCGTACTGAATCTGTAAATCTTATCATACTGACTCTATCAATCGTATCGTACTGACTCTGTCAATCTTATCATACTGACTCTATCAATCGTATCGTACTGACTCTGTCAATCATATCGTACTGGCTCTGTCAATCGTATCGTACTGACTCTATCAATCATACTCACTTCTGTGTATCTTACTTTGTATCATATCAATACATTAAATTTAGTAATACTTATAATACTCATACTTTAATTACTTTCTTGTATTTTTACTTAGTCAAAAAACACATGTTTCATACTAATCGTACTCTTTTTATCATCTTCATATGTCTTTTGTTTTAACCAATACGATGTCATTGAGTTGGTTACAAACTAATTAAAATGATTTCGTGCTTTCTGTTTCAATGTGACCTATATAATGCCAGGTGTCCAAGTCCCTCTGAGTTTTTCAGAGAAATATGACCGTTGGAGGAAATGTGACCGTTGTAACCTGAGGCCTATAAATAGAAGGTCATTTGAATCTGAGAAGAATAGAAGTGATACTTTGCTTCTATAAAGTAATAGAGAAAGAAGTTGTGACTTCTCTCATGCTTTTTGCTTTGTGCGACCGATCTTCGTATCGAGGGCTTTCAAGTGATTGAAAGACAGAGGTGTTGATTACCTACAGAATTGAGGGCTGCCGGGGATTGGTAGACAGATGAACCGATCATCGTATCGAGGGCTGTCAGGGATAGGTAGACAGACGAACCGATCATCGTATCGAGGGATGCTAGGGATAGGCAGATAGACGAACTGATCATCGTATCGAGGGCTTACCAAGATGGTGGTAAGACAGACCTCTTATCCTAGGTGAAAGGATAACCCTTCTATTTGGGTTAAAAATAATTCTAATACTTTTACTTTTCCACTGCTGTTTGTAATAGAAAAGAATTTTTATTTTTTCCTCTCTTCATTACACTTTCAATTGTAATTGTTTCAATTAAAATTATTCTATTAAATTTTGTATTAATAGATTCTATACGCTTTATGGTAGAATCCTTCACACTTGTATTACTCTGATTGTTGTATTCATCTTGAATACAATTACTTTACTTTTCTAATAGTATTACATTACATCATTACTTTATATTCAATACTATTTTGGATGGTTGAATTGTATTTGTTTAAGATCTTTTAAACTAATCTCTTAAGTGTTTAAACCCAAAGTTTTTAAACCTACAATTCACTCCCCCCCCTCTTGTATTGTTCCATATAATATACATATACTTTTATATATTTGATCCAACAAATTGTATCAGAGGAGGTTTCCACTGATTTCTATTACTTGCTCTATTTCTTTCAAACATTAATTTTAACTACTTACTACACTAACGTGTGGAGTGGAAAAGATTTTTTTTCTTAGATGGCAGGAATGAATATTGGGTGAATTGACAATCTAAATCCGTCTAGACCACAAATCATTGATGGGAATGATTATGAGTACTGGAGAGATCGAATGAAGACATTTGTTATCAATATTGGTGTAGACAATTTTATTATTCTTACTGGAGGTTACAAAATTCATGACAAATAAGTCAGTACTTTCACTAATCAAGGGAAGCAAGAATATCAATTTAATTACAAGGTACACGGTACTTTACTATGTTCTATGACCTGGAATATATACAGTCAGATATCTTCATGTGAAGCAGCCAACTGTATTTCAAAGAAGTTGGAAGTCACACATTTTGGTACATCCAAGGTTATAGAAACAAGAAGAGCAATTCTACGAGCAGAGTATCATGGATTTTTTTTTCCATAGGGAGATCCATTATGTAAAGTTCAACAAAAATTTATGAAAATTGTCAATAGTTTAAAATATATGGGGGAAAAAGTTCATGAGGATGAAGCTCTTGTAGATAAGATTATAGATATAATGCCAAATGAAAGAGAGTCAAAAAGGACGGCTATTGATGAAAATAGAAAAGTTTCCCAGATTACTCTTGATGAACTATTTGGAACTCTTTTAAAGCATGAGACATGAATGAAGAGAGATGATGATTTCAATAAGAAGAATAATGGAAATGGTAGTGTAGCTTTTACATCTAATGCTAAAACACCTGAAAGAATAACAAGATCCAAAGCCAAAAAAGTTTTTATATCTGATTCAAGTGATTGTGATCTTTCAGATAATGAGTTATCCGATCTTTCTCAAAGGATGAACAAGATTGTGGGAAAGAAAGGCTTCCAATAAAGATTCAAAAATAAAGATAGGTAGGATAAGAAAGATTCAGAAATAACTTTTCACGAATGTAATAAAGTAGGACATATAAGGCCTGATTGTCCTTTACTGAAGAGAAATGACAGAAAGGAGAAACATTCTGAAAGAAATAAGAAAAATTATTATAAGAAAAAGAAATTCTTGAAGGAAAATGATACTTGGAGTGCAAGTGGTAGTGATTCCTCAGTCAATTCTTCAGAATATGAGTCCTCAGGATAGAGAAATATTGGACTTACAGCCAGACTACCAATTGAAGATCATTGTCTTATGGCCAAGGTACATAATGCTGAAGCTATTACAAATGTCTCTTTAAATGAAAATTATATTGATAATAAATATTATGAATCATCAAATGATGATTCTTCGTCATCAGAAGATGATACACTACCTTCTTTTGAAGAAGTTTCTATATTTTCTAAAGTAATTGAAAATAAAAATTCTAAATTTAAGAAAAATCTTCATAAAGAAAATTCTAGAATTTCAGTTTTAACTAAAGAAGTATCAGATCTTTCTAATGATCTTGATAAAAAAAACTTCTGATTTTGAAAGTATTTTAAAAAACCTATAGAAATTCAAATCTAATAACGATAAAAAATTTTAAGGATCTAGAAAACGTGATTTCTAAGAAAAATGTTTTATATCCTAACTCTAGTTTAAAATCAAATGTTTTGGAAGATGAAAACATAGTTTTAAAACTAAAGTCAGATGTTTTCTCTTTAAATAATTTTTTTTCAAATATTACTCATGGAAAAGAAAAATTTGACAAGATTGATTCTCAAATTATAGCGTTGAGGAATCATTCTGGACATGGTTATACTTATTCAAACCGGTTTTTAGTAATAACTATTTTGTTCCACAAAATAACACATTTTTTTCTAAGTGTCAATGTGGTGGACACTTGAAAATAGAGTGTTCTCTTAATAAAACTCAATCTTTAAAATTTCATAAAGCTCATTTTTTAAAACAAATGTGGATTCCTAAAATTCTCTTATCTAACCCTTCTGGATCAAAACAAGTTTGGATTCTGAAAAACTAATTGTATCTTTTTCAGGAATATGAGAAGTGTACCAACAAGAATATTTCGTACATGGATAGTGGTTTTTCTCAACACATGACCGAAAACAAAGATTTCTTTGAAAAGATTATCAAAACAAAAGGAGGAAAGGCTACCTTCGGAGATAATTCTCAAGGAAATATTGTTGGTATAGGTAATATTGGTTTTCTTGGAAAATTTCTTATCTCAAATGTTTTGTTTTTTAAATGTCTTAGGCACAATATCATTAGCATAAGTCAATTATGTGATTAGGGTTACCATGTGAATTTTAGAAATGATAAGTGTCTAGTTCACAATTCCAAGGATAGTTCATTATATCTTCCCATAGGCAAGAGAATATATACACTGTTAACTTAGAATACCATAGAAGCCAAAATTTACCCTTCTTAAGTGAAATAGAATACCATTCATGGCTATGGAATAGAATACAAGGAAACTACAATCTAAGAAACCTTTGTAAACTCTCAATGAAAAGACTTGTAAAGGGACTACCTGATTTTAGATATGATTATTCAAAAGTCTGTGATCCTTGTAAATTTGGAAAGCAACATAAAACTAGCTTTAAATCAATTAATTAAGTTTCAACTTCTAATGAATTACATCTAATGCACATGGATCTTTTTGGTCCTTCAGAAACTGGAAGCATTGGCGGTGACTACTATGTATTAGTTTTAGTTGATGACTTTATTATATTCACGTGGGTGTATTTTCTAACAAAGAATTCTGAAGCCTTTTCCTATTTCAAAACTTTTAGATCCCAAGATAAAAATAAGATAAACAAACCATTGATAACAATTCATAGTGATCATGGTCGTGAATTTCAAAATTTTGAATTTGAAACTTTTTGTAGTAAGAAAGGTATTAGTCACAATTTTCTGCTCCAAGAACTCCTCAGCAAAATGGTGTAGGTGAAAGAAGAAATTGTATTCTTCAGGAAATGAATGGAACCATGTTAAGTGAATACTCAATTGCTAAGCACTTCTGGGATGAAGTTGTTAGTACTTCTTTTTATACTATAAATCATTTTTTAACCAGACCTTTTCATAATAGAACACCTTATGAGTTATGGACTGGCCGAAAATCTAATGTTTCATACTTCAATGTTTTTGGGTTCAAAGTATTCATTCTGAATAAAAAAGATAATCTACAAAAATTCGCACCAAAATCTGATGAAGGAATCTTTCTAGGTTACTCCCCAACTTCTAGGGCTTATAGAGTTTTCAATAAAAACACATGTACTGTTGAGGAAATAGTACATGTATGTTTTGATGAATCTGATCGTTTTGTTTTTAAATCATCCCAACCTACATCCTCAGATGTTTTTTCAAAAACCGATTATCAACTTTTGTTATAAGATCATTCTGATAAGGAAAATATTCAAGAATATACTTCTGAAACATTTACCACAGACGAATTTCTACCATATGTTGATGAACAGGTTTTACAAAATCCAAATCAATTGTTTCATAGGAATAATCCTATTGATAATATCATTGGGGATGTAAATCAACCTGTAAGGACCAGAAATTCATTAAGAAATGAAATAGAAAATCTTGCTTTTCTTTCCCAATTTGAACCTAAAAGTCCAAGTGAGTCCTTAGGTGATGAATATTGAAACAAACCAATGAAAGATGAAATAAATGAATTTGAGCGGAATCAAGTCTGGACTTTAGTAGAAAGACCTAAAGAAAAAACTGTAATTGGAGTAAAATGGGTTTGCAGAGACAAATGTGATGAAAATGGAATCATTGTTTGAAATAAAGAAAAACATGTTTCTAAGGGCTATAATCAACAAGAAAGAATAGACTATGAAGAAATATATGCTCTGGTAGCTAGACATTAATCTATTCTTATTCTATTAGCCTTTGCAGCATACTTTAACTTCAAACTATTTCAAATGGATGTTAAATGTGATTTTCTAAATGGTTTTGTTCAAGAAGATGTTTTTGTCAAACAACCTCCTGGTTTTCTAGACCCAAAACATCCTAATCATGTTTTTAATCTTACCAAATCCCTATATGTTCTTAAACAAGCCCCAAGAGCATGGTATGATAGACTTACAGGATTTCTTTTACAAATAAATTATACAAAAGGTACAACATATCCAAACCTTTTATTAAAAATGGAAAATAATAATGTTTTTATTGTTCAAATTTATGTTGATGACATCATATTTTGATTAACTCAGCAATCTTTAACTGATTCTTTTGCTAATGTAATGAAATCTGAGTTTGAAAAGAGTATGATGGGTGAGTTAACATTCTTTTTAGGTTTTCAAATTTATCAAAAACTAGAAGGGACATATATATATCAACATAAGTATATTATAGACTTTCTCAAAAAGTATGGATATCAAAAAACTAAAAGTATTATCACTCCAATTGGTACCTCAAATACACTTGATCTTGATGAAACTGGAAAACCAGTAGATCAAACAATCTTTAGAGGTATGATAGGAATTTTTATATACTTGACAGCTAGTCGACCAGACATAATGTTTTCTATATGCTTTTGTTCAAGATATCAATCTAATCCAAAAGAGTCTCATTTAAAATCTGTAAAGAGAATATTTCGGTATTTAAAAGGCACTATGGATTTAGGATGTTTTTACTCTTCTGGAAGTGATTTTGTTTTAAAAAGTTTTTTAGATGCTGACTTTGGTGGTTGTAGAGTGGATAGAAAAAGTACATCTAGAACATGTCATTTCTTAGGAGATTATTGGGTTTCTTGGTCCTGTACGAAACAACACTCAGTAGCACTTTCCACTACTGAAGCTGAATATGTAGTAGCTAGAAGTTGTTGTGCTTAAGTGTTGTGGATGCAACACACACTCACTGACTATGGATTGAGTTTTTCCAAAACCCAAATTCTATGTGATAATACTACTGCCATAGCTCTTAGTAAGAACACAGCACATCACTCTCGTGCAAAACACATAGATGTTAGACATCACTTTCTTAGGGATCAAACACAAAAAGGAGATATTATTTTACAATTCATTGGAATGCAAGAACAACTTGCTGGAATTTTTACAAAACCATTACCTTCTGATAGATTTGAGTTTATAAAACAGAAGCTATGAATGATGACATTAAAATATTCATTCATATCTACTTGTTGTTTTACATTTCTCCTTACATCAATCAACTCCTCTAGAAAGGGGGAGAACATTTCTTACAGTGTTTCTTCTTTTCTTATGATCTTTAATTATTTATTCTCATGGTATGTTTTTTTTGCCTTTTTTGCTTATCATATTGAAAATTTTATCTTATCATTTACTTTTCTGTTTATCGTATTGACAGTTTTATCGTATCATTTATTTTTCTGTTTATCTTATTGACAGTTTTATCTAATTATTTACCTATTTTCTTAACGGCTCGTCCGATCATGGTAATGAATTTCTTTTCCATCGGCTCATCCGATCATGGTAATGAATTTATTTTCCATCGGCTCGTCTGATCATGGTAATGAATTTCTTTTCCATCAGCTCATCCAATCATGGTAATGAATTTCTTTTCCATCGACATGTCCGATCATGGTAATGAATTTCTTTTCCATCGGCTTTTCCAATCATGGTAATGAATTTCTTTTCTATCGGCTCTTCTGATCACGGTAATGAATTTCTTTTCCATCAGCGCATTCGTTCATAGTGATGAATTTATTTTCCATCGGCACGTCCGTTCATAGTAATGCATTTCTTTTCTATAGGCATGTCCGTTCATAGTAATGAATTTCTTTTCCATCGGCACGTCTATTTATGGTAATTAATTTCTTTTCCATCGACATGTCTGTTCATGGTAATGAGTTTGTTTTCCATCAGCTTGACCGTTAATGGTAATGACTTTCTTTTCCATCGATATGATGATTGATAGTTTTTTTTCTTCGTACATTTTTATTTTATTTCACTTAATACTATCTAAAACCAAAAATTACCTTACGATCTCTGGAAGGTACATACTTTCTTCATTTTTTTAAATTTTTTTTTCAATTTTTTTCATTTTAATCTTATCTGTTGATCTTATTTCTTCTAATCTCAACCGTATAAGATCAACGGTCACCCTTTTTTCCGCCTATAAATATCCCCCCCTCCCCAAACCCACATTGGTTTTTCAGGTTTTGTGGCGAAGATCTGCTCCCCCGATTTAAATCATCGTACGATCTTTCAAGAGACTTAACCTATATGTCTCAGTCCTCTGCTAATACTCCTGCCGAAATGTCTTCAAAGTCTTTTATAGAGAAATAGTTTTTCATTGAAAGGTTAGTTTCACGGGACTTTTTTGATTCGTATGATTCTACAATCAGAGGAATCGTTTTGTTTCAAGGCTGGGAACATTTATGTGTTGAAAAACTAGTATCTCAAGATCCAATTGTTTTTTATGAAGTCACTCAGTTTTACAAAACCATATCATTTGATAAAAATATGACTATCAACTTTTCTATGTACGATAGAAATATTTCTATGTCTGAGTCAAGCATCTCATTTTCTGAATGTTCCGATAGAAGGTGACTCTTTATTTCCATCTCATAAGATACCAGGGGAAGTTGGTACATTTAACAAAAAGAATGTTGAAAAGTCTCTATTTATTATAAATGAAGAAAAGAGGAAAGTAGCTCATCTTTCTCCGGATAATAGATTTGTGACTCTTTGGATGCAATGTTTTCTTATCCCAAGGAAATGAGTTAGACAAACTCTGAAATTTTCTGATGTTTTTATGCTTGACTATCTTGTAAATATGAGAAAATTAAATCTCATGGGATATGTTTTTGAAACTATCAAAAATTTTAAGTTAGGAGGAATTAAGTCCCAAATGATTATGTATCCAGCTATTCTTACAAAATTCATTCTCTAGAGTATGAAGTTTTTAATTTTCCATTAAAAGGAAATCTGATAGATTTGAAACACTCATGGATTAGTAAAAGTACATTGAAGAAGTTTAATGTTTGTTTTGACCCAAATTCAAAACTTTTTGTAAGAGATTTAGAATCAGAATCGGCTCAAAATAAATCGGCACCTATACCTGTCATAGATAATCCATCTATCGATGCTCCTCAAAAGTCAGATCCGCAAACCAGTTCAAAGCCAAAGAAGAAACCAAAGTAAAGTAATGAGGTTGTGGTCAAGTGGAGAAAATAATGATATCAGAGAAATGAAGGTGATCCAAATTTCGGTCTTTACCCAGCTGATGCTTTTGCAGAAATAATAAGGGTAGAGGATACCCTTCAAGCTGAAAAGAAAAAGAAGCCTGTTTTGAAAAGAAAGGCTCGAGACTTTGATATCTCTAAAGTACTCAAAATGGTTGAGGTTGCTAGTGCTCAACTAATGGAAGAAATACATTAAGAACCTATCATACCGAGTCTTCCAGATAAAGAAAAAGGAAAATGGATGTTGGAAGAAATAGAAGAAGTTGAAGAAGTTGAAGGAGATTCTATTTTGGAATTCCATCAGAGTTCGAAAAAGAGTAGAGAAGAATCAGTTCAAAAGCATAGTGAAGGTATTCAACAAGTTCCTCATGCCGATCATGCACCTATTGAAACTTCTGAAACTCTGGATAAAACACCCCCTCAAGAAAATCAAGGTGCTCAATCTTCTCATACTGAAAAAGTTATTGTCATCAGTGACAATGTAGAAGAAGAAATAAGGGTGAAATAAAAAGAAAAAGGAAAACAGCCAGTTGTTGACTCAAGCCGATCAAATGAACTAATTTTGAACGATGAAGATACTGATTCATAACAAACAATTTCTCTCAAGAGAAATGATTACATTGTTCATGTTTTAAGGAGGGTTGAAAACACTATTCCTTACTTTCCCAGGATGGAAGGGAAAATTTATTTTATTACTCACAATCAGAAAAAGATATTTGGTTCTGTAATAGAATTGAGAAAGAAAGTTTTGTCAGTTGAAGCTGATTTTAATGTTCTATCTGAAACTTCGACTGCCCATAAGAAGGATTGCAACAGGATGACCAAGTGGTCATATAAAACAGAAAGCTATGTGAATTACCATGAGTTAGAAATTTAAGATATAAGGAGGTTGTCAAATGATCTTGCGATTTCATTCAATATTCTTGACAAAGAAACTGTTGAAAGACTGAATCAGGTAACTCATGGAGCCGATATTCTTTCTGTAAAAGAATTACAAGAGAGAATGAATGTTTTTCAGTCTGAATTCTGAAAGGTTTCATCTTTCAATGATGAAAGGGTTTTTTTGAAGAAACAAAATTCTTTGTTATCCAAATATAACAAGAATTTTAAAGACAGAATTGATACCCTTGAGGAAGTAATCAGAGTCCAGTAGGAGACTATCAAGAATTAAGATCAACTTTTTGCCGACCAACAAGAGCTTCTCAGATCTCAGGGTGATTCAATTTTTAAAGAGAAGAAATAAATCAAAAATATGAAATTTGTTCTTCATGAGCTGATAAAGAAGGAAAAGGAAAGAGAAAACAAAGGACTTTTGTATTTTTTTTCTTTTCTAATGGAACCTATCTTTTTTTGTAATTATTTTTATGATACTTTTTCTTTTTTCCTGCATTTATTTTCTCTTACTCTTTCAGGAAACTCAAGGTTACCCCATTCTTTTTGTAAATCACAAAGGGGGAGAATATTTTATAAAGGGGGAGAATTTTTTACAAAGGGAGAATGTTTTAATAAAATACTTCGAATCCACGGAAAATCTGTGAATACAATCCTTATGAAAGTATACACCTAAGGGGGAGTTAGTTGTATTCAAATTAATATTCATAAGAGTTTCCAATAACTCAGGGGGAGATATGTATTTCTTGTTATCTTTACTTTTTATTTTGTGTTTTCCAAAAAGAGGGAGATTGTTGAGTCAAAAGTTCTCCTTTGACTTCTATATCATGTTTTGGAAATCACAAATGTCTTTTTTTTTGCTAATCGTACTGACTCTATTAATCGTATCATACTAACTCTGTCAATCGTATCGTACTGACTCTGTCAATCGTATCGTACTGACTTTGTCAATTGTACTCACTTTTTTGTATCTCACATTGTATCATATCAATACATTACATTTAGTAATACTTATAATACTCAAACTTTCATTACATGCTTGTTTTGGTAGATAGTCAAAAAAACATGTTTCATGTTAATCGTACTCTTGTTTATCATCTTCATGTGACTTTTGTTTTAACCAATACGATGTCATTGAGTTAGTTACAAAATAATTAAAATGATGTCGTGCTTTCTATTTCAATGTGACTGATGTAATGCCAGGTGTCCAACTCCCTCCGAGTTTTTCAGAGAAATATGACTGTTGGAGGAAATGTGACTGTTGGAACCTGAGGCCTATAAATAAGAGGTCATTTGAAGCCGAGAAGAAGAGAAGTGATAGTTTGCTTCTATAAAGTTCTAGAGATAGATGCTGTGAATTATCTTGTGCTTTGTTCTTTGTGTGACCGATCTTCATATCGAGGGCTTTCAAGTGATTGAAAGACAGAGGTTCTGATTACCTACAAAATCGATGGCTACCGGGGATAGGAAAACAGACAAACCGATCAACGTATCGAGGGCTACCGAGGATAGGCAGACAGATGAACCGATCATCGTATCGAGGGATGCCAGGGATAGGCAGACAGACAAACCGATCATCGTATCGAGGGATTACCAAGGTGGTGGTAAGACAGACCACTTATCATTCGTGAAAGGATAACCCTTCTCTTTGGGTTAAAAAGAATTGTTATACTTTTACTCTTCCGCTGCTGTTTTTATTTGAAAGTAATTTGTATTGTTTCCTTTCTTCATTACACTTTCAATTGTAATTGTTTCAATTACAATTATTCTACTAAAATTTGTATTAATATATTCTATATGCTTTATGGTAGAATCATTCACACTAGTATTACTCTGATTGTTGTATTCATCTTGAATACAATTACTTTACTTTTCTAATAGTATTACATTACATCATTCCTTTATATTCAATACTTTTGTGGTTGGTTGAATTTTATTAGTTTAAGATATTTTAAACTAATATCTTAAGTATCTAAACACAAAGTTTTTAAACCTACAATTCACCCCCCCCCCCCCTCTTGTATTGTTCCATCTAATATACATATACATTTACATATTCGATCCAACACTAAGGACCCTAATCCAATGTATTCCACAATAAGCTTCCTACCGATTCCAAGTTGATCGACAAAGGTAAAATGGTGGTAAGAAATGATAGGTCCCTATGAGCTCTCACCATAGAACCTACTAGTAAATATTTTATCCAAGGATTGTATTGAAGGTATCATGTAATAATGTAAAGGAACCTACTGTAGTATACTGGGAATCCAAGGAATAGAAAAGAACCGGAGTCTATGTGGGTGTCAAACAATGAAAAGTGAGTCCTTGAATCGGAATGGGGTTCCCAACTCTAAAGGTATTCTCCTCCAATAATCCAAGGTTTTCTCAAGTCAATCCATTCTTATTTGATATTATAATCATGAAATCATTCATTAGCATCAATCCTTATATTCCATTAGTGATGATGGGCCAAGTAGTGTTCCAACTTTGTAATAAAGTCTTGTTTATAAATAATGGAATATTAAATTATATAGGTTCACTCTTCTACCTTCCATAAATATGAAAAGGGGTGCTATGGACATGTATACTTTATTCAATATCTATTCATATGGCCACGTTTTATTCTTAGTATACTTTCCATATCACATTTCGCATTTAATAATCAGTTGAAGCACATTCCATAGGGTGGGTCAAGTTGTGAGCATACAATGTACATTCCATTATGTAATTCTCATTAAGAAAAAAACTATTTAATATAGAACGGATCGCCTTTAGGAAGTTCAAGTGAAGGCACACCCTAACAGTGGATTAGACGTGCCAAACCACTAAAAACCCAAAATATTGCATTACAATCGACATGGAGTGGGTTATGTTGTGGGTTTAATCTCCAAACACTAATTACATATATGTAGAGATCATAATCATATAATTATAATAGGTATAGCCATGGAATATAAATTAAAGAGATAACCTCTGATGATATTGTTCAGCCCCACATGAATATTCTATAATCGAAAAACATTATGGATTACTTATACACCACCCACCTTAGGGTTGTATAATACTTCTCCTCTGGAATCCGCCCTTGATTTTCCTCGGATTGGAGTTGATTTATGAAAAGGTTAAAAATACTCACATGATGATATCTAGGTCTAGTCAAATGGAGAAGAAGAGTGGCTAAAGAGGACTTGCGTACTTACCGTTGCACATCCAAAATGATCAACAAAATCTTGATCTGTTTCAGGATGAAGTAGATAACTTGATCACTAACTTTTTCCTTAAAAAAGATCCAACATGGTAGGAAAAGTGATTAATCTTTCTGGTTCTCAAAAAAGTGAGGATGACTGGAGTAAATAGATCATTGAGGTAATTTTGGACATTTTTTCTAGAATTTTAGCCTGTGCACAGTTTTTCATCATGGTTTGTCAAATTGGGCACAAACCGTGCGATATAGTTCTGGATAATATAAAATCCTTCACGTGGTTTGATCAATCCCTTCACTATCCATGCATGGGTACCTATGAATAAGATCCATTTGTCAAGTATACATTTATTTGGAATAATGTTGATTATGGATATTGTTGGAGTAAGGGAAGAAAAATCTTGAAACCATCAAACATTAAAGAGAGAGAAAGATAACTATGTGGAATGAATCCAAACCAATACACGGTGTGAGACAATGATTCATGAAAGTGTACAATATATTTTGAAAATATTATAAGATCCGAATTATATTAGTGTGATAGAGGTTTTTCAACTTCAGATTAATATATATATTTTCTACGTTCTATTTAGGGATGTTGTAACTGAGGAGGAGAGGTCTTCTAAACTTGTTTTTTGGATTTTCTAGATGACCAGTTTTGTATGTTTTATCATGATATGACACAAAAAACAAACCATAAATCCAATTAAAATACAAAACTAAATTTTAAATTTAAAAAAATGTCCAGAACCAATTTTAAAAAACCATCCAGATGAGATTAGTTGAAATGTGTGTGTCTTCAAACTCAAGTCTCATTCCTTTATAGTGCAAATGATATAATTCCATAAGACCACCACCTTTTTATTATCGATGAAAATCTTCAACAAAATTTCTATTCCAATGAAAACAAAATCCTCCAAAAATTATCTATTGATAGCATCACTACCAAATCCTCCAATAGATGACCTTGTTCGTCATCAACATCATCCAAAACCAAAAATGAAAGACATGCCCTAGCTGGCAATGCCGACCACCTCTGTTTTCGTGTCACTGTATTGTAGAATACTGAACAACCACATACAATAGTAGTAAATAACTATTTAAACCACTAAAATCTATGACAAAACATATCCCATTAAAACCAATAAACTATATTAATCAAAATCCATTAAAATTCAATGAACTAATCACTCGAATTAAACAAGTAAATCACTCACAAACACTCTAACATAAAAATTTTGATATAAAAATATAATTGAATCTATAATGAGACACATTATGTTTTATTCATAGCATAATCAACCAATATGTAAGAACATACGAGTGAGTTTTTAACACGTATTATTTCATGAGCTGCCACCATTGAACCCTGATCATTCCTTTAACTATAGTGGTCCTATGAGTCATCATCCCATACTAGAACTTGATTATACCACCATTTTCTATTTAATGTTCCACAAAATAACTCACAATAATATGTTACCATAACCTTGACACCAATCTAAACTCATTTTGGACAACTAACATTGAAGGAAGAACATACAAGTGAGTCATCATCACGTACAGTCATAGGGTGTCTTTTCCGATGGCATACCCTGGGAATTCCACCAACCATTGTGTTCCTATGAGTCATCATTGTATGATAGATATAGATGCACCTAAATGTGCCTCATCATCATTCCTTCTACCATTTCACCGCAAGACATTTCTACAACAGAGCCTGTCATGACCCGACCCATCGAGGTCCAACCCATGACTACCCCAATCCTTCCTCTAATTGGTCAGGGGATAGTGACCAATACTGAGTGGGCATAACCCAAAAAGGGAGGAATTATCCTAGAGTACTTTTACACATGCACTCATCTCCAAGCCACACAATAATAAAATGTAAAACAACTGAATGGATGCATGCATACAACTATGATCCCACAACAACAGTATGAGAAGATGTAATGGCATGTAAACATGGAAAAATAAAATCCCACCACAAAGAATTTGTACACAATTCCAAATGAAACTATAATAATTCCAACATGTTATGAGGGTGAGGACTTGGTCAATGTACCCTTCTGGTAACCACCAAAGCCTTCCCATATACATCTGTTCCTTACCCACTCCATGTCCTCCTAGAAATCCATCAAAAGGGTCTCCATATTAATAAGACATTATATGTGTAGGAAAAAGCCCGTACAGGGTGAGTATAACAACACTTAGTATTATACCCAAAAATAGTTGACAAGATTCACCATGTATAGTCATCTCGATACAAGATATAATTATCAATATATAATAAATAAGTGAAACCATGATATAATCCGGAAATACATCTCCCCACCAAGCGGTCATATCAAACTATCAACAGCCAGATTCTGTTCGAAGCAATGAACATTATGGGAGAATCCACTTTTCGATCCTTGCAACCATCAATGACACATGAAGAACAGCTCTATTTCATAATTTTGTGTCAAAGGAATCTCAATTTTCTAAGGGGACCATGGTACATAGTTATGGGTTCAAGCCCAGAACCACTGGGGGACACCACGATCCCATTCAAGATCAACCCATTACATTGTGGATCACATGTCAACAATTTTGTGACCCTTCTTGATATGAACTATTAGATGGAGGATCAACACACTACTTAGGGAGGCCATGATGAAATCAAAAACTCAAACTAGGAATGATAGATGATCACACTCCAGTCTCATGGAGGGAATCCACAACTCTATTTGAGACTCGGCCTCTATAAGGGTTCACAATCCAATGATGTTGATGCAATTCCACAATATACCATCAAGAAAAATATCCAAGGGAATGAACTCGACCTATACTGATCAAATATAGGAGAAAAGAGCCGAACATGGAATGTAGTATACATATACACGACATGTATAAGGATATAAATGCTGAAAATCCTTTTTTTCATTTTATAAAAAGCTGGATTGTGGGTTGTCGGTACCCAAACAGCCGAAACCCAGACACCAAATCACAATTCAAACTGAATTTTCAAAATTCAAACCACCACCTTATTGCCTCAAGCCGTGAGCCTGCACCTCCTCGAGCGTCGAGCTGCCATCAGATCTGACACACCATGTTCCATGTACTACAGCCATATCCATGTCCCCGGATCGCCGGTGAGCGTCGCTGACATCCGTCATCACATCGCCTCCCCATCACACCACCGAGGATTCAACAAAACGTCATCCATGGAGTTGCCTATGTGATCCCTCCCCTACATCCCATCACCGGATCGCCGGTGAGCTTCGCCGACATTCGTCGTCATCATCGTCACCCCATGACAGAGTATTCAACAAAACATCGAACGGAAAACAAAAATCAACAGAAAAACATCCATGGAGATGCCTCCTGAAACACATCATCATCATTGCTCCATCTCGACAGCACTCTCACCGAGAGATTCACACCGACAAAGCAGAAGAAAAACAAAACCTTAGATAAGAAGACCATGCCGCCACCAGACAAAACAACTGCATCACACACACCGAAACCATAACGAACTCACCTGAGAAGATGAAGAACCCCACAAACCATCGGCTCATGAGCCCAACCCACAAACGTGAAAAAACTCAACACATGACAATAGAAAGCTGCCAAGATCAGAACCACGAGTGCTCTGAAGAGTGTGTCATCAACAAGAACCGTTCTTACACCTGTGGAATAGAACCAACAACCGCAGAAGCCCAGAGAGCATCCCCACAGCCTGAGAGAAGACCACGAAGCCATGCAGCATAGAACCACCACCATCCCACCGTTCACGAGAAGGAATCACTGCGCCATCCATAGCGACGGAGCTGGCGGTGGCGAGAGGAAACCCAAGGACGAGAGTAAGGATATAAATGGTGTTTATAAACACATGGTATCTAGAATGTGTCTCCAAAAAATGTTAGCGACCTGAACACATGTACGAATATCGTTCTGTGTATACCAAGTCATGTATCAGTCTTAAGTACATGGCATGGAATTGGGTTGTGTACTGTAACCCATGTCTGTGTACTCTCTAGATTACAAGATGAGTCAACTCAGGATGTTTTCATACCATTTGATAGGGTTCATATTTCGGGTGATTATTAACATCATTTTAAACCCTAGCACTCTATCTAGGGGGGAACACATTCCATATAATCCCCGACTACATGCCTTATTCTTTGAGATTTTCCATAATCCTATATCTTTCCTCTGTATTCGATCTAGAACCCTCTAACCTCGATCTAGTGATCGATTCTCCCAAAAAATTCCAATCTCATACAAGTCTCATTGTCTTTGAATAGCACGTCGTATCTTCAGATATGCTTGCAAAAAAGGATTAAATCTTTGTTCTTCATTCTGCATAGAAGAATGAGAATTCATAAATCATCAATAATATGAATTTATTCTTATACGATGAAGCACCTTCTTTATGTCGTGATCAACCCAAATCTACGATATTATATCTTTGTGCCAATAAACATGAGGAAACTGATCAATTGATTGGGTAACATGAGTCTCATCCCTATTAGTGAGGTATCCCTAAGTGCATCCATGAGACCTAGGTTCGAAAATAGGTGGAGGAATAATTCCAGGGTACTGTAGCAGGTACTATAGTAGTACTATAGCAGGCACTATAGCAGTATTGTTCATGTACTATACCATGTACTGTTAGATTTACTATAGCAGGTACTATCGGTACTGTAGCAGTTGAGACTATTCATCTTGGGCCATCGGTTTGGAGTTGGAGTCCTTATAGACTTCAGGCCACCTTGGACTTCGGGTCAGTAAGGATTTTGGGCCACCTTTAAGGCCTTTGGACCACCTCAAGGCCTTCAGGCCACCTCAAGGCCATATGGGCCACTTGATATATTGATACCCAGAAAAGTTCTACAAGGAACCAGATCCAAAAAAGGATTCAATAGAAGGATTAATTCACCATATTATGGCTAAAATATTTGGAAGAATGGAAGGATATTCATTTTCCATCAGTATCAGGCATATGCTTCTCTACACTGATAGATAGTTGAACAGCCATGAAATGGTGGAGAGTTGAACATAGTACAGATTCTAGGGAGGGTGGTTTCATCTTGTCAAAGTCTATATGATTTCATTAAGACCTCCAGGTCTTTTAATGTCTCTAACCCTATGGGAAATGTAATCTCAAAATTCTACAAGACTTTTAAGCGTTCCCCTCATCCCTTAAAATTGGGATTATAAAAATTCAATAAAAAATAAGGCCTTCGAGTCATTCAGCCATGATCGATTGATTGGGAATAGTCAAATCCCCAGCAAATTAATAATTCCAGTAGTGAAACGTAGAATTGGAGGAGAAAATAACAAAGAGAAACCAGGAAAAACGAACCTCGTCCAATGTTTGTGTTAGCCTCAATTAATTTTTGTTATAATGATTAATGAATAGGAATTGATCAATCATAATAAATTTCCTAAATAGTCCCTAAAAATATCATCACATCCCACAATATTATTGATCAGAAAATCGATCTATTCTATGAATGATTTGGATTTGTTGGATATGTTATGAATGGTAAAAATAAACATAAAAGAAACATCATGCATCATGTTTGTATCGATCATCGATAAATATTAGTTTCATTTTTTATTGATGAGATACTCAACCCCTACTAGAGTGACAATCCATTATCTGATCATGATTCATTATCATATTCCAATAATTATCTCCTTGAATGGTGTCTATTTCTCTAAGGTTTAGTGGAAAAAACTGATACAATTGACTTACACTTAAATTTATAAAAGAATAATTTCGTTTCACTGAATAAAAAAATATAAATTCTTATGTTAATTTTTTTAGTTATTTCATGATCCAAAAAAAATTTCAACAAATGAACCATTCCAACAAATGTTAAGTCACACATAGTGTAAAACCATCATTATTAATCCCACGGTGACCTTGGATTTCTGATCTAGACACTCTTTCGGAGTTATTCCTCTTTTTGAGGATAACTACATATGTGTGCTATTAGATATTTTAATATTTTACAAAATTTATTTTTGGAACACTGAGACTCAAAATCGAATGTTTTCTCAACACTTGGTCTTGAAAATAATCCATAAAACATCTACAAAAATACAAGAAAAATCCACAATAGTAAATTGTCCCCACCATGGGATTTAAGTACCCAAAAATCCTAAAAAAGTGTCTATTCAAACATTTGAGGGTACTGAACACAAATCTTAGCCTCCTACTCCCATGTGCTCTCTTGGAGATTCTTGTGCATCCACCGATCATGAACCAAAATAATTGATCACCCAAAAGTATCATATCCTACTGATCCTTGATCTCCACTATGTACTCTGTAAAATTCACTCCATCCTTAATGTCCATCTAGCCCCAGTTGATGATGTGTGATGAGTCATGAATGTACCTCCTCAACTGTGACATGTGGAAGACATCCTATACACAATCTAAATGTGGTGGTATATCCATGTAGTGTTCCAACTCACCAACACTGCACACTTTCTAGAAAGGGCCGATGAACCTCGGAGATATATTCCCACCCAACCAAATCTCTATAATACCCATCGAGGTGAAACATGAAGGAACACAAGGTCTCCTTCCACAAAATCCTAAGGCCTTTTCACCTCTCAAAAGAAGATATATAATGGATTTGTGAAGTCTTTATCTTCTCCTAGATGATCTAAACCTTCTCTGTAGTAGTTTTCCCCAACATTGGCCCCATGATTTTCAACTCTCCTAGGGAATTCTAGTAATATGGTGACCTGTAGGGTTTCCCGTACAATACCACAACAGGGATCATACCACTGGGAGAATGGAAACTATTGTTGTATGCAATCTCCACTAGTGGTAGGTGATCCTCCCAAATATTTCCAATGTCTATCGTACAATTTTATAACATGTCCCCCAAAATAAGAATTGTTTGATCAGTCTTGCCATCCGTTTGGGGGTAAAACATTGTGCCGAGCATAATTGGGTCTCAAACACCTCCTATACTCCATTTCATGATCGGGATGTAAAGAGTGCATCACGATTAGAAACAATTTTTTATGTAACTCCTTGGAGTTGAACTATGTCCTGAACAAAGAGGTGTCCCGCAATCTTCATTGAACATGTCTCCTTGATAACTTGGAAATGGAACGACTTGGTGAGTCATTCAACGATCACTGAGATAGAATCATGTCCCATGGAAGTACATGGTAATCCCATCATGATTTCCTTAGATATCCCATCCCCCTCCCATTATGGAACCTCTAGGTGTTGTGCTATACCCTCTGGAACAAGGTTCTCATCATTCACTTACTAACAAGTAAGGTATCGAGAAACAAACTCTAAAACTCCTTTCTGTATCCCTAGCCACTATAACTCTGGTTGAAGTTCCCGGTACATCTTCCTCATACCATGATGTACCTCCAAATAGTACATATAAAACACCCTCATAATCTTCACATGAAATTCCATGGGTACTACTATATGTCCTATGAAAAGAATGAAATTCTCCACATATTTTGAATATCCTTAAGGAGTGTTCCCTATGTATATCTTAGCATGTTGGTTCTCACAGTTGATATCCCCATGTTGTACCTCCCTGAATCACTAAAAGAGTGGAGGGTAACAACCATTTAATGGAGGTAATATACTACATCTCCATCCATAGAGGATAACAGAAATGAAGATAACTACTCTGACTCCTCATTAAAAAACTATGAACTGGATCTCTTGATGAGATCATCTTTCACCACGTTCCTATTCCCAGGAACATAGATAATCTAAAAGACATAGTTTAGGAGGAACATTATCCCTAGCCTATGTATCATGTTCAGAATCTTATAATATAATATATATTTGACACTCTTTTGGTCAGAGTAGATGAAAAAATCCTCACCTGTCAGGTAGTGTCCTCACATCTTTATATTGAAAACTACCACCGCCAACTCACAATCATGGGTTGTGTAACTCTACTTAGGTGGTCTCAACTAGCGTGAACCAAAGGAAATCCATAATTTCCCCTACATTATGAATCAAACAAGCATGGTTCATAACGCATCACCTAATACCATTTACTCAATGCCTTTCTATATTAACCTCATTCTAGGAGCACTCGTCAAACTCTTCCAAGGCTCATGAAAGTATTGGTGGAACTTTTCTATCCACAATAATTGATTCCCTTTTTGATTCAATTATTTAAAGAGTGATTCCACTATGAATAAGTCTAGTAAAAAAATCTAATAAAACCATACCAATGGAACGAAACTCTACACCGTAATAACACTCTTGGTGGATCCCAAGAATGTACTTCATTAACCTTCACTGGATCCACTAAATCTCCATCCTTTGAAATGACATGTCCCAGAAAATGGACTTGTCAAATCAAAAACATGAACATTGAAATATTCCCATAAAATTGGTGCTCTCATAGTGTGTCTAGAACAACCCTCAAGTGTCTTCTTTTCTCCTCCTCGGACACCAAATACACTGGGTTTTCATTGATGATGACAACCATGAACTTTTCTAGGAAGGGTTTAATGATTAGATTTATAAGTCCCATGAAAACTACTCGGTAATTCATCATGAAAAAAGAATCCCCATATACTAATAGTAACTGTAGCCACATTTGAATTTCATTTTCGGTATATCCTCATACATTACTTGTAGTTGGTGATAGCCTTATCTAAAGTCACACTTGGAGAACCATTGCACCCATATAATCTGATTAAAGAGTTCATTGATCCTCGTTAGTGGGTACATGTTCTTCACAGTCATTTTGTTAAAGAACTTGTAATCCACACATAACCTCATGGTCCAACCTTCTTTCTTTTCAAAAAAAACTGGGCCTCTATGGATGAAACAATGGGTCTTATAAAGCCCATCCTTGGCAAGTCCTCCAAGTACACCCTCATCTCATGATGCTCGGTGGGAGCCATCTGATATGAACCTATTGATATTGGAGTCATAACTAGGTGTAGATCAATGTAGTTGTCTATCTCTAGGTGGGTAGGTAATCTTGGAACATCTTCTAGAAAGGCGTCATCATACTCTGTTTCTATTGTAAGAAACTGAGGACACATAATATCCACTACACCAAGGATAAGGTTAGCCAAATGATGAGTAATTGGATGAACCCTCTTATGCATGAGTTCTTCTTGCACTACATGGGCTTAATTTTCATAGAAAATGGACAACCTGGTTCCATCATTGTGGACACACCACACCCTCTCCTAAAATAGTCAATATGAGAATACACTGTCGATAACCAATCCATATCATGAATGATGTCGTAAGGACTCGATGCCACTAAAAAGGGAACCAAAATGAAAATATTTCCACCATGATTTTGTTCACAATTTTGGAACCAGTTTGTGATAAGTGAATCTACCCTAGTAGGAGTCTCCAAGAGTAAGGTTCGAGTCAAATTTTCAAATAGAATCTCTGAGTCTCGAAAAATATTATTGGAAGTAATGGAATGAATTGAATTGATGGCTATAAAAACTGTTTCTATAGTAGAAAATACATAGATCTTACCTATAATAATCCCTATACCATTGGTATCATAGGACTCCATAGCCTGTATCAAGCCTCATCTATTCCCACTTGCTACATCAACCTTGTGTGGACCACCTCTCATTGGTGGAGGTTATAGTTCAAACCTCCAACAACATCATGTCTCCCTCCCTTCCATTCTTCCATGTATGCTACCCTGTGGTCCACTGTACTCATGTCCTTATCTATATATCGGTGGTCCCTATGTAATCTCCTAATCATTTGTATGACGGTTCAGGAAATATCATTCCAAATTTCCCCAACTGTTGAAAGAGAAACATTTCATGTCCTTTGGCTGATTCCTACCACCCAAAGTGCCCTACACCACTAAACCTAAGTCCTAGGATCGCCTCCTTGGGGGATTTACCAACCTAGATCATAGTGAATGTCATTAACTACATTCTTCTATGCTATCAGCTATTTGTTTTCCATTGCTAGATCCCACTCTCAGCTTTTATTTTTCCACTAATAGATCCCACTACAATTGTCTACTCTTCTATAAAAATTTCAACTAATAAGGATCTATCAAGTACCCTAGCATATGTAGAAATTATAAGGGATACCAATAGTTCCATAATGTTTTCTCATAATCCCAGATCAAAATATTTACTCCTACGTAACAGGTTTATACCATATCCATGTAGTAACACAAGATATCAATATACCTCAAAAAATATGCTTCCATGGTCATACATTCCCTACTGCAGATGTAGAATATCATGTATGTGTATTGATCATAGCATGTCTAGATAGAAATCATCCATAAAAGGTTCTTAATGTCTTCCCAGGAGAGAGATGTCTAATCATGTGACTGAGTAACCAAGCTCCACCATCACCCAATTTATCCTTGAATAAGACTCACTGTAAGGACTTCTATTTAATTAGAAGACAACCTCAGAAGGTAAAAAACTAGGGTGACTGCCTCTAGCCAATCCTCAACCAATTGGGGGTCTGGATCGCCAAGAAACCAATGATTTCAAGGATTATGAAACTCGTGCAATGAATCATCAATCATGCATCCTTATCGAGTAATTCTTGTAGTAACTACTTCTCAATGGGTGGTGGGATAGCTAGTAAACCACCCAGAGGTTCTATATCAAGTACAAGCCCCTCTACTGATTCCTTATCACTATGCGGATCATCCTTGTGATCACGTAGTGGAATCCTGTCTAGCAATCCACATGGATTCATCGTGATATAATAAAATATGTACAATAATCAAAATATTATATATGGGGATCTGACTAATGAAGGAAATAAAAAAATGACCATTCCAATTTTATTCATTTACCATTTTTCACTAGAGCTAATGTTTTCATGTACCGAGTCAAAAATGTGGTGATTAGATCCTTGTATATGGATATTTTGGCTGCTGCACAAACACTAGAGTCCCTACCTGAAATCCAAACACAAAACACTTGACATTGTTTCCCCAAACCAACCTCACAGTCTCCCAATCCTAAAGTATAATTGACCCAATCTGATAGAACCCCGTCATCAACTGACCCACTGGGTTTTGACCTGTGACTACCCCAATCCACCTCCAACAAGCCAGGGGCTGGTGACCCGCATCGAGTACGTGTATCCCAAAAATGGGAGGTATAAGGCTAATGTAAGTGTACCTACAATCATCTCCAAGACACAAAATATTGAAATTTAAAACAACTGAAAGGACGTAAGCATACAACTACTAAGGGGCACCACGAAGTAGTCTAGATCAAACCTCTACCTAGGGGAACATATTTCAATGATTCCACAAACCTAATCTGATATGTCCTTCTAGATGGATAATCGAATAACTTCTCTGGGAGGTCATGTTGATTCCAAAAACACTAACTAGGGATGATAGAGTATCGCACTCTAGTCTCAGGGAGGGACACCCCAACTCTATCTAAGACTCAACCTCTTTAGAAGATAACAATCCAAGTATGTGGATGTAATGATGCATTTTACCCCTAAGGAAAAGGACCAAGGGAATTCACTCAACCTATAACATTCCAAACTAGTAAAACTAAGAGCCTCTTTAACACTAAAAGGGACTACAGGGTGTGTCCTAGGGGTACATGGAATTTCTAGTTATCCCAAGTTCATACCATGTGGAAGAGCCTCACACAACATCTAGTCTCTAAATACATAGAATGTATAAGGTTATACACTTCTTGTAGAAAAACAGGGTATCATTCCTGTGTTATATGGTCGTGTATTTGTACTGAATCTGTGTCTGTGTACCGGTCTGTGTACACCAAGTTATGTATATGTCCTAGTTCCTGGCATGTCATTTGGTCTTGTATTGTAACTAACTTTCATATACCCTCTAGAGTATAGGTCAATTAATATTGGGATAGTCACATCCCATCTGAATGAATTCACACTCGGTGTGATCCAAAACTTCATTTAAATCCCTGTAACTATAGATAGGGGTCCCAACATGCGGTGTAATCCCTGATTACACACTGTGTTCTTCGGGATTTTCCAGAATCCAAGATTCTTCCTCTACATTTGGTCTAATGCCTCTAAAATTTGATCCAGTGATCATTTATCCGAAAAAACAATGATACATGCTTGTCCAACACTATCTATCATCGAACAATGCATCTCTTCATTATATTGGATTACAATAAAAATTAAATTGTTGTTCTTCATGGTGGGATGAAGAATGCCAAAGAATGAAAATTTGGGAATCATCTGTCATATTAAACCCTCCATCTCTGTCATTGTTCCTCCACCATGCCATGTTTATCCAAGATCCTTGTTTTCATATCATTTAACTATTAAATTGATGTGCAACGATCTATTGATTTGGAATACTTGAACCTTAGGCCAACAAAGATCATCCTTAATGAAGTATGGAATTGAGGGGGAAATCACAAAGAGAAACCTTGAGGAGTAAACCTCATCCATTTATTTTGTCATTATATATTAATTTATATTAATAGGATAAAAAATAGGAATCAATCAATCATAAGAAATCTCTTAAATAATCCTCACAAATATGAACCCATCTCAAAAGCAGATCGATCCACAAATCAATCCATTGATCGGCTGATTTTTGTTAGTTCCATTATTTATGAACAAGGACAATACACCTCAAAAAACATCCTACATTGAGTTTGGATTGATCTTAGATGATGAATAGTTGAATTTTCACCATTGATGATATCCTCAAACTCCGCTGGTGTAACGATACATGATATGATCTTCATCTGTTTTCATCCACCAATAACACTCTCCTCGAATGGTGTTTAGGTTCTCAGGGTATAGTGGCCAACCCTGAGAAAATTTAGGTATCATTAAATTTAGTGAGGAAGCATTTTAACTTTAGAAAATCAAATAAATTATTAAGTTAATTAATTTTATTAATTTCATGCTCCTAATAATTTTTTCAAAAACAACCTACACTGACCAATGTTAACTCACCTGTAGGGTAAAACTACAATTTTTAAACCAACGTTTCCATCTGATTTCTGATTCTAACACCCATTTAAGAATTATTCATCCTTTTTAGGAAAACCCTACATGCATACTATTAAAAAGTTTTATATTTTTATAAAAAAAATTGGGCACACTGGTCCTCATAATCACATGTCCTTTGAGTGCCTAGTCTAAAAAATAATCCATATAATATCTAAAAATTATACATGTAAAATCCAAGATGTTACATTATTGTGGACTTGTTCGTTCAAATGATACAACACACTAATTAGCCTAACCTCGCCACCTCATGAGTACCTAATATCGCCACCACTACCAAGATAAAACATAAAGCCATCCTTTTCACTACTTATGGAAACCATGATAAAATAACTTGAAGAAAAATATGAAGGGGATAAGGAGAATCGGATGGGAGGTCATCACCACAGATAGAAATTAATCACCCTCTTATTTTCAACATTTTAAAATCACTAATAAGAGTGGGAAATATGGGAGGAGATTATCAAAGTCCTAGTCCACACCATGCAGATGATATGTCACTATGTAGACACCTAGGATATGTTTAATAATCATTGAAGAATTAGGATATGGAGTTGATAATTCATTCCAAAGTTTTATTTTCCTTTTTAATGTTTTTTACTAACTTATAATTATTTTATTATTGATTTTTAAGGTTATGTGCATTGGTTTAACTCTCGATCATCAAGACATACCATGATAGTTAGTGTATGAATAAACCATAATTGGTTTTAACTCTTTATATATTTCAATCACATGTTATAGTTCATTATTTATTTAAAATATTATTTTCCCATAATTTAGTTAATATCTCATATGTTTGAGTGATTTTTGTGATGTGTGAATGTAGTGTGAGGTATCAGTTAAAAGATGGGGCATGAGTGTGTGTTATGGTAAATGATTGTGTGTTTTACATGTACCCATTTCATTATACTCATGGTTTGGGTTAAAGGATAGTGTTTTATTATATTTAGTGACTACTTTTAGGATATAAATAATATCTAAATAGATTGTGAGATAGAGAATCGGTAGACTACTAGGTTTTTCTACCTCTCGCCATTTTATCTCGTGCTTTTATTTATCTTATTTTCCCTTTGAATCTAAAATAAATTTTTGTTTATTATTTAATTTTTTCATTATTTGAAAACTAAAAATCATAAATAGTTTTTAATGAAAAATAATTCACTAGGTTAGCATTGGGACTCTTCAAGAGATGACCAAGTCTAGACCTTTATTACATTTTATAATAATTTAAAATTTATATTCATTTAGGATCATTGATTGGACTTTATCAATTTCAAAATATTTCCATGTATCATACTCGGTATACCCACATAATAGAAATAATTTAAAAGTTGACTATGAGAGAGTGTATCGATAGAATCCTAGATTCATCCACCTTCCACCCTTTTCTTCTGTATTTTTATTTCTCTTATTTTCTATTTCAATCCAAAATAATTTTTTGTTTATTCATCCATTTTTTCAAAATTTTAGAAAGAAAAACACAAACCCAAGAAAATAAACCAGAATTTATTGAGTTTAATTAAACCTCTTCATGATATGACTCTGGTCATCCTTTTTTTATGTTTTGGGAGTATTTAAAATTTATATTGATTCAGCACCTGTGACAAACTATTATCTATTTGGTGTTATTTTAAAATAATTCATGATGTAAGATTAGTTTTTTCGCAATTTTTTCCATATTATTATTTATTTATTAAAAATATATATAAAAAAATTAGATTTTGAGAAAATTTATCCATCAAAACATGTTTCATGGAAAGATATTAAGAAATCTGTCAAAAAATTGACTAGTGTAAATTGTGTTGATAAAACATGTATAAAAGTACAGGGTAGTGAGGAAGAAGATTTATTTTTCTATCGAATCCTATAAATAATGAATCTGATTATATAAATAGACAAACTCACTTCCATGATTCAAATTATGATGAATCAACAAATAGATCTTGTGGGGGTTGACTATGAGCTATAAATAGAAGATCAAACACCTTTAACCTTTGAGTAAGAAATCCAAGAATTATAGGAACAACTACAGAACCACCCATAATCAAATTAGTTTTATTTATTAAGAGAAAATTATGTTTATTACATTCTGGATAAAAATATTATAGTATAATCAAGAGAATAGGATGAGTATTTAGTTTAATATTGGTTTAAGTATTAATAGAAGTTATTATAAAATTAACCTATCATTTGTAACAAATATGATTCATCACAATTAATATTTCTTATGGATAAAGGTAAGAGATACATAGTGGATGAAATTTTATTCAGGAAAAATATTTATGATCAATTTGTTATAAAAGATTCAATAAAGATTCTAAGGAACTAACCATGGATGAATCATTAACAGTTGAGACTTTTTAGGTAATCACATAAATTTGGAATCAATAGTTATCCTTTGAACATCCAATTGAAATATTTAAACCCTAATAGAGGATTCAATATGGAGGTGTAGTTATTATTTTGTGACATGGTTAGTTATTAGGGGTGTAATTGACAAAAAATACATAAATGGGGGAATGAAAATCTATAATGCTTCCACATAAGTTTATAATGTTATAAAAATAATTTTTTATATTTTCAACCATATATGAATCCAACTATGGATTCAAAAATATTATTAATATGTATAGGTGATCAAAATCTATGGAGGGATAGTGAAAAAACAACACTTAACATCGTATTTTTTTCCTTCTAACATAAACTAAATAGTTGGTTTAATGTTGAAGATGTAAAAAAGTATGGATATCAACATCAATTATTATAATACTAACATTGAAATACATTCTAAAAAATTAATATAGAATTATTTCAACATAATTTATTGATGAAATAACATTTAAATACAACATATTTAGATTCCAAAATTGATTTTAAAATAAACATGAAATGGTCATTTAAAATTGGATTTAGGAAAAAATTGTGTTTCAAGCCCTATTATCAATGATTTTAACATTAGCTTTTTGTAAAAAATTATTGACAGAAATTATCTTTTTGAAAAATATTTAAAAAAAATGCTCCCATACATTTACAAAAAAACTAAAACACTAAAAAACAAAAAATAAAAGAAAACGTCATTGAAAATCATTGATAACTTTCAGAATTTCTTTTACAAATAATACACTACTAAATGAAACTAAATGTACAAATTAATCAACCATATGATATAGGCTAAAAATAAATTTTTAGTTTTCATCAAGTCATTTGGAATATATGTATAAGTATCATCAATAATATACCACATAATTTTTAATGAATTTGACATTGCATTTATGAATGAATATTTTTAAAATAGAAACACTATTTAGGTAAAAAAATATATGTATTCAATGATAAAACCATTATCTACCTAAACTTTCACATATTAAAATTTTCACAATTATAGAAATGTGGGTATTAATAAACTTGGTCTATGTTATGTTTTAAATTCAAATATTATTTTTCAAAAAATATGCAAAATGAAAATATTAAGAGTAAAGAACTATAATAATTGAATAACCTCATACCTTTATAATCATTCTAAATCTTCTTTGAACACTAAACAATAATGGGAAAAACCAATATGCCTTGAATTATTCTCAAAAAATATGAATTAAACTGAATTACTACTATTATATAAAAATTACAACATTAATAATAGTATAATCAATATTATTTCATAAATATATATGTTTTCTTATAGGATAAATAATGGAAAGTCAACATTTTATCTATTTCTTTTTTAATAATTCGTATATATATATATATATTCCAATATGAAATACTATTCTAGGTATTTAATAGTTGTTTAAATATATTCTTGATCCATAAAACCATAATTATAAGTGTAATCATATTGTATAAAAATAATGTGTAGTTATATGATTAGAATGGTAATAAATTATTAAATATAACTTATGTTTATTAAAAGAAATTAAATTTATAATTTAAATTTACTTACATAGAAAACAACTACAACATAGGTACAATGTGATCCTCACCCTTTACTACATCAATTATGTCGGTTTTTAATGTAATTAATGTAAAATCTCTTCCATAAATACTAACACTGATAAAAAAATTATAATAATCCGCTAATATAGAAGAAACATGTGTTTGTTTTTTATCCCTTCTAGATTATAATGTTAATCTGAAGGTGATGGTTCTTGATATTTCTTCTTCCTTTTTGATGATTTGTTAAATTTTAGATACTCATATATGAGGTAACCATAAGAAAAAATTATAAGTAATATGAATTTATTGAAAAATAAAAATGAGAAACCAATCATATACCTCATTTTTCAACTAATGAAAAATACTACTTGGATAAATTAACAAAAATAATCAATACTCTATAAAATTATGGTCACCTATATAATAGGAAAATTCAATTAAGCAGTTTGATCAATAATATCATTTATCTATAATTTGACATGAACTGATTCTATAAGAAGATTATGTAGATAATCCCCAATATGATGAACAATTTTTTATATTATTATATATACATGGGTGTCATTGGCATGTGACTAATGGTACATAATTTGTTATGAATAAGGAAGTATAGGATTTGGGTATGTAAGATATCTCTAACTCATTGGTTCTGTAAAAATATTTATCATTGATTATTAAATTCTCTCATCTATCAACTCATTCATTTATTATTGTTCAACAACCAAGGAAGTTATTTGTCCCTTGTATTCTTCCTCAATCAATCTCACACTAAGGGTGTGCCCATTTTTTTCAATAATATATACCCTCCTTATATACTATAATGCAGACCGGGAGTTTTTCCTTTCCTAAATAAATTGTATGAATATTATGCCTACCCATAGGGATAAAGGTCACATTTATTATTTCCCCTTTAGTAAAATCCTGAAATAATATTTTCAAATGTTATATTAGTGGGATAAATTTAAAAAATAGTGAAATTGAAGAAAAATAATAATGATTTACATAAAACCCTATTTGCTACTTAATTTTTATGATTAGAAATAAATAAACCATTTTTATCTTCCTTGCTCTTTTCTATTTATCGTGATGATGAGGAAAAAATGGAGGATCTTATTATACCTCTTTAGAAGTGCTACATATCTTCATGATTTTTCCTAGTGTTTTTTTACAAAATGTAAAATGAATAAAGTATGAAGTAATTAAAATTAAATTTAAAAATAAATTTTGTAAATATTAATTACATAACATAAATTATTCCTTTTGAATTATGTAGATAAGTCTCTATTATGTCACTTTATCTATAAACCCATACCTATGGCATGGATACTGATTTTTTTACTTCTAAAATTTTAATTTAAAGAAATTTTTTTCTTGAAATTTCACCATATTGTTTCCAAAAAGGATAGACTCATTTTCTTAATTAACTTTTTCTATTGAAAGTAAAATTTAATTAGATGTTTAATAGATAAATTTTTTTTCCTATGATATATATGACATTTAAAAATTTTGAGATATATACAAATAGGATTATAAATTTTAGTATTATAGACTCCCATAACAAAACTTTCCCAAATAGGTCGATGCTTCACCAATCAAGGAATATAATACTTATCCAAAAACGACTCTTTATATCCCAGTAACTCTAAAAATTCTTTTCATGAGGTCCATCTATGTGTTAATTAACATAAAACTCAATAATAAACCTTATCTCTACACATTGAGTAGAATATTTTGGGAAATATGTGATCCCACACCTACCATAATTAGGTATGGTCATTCGTAGTGAAGAAGAATGGATTCAGATGATTTTAAGAAATATAAGTTTTAGTTTTTTAGATAATTTATTTATTAAATATATATTTATATAAACAAGAATCCATAAAATGGTTTTATTGCCTCTGTTCCATCATTTAGAAATATTCATGATCTATTAATGAATTTTTTTAACCTGTATTTGATTATAATTAAATAAGGGTAATAAAAATATAATTATTCACAATATAATGGAATATATTGATTGTTATACATTTCAAATCAAAGAAGTTTGTATTGATAACTAATATAAAAATTAATAGAAAATTAAAGAAATTATTAACATTAAGAAATGTTTAATTTTGTGTACCTATTATAGGTTTTAAATATCAAAATTTTATAATTAAAAAATTAATTTTTTAAAATTTGAATTGAATTAATAATAATATTTATAATAAAAATTTATACCAAAAAATGAAGACAATAAAAAATAGTTACAAAAAAATGTTGGTTGAAAACATTTACAACCAAAAAATTGATATCTAAATCTAAATAAAATAAAAATTATCATAAAATTCGGGAGAATTCTAGACATCTGTATATTTAAATATCAATGTTAAAAAATAATTTCTACAACTATGTCAGTTTAAAAAAATTACTTGATTAATTAAGAGTGTAATTTAGTGCTTTCTCACATCCCTTCTACATGATCATTTTGAATTTAATAGATTATTTCTACATTGTAATAATTATTATCATTGGGTTATCATGTAATAAATGAATAAATTTCATAGAAGACATCAAAATCCTCAATATTTTCATCACTCAAATTAATTTTTTCCAATGAAAAAAATTCACCCTGGTCATTTGATGGGTCAAGAACATAAAATAATTGTTTTTCACTCATTTCCATGATGAGTCGTTCCAATTTGTGACTAAATATGTTCAATTAAATAAGTGTAAATCTATACTCATAAATTTTCACACCACTATTACTCTCAACCAAGTTATAAAAAAATATTTCTACATAATATTTAGTATAATCAATCTCCCATACTTAATAAATCACACCAAAATATATTGTTGATATGAAAATTGGGTTTTTTATCTTTGTCACTTGAGAAATTCTTTCCTCTTGTGACCACCATCACTCTACTATTATGAATGGTATACTTGTTATCCTAGTTTTTTTTGTAAAATATATAACCATTAATATCAAATATCAGTGATGTGATCACATTAAAACTATGTCCCCCTATTACCTATTTCAATGTTTATGATGTAGATAAATTACTGATTAATTTCACCTTAATCCATGAATAATTTTTTTTATTCATTCATCTACCACATAAAATTTATTCCCATATATAATAACTTAAATATAGTAATATCTAATGCGATATATATTGTTCCAAATGTATAAATATGCATTCATCACTTATTCACATAGAATTAACATTATATTTAAGAAAGATATCACTTTACCTTCACTCTCAACTATAAAATTTTATGTTATAACGAGACCAAGAACCTCCACTTCAAATATGTAATTTGTAAAAAACTCAATCACCTCTTACGATATATCTTTTTGAATAGTATATGCCACTGGTAATGAAGATTCTTTAAGTATCTCCTTAAAATTATAATATATCTTTTGATGTATCCAGTGTAAATAAATAGTCCAACATAATATTATCTATTACAATAAATTAATCAATAGATGGACAATTATATCAAAACATTCTGGTTAAAAAGCATTTCATGATAACAATGTATGAGTAAAGCTTCATTATCTAAAACATTTAACAAATTAGAATCTATGACCCTTCTACAAATGGAATATAAAAGGCTTTTCCAATTGATGATAGAATTTTCAATGTGATTACAAAATATTCCACTCCATGAAGCTGGTATCATATATTGTATCAATACATGATAGCCAAGATATGTCTTACTTATGGACATTAAATTCTTTTATGAACCCAAATCTCATTCATTTGAAAAATAAACCCACTATCTACTTTAATACCATGCACACATTGATAAAAATGTATCTTATAACTCATTATTAATGTTTGAAAAAAATTTGGAAAATGTAGAGACCCAAAACTTGACGTACATAGGCATTACCTTACTTTTGAAGAATATCTAATACATAACAAAAATAGACACCAATGGACCGTAATAGTTTAGTGTCTTTGGAAACTCAGAATATAATCTTCTAATCTTGGTGAAAGATCTTCAACAGCACCCATAGAGATCTTTATTTTTTTCTAACCAAAAATCTTTCTTTATATCTTGGGGAAAATAAAACATATAAAGGGTGAGCTCAAATGCTCAGTAAGGGTAAGCATGGAGAAAATAAAACAAACCATATACATTTTAACTTCAAAACATGAACTTAATATTTAAACATCAAAATCATGAGTAATGACCTGAAACATGGAAGTATGTAGAGCATAGATCATAATGGATCATCAATCATGATAAAATAGCATGGGAATAAAACATGTAATTTTGGAAAACCATTAAGCACATGATATGATTTCCATAGTAGCAAAGGCATTGCTTCCAAGACCATCTTAGTGGACAATGTCCCTTTCTGAATCGAGTTCACTCTTCGTTCTAATCCTATAACACTGAACCGAATTAACTTACCATTCCAGCCATGTCTATCTCATGAGATATAAATCTTTACCTAATTCACTGTAGGGAGATATAGGTCCCACCCATCTCATAATGAAACCATTCTTATGTGTTCCACAACATGAACATAAATCATTCATCATTACTATAATAATAAAATGGGATTCATAAACATTATCCCATCATAACAAAATCCATATAATAAAAATGGATAACATTTCATCATAAGAAAAGAGAAACCATGTAAATAATAGAGACATTATACTTGAATCATACACATATGAAATAATTCCATCTTATATGGAAAATGGTTTTGATAAAACACTTGAAATGAATTCTTGATGAAAATATCATTTCTTCTTCAAAATCATTTTCTTTTTACAAAATTCCATGCAATTTTAAAAGAAAGGGATTTTGTTGAAAATAGTCATGAAATCATGTAGAGTAAAATTCATGAAAATAAGGCGTTATGAAACCGTAAAAATATGGTCAATCCAAATAAGTTAAAAACATTCTTCTCATACTTTTTCCAGAAATGACAAAAAGTACCTCGTATGGTGAAAAAAAAAGATTCCATACACACCATGTAGTAAAATTCAAAAATGGGTAAAAGTAATTTAAAAATACATGAAACCATTGTTAGAAAACAGGGACATGGATGATAAATATAACCCCAGTAAATACTTACGAATAAACAATCTCGGATAAATACCAGATTGGTAAAGTTATCCCTTACCTTATGTCTGATATGCTTCGTATGTATCTGAACCTCCTGTATAATGATTTAAATAATGTCATTGACTTATTAAAAAATAATATTCATTATTATGATATAATATATGGTTCACTTATGACTTTATATTAACTGTTCTTTTGTAAATTCAATGTTAAAGTAGTGTTTTGGGTAAAATTGTTTCATTTATTGTACGTGTTTTGATTTTTTGTTCTTGATATTATTACATATATCCTGATTTACTTAATTCCAGAATTTAAAACATGATTTATATATTTAATTTATATTCAGAATATAAATATATATGATAGATCGAAAAATGGAATGAAATACACCGTTCATGGAGACGGTAGGCCGTACGTACGCATGAACACTGTTTTCGTTTCCTTATTGAATTGAATGGAATTAAGTAAAGGAAACAAATATGTACATAAATCTAGTATCATTATTATGTAATATCTTTCCTTATTATTTATTATATATACTTTATAATCATACATGAATGGTTAATCATGGAAATTGAATCTAATCGCATTCGTGGAGACAGTAGTCTATACGTATGGACGAGCGATGATATCGTTCCCATAATTATTGAATAGAAATGGATTGGTTGATATAATATGTCATAACAATTATGATGTTATAATAACCATATATAGTTATTCTTTACACCATTATACCCATCCAAATAAGGTGGTGGTGGAAAAATAGATTACACCACGACGTAGAAACTGTATTTCGTATGTACGCACGCGCGGTGATTTTGTTTTCTGTAGGATGGATAAAAGGAGAAATGGGGTTGTTTCATATTTATAATAACATATCTGTATATTATTGATACTGATTTTATTACTTTATAATGAAACAACTAAAGAAGAAGAAGTTGATGAAGAAAGAAACTTGAATGAATCGGTAGAAGAGATTACCTCTTCTTCAACGCACCTCTTTTAAGCTTCCTCTTAAGGGACTAGAGTTAGTCTTTTGAGAAGACCAGAACCCCTAAAATGTTTCTAGGGAAGGGGAGAAGAGAAATGGGCATGGTTTGGCCGAGCATGATGGATCAAAGTGTAGTGAAGATCACAGGGAGGTGGTGCCTTTTTATAAGGGAGGAGAGGGGTGCCTTTGGAAAGTGTGAAAATATTATTTTATTATAAACATACCTTCGGATTAAAAAGATCAAAAAATCATTAAATATTAAGATAATATAACTCATAGTCGAAATAAAATCATCTAATCAGAATTTTACATGTTTTGGATAATATTTTAATCTTTATAATCTTATTTATTTAAATCATTTATTAATGAGGTAAATACTACATCATTATTGTGTCATAAATAATTTAATTTAAAGGATGTCTGAAAATTATAAAAAAACCACCATGCAGGAAATATTTTTAGATTTATTATGAATATTTATAGTTGAAAATATAATTTATATAACCCCTAATAAAAATTAATTACTAAAAGATTTTTGTTAATGTCAATTTTTTCTTCACATTAAATTAATTAATCCAAATTGTCATTATCACTATCATGTGGCTAAATGGGGTTCCAAAATCTACCCAAGGATGTCAATGGTCGGCCACTACTCATCTAATAAGGTTAAGACAAGTGTTAAGGAAATTTTGAATTATTATAATATTCTTTTAACCTTAAATTACCCCATTTACCTTTAACAGCTGTAAATAAAAGTCAAAAGATACTATTCACCAAAAATTATTTTCATCTTATTGAAACACATTTTACTTCTTGATAACAACCATGTATTTCAGATTTTTGATATTCAATTCATAGAAGTGGTAAAATTTTATTTAAATGAAAGTGTCAGTTTTTTAACTACCAGTAAGTGGTTTCACTATTCCTCAAAAATTGATGCTTTTCCGAAAAATACAAAAAAAATCAGCCTAAGCAATATTTGATATTCCGAATTCAAAAATGTTGTCTAATTTTTCAAATTCAAAAACATATAAGTGGCATTAATTTATTTTAAAATTAATTCCCTTTATCAAAAGAAATTGCGTGTTTTTAAGAAACAATAACTATCAAAAGATCAACACTTGTTTATGACCAATTTCAATGTGAAATAAATTTCAATAAACAAAATTGGATTAAATGGTAAAAATATATTCTAATTACACTTTAAAACCAATTAAAAAGATAATATAACCATATAAATTATTGCGATGAAAAAAGTTGTTTTTAATTAAAATATAACATGTTTTTACTATTTATTAAAATATAAAATTTATTAGAATAATATGAAAAAAGTATCCAAATTAAATTTTTATATCCTTATTCCAAGGAAGAATTTTATTTTGTCAAATTGAACTTATAAACATGTCAAAAAAATCATTTAAACTGGGTGCGCCATCAAAAGGCGGTAAAACTGCAATTTTTGAAAAATACATATTTTACCTGAAAATTTTATTTTGTTCTCATACCATGTTCTATAAAATGTGTAAGATGAATTATAATGTTCTAAAATTCAAAATTTAGATACTAGTTTTTATAACGGCTAGTTCATAATAATATTATAAAAATATATCGTCGTTTAGTGAAGCTCGGTATTGCGTATATCACATGCTATCGAGGAAGGTCGTGATTGCGTGTAATGCAAGCCATGTTAGGGTGGCGTGTAGTTCAGGACTCCTTTGTTGTTTCGTATAACAAAATAAAACCATATTTGATTTATACATTGAATATATATATATACACTCAATGTTGCGAAGAATAACAACTATCAAACAAACTTAAAATTTTGTGTAACACGATCCAAGAATAGTGTTGCGTATATAGCAAGATAATATGGTGTTGTGTATAGTGCAAGATAATCTTTTTGTAGTGTAAAACAGAAGATATGAAAGAAATTAAAAAGAAAATATCTTATAAAATCTCGGGGTGTTACATTATACGCCCCTTAAAAATAATTTCTCCCTCAAAATTCGTTGGGGTTATAAATCGTTTACTACTTGATAGTTTCTTTAATAGAAACCCACATCGTAAAAAAAATACCAAAACATAACTTTAAAAACTAAATTATGAATTGTAACGGTTACCCAAATTAACTAATCACCGGGTTTCCACATAGGAGAACATAGGTGAAAATATGGATATAGAAGAGAAATCTAACCATCATATTCTGATGGAGAGTGGTAGAGAACATGGCTTGTGAAAAAGCCAACAATCACAAAGCCATAAATTTGGTATGATCTAAGGTACCATCTGATTCATCAGATATAAGAGCACTAGGACAACATTTATGGTTTTCAAGATCATTTTTCTAATGTTGATGAATTTTTTTTTTTTTGAATTTTAAAAAATACATTTTAGTTTTTGGTACATTATCACTTTTGTTCTTGCCTTGAACAATTTCCACTTAATCTCTTAAAGAAATTAACTTGAATTTGTCTTCCATGAAGTTTTATCGGATCATGCGATAGAATGATAGGTCATTCCATCTGTCTCAAAGATAATGTTACAAATAATTATATACATAAGTCCATCTACGGTGAGAATAATCGTATATGGTCCCAAAAATGATCTTATACTTCATATATCATATCACTTAACAATATAAAACTAATTTCTACTAACTAGGTACATTCTGTAGGACAACAGTATATGATAAAGGCATGTTGTACTTCGGTTGTGGGTTCAATTCCCACAACCTCGTCCAACGTGACGGGTTGTTGCCCGTTCTGCAGGTTGTACCTTTTCTTAAACTACACTATTATAACATTCTATCAATAATATAGGAAATAATTCTAGCCTTAAACAATACTAACTTATGTTCAACATAATCTATTCCAATTGTGAGGCTTATCCAAAATACTTCTTTCCAAACTCAAAGTATAAAGAGAACGATTACTAAAAAGGTCATATAACAAGCACGTGAATACCATCATTTATCCCTCATATATCACAAGATATATCTTGTTGATCACATTCCAAACATGTTAATACATTAATCTTGTACTCTCTTGAAAAATGAATTCCCATTGAACCTTAGTTAAAACAAGATTTCTATCAAAATTTAACTCTTTCCACATACCAAAATCCAAAAATTCTATATACTCAAACCATGATATAACTTTGTCCTTATATCAGTCATGAGCTCATGAATACTGTCGAACATTTCATTTTATCCTTATCCCTTCATTATGTGCATATCATATTCTTTCCAAAAATATCTCAATCACTTTCCATGGTTACCGGTACCATAAAATTATTGAAAACCACAATAGACCAATATATAAATATTCCAATATTCCCCGATACTATATACAACATTATTTTTAAGTCTAATTACATAAACACTTAATCATTACACCACATCGTTTTGATATTCATCATTTCCAATAGTGATCGCATGTGACTTCCCTTTGTCCTTTTCCTTAAGTGGTTTCTCATGTCGAACATCATTAACCCTTGGATTAGGGCATTGATTAGCATAATGCCCCATTTCCTTGAACATGAAGCATTGAATAGTTGGTGGAGTGTTCTCTGTAGTTTTTTCTCTTTTCACATCATTAGCTACTTTTTTCCCATTACATCGACACTCCACTGCTCGATGACCTTCTTTTCCACACTTAAAACATTGTCTAGTACCTTTTATTCAATCTCCACCATGCTTCATTCCGCACATTGAGCATAAAGAAACATTCATCTTCTTTTCATCATTATTTTGAGATTTCTCCTTGAACACAATCTTTCGTTTCTTGTTAAAACCATGATATGGATATGTAACACCGAATTCTATTTCTACCTTGATAGCACAACACACAATTTTGTCATTGCTACTGAAGTCTCTTATAGTTAATTCCCTTAGAAGACTTGGTTTTAAGCCACTGAAGAATTGATCAACTTTACTTTATGGTTGGATGATAATGCCAAATGCATACCTTGCAAGCCTTTTAAAATTTGCTTCCTATATACCAACAGATTCATCATCCTTTTTCTTAATCTCAAGGAACTCCTTTTCCGTCTTTTATAGAAGAATATGAGGGAAGTACTTATTGAAAAATAAGTTCTTGAACTCATCCCATTCCATGGAGTCAATTTCACCTTGGGGCCTTGTATTCTTAATTAGAGTCCACCACTGGTCTGCTTCACCATATAAATGGTAAACATCCAAAATAAAATTTTCATGCTCAGAACATCAATGTATGGAAAATATCTTTTCAATGGTACTGATCCATTGTTCAGCAACAACTTGATCAGAAGACCCACTGAAAGAAGGTGGACATTGCCTCATGAAGGACTCAATAGAATATTGTTCCCTTATATTCTCATTTGGAAGTCCAGAATGATTCATATCTTGTGTAAGTATAGCAATATAATTTTTCACTCCATCTCCCATAACATTGGTTTGTTCAGGAGGACAATCATTGCATTGTCCATTACATTGATCAACACGGTTCATTCGGGTTCCAGCCATCGTCTAAAACCCAAAAAGAATAGTGTGAGAGGAAAAAAATCATGCTAGGGAAAAAACATAATAAAGGGGGTGTACCATCAATATATAACATCTTAGGGTTAAATATAAGATTTTTAGCATAATTCTAGGACTATGACCTATACTTATACTTAACCATAGAGACATCCCTAGACATACCTTAGATATATCTCTAGGGATCTCACTAAAGTTTTCACATCCTAGTTTCCAAAGGTTAACTAAAAGGTTCCTCTGATACCAACAGTAGAGACCGAAAACATGAAGTACATAGGCATTAAATTACATTTTTTTAATATCTAATACATAACAAAAACAGACACCAAAGTACAATAACAGTTTAGTGTCTTTGGAAACTCGGAATATAATCTTCTAATTTTGGAGAAAGATCTTCAACATCTCCAATTGAGATCTTTCTTTTTTCCTTACCTAAAACCTTTCTTTTATCATGGGGAAATGAAAACATATAAAGGGTGAGCTGAAATTATCTGTAAAGGTAATAATGGAGAAAATAAAAAAAAACCATATACATTTGAACTTCAAAACATAAACATAATATTTAAACATCAAAATCATGAGCAATGACATGAAACATTGAAGTACATAGGGCATAGATCATAATGGATCATCAATCATGATAAAGTAGCATGGTAATAAAACATGTAATTGTGGAAAACCATTAAGCACATGATATGATTTCCATAGTAGCCAAGGCACTACTTCCAAGACCATCTTAGTGGACAAAGTTCCTTTCTGAATCGAGTTCACTCCTCGTTCCAGTCCTGTGACACTGAACCAGATTAACATACCTTTCTAGCCATGTCTATATCATGAGATATAAATATTTACCCAATTCATTGGAGGTATATATATGTCCCACCCATTTCATAAGGAAACCATTTTTATGTGTTCTACAACATGAACATAAATCATTCATCATTACCCAAAGAATAAAATGGGTTTCATAAACATCATTCCATCATAACAGAATCCATATTAAAAAATGGATATCATTTCATCATATGAAAATTAAAACCATATAAATCATAGAGGAATTATACTTGAAACCTAAACATATTAAATAATTCCATCTTATATGGAAAATGGTTTTGATAAAACACTTCAAACGAATTCTTGAGGAAAATGTCCTTTCTTCTTCAAAATCATTTTCTTTTTAAAAAATGCAATGAAATTTTAAAATGAAAGTATTTTTCAAAAATAGACATGAAATAATGTAGAGTAATCTTCATGAAAATAAGGCATTATGAAACCGTAAAAATCTGTTCATGTCGTATAAGTTAAAAAACATTCTTCTCATACTTTTTCCAAAAAAGTCAAAAAGTACCTCGTATGGTGAAAAAAAAAAGATTCCTCACACACCATGTAGTAAAAGTCAAAAATGGGTAAAAAAGACATTAAACATACATGAAACTATTATTAGAAAACAAGGGCATGGATGATAGATATAACCCCAGTAAATACTTACGAATAAATAATCTCGGATAAAAACAAGATTGGAAATGTTATCCCTTACCTTATGTATGATATGCTTCGTATGTATCTGATCCATCTATATAATGATTTAAATAATTTCATTGACTTATTATAGAATCATAATCATTTTTATGATATCATATATGGTTCACTTATGACTTTATATTACCCGTTCTTTTGTAAATTCCATGTTATAGAAGTTTTTTGGGTAAAATCATTTCTTTTATCGTACGTGTTTTAATTTGTTGTTCTTGATTTTTTTACATATATCCTGATTTACTTAATTACGTAATGAAAATCATTATTTATATATATAATTTATATTCAGAATATAAATATATATGATATATCGATAAATGTAATGAAATACACCTTTAATGGAGACAGTAGGCCATACATATGCATGAACGCTGTTTTCGTTTCCTTATTGAATTGAATGGAATTATGTAAATGAAACATATATGTACATAAGTACAGTATCATTATTACTTAATATAATTCATTATTATTTATTAAATATACTTTATAATCATACTATAATGGTTAATCCTGGAAAATGAATCTCATCGCATTGGTGGAGACGGTAGTCTGTACGTACGCACGAGTGATGATATCATTCCCATAATTATTGAATAGAATTGCAGTCGATGATATAATATCTAAGAATAATTATGATTTTATAATAAAAAAATATAGTTATTCTTTACACCGTTATACCCATCCAAGTAAGGTGGTGGAGGAAAAACATATTACATCACGGTGTGGAGACAGTATTCCGTACGTACACACGCATGGTGATTTTGTTTTCTGTAGGATGGATAGAATTTGAAATGGGGTTTTCTAATATTTATAATAACATATCAGTATATTATTGATACTTATTTTATTACATTATAATGAAACAACTAAAGAAGAATAAGTTGAAAAAGAATGAAACTTGAAAGAATCGGTAGAAGAGATTGCCTATTCTTCGACGCACCTCTTTTAAGCTTCCTCTTTAGGGACTAGAGTTGGTCTTTTGAGAAGACCAGAACCTATAGAATGTTTCTAATTAAGGGGAGAAGAGAAATGGTCAGGGTTTGGCGGAGATTTAAGGTTCAATGTGATGTGAATAGGAGGGGGAGGAGGTTCTCTTTTATAAGGGAGGAGAGGGGCACCTTTGCAAAGTGTGAAAATATTATTTTATTATAAACTTATCTTCAGTTTCAAAAGATCCAAATATAATTAAAGATGAAGATAAGATTACTCATGGTTGAAATAAAATCATCCAATAAGAATTGGACATGTTTTGGATAATATTTTAATCATTATAATCTTATTTATTTAAATCATTTGTTAATGAGATAAATATTGCATCATTATTGTGTCATAAATAATTTAATTTATTTGATTTATAAAAATTATAAAAAAAACCCCTAGTAATAAATCTTTTTAGATTTATAATGAATATTTTTAGTCTAAATTAATTTTTATATTACCCCTTATAAAAATTAAAATACTAAAAGATTTTTGTTAATGTCAATTTCGTCTTTACATTAAATTAATTAATCCAAATTGTCATTATCACTACCATGTGGCTCAATGGGGTCCCAAAATCTTCCCAGGGATTCCCATGTTAGTCCAATACTCATAAAATAAGGTTAGGACAATTTTTAGGGTAATTTGGAATTATTATAATATTCTTTTAACCTTGAATTACCTCATTTACCTTTAACCGCAGTAAATAAAAGTCAAGAGTTACTATTCACCAACAATTATTTTCATCTTATTGAATCAAATTTTTCTTCTTTATAACAAACATTTATGTTGTATTTCTGAAATTAAATTCATAGTAGTGGTAAAATTTCATTTAAATGAAAGAGTTGGTTTTTAGCTACCACAAAGTGGTATCACTATTCATCAAAAATTGAAGTTTTTTAGAAAAATACTAAAAAGTCAGCCTAAGATATATTTGATATTCCGAATTGAAAAATGATTTCTATTTTTCCAAATTCAAAACATTTAAGTGGAATTAATTAATTTTAAAATTAATTCCCATTATCAAAACAAATAGCATGTTTTTAAGAAACAATAACTATCAAACGATCAACACTTGTTTATGTCCAATTTCAAAGAGAAATTAATTACAATGACCAAAATTTGATTTAATGGTAAAAATATAGTCTAATTACACTTTAAAACAAATTAAATATACAATCTAACCATATAAATTATTGCGATGAAAAAAGTTTTTTTAAATTAAAATATATCATGTTTTTACTGTTCATTAAAATATGAAAGTTATAAGAATAATATGTAAAATTTATCCAAATTAAATTTTTATATCCTGATTCCAAAGAAGAATTTTATTTTGTCAAAATAAACTTATAAATATGTTAAAAACTAGATTTAATGTGGGTGCTCCATCAAAAGGCGGAAAAACTGCAATTTTTTAAAAATATATATGTTACCTGAAATAATTATTTCTTTCTCATACCATGTTATATAAAATGTGTAAGATGAATTATAATGTTATAAAATTCAAATTTTAGATACTACTATTCATAACAGCTAGTTCATAATAATATTATAACAATATATTTTCGTTTAGTGAAACTCGGTATTGCGTACAACACACGCTATTGAGGAAGGTTGTGATTGCGTGTAATGCAAGCCAAGTCAGGGTGGCATGTAGTTCAAGACTCCTTTGTTGTTGCGTATAGAAAAATACAACCATATTTCATTTATACATTGAATATATATATATATACACTCAATGTTGTGTAGAATAAAAAATATCAAACAAACATGAAATTGTGTGTAACACGATCCAAGAATAGTGTTGTGTATACTGCAAGCTAATACGGTGTTGCGTATAGCGCAAGATAATCTTGGTGTAGCGTAAAACAAAAGATATGAAATAAATTAAAAAGAATATATCTTATAAAATCTTGGGGTGTTACAGAAAATATTTTCTACTCAATTTTATAGTTGGAGATAACACAAAATATATTCTCATGGTTATTAATTCCAATCTTACAAGAAATCTATATTTTCCTTTCCATTTATGTTTAAAAAATTTCTAACCAAAATCCCAAAAAAATATAAAAATTCATAACTGTAATGTTATATTTTACCATAAATAATTTTCATTAAGGTGGATAAAAACTTAATGCTTATATAATTTATTTATTTGATAGCTATAACATCTTTTCTTTTCAAATGTGACATTGATATTTTCACAATTTCGTAATATTATTCAACTGAAAATGGTTCTAGGGTAAATTTTTACACTTTTTAATTGAAAAAATTCTTTTTCTATCTTTGATAAGGATGATTCATATAAAAAATATTATTTCCCATACACAATATCTTTCTTCCATTCTTAAATTACGAATATGATGTCCCTTCATCAACAATTGGATAAGAATTATATCCCTTGATAGTATATCCATAGAAATTTCCATTTATATTAAAGACCTATGTAGTTTACATTACAAATGAATCAAAAAGAAAATTAAACTTATCTTATATATAAAATACTACAACACCTATCTATCATCTTAATTTAAAATCATTAATCAATAGTGATTAAAAAACATAAATATCATTTACATATTTTTTTGGCTCAGAGATCATCACACTCATCATTGTATATTTCCACTGCATATATATATATGTATATATATTGGGATAATGTAAATAAGACCAACATAATAGGACATTAACTATGTTGGATATTGAGGATCTATTATGTATTCATTTCATCTATGAATAGATCCATTCATATCTTCTAGCATTATTTACAAAACTATAGAATTTCTAATCAAATCTCTTCTATTGTGGTGAATTAGAAGGGTGACATAGGCTGCCATCATATCATAACTCTAAAAAATTCCATCATAAACTATTTTCATCAATTTAATTTTAAAATATAAACAATAATTTATGAGTTATTTGAATAAAACATACTTCATTTTTTGGGATATTTGGTGTCTGTTCATGAGAATGAATCATGGATATATTTATCATCCATTCTATATCATGTTGTCCTATATTTAAGAAATTTTGATAAACATTCATATTATTTCTTATACGTCATTGGGGAAATAATTTTTCTATTTATACCCCAATCCCATTGGTCATAATATATTTTTTCCCTATTAATTGGAATCTGGAAGAGTGTTTCCATCTAGAATATACTATTTAAAAATATTATGTAATTATTTAAGGATTAAATCCCTCTATCTATTTCATACATTCAAGTTTACTAATATTAACCTTTTTTATAATACTACAAATAATCTGAGAAAAATATATTTTCTTCAAATTTATATATATACCTTAAATAGTAATTTGTCTTTAAAAGGTTTCAACACCTACATGATGAATTTTTCTCTTCAAAAAATCCTCCATCTCAAGTTAAACATCATGTTAGTCATTACATTTTGATAGGTATGTTATTTCAACATGATATATCTTGTATGCATAACTATGGTTAAAACCATTGAAAAAATAGACTTTTATTTCTATATACTCTAATTTTTTCATATTCGAACAATTTACACATGGATAGAAAATAATATATTTATTTTCAAGATTTTGTTAATAAAATTCCATGAAATTTTTAAAAAAATGTATGATATTTATCACTAGTTCTATATGAATTCATCCAATTATGATCGATTAATTACCTAATGTAAAAAAATTTAATATATGAATATATTAAAACATGTGAACATTTAAACATATATATAATATGATAAATTTAAAACATATCATAAAACACATATATAAACAAGCATCAATTTTTAGAAAATATTTTACATCTTGTAAATAATTTATAAAAAACAAACTAATTTCATCCAAAACATAATTCATAACAAAAATAAATTTCAGTGAAAAAAAAATTAAAACTGAAAAAATTAATAACAAAATATTCCACTATAATAAATTTATAAAGTAAAATATAAATACTGTTGATTATTAATATAAAAAATTATAACCAAAAACAAATTATACCCGTAATTTAAAATCAATAAAAATATATAATAATGAAAATTAAAACCTTAAACTAATTTTAAAAAAAATTATTATTTAAAATGATATATATACAAAAAAATCACTCTATAAATGAAATTAATAACAATATATAATTTATTCATCTTCCAAAATAATAAATAGAAAAAAATTTCAATATGGATATTAGTAATGGAAAATTGATATTGAGGCCAAAAAATGCACTAGAGGGTGGGGAATTCTGGTTAAATAATGTACGATCGAGGAGAAAATTTGAAAAATTTAAGTATTAAACCAATCAAACCAAAAAGTTAGATTTTTTTACGAGTTATGTGGATTATAATTTTAATAAACCAAATTATCTCATTGATTGCGAATAAAGGATGTACATTAGAATAATTAAGTGAAATTGTGGAAAAATAATTATGAAAATTGAAAAAAGGTATAAGATTTAGGGTATAAAAATTGAGGACAAGGCCACGAGAAATATATATTTTTTAAAAAACTTTTAATATCATTTTTAGAAATAATTGACGTTGAAGTTTCATCAAAATTAATTTTAAAATCCGGTTTTTCATAGATTGATGTTAAAAATTAGTTTTAAGATCGATATTATTATAATAAATGTTAAATTCCTTCTCTTGTCACATTTAATGTTTCTTATTACAATATAAATTTTCCATTCTTCAAGAAAAATCATCTTTTTCTACTAGTTTGGATTGATGGTAAAATCATAATGTATAAATTCAAGTGATGCAGAAAGAGTTTCTAATTCAAATAGTTGAATGTAATGTATAACTCTAATTATTGAATGAATTTAGAAGAATGAATATGTATTTTATCTCATTTAACTTATGTGTTTATAGTTTTTTGGAAGAAAAATGGTTGTTATGGATAAGAAAGAATATATTTTGAAACATTTTGTTTATGATTTTTTATATAATATAACTTGTCTTAAATTACGAAAAGGATAAATAAGTATTTTGGATAAAATATTTAATCTAAAATTATTGGTTAAAATATGAAGTAATGAGTTTCTAACACCTAAAAATGATATATTTTAAAGATAAAATATTTATTTTAAAATATTTATCTAAAAATATTGAATGTAAAATAATATTTGATTGAAAACATTTTATTTGTTGTATATTACCACTATATGAAATTATTTTTATTTCCAAACAGAATGTATTGTGTATTGGAAAAATATTTTATAGAAAATATTGTTTCTAATAGGCTAGTGGGAGTATATTTAGACTTATAAAAATTTAAATAATAATGAATAAAACATTAAACCAATCATATTCCATTAAAATTATCTTTATATCCTAAACGGGGTTGGTATGTGTGGGTAAATAAAGATATTAATGTAATGATATATATTTACGTAGCAATAAGTCTCTAATAAAATATTAAATTTAAATTTTCCATGAAAGATGATGATGATGAACTTTGATTGAGTTCTATATAGACAATAATAGTTATTAACAACATAATATTAGATGTTTTGATATAAAAATATTGAATAATTATTTAAGTTGTTAATCATTAGAAATATTATTTCTATTCTCAAAATTATTCAATGAAAATATATTTATATTGATATTACATATTAAATATGTTTTATGTGAGGTTTTATAGGATGGTCACATAGTGGTGTTGTAGGAATTGTATAGAGATATAATGAGTTTAACAATAACCTAAAATGTCACCGAACATATGTCTTCATTAGTTGTATATCATGTAGTTTATTAATGGATAGGTTCTTCTATATTATTTGTTTAAATTTTTAAATGGATTTTAACAATATAAAATATATCATGTCATATAAAAAATATTGTATACCCTTTATCATTATTTCATGTTGGTTATATATAATAATGAAGTGAAATGATAATTTACCCCTCAGAGTATAACATTCATCTTTACATAATATTATGTCAACTATGGAGTATTATAGATTATTATGAAATGTTAATGTCAAAATGGCTATGATTTTTTCCAGAGATGTATAATATTCTCATGAGACACAAAAAAGGATTTTTTTCATTTTGGATGACCCACCAAGTATTCCACATAGATTTTCATACATTATAACTTCAATATGTTAGGGTTTATGTTTTTTATATTCAATCCTAATACATTAGGTTAGAAAATATTCTTATCATGATTACTTTTAACGTTACTTTCTTACACCAGCCTTTAGATTGAGAATTTCAAGGGTTGTTGAGTATGTTATTGAACTTTTCTGCAGTTCAGGTTTAACCAAAAAAATAATTTTTTATCTTAGGTGATGAGAATTAAAAGTGTTCCCTTGATTGATATAGATCGTAATGGTTTATGGTTATAAATAGATATAAAAATTTTATATGAGATTATCAATTGAGAAAGGTTCATGTGATATGCCCATCCACAAGGATTAATGACATGTGATGTTTACATCCATCTGGTTTGTCTATACTTTGGGAATCAAAAAGGTAGGGTTTACTATAAGGGTTTTATAAACTCTATGTTCTATAGTTTCTCAAATTCATAAAAAAATTGATATATATGATTGTTTATAACATTATATGATACATCGATTTGAAATGGTTATGGAGATACATGTTTTTGACTGTGATCATTCCAAATCCATTTATATCTTTTGTGACACTAATAATTTTCTAATGGAAAATGTTTTTTTACATTTATTGATTAAATAATTCATATTTTTTAAAAAAAATAGTATTGTTTCACACATTTTTGTAGTCCAAATGTTTATTATGTTTTTGAAAACATAAAGAGATACTATAAAAGTGTTTTAGATATTATATAATTGGAGTTTTAGATGGTTATTTACAAATTATTTCATGCGATGTGATAAATAGTGAAATTAAATATTTATTTCCAAAAGTGCTTTGTAAATATAAAAATTGTGTTTTTTACCTTATTTATCATGTTATTTTATTATTATAAAACACAGTGAAATGGAACAATGTTTTTAAGTATTTAGTGTAATTGGTTGATGTAGAGATATATTTCATAAATCATATATATATATATAATGTTTAGTGGATTTTATAATAGGGTATGATATTGTTATATTGTATTATTTGATATACATGAATCTAATGAATATCATATTCATTTGTATGCCATATCGTAGGGCTCAGTATTTTGATATCACATCTCTTCCAAACTAATATCATATTGTATGATATAGGAATATCACAACTGTTGAGATATATCAATCATATTTAATTATTAAAAATGGATTTAATGTATTAAATGTTAATATATGTTTCTCTTCCTAATAAGTTTTTCATTAAATTTTTAAAATAATCAAATGAATAAACAGATTAGATTTATTAATGGTTGAGGGGTTACAAATAGATTATAATTACATTAAATTACTTCAATTTTATGTAATTTTTTAGTTAATACAAGAAGTAATTGTGATTTTTATAAATATATACACAAATAAGGATGACTTAATTTAAATGTAATCTTAGTCATATAATGATTATTTCAAGATCAAAATCTCTTCGCATTCTTCATTTAGAAATAGAGTACTATAAATCCATGGAATCAAGGAGAATATTACCCATGTATTAAGTGGTATATCCACCAAGGGATAACTTAATACAAATTATTCCTTTGGATACTTCCTAGTGATCATTATTAATAAATTATCCATTGTTAAGAGGCTTGTTCAGATCAGTGAATGGTGCATTATAAATTTTTTATTATGAATGGTTTTGGTTTCAAAGCAAGTTATATATTTTTTTATGGTTTCTTATGTGTTCTAACACTAAAATAACTGTTATTTGGTCCCAACAAACCAAATCATTTAATATCCATAGTATCACCAGTGTCTTCAATTATTTTAAGTTCATCAATCTTATCATTGTTACATATGTTATCTATTTTTTCAGTGTTATCTATATCACCTATGATATGACTATGTTTTATGTTTATAATGTTGTTTGAGTATTTGTGGTAATAAAAATATGTAGATTAATTATTTTCTAAAGTATCATTAGTTTTATTATTTTAGTAAGTGTTGTGATTATTCTCAGAGTCCTTAATATAAATATGGTCATTAAGGTTCTTAGTTTCAAATGTTTTATAAATGTATTTAGTGTCATCAAAATTATATCTATTATCACAACCATTAGTTTCATTAACTTATTTATTGTAATGAGGATTATGAGTTTATTTAGTTTCATTGGTTTCTTCAGTGACATTGGTATTGTTTCTATCATGATTATATTTCATATCATGAGTATCATGAGAGTTATTATTATTATTAGTTTTGTGAAATTAATGGTGATTTATTTATTTACTAGTGACATGATTGATTTAAATTTCATGGATGATATTACTATGATGAGTGTTTATAGTTTCTTTAGTGTCCCATGTGTCATGAGTGTCATCAGTCTCATTAAGGATTCCTATAAAATCATTATTTTTATTCTTAATAGTGTCTATTATATTATTTTTGTTATTTGTATCATGTGTTTCAATAATTTGTTAGTTATTTCAGTTTTTTTAGTATCCTTAGTTTTATTAATATCCTTAATTTCATGAATGTAATCATTATCACTGACGCCATTGTTTTTATAAGTTTTCATGAGAATTGTGAATAATTTTAGTGTCATAAATTTATTTAGTTTCCTCTATTTTATAAGTATCATTATTGTCACCAATTTCCTGATTTCCTTCTATATCGTTATTTCAATCAGTGGCATCTATGTCAATATTATTTTAAATATCATTATTTTCATTAGTTTCATTAGAATCATCAATGAAATAATTTGTTTCATTTATTATTTTTCATTAGTGTAGTATGCGTTATCCTAATCATTAGTGTCATATATTTCCCTTGTGTTAGTAGTGTTGTCAGTGTCATCAGTTTCATCAGTGGATTCAACATTACTAGGGTTATATGTTTTTCATTTTATTTAATCTCATATTTTGTATAAGTGTCAATAGTTTCATAAATGTTATATGTTTTAAAATTTTCATTAGTTTTTTGTGTCTTTATTATCAATAATGTCATTACTTTGGTTATTGTACTTGTAATTATTATTTTATTAGTGTCTTTATTATTTCAAATTGTAAAGAACCTTAAATTTCAAGGATTTGTTTTCTTAATTTTTTTTGGAATTTTACAAGAACGCAGTTTCTGACGGCACGTGATTCTGAGGCCCGGTGTGCCCAGAATCATTTTCCGAAGTTTGGCTTGGGTACGTTCAGTGAACCGACGAGCGGATCTTTATAACTTTTGAACCGGTACTCGGAACCGAATTCTGAGGGCACCGATGGAATCGCAGCGCCAGTAATTGCATAGAAACGCCTCTTTCGGAGTTGCGTTTGCTCGGGTGTGGTTTTTAATTTTTGGGCTTTAAGTTAAGAAATAAAATAATGTGGTACGACAAACTTTATTTTATTTCACTTAAAGCATATTAAAGCCACTTAAAGCTATTTAAGTTGAGTTGAAGCAGATAGGGTGGAACCCAAAATATCCTACCCTCTTGGTAGGATATTTGTGAGGTGGGGCCCACACGAGCCCCACCGTTTCTTTTCTGGTAAGTAACGCACCCGTGAAAAGCCCTTTTAAATGAAAGTCAACTGACATGTTTTCTAAATTCTTAACGCCCCTATTAATTGGGTGGTTAGTTCATTGAAATTAATTTTATGAATTAATTGTTTGTTACTTATCTTTATTTTTAAAATTCATTAGTTGATAATAAAATAAGATGAGGACTTATTTTATTATCTGGTTGTTGTGTTAAACCTTTGGAGAATCTCTAAAGATCTTCATCCTCCTTCGCGAAGAATGCGAAGAATGCAAAGAACTTGAAGAACTCGAAAAAAGCAAAGAACACGAAGAACACCGAGCCCTCGGAGATCGACGACGTGACGCCAAGTACCGTGACGTCGACGCTTCTTCCGCGACGTTCTTTCCCTGCGACAAATCTTCGATCAACTCTTGAGGAAGGAGATTTAAAATCTTTTAAATCCCTTTGTGGTTTTTATCCTTAGCATGGATTTAATTGTTATAATTAAATCCGTGTGTTTCTTTAACCCTCAGAGATCGTCGACGAGATGCCCTTCCGCGATGATGCGACGCCCTTCCGCGACGCGACGATCTCCTCCTATCGTGACAGTCAATTCCGCAAATAACTCTCATCCGACGACACCTACGCGGTAGGGGTCATTTTGAAAATTGATTTTTACCTACGTTTGTTTTCCTCCAAGGCAAGAACACGGACCAACCAATTAACAAGTTGGTTTGCGGATTATTATTGTGGGTCGAGGTTTATCAATTTTAGGGATTTATGGTCTTTTTTCAAACCGCTAAAGCGGTGGGTGCGGACCAACGAACAAGTCCGAACCCACCACCCTTTGTTTCTTGGTGTGCAGAACGGCGGATGACGAAAAAACGTGCTGCAGAGACTATTTTTTGATTCCGCAGTGAAGAACAGGACCCGGAATGAGCTACGGCACAGAAGGAAATAAAATCAGACCACCGGAGCAACTCTGGTGGCCCGCGGACTGCACCGGCGGTGCCGGCGGTCGGAGGCGGCGGCGCCCCGGCGTGCCGCCGGACGGAGCCGCCGCGGCTGAAGCTGCAGCTGTGGGGTGAGGTTCCACGGCCGCGCAGAACCGAAGGCAGGATGCGGCCTTGCCGCGTTCGTTGGCGAGAGGCGGCCCCCCACACAGGGCCGCAGAATCATCAAGGGGGGTTGCACCCCCTTGCACCCGCTCGGCCATCATGCTCGAGCCGCCTGGAGGCTGGGCCGCGCCCGTTCCGGATGGGCCGGGTCGCGCCCAGGCCGGGCCGGGTCGGTCCGGGCCCAGACCCCCCGTTTTAGGACCTTTTCGGTCTTTTGATCATAACTTGAGCTACGGGCCTCTGAACGACGCGCTGCCAGCGGTGATACGATCCTTGGATCGAGACGGGCGTTTCGGTATACTACACCCAGGGTTTTGGAATACTTTGGGTTCAGCCGGGTTGGTTTGTACACAAAACCAACCGGGCCCTCGGAGCAGAAATTCTCATATCATGAGCTTCGGACGTCCGATTGACGTACCATCAACTTTGATGGATTATTCTAAGTGAGACGGATATTTTGGCTTACTCTGCCCGAGGTTTGGACACAGGTGGAGTACGGTCGGGTTGGTTTTGACTTAAAAACCAACAGGGCCCTGGGACGAAAAGGACAATAACTCTCAGACTGGGCGTCTGATTGATACGCCGTCCGTGACATTGAGTTCCTGTTAACGATACAGAACTTTTGGATACATCATATCTGGACCATGTGTCATTTGATGTATCAGCCTCTCAGTTCGTGGAGCGGACCCTCTCGAATGAGCTTGCTGTGTGCGGGAACCCTAGAGCTGGCTGCGACTGCTACTGTGATGACGACGACTGTGCAGAGATCCTCAGGGGATTCGACGGAGACGACTACAGCACTTAGCAATCCTTCGTGAGTCAGTGCTACCGATCCTATGTGGGTCCGATCTGGTGTGGGTCAGTGCTCAGCGGTCCTGTGTGGGTCAGCGCCTACAGATCCTGTGTGGGTCTGATCCTGTGTGGGTCATTGCGGGGGTTAGTTACCTATCGATCCTTTATGGGTCTGATCCTGTGTGGGTCATTACAGGGGTTAGTTACCTATCGATCCTTTGTGGGTCAGATCCTTTGTGGGTCATTGTGGGGGTTAGTACATATCGATCCTTTGTGGGTCTGATGGCTTAGATGAATCAGTGGCAATATCTGGTCATCTTTATCATCATAAGAATAAGTATACATGTGTGAGATGAATCCTGTTTTGCATTCCTTTTTGGATTGTGTTGTACTATCCTGTATAGATTTACGTTTTGCTTTCCTGTGTGGACTGGGTTGTACTTGAGCTCGGATATTGGAGCCGAGCGAGAATTGATGACTTAGGTATATGTTTGGTCATATACCTAAGTCGTGTCAGATGTTACTTCGTGATTGTATCTTTCCTTTGTGGTTTATCCTTTTTGGATTCTGGGAGACCTTCGGGGGTCTCGGGGTCCCTACTGAGTAGCATATACTCACCCCTACACGGGCTATGCCCGCACTACGTTGTGTTGGTTGCAAGTGACGGACAACACTGATCGTAGTGGAGGCTATCTGTACCCACCCTTCAGGTGGGACTTTTAGTGGACGGCTCGACGTTGCGGCTTTACTTTTCAATTGTTGTTTTCCCTTTCGAGTTGTACTTTATTTTCAGTTTGGGTTTGTATTCTGGACCACTTACTTTTCCGCACTTACTGTTGTACCAGTTTTTACTTAGTGTTTACTTCTGTCTGCTTACTCTGTGGTGTTTGTTGTCTACTTTACAAAGGCAATGCCTTCCCTTTATTGGGATTTACGCCGTTGGGCTAGTCGCCATCCCCTGGCCTATGGAAGGTGGGTTTCGGGTAGTCACGGCACGGGCCCTGAGGACGGGTCGTGACACAAATTTTATAAAATTATATAGTTTCATGATTTCATGAGTGTTTTGGGGTCTTTAATTTTATTAAGTTCTTTATTTCACGAGTTTAGTTAGTTTTATCAATATCATAAATGTTGTTATTTTAATTAGTTTGATTACAAGAATGAGTTTCACCAATGTTAGTGTTGCCTTAAATATAACTAATTTCATTATGTTTTTTAGTTTCATAAGTTAACTAGTATTATTAGTGTCATAAATTTCCTAAGTATCATTAGTTTTATGAGTATCATCAGTGTAACCAACATCATAAACATTGTTATTGTAATCAATTTCAATTGTTTCATTACTATTTTTTGTTACTTTAGTTTCATATGTGTATTTAGTGTCACTAGTGTCTCTACGTTCCTTATTTTCATGATTATTTTTGTGTCAAAAATTAAATTTATTTTGTGAATATTGTTAGTGCCATCAATCCAATCCAAGTTATAATTACCTGGCCTTGATTTCATAAACCACACTTGAGAGGGGGAGGTAAAAGAACTTAGTCACACCTTCCTATACTCTGATGGATATCAACTAGTAGCTAGGTCCAAAAATAGTATTGGTGATACTATTACGAAAAAAATAAAACCACTATGTTCATGCCCAAATCTAGTGAGATTTTTTCATGACCTGTCTGTATAATAAGCATGAAAAAAATATGTATACATAAATAACAATCCAAGAAGGGCCACACAGTCCAAAATATGAAATCATTAAATATAATACATGATGAGTGAAAACATAATAGAGAGGATTCAATATTTAAAATGAAAAATATTCATCATTATATAAATATAATAGTGGAACACTAGACCATACAAAAGAATAATAATAACTAGAAAGAAACTACAATAGCCTATGGCCCTACTCACAATGTTATCCATGCTAAATACTTGGCCTACAAAACCTGCTAGACCTGAACCACATGTCCATATACAAGATACTTAGGTACCTAAAAGATAACATGAATGGATTCCCATGTACATTGTATCCCATGTCATGTGTGTGTGTAGGGAGTCAGTTCAATGACCTAGTGGGGTTATCCTTCTCTCCTCAATACATTGAGAACTACCATGATCAAATTTTTATTAATGATATATATATATAAGGATAAAAATATATTCTCATGTAACACAACCCACTAGAAACATAACACAAGATAAATATAAAAAATGTTCCTAGTTATTGTGTTTTAACCAGTCCTCCACAACAGCTAACCCCACATTCTTTATCAATTGTTAGTAATATTTGAACTATATCCACATCGCATGGGATACCACAAATGTAAGGAATCCCAATATCTAGACACAAGAATATAGGAAAATCATTAGGTAAAGGTATCACAATAGAAAATCCTGGAAATATTGAAAATAGTATTCTCAAAATAAAACATGGCCCATGTATCATCACTCAATGTTAGGACATATAACTGATTCCTCACCACTACCATCCCACTAAGGGTAGTGTCTCGTACCATGTTCATATACCATTTCTAGTATAATTCCCTAACCCTCTCACTTATGGTGAGGAATTATATCATATCAATAGTTATATCCTCTCACTCCGAGGATGAGATACATCAAGTTCCATATAAGGTCCCCAAAAACAAACTCATACACATGGTTGGTTACATATAAAGTCTCAAATGGTCCCCTCTCACATAGAGGATGCCACACATAAACATCTCAGACTATCCCCTATCACATGGGGGAGGTAGTACATCAACATATTGAGCAATCCCCTCTCTATTAAGAGGATTCCCCAAAAAACATTTGGACAAACCCTATAAATTAGGGTTATCGGAGTATCCTTTAACCTATTCCATCACATCACATCCCACCATCCTTTCACATGTAAAATTTTCACAACCATCAGTCTCAACATATCAAAATTTAATACGAAAAAAATTAATTAAACAATGTAAATAATCCAATACTAGTCTAACATCACATATTAATCATTAATTTACCATGAGTTTAGTCACTTGTTTTCCAATTTAAAAACCTCTCAATGTTACCAACACTGGTCATTTTTTTGCACATAATACCTAAAATAATGAAGGATTCATCACCCAAACCCATATGGTAAACTAGTATGTCAGTCAAGGCTCAATCATGCCTAAACATATCACTATGGGACCAATGTACCCAATAGAGAAACCCAACTCACATCATGGAACTAGGAATTTTTTAATCAAACTAATGTAATTATACCTATATATACCCTCTAAGGGTTCAATTACATTAATTTAGAATAAATTGAGCCCTTGATATCTAATGGTAACATTATCATCTAACTCACACACCCACATACTTGATAGGCCATAAAACCACATATAAATATCACAACATGGCGGTGATTCCTATATAATAATGGATCATCATGAAATATGATTAAAACACTAGAAAATCATAATAATGATGAAAAAAAGTATACACGACTTAGAAAATAGGGAATTTACCACATTGTTCTAAAAAACCCAAAACAAAACCTTCATTCCAAGCATGATAATAAAATTTCAAATCATCTTTACAAACCATTTAGAAAATGCATCACATATTGTCTTACTTACACTACAACCTTTTCCAAAAAAAATTAAACCAATCTTTAGAAGACACTATTTTTTCAAGATTCCTTTTTTTAAAATCACTTGAAATAATAAATTTCAAACATTAAATTCCATTTTAAACCATTTCCTTCAAGAATAATATTTTAATCAAAGACCCTTTTAAAACTGTATATAAAAAAGTAAAACTTATTTACCATTGAAAATATAACTCATGCCACCATAAAATCTATAAATAGGCCCATAAACACTCATTCATATATAGATCCACCATGTCACACCCTAACTCGACACTGTTTTATTATTTTCTTGGTCCCTACTTATTTGGTTTTCATTATCTATATTTTTTCTATGAAATGGGTGTTTTTTTCCATAAAGATCATATTTCATTGTTAGATCTGAATTTTTTCCAAACAATGTAGAAACCATGTGATAGATTCTGTAATTAGATAGATCCAAATAACATGATCATAACATGGTTTGAAAAACCATGTGGCATACCCATGAGATGTAATCCAAGGGTCCAGTATAGGGTGCACGATAGGCACAGTGTTTGGATAACCATGAATTCAAACCATTATTAGAGTTAGAGAGGGTTAAATATTTTAAATGAATATTTTTTTCATTAAGGAAATTATACTCCAAAGGGGGTATCTCTTCCCCTCACATTCACTCTCTCTTGATGTAGGAAAAAGGGAGGATCCTATCCACATAACCTCCATCCACCCCTCCATTTTTTATCTTCCATTTCTCCTCTTAATTTTTCATATGATCATCTCCAGTTGGCTTCTCCTCCTAATTTTTCTCCTTTACTTTTGGTTTCTTCTACCCTACCCCCTTATGGTGCACAAATCCTAGGGTGAACCCTAGCTTTATTTTGGGGATTCATTGTATGAACCTCTATTAGTATGGTTTGTATTATTCTATTGGAGGGTTGTTCTTTTAGTATGCCTCAGAGGTGAAGAATCTCACATCATATACAACATTATTCTGTCTTTTTGGGGTAGGCTTTACAATGTGTGATACATTCATTTTCAAAATATAATTTCATGATATATTTTCATGGATTTTGTATTATATCAATTGTTGGGATGATTGGAATGAATTTTAACTTGACATTCATAATTTTCCAATGTTGTTACCTTATTTTTTCATCTATTTAAACATGTTTTGATGCTTATTTTAAATTTCAATCACCTTTGGTGTTCAATATGTCGTCCAATTGGTTTTAAATTCATGATTTAAGAAATTATAAAAATGATTTGGCCTTTTCAATGGTTTTCCATAAAGGCCTAGTGGCCTGTTTGGTTTCAAAAGAACGTTTAAATTGTTTATAATTATATTAATTATTTATAAATATGACATATTCAAATATATATATATAAATGGATATCATATTTATATATAATCTAAAATGTTTTTGTGAAGATATAAATTTGATTAATGGGTATTTATAACTTTATTTATGGGAAAAGATATTAAGTTTAAATAATGGTTTTGGAAGATAAAATCTTTGGTATAAATAGTAATTTTTATAAATAGTATCTCCATGGTTCAAGAGTTATGTATGTGTTAGTTCGTAATCAGAACCACTCATGAAAAAACCTAGGTTTCTAGGTGTTGTTGGTGTTTTGAATTTTGATCCTTTTGTGTGATGAAGCTGGAGTTGAACTGCTGGTACATGTTGAGCTCACACATATTGGTATCCCATGTGGAGACCAAATACATAGTTTATTATAACTCTCTATAATGTTATCAAGGTTGACACATGGTCTTCCAAAACATATGGTCGGTTAATTCATGGAAACTTGTCCCTTCTTGGTTGGTTTTATATAGAGGGTTATGGGTTAATTGAGTTTTAACTAAAGTTGGTAGTGTATTTTAGATTTTAAAATATATTTCAAGTGATGTTTTATTATATTAAACATGGAAACGTGTGTTATGAAATGGTTTTAAGTGGTTAAAATTCGTTTGTATGTTTCTAAGGGGGATTATTTATGGATAAATGTTATACTAATGGTTTTTTATGATCCTTGTATCTAACAAATCGTTTTGAGATAGTGGGAATCTAATTTTAAAAATTCACATGGGGTTTTTTCTATATCAATTCATAAATAAATATGGTTTCCAAAAATATTAAAATGGATTTAGAAATGAAAGGGTAATTCAGAATATATCCAATAATGAAATTATTTTGTTTTGAAAATAGTGTAAGAGGCGAATTTCAAAATATTGTATGATTTTCACTTATTTTAATGTGGGATTTATGAATTTAAAACTATTATACTTATTTTAATTAAAATTAATGAAAATACATTGGAATAATATTTTTTGGGTTTTTTAAGGAGGATAAATAATTTTTAGTGTATGATTTTCAAAATTATTCTTGATATTTGAAATTCAATGTTGTGGGGGTTGGTTAAAGGGAAAGGGGTATTCTGGGAAATATGTCTCTAATTTGATACGATTTGTTTTTTAGTTTCTATTTATGATTCACATTATGGAAATCTTATTTGGATTTGATAAGTATGAACCAATGGAGTCATCTTTCATTTTATTTGATTTTTCCCTCTAAATGCCTCAATAATGATTTGATCGTCAGTCTCTAGGATATATTATTCTATTTCCTAGAAATGATTGATTTTTAGAATCAGTCATGGTCATCATTTGCTGGATTTATCATTCCATGTTTAGATGAGGTAGGATTATTTGAGGAAGTTTTGGATATGTTTTTCTTTCTTTATTACCCTTGATAACTTTTTAGGTGTTATCAACTATTTTAGGGATCATTTTCTTTAATGAGTTACATGCACTGGTGTTGGTATCACTCATTTTAATTGGAAACTATTGGGTGAGTATTTTGGATGACTGGGAAGGGTGGTTTTATTCTTTTTATAGGTTGGTTTCATTGAGGGTCATTTTTCTGTGAGTTTGTCCCAGGTTTTCCTCCCTCGACATGAGACAAGATCCAGTATCTATCATGTCAAGGAATTTTTATATAGGGAATTCTAAATTATATATTATCTTCTTATACTAATTGGTTAGTCCAAAAAAAATTTATTCTGGGTTGTAATTCTTTATGCAATTGGTTTTAGTAAGTGTTTAAGTTTTTTGGATTGTTCCTTTTTTGAGATATCTTGAGTATTATAAATGCTTTTTACTACAGTTTGTTGTGGGTAGTTTCTATTATGAGAATTATATTCTTTTATTATTCCTTACTCCATAGGGTTTTTCCTATGTACTATTTATAAATATTCATTCTTGGTGACATCAACATAGGACATGGTAGACTCCCTTTTATGATCTTCTATTTTAGTATTCTAGATTCAATGGAAGTATCTGTTTAGGAAATTATGAATCATGTTGTTGTGAAGCGATAGTGTTCATCATTCTACACATTGTCATAATAGGGTGTGGAGGCCACCATAGAAGGATCCTGTGGTGAAATTGGTCGTCAATATTTCTTGCTTTGTCAATTCCATATACCCACCCCCCCTGACCCTAACCATACTAGTTTGGTTGTCTTTGTAACACCCCGACCCTAGTTTCCCATAGTTGGTGCATTATTACATAACATTGGCATGATCACAAGAGATAAACTCTCAAATGACCGATTAATTTTGAATCCTTGGAAGTACAAGATACATACATAAGTCTTACATTACATTATGGAATGAAAAAAAATAATTTTGTCTCTTTTTAAAACATTAATCTCCATTAGACTATCCCTGAAGATCAGTCATAATACATTTCTTCGCATCCTGGGAAAAATAAAACATAGAAAGGGGTTAGCTTAGGTGATCAGTAAGGATAAAAATATAGCAGAAACATTCATATATAAGCATAAACTTTTAAGGAAATTTAAAAGACTAAATCACAAGACTTTTAAACAATAAACTTCTGAATAATATGGAAATTATAAATCAAATAATTTTATTTACTTATTCACATGTATATTATACTGGTTGAATAATCACATGTAATATTAATATCTAAATTTATAATGATGGAATGAATAATGCCAGACATCATAATAACATAGTAAAGGCTTTGTGCCAAGACTAAAACAAGATTTTTTTCAAGGCCTTATTCCAACATACTAGTTTTTCTCATGAGAGATATTGATGCATCGAGGAGCTATAGTGGGCTCCACCCATCACCTAATAATTCCAATGCATTACTCATATAAAACGGTTTAAAGATAACATAACCCATATAATATGAAATGTTAATAGTTTGACCATAAAACATGAATGTTATAATAATAACACATCCACATTCAAATATATCACAACACTTTCAATACAATATGGATGATTATATAAAAATAAATCAACTTCGAATAAGTGTAAAATCCATAAAAATATGTTGATATAGAAGAAGAAAAACTATTTCAGAGTAATATCAATTTATTTTCAAATAATTTAAAAGTTACATAATTATAAAAGAAAAAAATTCATTTTGAAAATATTATTATAAGATTATAGGGGAAGATTTCAAGATTTTATAATGGTGGAAAATAGCATCACCCACTGTATACATTAAAAAACATTCTTTTCTTAGTTTTGTTGAAAAGGTCATAAAAGACCTTTTTTGGAAAGTGATGGAACGATTCATTTATATAAATTTTATAAATATTAAAAAATGGGTATAAATTAATTTAACCCATAATATATGATTTAGTGAAAATGTTTTGAAATAAATTTTTATGAAACATGGATGTGGACGATAAATAGGTCCCAATAGATACCCACATATAAACAACCACTAATAATGAAGATATTGTTTAATTAACCCTTACCATGAACATTTTCTAGGTTGAGGGTATATTAAACTCATATATAATAGATAAATAATTGTTATTAAATTATTCAAGAACTATATACTTAAATTCTATATTATATATGATGTCCTAATATTTCTTTGTTGGTAATATTTCAGTAGTATAATTGTTTCAGGTGTTAACTGATTCATTTTCCATTATATGTTTGGATAAGTAAGTAATGTTTGATATGGATAGGATGTATTTGATTCATATCCATACTTATATTAAGTTATTTAAACATTATTTTTTGATAAAATGAAAATTATTCATGAATGGATAAAATGGGGAATGAATCTCATCGCATTCAAGGAGATGATAATCTGAATATACGCACAAGAGACAATAACATTCTATTGATGGTGAAATTGTATGTAATTGGATGGTATATAATATATATAGAATACATATAATTATATATTTATTATTTACCTAAATTATACTCATTATTATACCCAGCCAAAAAATGAAGCGTCAAATAACAAACTACACCACGACATAGAGGCGGTAAGCTGTACATATGCATGTATGGTGACATTGTCATTAATATGATGGATAGAATAATGAACATGGTTGAAAAATATTTAATTTATCATTAATTTATGTATAAGGTATTTTAGTTATTATTTTTTATGGAAAAAATAACGAAATAAGATGTTGAATAAGAAAATAATTTTGGAAGAGATGATGAAATTATTACCTCTTCTTCGGGTGCTTCCTTTTGATTTGATCAAAAGGGAACCTTAGGTTGGATTGTTATCAAAGTAAGGATTCTAGGATGAATTGAGGGTGGTTGGGAGGATTTATGAGCAGGGTTTGGATGAGTCAAATGGATGTAGAGGGGTAATGTTTAGAGAGCCGGAAGTACCTTTTTATAAGAGAGGTGAGGGTCACTTAAGGAAAAGCTTAAAATATTAATTCATTATACAATCATATTTTGTTTATAATGGATCCAAAATGATTTAATTTTAGTATAGGGGGGATAGATCTATAACCTCTAAACAAATAGGATATAGATAGGTTTATTTCACCATATTAACCTTATCTTTTAGATTTAACTCTTTGTTAAATAGTTTAAATTTTACCATGTATTGTTTTATTATTATAATATATTGTAAATAAACATACAATAAAAAGCTAAGAAAAACCCCAAGTGGTTAATTATGAATATATATAAACTTATCAATATTCCTTTGGCCAATCCTTATATTTTTCAAAATATTATATCAATTAATATTATAGTATTTTCTTTGAAAAACTCATTTATGTCAATTCTGTCACTATTTAGTATTTGGTTTTTGTGAAATTCATAAAAACATTATCATTTAGAGAAAAAAATATTTAATAAACCCAAACATGGCATATTAACCTATATAATTATTGGAATACATAAAAAGTCTCAATTTACAATTATTTTAATATTCATAAAATCAATTATTTTAATATTTCAAAAGGTAATTACTAAATCATCATTGTGTCATAAATAAATTTAATTATTTAATATCTAAAAATTATAAATAGAATAAAATTATTTAGTAAATCAATTTATATTTATAATTAATACTTATAGTCTAACTAATTTTATGTATAAACCAATATTAATAATGTTTTAGTTATTAAAATTTAAATTTTACACTATTAACACTTCTTTAAATAAAATAATAATAAATGACCTAATATAATCTAAGTGGACCCAAGGGATTATATTTTACTAGTAAGGTTTATTTTGGTCGAAATATACATATAAAATAGAATTAGGACATGTGATAAGATAATTATAATATCATTTTTACATTTAATTTCCCTATTTACTTTTTACCATGGTAAATAAAATTCAACAGTTAATATTCAAAAAAAATTATTTTCATCATATTGAACCATGTTTTACTTACTGATGTCAATCGTGTCTCTCGGATTTTTCAATTTCAATTCACAGAAGCAGTAAAATTACGTTTTTTTCAAATTTTTAAATGTGCCTGAAAGGTGGGAAAAGGCGTCAAAAAATTCAATAAAACTTTTTATATCTATTCAAATTATAAAATGAATCCAATGAATTACATTGAAAATATATAGATATTATGTATCTATTTTTACATCAAATAAATTAAAATAAAATAACTATTTATTTAAAAAAAGTCAGTTTTAAACAATAACATAGTGTTTTTAACTATTCATCAAAAATTGATTGTTTTCAGAAAAACAACAAAAATCACCCTAAGATAATTTTGATATTCTGAATAGAAACATGAAGTCCATTTTGAAAAATATAATTTATAAAATTTAAAAAAGTGGGTATTACTAATCATAATCGCTAGTTTGATTGGTCGTGGTGTGCTAGAACTCGAAGCTATGTACAACGCAAGCTATTTAATTATTCAAAGGGAAAAGTACCGTGGAAGCTTGGGGTGTTACATTCTTACCTCATCCAGATAATTTTTCCCTCGAAATTTCTAGAATACTTCTGCATAAAAAGATTCGATTGGTTATTCATCATAATTTCCTTGGGTTCCAAGGTTTCCTCTTCCATCTTATGAATTCTCCATATATGTTTTTCCAGATGAGTCATCTGGTTTCTCCACACTTGTTCTCTGGTATCAAAAATCATGACATGATCTTTAAAATAATACAGATCAGGTTCCAGTTCAATTTCTTCATAGGTGAGTACATGCGTTGGGGAAGACATTTATTTTCCTAATAATGATACGTGGAACACAACATGGACTTTGGATAGACTTGGAGGCATTTCAAAAAGGTAAGCTAAAACTCCAATTAGTTCTAGAATTTTGAAAGGTCCAATGTACTTGGGAATTAATTTACCCTTATTACTGAAATTTATAACAACCTTCCAAGGAGATACCTTCAAGAAATCATGATCTCCTACTTGAAATTCCAAATCCTTCCTTTGGTTATCGGTATTGCTCAATTACCTACTTTGAGCTTCATTGATGTGGTTTTGGATAATATTCACCTTTTCTATTGTTTCCTCAACATTTTTTGGGCCTATGAGTTTTCATTCACCAACATGATCCCAACAAGTTGGTCTATGACATCTCTTTCCATATAACGCTTTATATGGTGCCATCTGAATACTTGAATAGAAGCTATTGTTATAAGAAAATTATACTAGAGGAAAATATTGATCTCACATACCTTGAAAGTCATGTGAGAAAGATCTCAACTTGTCTTCTAAGGATTTAATAGTCTGTTCTGAATTGTCCATCAGTATAAGGGTGGTAGTCAGTGCTCAAACGATGTTCAGTATCTATGGATTTATGAAGACTTTTTCAGAAGATTGATGTAAAATGGGGATCAAGATTAGAAAAAATCGATATAGTTACACAATGAAGTATTACTACTTCATTAATATATAGTCTCACTAAACGTTAAAGTGGTAAATATTCTCTTATAGCAAGAAAATGTGATGACTTGGTACGACAATCAAAAATGACCTATAATGCATCATTCCTTCTAGGAGTCTTTAGAAGCCCCATGAAAAAATTAAATCGTAATATTATTCCATTTCCACTCAGGAATGGAAAGAGGTTTCATGACTCTTCCAGGATGTTGTCTTCCAGCCTTAACATGTTTAAAAACCATACATCTTTATAGATAATCCACAATCTCACTTATCATGTTTTCCCACCAAAAATGTTCCTTCATGTATATATACATCTTAGTGCTACCATGGTGTATAGAGAAAGTGGAGTTGTGAGAAACATCCAACAATTCCATTTTTAGATGAGGTATATTAGGAACACAAAGTCACTTCCCAAATTTCAAAATTTCATCTTCATATATGAAGTCAATCAGTCTCCCATTATTCACAGCTTTAATTTTATTTTGTAACCCCTCATCATCTGTCTGAGAAATTATTATCCTTCTTGTAAATATGGTTTGGAAAAAATTTGAAAAAGTTTTGTTGTTTCACCTTCCATGATTATTTATCATATCAATCTTTACTAGATCCATGAACATTGGTTCCCTTTCATCTCTAATATTATTCAAAACTCCATGATTTTTTTTGCTTAAATAATTGTCCACCCTACTTTCCATCCCCATGTGGAGGTGTATAGTGAAATCATAATCTTTTAGTTTTTTAAGTCATCTTCTTTCCCTCATGTTGAGTTATCTTTGTGATAAAATATACTTCAAACTCTTGTTATCAGTATATATCACACATTTTTCACTATCGAGACATTGTATCCATAACTCCAAGGAAAATATTACAGCTTCTAACTCAATTTCATGAGTGGGATAGTTAGGTTCATGAATTTTTAAATGTTCTAATGTAATTTCAATAACTCTTTCATTCTGCATAAGGACAAAACCATGTCCTTTCTTTAAGGCGTCACTATAAATAACAAACATGTAATTCCCTGATGGTAGTTTCAAGATAAGAGCATTGAATAGTCTTCTGTCAAATTCTACAAAAAATTCTTCACACTCTTTTGTTCGTTCAAATATAACCCCATTACGTGTGTGCATAGTTAATGGGTTAGCCAGATGGGCAAAATTCTGGATGAAACACTGATAATAACCTGTTAAACCAACAAAACATTGTAGCCCAATTGTACTGGCCGGTGTTTCCATTCTTGTATTCTCTTGTCTTTGAAGGATCAATAAAGATTCCATCCTTATAGACAATATGTATCAGAAAAGAAATCTCATGAAGCCAGAATTCACACTTTCTAAACATTCCTTATAATTCATTTCTTTTAAGAGTCTTTAGAACAGTGCGCAAGTGATTTTCATGATCTTCATATCTTTCTTAGTATACCAAGATATCATAAAAAAATATCACTACAAAGTGATCAATATATTCATTAAAAACTCCATTCATTATATACATGAAGACATAGGGTGAATTAGGAAGTCCAAAAGGCATTACTATAAACTTTTAATGCCCATACCTAGTACAAAATGATGATTTGTAATCTCTTCCTTCTTCGCAAAAAACAGATGATATCTTGATCAAAGTTCAATCATTGAATAATATTGAGAACCATTAAGATGATCAAATAAATCCTCAATGTGAGGTAGGGGATACCAGTTTATCATTGTTATAACATGGATCTCCCTGCAATCAATGCCCAACCTCATAGATCTATCTTTCTTTTAACGAAATGACCAGGGGATCCCCATGTGGAAACACTAGGGAGAATAAACCATTTATTAATCAATTATTCATGTTTTTTCTTTAGTACAACTAATTCCACAGTGGTCATTCTACAAGGGGTCTTCTATATGGGCCTTGAACTAGGAATTAAAACAATGGAAAACTCAATTTTTTATTCTGGAGGATGTCTAGGTAAATCTTTTGGAAACACATCAACATATTCTTCCACAGTAGTAACATCCATTATTTGTACATTCCTTTACTCACCTAAATTTATTTCATTCTCTTACTCCCTAATAATTGAATTTATTTGAGTTACTGGGGGTGGACTAGATAATAATCAGATGGTTACATTTCTACTCTAATGAAAAGTTAATCCTTATCATCATCAAAAAAATTAACCACCTTATTCTTATAATAAATTTTAACATCATGGTTTGAAATCCAATACATACTGAGGATTATATCAAATTCAATCAAGGGTTTGATGATCAGATCCATAGATTATGAATGTTTATATTCCCTAATAAGAACCAATTCAATAAAAATTGTTGCAATGATAATTCTCTTAGGAGTATTGAATGATAAATACCTTGTTTAATCAAATTGTAAATATCAATTTTTCTTAGAAAACTAGGAAGATGTGAATCAATGTGATGATCTGAAATCAAATAAATCATTGGCTAAATTTGAGGAAACCATTAAATTACTTACAACCATATCATTTGGAGCATCAACTTCAGTAGTAGTGATCAAATAAACTTGCCCTTTCTCTGTTGGCCTTTTATGAGGTAAGTTTCCCTTACTCTTAGGACATTCCTTTGCATAATTCCCCATTTCACTACAATTGTAGCATTAAACATTGAAAGCCTCTTTCTTTCCCTTGCAATCACAAGTATGGTGGCCTTTTTCCCCACACTTGTAAAAGACTATCATTCCCTTTCGGAAAGTACGAGGGTCTTTCTTCCCTCATTTACTATAGGATGGAAATTCAATGTTTCCCTTCTTCCCCTTATTTCCATTTCCAGAGTGTTTAGCAGATCTTTTATTCTCTTGTTTTTCTTTAAAGTTGTAAGACATAGACGATTCCGTTTATGTCTTGATACCACATGAGATAGTATCTTCGTACGATGATCAAGATTGTGATACTAATTCTCGGTGGAGAAATGTGTTTAAACTATATAAGATTCGATCAATATTACTCCTTAGGATACCTATATAATCTGATGCATACCTTTCTAACCTTGAAAAGTTTCCCTCATACTTTGTGACATTCTCATCCTCCATTTTCCTCAAACTCATAAATTACTTTTCCATATCCACTTGATGGTCAGGAGTAAATTATTTTTCTATGAAAATATCTTTAATCTCCCTCCATTCCATATTTGATACTTCTTCATCCTCCTTTGTGTTTTGAATTAATGACCACCATTGATCTTCATCTCTTGTGAGGTGATAAATTAGAATAAAAAAATTTTCTCTTTCTCAACTTTCCAAAGCATGAAACATTTTCTCTAAGGAACATATTAATCTCTTAGCTACAAATGGATTTATAGTTCCATAGAATGTTGGTGTTTTTTCCCCATGAAACAATATAACATTGATCATTTGCATTGTGGATATGGTTGCTCCATCCAGGTAAGGTTATTATTCAACACTTGAGTGAGATTTCCAAGTATGGTAATATGTTATTCTGCACCAATTACATCACCATCTCAACTATAATTATCTTTAGTAGGAGGGAAATCCCTACATGGATTATGTACGTTGATACGGTTTCCATTTCTTCCACTAGGCTCCATTTCTAAACATTGGAATAAACTAGATTAGTTTATGAATCATAATACATAATTCCAAACTAGTAATACCCCTAACATAAATTCAACAGTTATGCATATAATTAAAAATCATAAAAAAATGTTTCCATTGAGAATTACTAGCTCATAAATCTTGCATAATGGTTTATAATGAAAATGTGAATTATCCAAAGCATATCCCTCGAGGGTGTCGTAACCAAGAGTCTAGTAAGGCCCATTGTCATGTACTAGGATACCCCGGGTCAAGCCCAAAACTCCTCACTGGATTTTTTCACATCTAGGAACATCTGTTCAAGAGTGGCCTCAAACTACTCGTATCCATACATGGATGTATTTCTTGTAAAATAAAAAAAATCTCTAAATTACCAAAATTTGAGGAAGTTTTTCTATACTAATCTTCAAATTCTATCTTATGGTAATGTTCCCTAATCAGAGTTTTTCAAAATCTAGCTTCCAACATTTGTTTAAACTTACTCTGATACCAATTGTAACTCCCCGACCCTAGTTACCCAGAGTCAGTGCATTATTACTTAACATTTCATGATCACAAGAGATCATATCTCGAAATAAATATTATTTTAGTAACCTTGGAAGTACTAGATACATATATAAGTATTACATAACATTATGAAATGAAAAACAACAACATTGTGTCTCTTTTTAACACATTCATCTCCCTTAGACTATCCCTGCATTTCATTCCTGATATACTTATATGCATCTTTGGAAAAACAAAACATAGAAAGCAGTGAGATCAGGTTCTGAGTAAGCATAAAAATATAGCAGAAACATTCATAAATAAGTATAAACTTTTAAGGAAATGTGTAAGACTAAAACACAACCCTTTTAAACCTAAAAGTCAGCATAATATTTCAAAGATAAATCAAATAATTCCATTTACCTGTGCACATGGATATTCTATTTGTTGAATAATGACATGTAATATCAATATCCAATTTAATAATGATGGAATGTATAATTCCGGACATCATAACCACATTATCAAGGCCTCGTACCAAGACTACAAATAAGATTTTGTCAAGGTATTTTTCCAATACAATAATTTTTTCATTAGACCTACCGATGCATCGAAGATTTATAGCTCGCTTCACTTGTCACTTATGTATTCCAATTCGTTCATCATAAGAAAATGTTATGACATGACATAAACAATAGTATACGAAATGTTAATATTTTAACCATAAACCATGAATGGTATAAAAATAACACATCCACATTCAAACATTTTACAAAACCTTCCATACAATATGTAATATTTTATCATAATAAATCAACTTCAAATAGGTGTAAAATGAATCAAATGATGTCGACATAGAAGAAATCAAAACTATTTGAGAAACATATATCATTTTTTTGAAATCATTTAAAAGTTACATAATTATAAAAGATAAATATTTATTTTTAAAATGTTTTTATAAGCTTTTAAGGAAATATTAAAATGATTTTATAAATGTGGAAAATATTTTCACCCTCCGTATACGTTAAAAAAATTATTTCTTTAATATTGTCGAAAAGGTCATAAAGAACCTTTTTTTGAAAATGACAGAAATATTCCTTTATAAAAAAATTTAAAAAATGAAACAAGTGTATAAATGATGTTAACCCATAGTATAGGAAATAGTGAAAATGTTTTCGAATACATTTTTAAGAAACATGGATGTGGACGATAAAGAGGTCCCAGTAGATACTCATATATAAACAACCTTAGATAATGAAGAGATTGTAGAATTAACCATTAACCTATACTTTTCCTTGGTCCAGGGTACATTAACCTCTTGTATAATAGTTAAAACATTGTTATTAAATTATAAAATAACCATATACATAAATACTATATTATATATGATTTTCAAATATTTCTTTGATAATAATATTTCTGTAGTATCATTGTTTAGGGTGTTAACTGATTTGTTTTCCTTTATATGTGTTGTTCTTTAAGTAATGTTTGATATGGATTGGATTTATTTGATTCATATAAATAATAATATTATGTTATTTAAACATTATTTTTTTCATAAAATGAAAATTATTTTGGAATGTTACAATGGGGAATGAATCTCATCGTGTTGATGCAGGTGGTAATCTGTACGTATGTAGGAGCGACAATACCAATCTATTGATAGTGAAATCATATGTAATTTGATGGTATATCATATATAAATAATAATTAACATGTTTTATTAATTATTTACATCAATTATACTCATTATTATACCCATACAAATTATAACGTGTTGAAAAACAAACTACACCACGACATGGAGATGGTAAATTGTACGTACGTACGTATGGTGACATTGTCATTAATGGGATGGATAGAATAATGAATATGGTTGTAACATATTTATAATAATATCAAAGTTAGTATAAGTTACTGGATTTATTATTTTTTTATGGAAACAACAAAAAAGAGGATGTGGAAGAAGAAAAGAACTTTGGAAGTGGTGATGAAATTATCACCTCTTTTTCGGGTGCTTTCTTTTGATTTCATCAAAATGGATCATTAGGTTGGATTATGATCAAAGTAAGGCTTCTAGGTTTAAGTGAGGGTAGATTTGAGGATATTTGAATCAAGTTCTGGCTGAGATAAATGGCTTTGGAAGTGTGATTTTGAGAGAAGGGGAAGTACCCATTTATAAGAGAGGTGAGGGTCACTTTAGGAAAATATTAAAATATTAATTTATTATACAATAATATTCAGTTTCTAACGGATCCAAAATGATTTATTTATAGGATAAGGTGTGTACAGGTCATAATCCTCTCAACCAATAGGTTATAGAAATATTTAGTTCATCATATTAACCTTATCTTTTATATTTAACTCTTAGTTAAATAGTTTAACTTTTTCCATGTATTCTTGTATAATTATAATAAATGGTTAATACAATTATTATAAAAATCCAAGACAGCCAAAGTGATTATTTATTGATATATATATATCTTTATATAATTTCTTTGACATGTCCTTATATTTTTAGAAATATTATATCAATTAATAATATAGTATTTTAGAAAAAACTCATTTATGTCATTTTTGACTCTATTTAGTATTTAGTTTTCGTGAAAGTCATAACAACTTTATCATTTCAATATAAATTTATTTAATCAACCCTAACATGTCATATTGACTTATAAAATTTGTTTAATACCTAAAAAGTCCCAATTTACAAATATTTTAATATTTATAATATCAATTATTTTAATATTTCAATAATAAGGTAATTACTGCATCATAATTCTATCGTAAATAAATTTAATTATCTAATGTATAAAAATTATAAATAAATAAAAATATTTAGGAAATATTATTAGATTTCTAATTAATATTTATATTCTAATTTATCTTATGTATAACCCTATATTAAAAATGTTTGAGTTACTAAAACTTGAATATTACACTTTTAATTCTTCTTTAATAAAAAAAATAATAAATGTCCTAATCAAATCCAAGTGGACCAAAAGGATCATATTTTATCCCTAAGGTTGATTTTGGCCGAAATACAGTTATCCAATAGCATTAAGAAATTTATGAGGGTAATTATAATATCATTTTTACCTTTAATTACCCTATTTACTTTTAGCCGTGGTAAATAAAATTCAAATGTTACTATTTGCCGAAAATTATTCTCATCCTATTGAACAACATTTTACTTAATGTTACCAATCTTGCCTCTCAGATTTTTGAAATTCAATTCACATAAGTGGTAAAATTATGTTTTATGAAAATTTGAAAATGTTCCTAGAAGTTGTGTAAAAGACGTTAAAATTTTAATAAAATTTAATATATATAATATTATTATAAAATGAATCCAATGAAATAGATTTAACATATATAGGTATTATGTATCTATTTTGACCTAAAATAAATTTAAATAAAATAAATAATTATTTAAATTAATATTTGGTTTTAAACAATAACACAATGTTTTTCACTATTTATCAAAAATTGAATGTTTTCGGAAAATATTCCAAAAATTCACCCTAAGATAATTTTGATATTATGTAACACCCCAACCCTACATACCTAGAGTCAGAACATTAATACATAACATTGGCATGATACAAGGAATCATTTCCCAAAATACCAATCAGTTTAGTAGCATTTAAAGCACTAGATACATTCATAAGTTTTACATTACATTGAAAAATGAAAAACAAAAACAACATTGTCTCCATTGACAACATTAATATCCCTTAGAATATCCATGTATTTCAGCAATAATATACTTCTTCGCATCCTAGGGAAAATAATACATAGAACGGAGTGCGGTCAAATGCTTAGTAAGGATAATAATATAGCGGAAACTTTCATAAATAAGCATCAAAATTTAAGGCAATGTACAAGAATAAAACATAAGCCTCTTAAACTTAAACATCATTATAATATGGAAAATATAAATCAAGTAATAAAATTTACTTACTCACATTGATATTATACTAGACATATAATCACATGCAATATCAATATCCAATTTCATAATGATGGAATACATAATGTCGGACTTCATAACCACATAGTCAAAGCCTCGTGCCAATACTACAAATAATATTTTGTCAAGGTCTTGGGCCGAGATAGTTGTTTTTCTTATGAGACCTACCAATGAATCAAGGATCTATAGCGGGATCCAACCATAACTTACTATGTCCAATGCATTCCTCATATGAAATGGTACAAACAAAACATTAACATTCGTCTTAAAACTAGCAAACAAAATGTCAATACTTTATCCATAAACCATTAATGATATAAAAATAACACATCCACAGTAAAACATATCACAAAACCTTCAATACAATATAGAATATTTTTATCATAATAAGTCAACTCCGAACAAGTTTAATATCCATCAAAGGATGTTGACATAGATGAAATGAAAACTATTTGAATAAAATACCTTCTTCTATTTTGAAACCATTTAAAAGTCACATAACAATAAAAGATAACCTTTATTTCGGAAATATTCTTAGTATATTATAAGGGAATCTTTGAAGGTGTTATAACGGCAGAAAATAGCCACACAAGTTGTATAATTTAAAAAAACTTTCTTTCCTTAATTTTTTCGAAATGGATGTAGAGGACCTTGTTTGGAAAATAATGGAAAGATTTATTTAGATACATATTATAAAAAGTAAAACAAGGGTATAAATTACATTAACCCATAATCTTGGAAATAATAAAAAAAATTGAAATTCATTTTTCTGATAACATGGATGTGGATGATAAATAGGTCCCAGTTGATACTTACATATAAACACCCTCAGATAATAAAGAGATTGTGAAATTTAACCCTTACCTTGTACATTTCCTTGCTCGAGGGTACGTTAACCTCCTGTGTAGTAGTTAAATCATTGTTATTAAATTATACAGGAACCATATACATAAATATTATACCATATATGATCTTTTAATATTATTTTGTTTAGAATATTTTATTATTATCGATGTTTCTGGTGTTAACCGATTCATTTTCCTATATATGTGTTGTTGCATAAGTCATTTTTTTATGGATAGGTTGTATTTTATTCATATCCATAATGATAATAAGTTTTTTAATCATTATTTTTAATCGTCAAATGAAAATTATTCTTCAATGGTTACGATGGAGAAATGAATCCCATCACATTCATGGAGACGGTAAGCCGTACATATGCACGAGCAAAAATATAATTATTTTGTTTTAAAATAATATTTAAATAGATGTTATATAATTTATACATAATCATTAACGCGTTTTAGTTATTATTTACATCAATTATAAATCACTATTATCCCCATCCAAATAGTGAAGTGTTGAATGAAAAACTACACCACGATGTGGAGAAGGTAAGCCATACATACTCTCACTTATGGTGAAATTGTAATTTATGGGAGGGATAGAATAAAGAATATGGTGGTAAAAATTTTATAATAACATCACATTATGTAGGATGTACTGGATTTATTATTTTGGTACGGAAATAACATATAAAGAGGAAGTGGAAGAAGAAATAACCTTGACTTAGTGTGGGAAAATTATTACCTCTTCGTCAGGTGTTTCCTTTTGTGTTTCTCAAAAGGGCCCCATAGGTTAGCCTTCTGAAAAAAGTAAGGAATCTCAGTTTCATTGAGGGAAGTTGGGAGGATATTAGGGCTGGGTTTGTCCGATCCAAATGACTTTCGAGGTGTGATTTTGAGATATGGGTATATTCCATTTTATAAGAGAGGTGAGGGTCACTTTAGGAAAAGCCTGAAATATTATATTATTATACAATCATATTTGGTTTATAATGGCTCAAAAATTAATTATTTAGATGATAAGATGGGTATGGGTCAAAAACATCTCCATCAATAGGTCTTAGACTAGTTTAGGTCACCATCAAAGGATGTTGACATAGATGAAATGAAATCTATTTGAATAAAATACCTATTTATATTTTTGAAACCATTTAAAATTCACATAACGATAAAAAAAAATATTTATTTTGGAAATATTCTTATAATATTTTAAGGGATGCTTCGAATGTGTTATAATGGCAGAAAATAGCCACATCCATTGTATAAGTTAAAAAGCATTTTTTCCTTAATTTTGTCGAAAAGGTCGTCAAGGACCTTGTTTGCAAAATGATAGAAATATTCCTTTAGATACATATTATAAAAAGTCATACAAGGTTATAAATTACTTTAACCCATAATCTAGGAAATAAAAAAAATTGAAATAAATTTTTAAGATAACACGGATGTGGATGATAAAGTGGTCCTCATTGATACTAACATATAAATAACCTCTGATAATAAAGAGATTGTGAAATTTAACCGTTACAGTGTAATTAGCCTTGTTCGAGGGTACGTTAACCTCCTGTATAATAGTTAAATAATTTTTATTAAATTATACATGAACCATATACATAAATATGATATCATATATGATCTTTTAATATTGTTTTGTTAATAATATTTTATTATTATCGTCGTTTCGGGTGTTAACTTATTCATTTTCCTTTATATATTTTGTTACGTAAGTCATTTTTATTATGGATAGGTTGTATTTTATTCATATCCATAATGAAATTAAGTTCATTTAACATTATAGGTAATCATCAAATGATAATTATTCTTGAATGGTTACGATGGGGAAATTAATATCATCGAATTCGTGGAGACGGTAATCCATAAATACGCACGAGCGACAATATCATTATTTTGTTTTAAAATAATATTTAAATAGATGGTATATCATTTATATATAATCATTAACGTGTTATATTTATTATTTACATCAATTATAAATCGTTATTTTACCCATCCAAACAGTGAAGTGTTGAATGACAAACTACACCATGACCTGTAAATGGTAAGCCGTACGTACGCACGTATGGTGACGTTGTCATTTATAGGATGGATAGAATAAAGAATATGGTGGTACCAATTTTATAATAACATCATAGTATGTAGTATTTATTGGAGTTTTTATTTTGGAATGGAAACAACATAGAAAGAGGAAGTGGAAGAAGAAATGAACTTGAAATAGTGTGGGAAAATTATTACATCTTCATCGGGTGTTTCCTTTGGTGTTGCTCAAAAGGGCCTTATAGGTTGGACTTCTAAAAAAAGAATGGATTCACGTTTTAATTATGGGAAATTGGGAGGATATTTGGGCCGGGTTGGGCCTAGCCAAATGGCTTTGGAGGTGTGATTTTGAGATAAGGGGATGTTCCCTTTTATAAGGGAGGTGAGGGTCACTTTAGGAAAATCTTGAAATATTATGTTATTATAAAATAATATCTGGTTTATAATGGCTCCAAACTGATTTAATTTGATGATAAGGTGGGGATTGGTCTAAAACATCTCAATCAATAAGTTTTAGACTGGTTTATGTCATCATATTAACCTTATCCTTTTTATTTAACTCTTATTTAAATAGTTTAAATTTTACCATGTTCTTTTGTATTATTATATTATATGGTTAGTAAACATACAATAACAATACAATACAACTCCAAGTGGTTAATTATTAATATATATAAACTTATCTAATTCCTTTCGATGATTCTTAGATTTTTAAGAATATTATAACTATTAATAATATTGTATTTTTCTAAAAACACAATTATGTCAATTATGACACTATTTAGTATTTGATTTTTTTGAAAGTCATAACAACTTTATCACTTAGAATATAATTTCATTAATCAACCCTATATTTTCACATTAACCTAAAAAATTAGTGTAATTAATCAAAAGTCTAAAATTACATTTATTTAGAAATTTATAATATCAATTATTTTAATATTTCATTAATAAGTTATTTACTGAATCATCATTTTGTCAAAATGAAATTAAGTAATTTAACATCTAAAAATTATAAATAAAATACAATTATGTAGGAAATCTCGTTATATTTATAATTAATATTTATAGTTGAATTTATCTTATGAGTAACCCTATACTAAAAATGATTTTGTTATTAAACATTGAATTTAACACTTTTACCTCTCCTTCAAATAAAATAACAATAAATGACCTAATCTAATCCAAGTGCACCAAATGGGATCATATTTTATTCGTAAGGTTTTTTTTGGTCTAATTACACTTATCAAATAGAATTAGGACATGTGTTAGGGTAATTATAATATCATTTATACCATTAATTACCCTAATTACTTTTAAACGTGCTAAATAAAATTCAATAGTTACTATTCACAAAAAAACATCTTATTGAGCCAAATTTTAATTACTGATGTAAACCATGTATCTCATATTTTTGAAATTCAACTCATAGAAGTGGTAAAATTATGTTTTATGAAAAATTTCAAATGCTCCTTGAAGGTGGATAAAAGATGGTAAAATGTTCAATAAAATTTTATATATCTAAACTTAATATAAAATGACATAAATGAATTACATTGAACATATATGGGTATTGTGTCTCTATTTTGACCAAAAATAAATTAAAATATAATAACTAATTATTTAAATAAAAAGTCGATTTTAAACAATAACGCAGTTTTTTTCACTATTCATCAAAAATTGAATGTTTTAAGAAAAATTCCAAAAATTCACCCTAAGCTAATTTTGATATTCAAAATTCTAAAATGAAGTCGATTTTGAGAAATAAAATTTATAAATTTTAAAAAATGGGGTATTACTATTCATAACAGCTATTTTGATTGGTCATGGTGTGTTAAAACTCTATGTTGCATACAACCCAAGCTAGTGCATTATTCAAAGGAAACATATCATGGGAGATTTGGATGTTAAGTTCTCCCTAACATAACATAATGTCATCTTTGAAATTTCTATAATATTACTACATAATATGACTTGGGTGGTTCTTCATCATAAGATCCTTAGGTTCCCACATTTCCTCTTCCATCTAATGATTTCTCCATAGAACTATTAACAGATGAGTTGTCTGGTTTCTCAACAATTTTTCTCTTATATCAAAAATTTTGATAGGAACTTCTCAAAAAGATAGAATGGATTTCAGTTCTAATTTTTCATAGGTGAGTACATGCGGTGGATTAGGCATGTATTTTCTCAACAGTGATAGGTGGAACACATCATGAACTTTGGAGAGACTTGGAAAAATTTCCAAACTATAAGCTACAACTCCAATTAATTCTAGAATTTAGAAGGGTATGATGTATCTGGGACTCAATTAACCCTTCTTAATGAATCTTATAACACCCTTCCTGGGAGGAACCTTCAAGGAAACTTGATCTCCCACTTTAAATTCAGAATTCTTCCTTCGGTTATCGATATAGCTCTTTTTCCGACTCTGAGTTGCATTGATGTGGTTTTGGATATCCTTCACCACTTCCATTGATTCATCAACAAGTTCTAGGCCAATGAGTTTTCATTCACCAACATTGTCCCAACAAGTTGGTGTGCAACATGTCTTTCCATAAAACGCTTTGTATGGTGCCATCTGAATAATTGAATGGAAGCTATTGTTATAGGACAATTCTTCCAAATTTAAATACTGATCCCACATACCTAGAAAGTCAAGTGAGAAAGATCTCAACTTGTCTTCTAAGGTTTTAATAGTCCGTTCTGATTTTCCATCAGTTTGAGGGCGGTAGGCAATGCTCAAACGTTGTTCAGTATCTAAGAACATTAGAAGACTTTTCCAGAATCTTGATGTGAAATGGGGATCGCGATCAGAGAAAATCAATAGGGGTACACCATCTAGTCTTACAACAACATTATTATATAGCCTTGTTAAATGGTCAAATGGTAAATATTCTCTTAAATCAAGAAAATGTACTGACTTGGTAAGACAATCAACAATGACCCATATTTCATCATTCCTTCTGGGAGTCTATGGTAGTCCCATGAAAAAGTAAGCCGTAATATCATTCCATTTCCACTCTGGTATGGGAAGAGTTTTTATGAATCCTCTAGGATGTTGTCTTCTAACTTTCTCTTGTGAAAAACCATACATCATGACACATAATCGGAAATCTCTCCCTTCATGTTGCCCCAAGAATGTTGTTCTTTCAAAAATCTATGCATCTTACTGCTACGAGGGTGTATATAAAAATAGGAGCTATGATAATCTGCAAAAATTCCCTATTTAGATCAGGTATATTAGGAACACAAAGTCACTTACCAAATTTCAAACTTACTTCTCCATATAAAAAGTTGATCAATCTCCCATCATTCACAACATTATTCTACTTTTTAAACATCTCATCATCAGTTTGAGAACACTTTATCCTTTCTAATAACTATAGTTTGGCAACCATTTGAAAAAGTATTTATGTTTCACCTCCAATAGTTATTCCCATATACATCTGTACTAGATCCATTAAAATCGGATCCCTTTCAACAATCATCTCGTTCAAAAATCCCTGATACTTTCTGCTCAAAACATTTGCCACCTTATTTTCCTTCCCTGAGTAGTAGTGTATAGTGAAATCATAATCCTTGAGTAGCTCAAGCCATCGCCTTTTTCTCTTATTATGTTCTTTTTGTGAGAAAATATACTTCCAGATCTTGTGATCGGTATATATCTCACATTTTCACCATATATATAGTGTCTCCATATTTTATGAGCAAAGATTACAGCTTCTAACTCACGATCATGAGTGTGATAGTTTTACTCATGAATTTTTAACGGTCATGATGCATAGGCAATAACCATATCATTCTTCATAAGGACACAACCAAGTCCTTTCTTTGAGGCATCACATTAAATAGAAAACCCATCATTCCCCAATGGTATAGTCATGATAGGATCATTGAATAATATTCTCTTTAGTTATTCAAAAAATTCTTCACATTATTTTTCCAAACAAAGTTTTCCCATTTACGTGTGAGCTTGGTAAATGGGTTTGTCAATCCGGAAACAGTCTGGATGAAATGTTGATAATAACCTATTAAACCAATAAAACTGCGTACCTCAGTTATACTCATGGGTGAAGCCCATAATTATATTGCCTCCATCATAGAATTCTCTACATAGATTCCATCCTTAGTGACAATATGGCCATGTAATTAAGTCTCTTGAAGCTAGAATTCACACTTTCAAAACATCCCATATAATTCATTTCTTCTGAGGTTTTTCAGAAGAGTGCGAAAGTGATTTTCATGATCTTCGAAACTTTTTGAGTAAACCAATATATCATCAATAAAACCCTAACAAAGTCATCAATATATTTCTTGAAAACTATATTCCTTAGATCCATTAAAATATGGGTGAATTAGTCTGGTCAAAAGGCATTACTGTAAACTCTTAAAGCTCATACCTAGTTTGAAATGATTTTTTTGGAATGTATTCCTTCTTTACACACAACTGATGATATCTAGATCTAAGGTCAATCTTTGAAAAATATTGAGCTCCATGATGTTGGTCAAATAAATCATCAATGTGAGGTAGGGGATACTTGTTCGTTATTTTTATACCATTGATCTCCCTGTTGTCAATGAACAACCTCATAGATCTATCTTTTTTTAACAAAATGAAAGAGGGATACCCATGGAGAAACACTAGGGAAAATAAATCCCTTATTACTCAATCCCTATAGTTGTATCATTTTTCCACTAATTCCAAAGTGTCCGTTCTATAAGGGTTCTTCGATATAGGCCTTGAAGCAAGAATTTAATCAATAGAAAACTCAATTTTCTGTTCTGCAGGATGTCCAGGTAAATCCTCTAGAAACACATCAACATATTCTTGTACAATAAGTACATACTCTATTCGAACATTATTTTCCACACCCATAGTTATCTCATTCTCTTCCTCCCCAAAAATTGAATTTAGTAGAGCTATTACGGGTGGATCTAGATTAGAAACAGGTGGTGACATTTCTTCTCTAAAGATAAGGTACTCTTTATCATTATCGAAAATCGTAACCTCCATCTTCATAAAAATTGTTTCATCATGGTGTGAAAGCCAATCCATACTAAGGATTATATCAAATTAAATCATGGGTATGATGATAAAATTATTAGATAATTGAAATTTATATTACCTAATGAGAACTGATTCACAAAACGTTGTTATAATGATACCTCCATTAAGAGTTTTGAATGAAAACTCCCTTGTTAAATCAAATTGGAAAAATATAACTTTTTTATAAAACTCGGAATATATGAAATAATGCGATGATCCAGAATAAAATATATCATTGGATAAACATGATGAAACCATTAAATTACATTCCACCAGGTCTTTAGGGGCATCAACCTCAGCAGTAGTGATCACATATGATTGGCCATGATCCCTTGGCCTTTTCAGATGTAAGTTTCCCAGATTCATAGGACATTAATTTTCCTAATTCCCCATTTAATTACAATAGTAGCATTTAACATTGACACCCTCTTTCTTCATCTTGCAATCACGAGCATGGTGACCTTTTTCACCACACTTGTAACAGACTCTCATTCCTTCAAGAATGAACCGGGGTGTTTCCTACCACATTTACTACAGGATTGATATTAAACATTTCCCATCTTCCCCTTATTTTCATTTTTAGAGTTTTCAGTAGATATCTTCTTCCCTTTCTTTTCTTTAATGTTGAAAGACATAGAGAATTCATTTTCTGTCTTGATAGAATTTGAGACTATATCTTTTTATGATAAGAAGGATTGTGAGACTAATTCTCAAAAAAGAAATGGTTTTAACCTAGAAAATAATAGATCAATATTACTCCTTGGTTTATGTATATAATCTTATGCATTCCTTGATAACATTGAAATGTTATCCTCGTACCTTCCAACTTTCTCATCCGCATTTTTCCATAGACTCAGAAATTGTCTTTCCATATCCGCTTGATGGTCACGAGGGAAGTATTTTTCAAAAAAAATATATTTAAACTCCCTCAATTCCATATTTGATACTTCTTAATCCACCTTTTTTGTTTTGAATTAATGACCCCCATTGACTTGCATCCCTAATAAGGTGATAAACTACCATGACAACTTTTTACATTTCGCTACTCTAAAAAGCATGAAATATTTTTTCTAAGGAATTTAACCATTTCTCTGTTACAAATGGATTTTTAGTCCCATTGAACATTGGTGATTGTTGCCTCATGAATCGGTCTAACATTGATCCTCTGTGTTGTGGATCATAGTACTCCATAAGGGTATATTTATTATTCATAATTTGAGTGAGTTCTCCCAGTGTGGAGTTAAGATGATCAGCACCAATTGCATCACTAGTTCCACAATAATTATCTTGAGTAAGATGGAATTCCCTACATGGATTCCATGCGTTGATATAGTTTCAATACCTTCCACTAGGTTTCATTTCTAAAAAATGGAACACACTAGATTAGTTTATGAGTCGCAACAGATAATTCCAATCATTTAAAACTCTTAACATAAATTGAATATTTTATAGATATGATCTATAATCATAAAAATGTTTTCTTTGAGGAGGTATATACTTATAAATCCTTCAAAATGGTTTGTAAAGAAAATGTGAATTATCCTAAGCATATCCCCCTGGAGTGTCGTAACCATGAGTGCATCAAGGCCCATTGTCATGAACCAGGATATCTCGGGTCATGCCTGAAACTCATTGTCAAAGTTTTAACTCAAAGGTTCATATGTTCTAGAGTCACCTATACCTTCTCATATCCAGAGATGGATATATTTCTTAGAAAATACATAAAATCTATAAATTACAAAAATTATAGGAAGTTCCTCTATATTAATCCTCAAAATCTATCTTAGGGTAATGTTCTCTAATTAGAGTTTCTCAAAATCTAGCTTTCACGGTTTGTACTAAATTTCTCTGATAAAAACTATAACTCCCTGAACCTAGTTACTGAGAGTTAGTGCATTATTATATAACATTTGAATGATGAAAGGTATCATGTCCCGAAATATCGATTAGTTTAGTAGCCTTAGAAGTAGTAGATACATTCATAAGGTTTACATTACATTAAAAAATGAAAAACAATAATAACATTTTCTCAGTTGACCACATTAATATCCCTTATACTATCCCTATAGTTCAGTCATTATATACTTTTTTGCATCCTAGGAAAAATAAAACATATAAAGTGGTGAGTTCAGATGCTTAGTAAGGATAACAATATAGTGGAAACTTTCATAAATAAGCCTAAACGTTTAAGGAAATGTATAAGACTAAAACATAACCCTCATAAACTTATACTTCATCGTAATATGAAAAATATAAATTGGGTAATTCCATTTACTTATTCACATGGATATTATACTTGACGAATAATAACATGCAATATGAATAGACAATTTCATAATGACGCAATGCATAATGACAGACTTCATAACCACATAGTCAAGTCATCGGGCCAAGACTACAAATAGGATTTTGTCAAGCACTTTTTCCAAGACACTATTTTGTCTCATGAGACCTACCGATGCATCGAGGAGCTATAGATGGATCCTCCTGTCACATACTAAGTCTAATGCATTCCTCATATGAAAAGGCTTAAACATAACATAATCATTCGTATTAAAACTAGCATACGAAAATTCAATAATTTATCCAAAAACCATGTATGGAATAGAAATAACCCATCCATAGTCCATCATATCTCAAAAACTTGAATAAAATATGGAATATTTTTATCATAATAAATCAACATCAAATGTGTTTATAATCCATCGAAGGATGTTGAAATAGATGAATGAAAAAAATTTGAAAGAAATACCTCTTTCTATTTTGAAACTATTTAAAAGTCACATAATATTAAAAGAAACTATTTATTTTGGAAATATTCTTATAATATTTTTAGGGAATCTTCGAAGGTGTTATAATGGCATAAAATAGCCGCACCCACCGTATAAGTTAAAAAAGAATTATTTCTTAAATTTTGTCGAAAAGGTCGTAATGGACCTTGTTTGGAAAATGATGAAAAGATTCCTTTATAAAAATATTATAAAAAGTAAAAGAAGGGTATAAATTATTTTAACCCATAATCTTGGAAATAGTAAAAATGTTTTGAAATAAAATTTTAAGATAACACGGATGTGGATGATAAAGAGCTCCCAATATATAATTACGTATAAACAACCTCGAATAATAAAGAGATTTTACAATTTAACCCTTACCATGTACTTTTCCTTGGTCGAATGTACACTAAAATCCTGTATAATATTTAAATCATTGTTATTAAATTATAAAATAACCACTTCCATAAATATAATATCATATATGATCTTCTAGTATTTTTTTGTTAATAATGTTTTTTTATTATCGTCGTTTCGGGTGTTAAATAATTCGTTTTCCTTTATATGTTTTGTTACGTATGTCATGAATGTTATGGATAGGATTTATTTGATTCATATACATAATGATATTATGTTCATTAAATATTATTTTTAATCATCAAATGAAAATTATTATTGAATGGTTATGATAGGGAAATAAATCTCATCGTGTTCGTGGAGACGGTAATCTGTATGTGCACACAAGCGACAATTTCGTTCTTTTGATTTAGAATCATATGTAAATAGATTTAATATCATTTATACCAAATCAATAACGTGTTTTATTAATTATTTACATCAATTATACATCATTATTATACTCATACAAATAGTGAAGTGTTGAATGAAAAACTACACCACAACGTGGAGACGGTAAGTCGTACGTACGCATGCATGATGACTTTGACATTTATACGATGGATAGAATAACGAATATGGTTGTATCATATTTATAATAACAAAGTTGTATGTAAGAGGTTATGGAGTTATTATTTTGGTATGGAAACAATAAATAAATAGGAAGTGGTAGATGAAAAGAACATGAAAGAGGGTGGTGAAATTATTTCCTCTTCTTCGGATGTTTCCTTTTGAGTTGAGCAAAAGGGCTCCATAGGTTGGCCTTATGATAGAATTAATGACTATAGGATGAAGTTAAGAATGTTGGGAGGATATTTGGGTAGGATTTGGCCTAGAAAAATTTATTTTTAGGTGTGATTTTTAGAGAAGGGGAAGTTCCCTTTAATAAGAGAGTTTAGGGTCACTTTAGGAAAAGCATGAAATATTATTTTATTATACAATCATATTCAGTTTATAATGGAACTAAAATGATTTATTTAGAGGATAAGGTGAGTATCGTTCAGAAAATATCACCCAATAGGTTTTAGACATGTTTAGATCACAATATTAACCTTATCTTTTATATTTAACTCTCAGTTAAATAGTTTAACTTTAACCATGTATTCTTGTGTTATTATATTTTATATTTAATAAACATAATATAATAAGCCAAGAGAATCCCAAGTGGTTCATTATTAATATATATAACCTTATATAAGTCATGTTTCCTATACTTATATTTTTAGGAATGTAATATCAATTAATAATATAATATTTGTTTTAATAAGTCAATTATGTCAATTTTGACAGTATTTTGTATTTTATTTTTTTGAAAGCCATAAAAACTTTATCACCTTGAATAAATTTATTTAATCAACCCTAACATGTCATATTAACCTATAAAATAATTTTAATTCATCAAAAGTCTAAAAATACATTTATTTGGATATTTATAAACTCAATTATTTTAAAATTTCATTAATAAGGTAATTACTACATCATCATTGTGTCATAAATAAAATAAATTATATAATGTATAAAAATTATAAATAAATTAAAATTATGTGGGAAATATTTTTATATTTTTAATGAATATTTTTAGTCGGATTTATCTTATGTGTATCACTATATTAAAAATATTTTAAATATTAAACTTTGAATTTAACAATTTTAACTCTTCTTTAAATAAAATATTAATAAGTGTCCTAATCTAATCCAAGTGGACCAAATTGGATCATATTTTATTCCCAATTTTATTTTTGGTCTAAATACACTTATCCTATATAATTAGTACATGTGTTATGGTAATTAAAATATCATTTTTACCTTTAATTAACCTATTTACTTTTAACTGTGGTAAATAAAAGTCAAAGGTTTCAATTCATCAAAAATTATTTTCATGTTATTGAACCACATTTTACATACTAATATTAACCTCGTATCATAGTTTTTTGAGTTTTAACTCACAAAATAGGTAATATTATGTTTTATGCAAAATTTCAAATGCTCCTCAAAGGTGGGTAAAAGATTGTATAAAGTTCAATAAAACAAATTATCCAAAATTATTAAAAAAATGACTTCAATAAATTAAATTGAACATATATAAGTATTATGTATCTATTTTGGCCTAAAATAAATTTAAATAAAATAACTAACTATTTAAATAAAAATTCGGTTTTAAACAATAACGCAGTGTCTTTCACTATTCATCAAAAATTGAATGTTTTCTGAAAAATACAAAAAATTAACCCTAAGATAATTTTGATATTATGAATTCAATAATGAAGTCCATTTTGAAAAATAAAATTTATAAAATTTCAAAAATTGGTTATTACGATTCATAATGTCTAGTTTGATTGGTCACGGTGTGTTAAAACTCCAAGTTACGTACAACAAAAGCTACTGCATTATTCAAAGGGAAACGTGTCGTGGAAGCTTGGGGTGGTACATATTCCAAATCCAAAAATGAAGTCCATTTTGAAAAATAAAATTTATAAAATTTCAAAACTGGGCATTACTATTCATAATGGCTAGTTTTATTAGTTGTGGTGTGCTAAAACATGATTATGAGTACAACGCAAGCTATTGAATTATTCAAAGGGAAAGATGTCGTGGAAGCTTGGGGTGTTACAATCTAGGGTTTTGGTTCATGTTATAGATGTCCGTGGAGATATCGAGTAGAAAATGATGATTCTATTTTGTAACGTCCCGGATCCAGGTGCCACTCAATGGGTGCCACGAACCTGGTTGGTCACATGACCTCAAGCGCATTTCCCCAAACGCTAGAGGCTACCGACTAGCAGCGAGGGCCCAGGTCTGATAGTGGGGAAACTATGCCCTCAATTTTCAAAGTGTAGTGCAGTGGAATAAAATTAAAATCATACAACAATAACGGAATAAGTAAATCATACACATTTAAAATAATCAACTGTAGTAAAAATAACCAACATTTATATAGATAATGGTGCAACATGCCTCAGGTTCTAGAAAACAGCCAGAACATGTTATACATCAATAAAGTACAATACAATACAGAGTACAACAATACAAAAAAACACCTTGAAGCATCGCAAGCCTAAGCTCAGTCCCATTCTCCCCTACTCCTCAGCAATGATCATGTACCTGTATAGGGACCCTTGCCCTTATCCACACCTACAGAAATGTAATCCGTTTGGGACAAAAAGCATGACCCAAACAGGGTGTGAGAAATAATCTCAGTAGGCCCCCACCAAAGGCTCGTGCTCAACTGTGTGTAAACATGAAACAACAGTGTGAAAAAGTAAATGCAATAAACTAAGAAGTACTCAAAAGTAACTAGATTTACCATTTATATTTCCATTTTAATATTCATTTCATTGTTTATTATTATGAAACCACCATAGTGAATTTCTATGTAAATAGTCAGTGTCCTCAGACACGCAAACTCTTACCCTCAGGTAATCAGAATCTTTCCCTCTAGCATTTCCCTCAGGAATAAGAGAAATTTCCATGAGGCGTAAGAAGTGTCGCCCTCAGGATTAAAATTCACTACCCTCAGGCATGCGAAAATTTTCCCTCAGGCGAAATAGGATGTTTTCCTTAGGCTAAGTAGTACCTTGCCCTCACGCTAAACAAACAATGCCCTTGGGATAAACAACAACGCCCTTAGGCTAAACAGTACCCGGTCCAAGCCCAAAGAATAAACATGCAATTATATACCATTCCTCTCAAGGAAAAAGTGATTCACAATATAAACATGGAATACCCTCGGGTATCCTGGCCAAACGGCTAAATAGAGGAACGAACCCCTAGGGTGGTCCTGGATCCATCCAGTGATCCCAAACAACATTTTATTATCACAATTAATTTCCTATGCAATTATTAGTATTCAAACAGTCAAGGCCTCAACCACATGACACCCCAACATGGGTTCGTAGCACAAACATACACACAAATGCACAACAATTGGAAATTAAACACCAAGCCACCGACCATAAACCCCCCTGATCAGTATACTCAAACGTTGTTTCCAGAAACGCCCAAGAATGAATTAGATATGACATAAAAAAACCCTCTCAATCTCAAATAACATCCCATAGAGGAATAATCGGCAAGAACTACGCATGGAGAAGGGAGGGATTACTTGTGCGGTTCTAACATGATCGATGGAAGTGGGATCGGATTCCCGGTGCTCGATCAGTTGATCCTTGAAGATCCGGCCTCCTCTTCCGAGCTCCTTCCTCTGGTTCTAAGCCTTTTCTGTGAACAGGGGAGGCTACTGCCCAATTAAGAGAAAAAAACAAAGTACACGGCGTGTACCTTTGACTACACGGTGTGTATTTCCTTTTACAGTTCCTCTGGCGGCACTTCCAAACTGTTCATCTGTCGACATGAGTACACGGTGTGTATTCTTGACTACACAGAGTGTACTATCGACCAGCTGGTGGCCGCTTCCATTGCCTTACTGTTTCACATGTCGACTGACTACAGGGTGTGTAAAATACCACTACACGGCATGTAGTCGGTTTTTACACCCTTCGTCACTGACATGGCAACACACCTTGTCTACTCATCCCACATGGCCAAAGTACACGACGTGTGGAATAGTACACGGCGTGTAGTCCCAAAATTTAGGAATTTTCCCCATTTTCCTTATTTTCTCAAAAACACTTAAGGAAAAGAGAAATGAAGAAACCCGTACCTCGAAATAAGAACTGGGTTCTTACAAACTTCCTCCCTTAAATAAATTCTTCCCTGAATTGCCCTTCCAAGGGTGGCAAAGAAAAACTCAGAACAGCTCTGGCCATTGAGCACGTACGTTGGTCTCCCGCTCCTAGGTTTCATCCTGCACACGGCCATGCTACTATAGCACACAAACGAGAGGAACTGACCAGCGTCGGAGAACCTTCGTGCTCCTATCAACGATACGAATCAGATGCTCCTCAAAGGACGCATCTACCTCCAGCTCAACCTCCTTGGGATGAAAGACGTGAGATGAGTCTGAATGATAGCGGCACAACTGAGATACATGGAATACGTCATGCATGGTTGGGTACCTCTACGATAACTGCAACTGATAGGAAACCAGCCCGACTCTCTCCAGAATCTCGAATGGCCCGACATACCGCGGTGAAATTTTACCCTCTCTCCTGATCCGCCTGTGTCCCAACCTCGGCGAAACACTCAAGAAAACCTGATCCCCGACCACAAAATCTAAATTTCATCTATGGAGATCTGCAAAATATTTCTGACGAGACTTTATGGTATCCATCCACTTCTGAATCAACTGGACCTACTCAGAAGTTTCATGCACGAGACATGGTCCCAGTAAAGCTGCCTCACTTGCCTCCATCCATCACAAAGGTGATCGGCATGGCCTACTATATAAATCCTCGTAAGGTGTCATCTCAATAGGTTCCTGGAAACTATTTTTATAGGAAAACTCTACTAGGGGTATATTCTTCTCCCAGGAGCCCCCAAAGTTTGGGATGCATGCACGCAGCATGTCCTCAAGCACTTGTATCGTACGCTCTATCTGACCATTGGTATGAGGGTGGTAAGTTGTGCTCAGAAGAACTTGTGTACCCAGTGCCCTCTGAAAACTCTACAAGAAACAAGACGTAAAATGGGCGTCCCTATCTGAAATCATAGAACTATGGATCCCATGAAGACGTACGACATCTCGGATATACAACTTTCTGAGCTCGTCAACACCGAAGGTATCCTTGATTGGAAAAAAGTGAGATACCTTCGTGAGTCTGTCTACAACAACCCACACGACATCATTGAATCTAGGTGACCTCAGTAATCCAGTCACGAAATCCATCGTGACATCATCCCATTTCCACTCCAGGATGGGTAACTGCTGAAACAGTCTGGCTGGCCTCTGATGTTCCGTCTTCACCTGCTGATAGGTGGAACACCTCGTAACAAAACCAGTTATACCTATCTTCATACCCGGCCTCCATTATAGACTTCTCAAGTCACGGTACATCTTGGTAACCCCTGTATGAACTTCCCAATCTGAAGCATGAAACTCCTGCATCAACCTCTCGAGTATATCCCCTAGAACCCATAATCACCCATGGAAATGCATAATTTCATCATCGCCTATCGTCCACCCAGGATGAGGGTCCTCACTTTCCACTTACTCCCGTAGAACTAGGCCTTCTGAATCTGACAGTTGTCTCATCCTCACTCTATCCAGGAGGGTAGAAGTCATAGATTAAGTTGAAAGATGGGTCTGCCCCTGACTATCATGCACCTCCAAATGCATCTCAGAGAACAAAGCAATGAGCAGCCACTCACCACTAACCTCCTACACCCCCTATATCTGAGTCTTCCTGCTCAGTGCATCAGCTACTGCATTACCTTCTCCAAGTGTATAGGCAAGCTCATAATCGAAGAACTGAAGGTATTCAACCCACCTTTGTTGTCTCCGGTTCAAGTCACGCTGAGTAAATATATAGATGAGACTTTTGTGGTTGGTGAAAACCACAAAGTGATCTCCCAAGCGATAATGTCTCCAACAGTGCAATTCATGAACAACTGCATCCAACTCGAGATCATGAGTCGGTTAATTCCTCTCATGTGGCCTCAACAATTGAGAACCGTATGCAACAACTCGATCGCCCTGCATAAACACTGATCCTAGCCCAATACCTGATGCATCACAGTAAACTATATATCTCTTCCATTGGTCTAGATGTATCAGGACTGGTGTTGATGTCAACCTTCCTTTCAGGTCCGGAAGGGGTGTTTCGCAAGAATCTAACCAAATGAACATCACACCCTTCTTTTTCAATCCCTTCAATGTCACTGCTAAGGGGGAGAAGTCATGTATGAAGCATCTGTAGTAACCAGCCACCCCTAAGAAAGTCTGTATTTCAAACAAGCTTATAGGCTGCTCCCAGGAAACTACTTCTCTCACCTTCTCTAGGTCTACTACAACACCTGCCACTGAAATTATATGACCTAGGAATTGAATCTGGTCCATTCAAAAGTGGAGCTTTGAGAACTTAGCATATAGCTGATTCTCTCTTAGTGTACTCAATATGATCTCAAGATGGGTAGCATGGTCGTGTCGAGTGTGAGAGTACAGAAAGATTTATTCCACGAATACTACCACAAAAGAATTTAGGTAAGGATGGAACACCTGATTCATCAAATCCATGAAAAGTGTCGGCGCGTTCATGAGTCCGAACAGCATAACCAAGTACTCGTACAAACCATATCTTCTCCGAAAAGCTTTAAGCGGTATATCTGATGGGCTCACGCATAGCTGATGATATCCTGATCTTAGGTCAATCTTTGAGAACCCTCATGCTCCATGAAGTTGATCAAAAAGATCATCAATCCTTGGAAAGGGATATCGGTTCTTAACCGTCAATTGGTTCAACTTCCGATAATCCACACAGAGTCTGAGGGTATCGTCCACCTTCTTCGCAAAAAGGACTGGAGAACCCCCAGGAGAAGTACTAGGTCGGATGAAACCCTTTGCCTATAAATCCTCTAACTGCCTCTTGAGCTCCTGCAACTCAAGCATGGCTATCCTGTATGGAGGAATGGACACCGTTGCTTCTCCTGGCACAAGCACAATAGAGAAATCCACCTCTCGTTCCAGAGGTCGACCTGAATAGTAGTTCGAGAAAACCTCCATAAAACGATCAACCACTGGAGGGAAATACTAATGAAAAGTTCCCTAATCATCTAGATATAAACTCGCAATCAGGGTTGTGACTCCACCTCACCCACGATGCTCTGGTCCAGCTCAACTCGCCTGAACATCCCACTCACCCTATAGAAACTCTATATCCTCTATTGATGTGAAACTCACCCTGCGACGATAGCAGTCTACAAAGGCTCAAAAGGGAACCAACCATTCCATCCTGATAATGACGTCATAAGCTGTCATCTCTAAGACATAGAGGTCCCATAAAAAGTGACACCCACCAATATCAAGGGGGAACTCATTGCACTGACGCACACATGTCATTCTAGTTACCAACAGAGTGTCTAGCGTCATGATATTAGAAGAAGAAGAAACACAGAGCCCAAGGCTCTCCACAACAGGTACAGATATGAAACTATGTGTAGCACCCATATCAAATTGTACTGAAGATAACATAGAAGCAACTAGAATAGTACCTATGACAGTAGAAGGTCCAAGATCCTGCTCCTGCTGGGTCTGTTGCACTACATATGCCTGCCTAGTGTCGCGGCCCTGCGACACAGCATGGATACCCTGAGTTTTCCCGCCCTTCTGCCTCTGGGATCCTGGTGTCTTGCAACCATGGCCACGACCACCATCTCTACCTACACGCCCGGATGTATTCCAGTTCCCTGACTGGTAATAAGCCACTGGTCTTGCCCCCGCACTCGGAGTCTGCACCGAACCCCTCTCACTAGACACTAGAGGAAATTCCCTACAAAAGTGTTGCAGATGACCCATCTTGCCGCAAGATCGGCACTCCACTAGGTCTCGTGGACATTGAGGTCTCTTGTGCCCCTCCTTAACACACTGGTAGCAAAAGATCGGGCCACCTGAAGAAACTGCCTGGCTAGTACTGCCACCATTAGAGAAACTCATCTGTCGCTTCCTCTTCCTGGTTGAAATAGTACCAGAAACTTGTGTCAAACTGCCCTGGCCCACCCCACTAGCTTCCCATAGTTTCCCCTCTGTAATCAGCGCCTGGTTCACAATAGCATGTACTATGGGTAACCTGAAAACATTCACCAGTGATCGAATGTCATAACGAAGACCATCCTCAAAATGTCTGGCCATTAGCATCTCATCACCCACCAGAACGGGTGCAAAGCACTGAAGCAACGTGAAATGAGCAGAATAATCCATCACCGACATGGCGCCCTGCTATGGATTCATAAACTCGCGTGCTCTATCTACCCTCAGCATCCATGGGAAGAAGAAGTCATAGAATACTGCCTGAAAATATTTCCATTCCATGTCTCTATGATGCTCAGAGTGGGTCGTAACATCCTACCACCACTTGGAAGAATCACGTTGCATATACGTCGCGAGTTGACCCTCTTCCCTGGAAGCATCTCAAGATGCTCGAAAAAAGTCTGCATTGTCCCCAGCCAAGACTCCACGGCCTGTGGTCTGTCATCCCCTGAAATCATAGGTGGATGATGCTACTAGAAGATACGAGTCAGCTCAGCCAAAGATGTGGTAGCCGGCGGTGCTCCATAAAAGGTTTGCATGAACCACATAAAGCCTTCATCAAACTGCACCTCCACGCCTATGTCTGGCATAACAGATGGCGTTGCATCTGGCTCTACTGGAGGATCTACTGGTAGCCCATGGCCTACTATCTCTGGAGTATACTCATTATCGCTCTCCTGGAGAACAACACGTGGTCATCTCAGCGGCATGACTCTACAAGGTCAACACACACCTTATATCTAGATTGTCAAGACCGAAAAATGAGGGACCAAAAAGGGAACATGAGGAATAAGGCATTTCAATATTTTCAAAACAAGACTACACTACGTGTACACTGACTACATAGCGTGTACCTGACTTTTCTTCCCCTTCCCAGGTCCTTCTACATGGCTTAGCCACAAGACTCGCATTGAAAAAAACTACATGGCGTGTATATAATCTACAAAGTGTGTATGGTGTAAATTTCCAGTTGCTCGTGTCATTTGTGACATAGCCAACTACTCAGTTTGACACTACACAGCGTGTTACACCTGCACACGGCATGTACACCACCCCGTATCTCAGCCACATGGCTATCTCCACACGGTCTGACCTCGGACAAGACTACATGGTGTGTCCCAGAGGTACACGGCGTGTACTTAGATGAGCTCCACCAACCCATTTTGTTAGTTACACGGCCAGATACATAGATCACACTATACGGCGTGTTCCATAGTGGACACGGAATGTATGTATTAAGGTCTCCTCCGTCCGTTTTTATTAGTTACAAGGGCGGACCACGGGTCAACACTTCCCGGTGTGTACATCCTGTACACGGTGTGTTTTCCCCAAGCATTTCTCTTCCCCGTTCCCCCACCCAAATGGTCTACGACACGGGAAGAGACTACACGGCATGTACTGAGGGTACACGGCGTGTACTTAAAAATTTTTCTTTTCTTCCTGAACAGAAGAACGTACACGGTGTGTTTAAGGTACTACGCAGCGTGTATATTGGGTTTTCTGGTCAGTATGCCTCAGAATCTTCCCCAGAACTCCAAAAATACTGAAAAACAATGCCTAAGTGCCAAATTCCGATCCGTGAGGGCCCATACTCCCCACGAATCAAAGTTTGAAATCTTATCTGTGTTATAACAAAATAAACAGATAATGATCCACTAATTTCTAATCAATGAGGGCCCATACTCCCCAAAAACCAATGTTTGGCGTTCATTCTATAAACCTGTTCATACAAAATACCCTATCACATATCAGGTATTTATCAAAGTATCAATCACAACAACATGATTATCTAGCACAACAACTATCACAACAACATGAAATTTCTAATGCATCTACGTGGCATGGAACTATGCATGGCATGTGATTCCTAGAATGTGCCTAAATGATGCATGAGATGGAATACCCTCATCTCATCGGGTTGCAACTAAATAGAAACCATGGATAAAATATAAATACCACAATCGCAAGTGTTTCATCCAATGGTGAGAATCAAATCAATTGTAAATTGAAAAATCAATAAAATTGCAATATGAGGTAAATGGGATTTTCCCTGTTCACGGGTTAGCTACACCCAGACACAACTTTTTACAAATTACCGTTCTCATCCTATCCCTGACTAAGGCTCCAAATAGTAAGTCAAAGAAAGAACCCCTCAGATATAACTTTGTAATGTCCTGGATCTGGGTGCCACTCAACGGGTACCCTAAACCTGGTTGGTGGCATGACCTCACGCTCATTTCCCTAAACACCAGAGGCTTCCGACTAGCAGCGAGGGCCCAGGTCTGATAGTGGGGAAACAATGACCTCATTTTTCAAAGTGTAGTGTAGCGGAATAAAATTAAAATCATACAAAAATAGTGGAATCAATAAACCATACACATTTAAAATAATCAACTGTAGTAAAAATAACCAACAGTTATATATATAATGGTGTAACATGCCTCAGGTTCTAGAAAATAGCCAGAACATGTTATATATCATTAAAGTACAATACAATACAGAGTACAACAATACAACAAAACAGCTGGAAGCATCGCGAACCTAAGCTCGGTCCCATGCTCCCCTAGTCCTCAGAAACAATCATGTACCTGTATAGAGACCCTTTCTCTTATCCACACCTGCAGAAACGTAATCTGTTTTGGCCGAAAAGCATGACCCAAACTGGGTGTGAGAAATAATCTTAGTAGGCCCCCACCAAAGTCCCATGCTCAACTATTTGTAAACATGCAACAACAGTGTGCAAAAGTAAATGCAATAAACTAAGCAGTACTCAAAAGTAACATGCTTTACCAGTTATATTTCCATATTAATATTAATATTCATTTTTTTTTATTAAGAAACCACTATAGTGAATTTCTATGTAAACAGTCAGTGTCCTCAAACATGAAAACCCTTACCCTCAGGTAATCAGAATCTTGCCCTCAGGCATAACAGAAATTGCCCTCAATCGTATGAAGTGTCGCCCTCAGGCATAGAATTCACTGCCCTCAGGCATACGAAAAGTTTCCCTCAGGTAAAATAGGATGTTGCCCTCAGGCTAAGTAGTGCCCTACCCTCAGGCTAAACTAAAAATGCCCTCAGGATAAATAATAATGACCTCATGCTAAACAGTAACTGGGCCAAGCCCAAAGCATAAACATGAAATTATATACCATTCCTCTCAAGGCCAAAGTGATTCACAATATAAACAAGGGATACCCTCGGGTATCCTGGCCAAACGAAAAAACAGAGGAATGCACCCCCGGGGTGGTCCTAAATCCATGCAGTTATCCCAAACAGCATTTTATTATCACAATTAATTACATATGCAATTATAGGTATTCAAACGGTCAAGGAATCAGCCACACGACACCCCAACATGGGTATGTAGCACAATCATACACACAAACGCACAATAGTTGGAAATTAAACATCAAGCCACCTACCTTAAATGCCCCTGATCAGTATTCTCAAACGTTGCTTCCAGAAACGCCCAAGAAAGACGTAGATATGACGTAAAATAAAACCATCTGAAACTCAAATAACTTCCCTTAGAGGAAAAATTGGAATGAACTATGCATGGAGAAGGGATGGCTTACCCTGGTAGTTCCAACGTGATAAACAGAAGCAGGATTGGATTCCCAGTGCTCGATCAGTTGATCCTTGAAGGTCTGACCACCTCTCCCAAGCTCCTTCCTCTGGTTCTAAGCATTCCATGTGAGCAGGGGAGGATACTTCGCATTTAATCAAAAAACAAAGTAGACGACATGTACTTTATACTACATGGCGTGTACTTATATCATTTAACAGTTCCTCCAGCGGTACTGCCAAACTGTTCATCCGTCGACATGAGTACATGACTTGTATTCTTGAATACACGGTGTGTACTATCGACCAGCTGGAAACCACATCCACTGCCTTACTATGTCACCTTCTGACTGACTACACGGCGTGTAAAAGACCACTACACGGCGTGTAGTCGGTTTTTACACCCTTCGTCACCGACAAGGCTACACATCCTGTGTACTCATCCCACATGGCCAAAGCACATGACGTGATGAATTGTACATGGCATGTAGTCCCAAAATTAAGAATTTTCCCCATTTTTCTTATTTTCTCATAAACACTTAAGGAAAAGAGAAAAGAAGAAATTTGTACCTTAAAATAAGAACCGGGTTCGTACATATTTGGTCTTTTCTATGTTAGGGGTATGTGTGATCCCTATTTTTATGTTCATTTTAAATATGTGAGTATCCCTCTCCTGATTTTTTAGTTTGATGGTTTGACTTACAAGATATCATTATTTATTTCTTGGGATACTGGTTCAATTTTTTGGGTGATTTTTATAACTCCTTCAGGATTATGTATTTTCATGTTTTGAAAGGAAGTTGTGTGTTGGTTAATTGGTTGTTGCGTCATAGGATTTCATCTTACGTACTTGATTATCCATGATTTTTTCTAGATCAACCAAATATTTTGTACTTGATGGGGGTGGAATGTGTCATGTTAATTTATATTTTTGGACCCTAACCCAACACTATTTATTATTTATTTATTTTTGGTTTACTATTTAGTAATATTTACTTCTAGGTAATTTTTCTCCAAAATTGGAGTTTTTGTGAAATTAGAGCATGTCGCATGGTTATCTCACATGGTTTTCCAAACTATGCGATAACTGTGTTATTGCTATTGTAATTTTATAGAGTTGAATCACATGATCACTTCATGGTTTTCCAAACTATGAAACATGCATGTGCAAGGTGATCTGGGGGCCCAGTAGAGGGTATTTGGTTGGCATATAGTTTTTATAACCATGTGGTTAAACCATGAGCAATTTACATATGGGTTTAATTTTAAAAATGACTATTTTTTACTTAAACAAGATGTGTAATCTCTCATCCCATCAACCCCACTCTCACTCAACACACACCCAATGGGGGGGATCCCATCCATTTTACCTCCCAATTATATTCCCTTATTGTTAAACATTTTCTCCTCCTTATTTTTAGTTTTATAATCTCTAGTTAGCTTCTACCCATCTCCTCCTCCTTATTTCTCTCATTTGGTGTTGGTTTCATCTCCCCCTTCCCCTTATAGTGTGTGAGAGCTATGAAAAATATTAACTTGTTCGTTATCTTTTTTCATTGATGATTACTCCTTAGGATTATTAGGGGTTTTATTTTGGCCCATTAATGTGGCATTCATCTATGTAAATGACTCACATACATTTAACCACTTGATTTCTAATTTTTCAGGTAAGTTACCCTATGTACAGGAATTTAATTTTAGAACTATAATTTCTTGATGAATTTACTTGATGTATTAATTATTTTAAAATATATACATCTTTTAAAATTATTGGTATGATTTGAATGGGTTTTCCCTTGATATTCAATATTTTCCTAAGTTGTTTCCATGGGTTTTCCACTAGTAAATCATGTTTTCATGATTGAGTGAAATTTAATACACCTTGGGTGTTTTGTGGTCTTCCGATCGGTTTTAAAAGTGTGGGTTTTTAAATAATATGATTTTTTTACTATTTTACCATTTTATTCATAATGTCCTAGTAGCATGTTTGGTTTCCAAAGGACATCTAAATGGTTTTTAATACACTCCATTCTTATTAAATATGCCTTACCCATGTATCCTTAGACATATATATATTGATATCCACATTGAATGTATTCAGACATGTTTGGGTGAATAATTATATCGGTTTAAGGGGTATATATATATATATTGAGTTCTATATGAGTCTAAGTGTAAATAATGGTTTTTGAATGTGAAATTAATGGTATAAAAATTAGTTTTTCCAAATGTTCTGTGTATATTTATTATGGGATAAGTAAATTTTATAACTTTCTAACTATTTCCAAAAAATGATGTGCAGTCCAGTGGAAGCTCAGATTTCTATGTCATTTCTGGAACTCCTATTTTATATTATTTTCATGATAGTGTGGTTTTAAGAAACGGGGGTGTTGCATTGGTAGTTTAGGGAGGTGATATGTTGTTTTATACTTGATTTAAATTGTTTTTTGATTGATCTATGGTATTTTCTAATATAACTAACTTATTTATTTTTATCATGGGAATGTCACATGGGAATCCTGGGTTTTATGGCAGGATGACTAGGAAACGTTTTCTAGGCATGACCCTCCCAACCTAGTTCTATTATGTGACAATACTAACAAAATTATAGATTGTGATGTGGATTTTTTGGATAAATCATGAGAATGTAACCTCTTATCCATGCAATTATCACTAATATTATTGGGATATTCATCCCCCCCGAACCCTAGATACTAAGGGATTGCCTATGACACTTTTTCTCATTTTACTCCAGTTTCTATATTATTGTTTTAACATGATATTTTTTCTTAGTTTCCATTCCATGTATAAAATAATTAAAAGCATGTTTTACTTCCCTATGTTTTTAGTACGTTGTGATATTCTCTTTATGTTATGATTCCATATTAATACTCTTACTTTACCGTCTTTTTCCCTCATAATAATTGTTTATTGGAAAATGTCGCTTTGGATAATGCATTTTGGAATCAAAGAAGAAAATGTATTTTATTGCATTAACCTTTTAATTTTTTTGAAAGGAAATGTAAAGGATTATTTTTATGTATTTATATTTTCAATCAAGTATAAAATGGTTTAATCATTAAAGTAACGGCAATGGGTGTGGATTTTGTTTTTGAATCACTACTGGGTATTTTTATACATACACCTATATCTGTATAATTTTTCATTTATTGGTTCCATCATATATTTTATTCTCACTCATGGGGAATATTATTACTTATTTGTTTTTTTTTGTGACTCATATATTCACATGGAGGATGTTATATTTGTAATTTTTTTGTATTTTAGTTTATTTTGTCACATTGGCCACATAGTATTTTACTAATTTCTATGGTCAATGTTTTATATATATTCTAGTGTCCTAGGATAGGAATTTAGTGTGCATCATTTCCTTATTAAAGAGGGATATCGATATGGTTGGGGAGGTTTTTGGTGCTCAATGTTTCTTATTATTTCCATGTTTTCATGTTTGGTTATTGTTGGACTTATTTTTCTCTGGTGTGGATGTCCGATGTACGAAGAGGTCATGCCAAAATTTTATTTATTGAATACTTCATTATTTACTTAGTATCCATCAGGAGAAATCATTCCCAAGTGGTGAATCCTTAATTACTAGGAACCTATTCCAACCAATAGGGACATAGAATTCCCTTCAAGCATTATCATGAGCTACCACGGGAATTTGATAGAGGGTTAGATCAGGTCTCTAATGGAGGGTTGGTTTGATATTATGATGGAGGGATGGATTGGTTTGGTTTGTGACATGACCATATACCATTATTATGTTATGGGGTCATTATTCATGGTAAAAATAACTTGATAAAATCCAAATTTGTGGAGAAAATCACAAAAACAATCATTTATACATGTTAGAAATAACCATGGGGACTTAACATGATCATAAAATCATAAAATGATTAAGATAATTGATAATTTAAAGGTCTCCTACCTCATTTTTTGTAAGTAGAAGTATAATTTTAGAGAAACTATGGCCAATGTGAATCTAATTGGGAGAAATATGATAATATATAAAAAATTATGATTACACTGTTGGTACCATGGCATGACAAAGAAATCAGTGGGCTGGGTAATTCTACATTTTTATCCTAAGAGTGATGGCACATGTCATATCTAGCTATTAGAGCCCCGATACAGTCTGATGATCTCACATAAATTTAAAAGTGCATTGTAAATAAATTTGATCAAAATACCTTGTTTGAAAACAAGCGTGTTCGACTATAGATCCTCATAAATGAACCTTGATTGAAGGATATGAATACAGAATCCTCTTGATCATCCACACAATCCTCAAGAATCCACGCACAAATCATCCATCCAAATATGTGATCTAGCATGGATCTTCTAATATCTCTTCTATTTCGCAGCATTCACCATGATCCCAGGCCTTCAATACATGAAGGAGATAACTAATGTTCTCTTTGTTAGAGATTTAATCTTTGTAGTAATTATGAGGATAAATAATATCTCAATTCCTAACTGATGAATATTCATTTAGATGAGCTTTTCCTCTTCTACATATAGTGTATTCTCAAATACCTAGAAGTGCTTCCCTTTCCCCCATATATTTAGCATCCATAAAATTAGAAATAAATAAATAATTTTGATGAACTCAAATCAATTATAAATATTATTTATATTATATCCCATACTAGTAATATATATTAAGTATATCATGTGATAAAATAAAGTCATTTAACTTGACTTGTAATTTATGTTAATATTAATCAAACATTGAGTATTAAAATAATATTCATTCATATAATATTATCCCTTAAATTTACGTAAACAATTTTAAATATATTTAATAAATAAATTCCTCCAAATTATTCAATACATAAATAATATTTAATCTTTTTATTTATGGGTGATCAATAATTCTTTGACAACTCGCAGTCCCATTTGTGGGTCCCACCAAATCTTAAGAATTTATTCATAATAATATGGTATATTCTTCAATATGCTATTATGTGAGACCCTCTAGGACCTTATCTCAATAGTAGTTAATAATATTCACACAAATATAGTGGAGTCTAGCAACCCATAAAGGACCTTAGATAAATAACGAATAGTCATAGAAATGACATACCACATACATACATGAATTATGTAATATAGTCTATTTTTATATAGATTTATCTAAAATTATGATACACACTTGTGTCATCATCCTTTATTGATTTATTTTTTGTTTATATAACTAGAAAAACATAACATCAACTACCATGTCCATGGATTTATAACAGTGATTCGTCCTAATCAACCAATCCTGACATATTACTTCCTCAACATGGATGTAATATATTTTATCTAGATCATTAAACCAATGAAATACAACCAATGATAAACTCAACATATGATACCATGAAATGAATTCACTATCATGGTTTATTTCATTCATCAAAGTATGATATAAAATATAAGACATTGTTAATGATCTTATTTTGGGAGACCAATACACGTGTCTATAGAAGTGACTACAAATAACTCCCAAAACATGTGGTGTTACAATTTGTGTGTCTATTATGGTGATCACATTTACCAGAAATAACCATGTGAGAACTTCATGAGAATAAGTCTCAATGATTATGATACACTCACACCAGATAGTCAGAATCATTTGTGTCCTAACAGAATGATGTATCTAGAACATGGGATATTTGTTTAATATTAATGTCAGAGTATCTCAAGGTTCAAATTATAGATAATGATATAGTATAAACTTTTAATATGATAATTAATCTATGAATAATTCAATTTATGTTGTTGTATTAGAAATATCAACACTATAATGCTATGTGAGAATCTTGCATAACTCGATGTACACATGGTATGGTAATCAAAAGTACTAATCATGTTAGGTCTAGGGAACTAGCTATTACAACACTCAAACATTCAACATATCTAAATATCTAAATATACATTTAATTTATCACATGATTAAGATAATTATTTTTCTATATTATAGAATTATATGTTAGTTCTTCCATGTCTCTGCTACATGTCTATTCTATTATGTCTGACATCATCTCTATGACTAAGACTTCTCAAGAGATGTTACCCTTGAGTATATCCCTTTTTCCACTATAAGAAACTGATATATTATCTAGCAATAGTATTATAATTTTCATTACGATATTACTTAACATACTAGGTATGTTTTCAAGAATTGGGACATGTCCTTACATCTTTTACCCTATATATTTATCTAATTCAAAAAACACGATGCACTTGGTATTTATAGATATGGATACCACTGGCTTGAATGAGCTTTTATTCCTCATTACCCTAGCCTATCTAAAATATTATATTATATTTAACTTATAGGAATACTAGGTTTTGTCCACTTATAACTAGTATATATTCTTATCCAAATAACATATACATATATTTTTAAATTCATAAGTATAATTAGATTGTTCTTAGTTCTTACCGTGTTGTTATCTGAATATAACTGATATTTTCCTACCATAATGTATATCATGGAAATATAATATCTAGTACATATCATGGAATACCGTATTAATCTATATTTAATGGGTATAGAATTCAACTAACTACATTAATCACCTCCTATTACAATTATTGTCTTCTTGTAGAGATTTATGTCATGTGACTCGACTAACAATTATCTCTTTAATTATTTAAAAAAGTATTTTTTCATTACAATTTTTCATATTTATCATTGACATGCTCTTAGAAACTGGTAGATCATCCTCAGTTGATCATGGTCCAAGGAATATAGGTTACAACTTTAATTAAATCTCTAGATAGATACTTTAATATTGTCCATAACTAACTATAATATGAATAGGTATTTTCCATATGTTATCAAGCTTATTTTACTTGGGAAATAATATCACTCTTACTAACCTCTAGTATAAAGAGGGAAAATGTTCAATCCAAATGAATATTATTTTATCTAGTTACATAAATTAATCCTAAACTATATTTCAGTAACTTTTACCCCTTATTTTTATTCTACGGTGTCACTATCCCGTTCTGATTCTGTCATGTAGAAATCTTCACTGATTGGTGGAATTGAAATCCAATGCTAAATAAAATGATAACATAAATTAGATATGAAAAGTAAAATTCATCTAAAATTAGACATAGGTATTACCAATAGAACCTTATTGGTACCGTGCTTGTACCATACATGTGTAGCTTTATTTGAATACCCACTACAGTATTAAAAATAATAATCCCATGTTCTTTGATATATGAAATCCATTATTGAATTTTAATTTATCCTTTAAATTTTATATAATATCCATACACTACTTACCTATAAGAATTATTATTCTCAATGATTAATTTATCACCAGCCACAGTGACTATAAAACCATCCTCATTGTTCTATCCTTATAATGTAGTATGTCTCTATGGAACATTCTATTCCACCCCCTTGTGTAATTAACTCTTATTCCAAGTATTTTTACAAATTTTTAATTGACTAAATCCAATTTAATCATTATACCCTTATCTCAACTTGTAATATGAACCTTTTTTTAGAAATATATTCAATTAATATACAATCTTTGTTTATCATAGGTTTTTTAGTAATATCCTTAGAAACCATTGGATTATTACTATAGGTGATCATTTTTTCATGTATGATTATTTGTATATTCAACAAATGATTTTCATATAAACACTTATAATTTAGGAATAATGGATTTTTATTATACTATAACTCATTTTATATCTATATTTCCTCATAGTTGAATTTTTTTATAGGTAAAGTCTCTATTTATAAATCACCTCACAAAATAAGAAAGTATCTACAATGTATCGTTTTAAACATTGATTATCTTTATACATACATCATGACTCTGATTTGTATAAGTAAATGTTTGTTTAGGAACTAATATAGGATACATTTTTGTTGAAAAATGTTAACATGTAAGAATCGTCATTAATCCTACTTATTTTCATCATATACCTGATGTTCATAAGGTAACATTGATTTAGGAATTACTCTACACAACATAATATTGATCGATTAATTATTGGAATAGATATTCTTTGGCACAGTAGCCTAAATCATCTCATATCACCTTAACATGAAATTACTATACTTTAATTTCACATTCCATAAACTCTTATTGGAATAATATGATTTATACACAACACTAGATTACCCTTGGAATTTTTTACCCTCTCAATCTAAAAAATCTCTAAAACATTATGGCTTACCTATATTTCAAAATGTTTCTTTGTCCCAAGCTAAGTACATAAGTGTATAGATATTACCTTGTCTATTTGACTCCTAAGATTCTAAAACCATACTAAATATATCCATGAATACTACTTAGTTTTTTATGAATAAGAATTATCCTTCCACAACTACATGTATAAGTATAATATCTGTTATTCATCATATATTTACAATGATTCATGTCTTACTAAACTATTTTTAGAGTAATTAACCACATAAAAAACATTAATTATAGAAGTAGGAGAATGTATCCTTATATCCAAATGACACATGAGATATGTTTTTAGTTATACTTAAAAAAAGTGTAACTAGAAACATTTACATGGAAATTAGAGTTTTTGTTCTTATCATAGTTGACAAAGGAACTACCCTTTCTCAACCACTTGGAGAACACACCTTACATAATATAAATTTTATTTACTGATGTGGTTACTATATTAAAATACACATATTTTAAGGGAATATTTTATTCAATAACATAATTTTTATATTGAAAAATTACTTACAAGTTTAGAATATACCTGAAAATGAATCGGCTACTTGATTATTCAATTCGGTTCATTGAATTTAAAATTTAAATGATTTATTTTATGAAATGTGACGTGACTTCCCTCTTGATTAATACCTCTTTTCATTGAAATAAATTATAAAGGTTCAATTGGAATCACATTTTCCATTGTCCACTTAACCGTGTCATTCAACTTTTTCTCTAATAAGAACTAAGGATGAATCAAGATTTAATTTTCTTATTACTTAGTGATCCTTACATAAAATACAATGAATAATTTCCTCCATACTTTTCATTTTTTTAATGATAAATTAAACTGAAATATATGGATAAATATGTTATGATAAATTGATTCAATTAAAGATCATGATCTATCATTCAATTTACACATATCCAGTGTAATCATCACCTACTTGTATTTTTGCTTATCATTCTCCTCACCAAAAACTAAGAGATGAGAATGTATATAATATCATTCATGTCCCGATGTTTTATCCATAACTCACAATGGATGTTCATTATAGAATTATGAAAAACCATCATATGTGTCAAACATGAGTCTACTATTATAATTCTTCTAATCCTTGATTGTAGAGGTGGCTTGAAATGTATTGGGGAGACCAGATGCATGATTTTCTGATGTCATAGTACTTTTCACAATTTCTTAAACTACACATGGAAATTCATGCTGGATAAAAAATTAAAATTTTCCAATAAATATAATACTATGTCTTGTGAAATTACATTCTATTTTATACAAAAATAAAATCTAGCAGATAGATACCTTTTTCATGATTAAATATTAGACAATATCGATTATTTATATTATTAATTGTATAACAGAATTATATTATGTTCGAACCAATGATGTACCTTCATAATATTGGTGTTCGATTTGTGTTTGTTGACAATCTGCACATGGATGAATACAGATTTTGCAAATAATGGGGTTAGACATTTGAGGCTAAAAGCAATACTTAAAGGGGCACAATTTTACGGTGTTTACTAAATTTTATTGCCTCGAAATCAGTGTCTTGGTGATGGATAACAAATTTTAAGGGTGAATGGTGTGAATAAGGGTATGCAGAGTAGTTCCCAAAATGTTTTTCACATTTGAGTGAATGGTACGTGGTACGTTGTGCGGTGAAGTTCAAAGAACCAAAAATAGTTCATAGTGAAGATACATGGTGAAGGAGTGTGGTACGTGGAATGCTACCAAAAATGGTTTTCATCCCTTATATACAGTAAATATGTGTGCTATGTGGAATTTTGTCAAAAATGGTTTGATGCAACAGTATATGGTGAAGTCATGTCGTATGCAGAATGCAATAGGTTGGAAAGATTGTTGCGGTGCATAAAACTGGAGTAGTATACAGTGGAGGATAACAATATATAGATTGAGTACTATATACTATGATGATTGTCCACACTGAAAATTTCGGTCAATCAGATTATCGTAATATTCAGAGTAATTTCAATATTTATGGTGCAGTAATCCACTTTGTTGAGTGAAGATATTGGACATCAAAATTTTGGGAAGAAATCTGGAGAAGTCCAAAGTGGTTCATGGAGGAGAAGACGGTTCGTAGAGAGAATCATCCGTGTATGGAAGATAGTAAGCATAAGAGAGTTTGGTTTACACAATAATCTCTCATATTATGCAGAGGATCATGGAAGTACGTGAAGTAACATACTATACGGAGGAGTGGTGCAGTATCTGAAGTAGGGTAGTATGCATAGCAGGGTTGTTCGTGGAGGAGATGGATGGTATACAAAAACCGCAATGGTACGCATAAATAGTAGTGGTATGTGGAAACAATAGTGGTACGTGGAAACAACAATGGTATATGGAACACCCCAGGAATCCTGAAAAGTGACCAAATATGTTTTCCAAATTAATTACCATAACCTATCAGTGTGTGGGAAATTAAATTACATCCTTGAGTGGTAACGAGACATTAATAGAGCATCCATTTATAGTTAAGGATATATTATTTAATAATAAACCATTTATGTGACCTTCAAGTCAATAAAATGAGTGAAGATTCATCAAACGCAGTGAGAAAGTGGGAGTCAGCTGAAGTGATCTGAGGGACCTAGTGTGATATCCCTAAAATCATGTAAAGGCAGTGCGCCTAGCAGATAGTGACTATGATAAAATCTTGTAAACCACAACCTATAATGATTAAGGGTTTTTATAGTCGTATTCTTCTTAGATGTATCCCATAGTGGTGAACCTAGTAAAATTGTTTTGTCATTACATTACATGTGATTGTTTAGGTTCTGGACATCCTCTAAATACAAGTTTAATATGTTCATACCAATGTGGGAACAATATCAAATAGTTTAAAAGAAAAAGTTGACACCTTGATTCACCCCTCTCCTTGAAGGGTGGTCCGGGGTCCTTCAAGTTGTATTAGAGGGTAAAGGTTTCAGGTGTTAAATCTGTCCTGTTTTTATAACATGGAGAATTTAGTTAATATCAGTAGAGTTCCAATGTTTGATGGATGTGAATTTAAGATATATAAGAATGTGATGATATCTCATCTAAGATCTCTTGGAATTTATGTTCTTATTTACACTACACCAGGAATATAGTTCACTTATCCCACTAGTCTATCTATGACAGATACATATCGGAAAATGCTGGATACTAATGATAAAGAATAGAAATCACTAACTACAGCTCTTTCTAATAAAATATAACTAAAGATGATGAAATGTACGTCAAGAAATTATATGTGAGAGAAACTGGAGAATATTTATATAGGTGATGGGAAATTGATGTTGGAGAAACTCCATGTTTTACACAGTAGGTTTGATGATCTGAAGATGCACCGTAATGAAAATGCAAATTATTTCATCAATAAAATTAGGGATGTTGTAGGAGAAATTATAGGGATTGGTGAAGAGATCAAGGGCATTGATATTATAAAGAAAATATCAACAATACTTCCACCCATTTATAATACAAAGGATTTAGCTATTGAAGAAAGGGATAATTCTAAACTTTCTCTTGATAATCTGCTGAGTAGCCTAGTGGCATATGAAATGAGAGCCAACCCAAAAGATACAATGAATCATGTAAGAAAGGAAATTGAATTAAAATACATAGAAAAACAGGAAATTTCTTGATAATGTGTTGATAAATATGATAATGAAAAATATTTTCTTTCTCTCATTGCCTAGAAACTCATGAAGGGAATAGGGATTCTTTAGAGAAAGCTGCCTCTTTCTTGTTTTCATTGTGGAAGAGTTGGTCACATTGCCTCACATTTCCCAAGAAAATTCAATGATGAAGAAAGTGAATATGGATCATTTAAAAGCCTCAAAAAGAGTTTTTTCAAAAATAGAGACATTAAATCTAGAAAATAAATCAACAAAAGTTTTTTTTGAAGAAGAAGACGATGAGATTGAACTCATTAAGGAAGATGAAAGAGAATTAAAATTTGGGAACCATGCTTCCATGATAGATACCATTGAAAAGTCAGAACTCTTAATAGATAAAGTAATATATAATTAGTTTAATATTAATGTTTATCCCAAGTTGAAACATAAAAATTCATTTGGAAATCTTTAGAATAAATGTAAGAGATGTAATAAGTGGTATGAAATGATGGAGGAATCTTCAGAATATATTGATCTAGTAAAAGTGGAAATTGAAAAACTAGAAGAACTGGTGAATGTAAAATCATTAATCCTAGAATGCACTGATGGTTTTATAGAACTAAAAGTCAAAATTGAATAATACTAAAAGGAAATCAATGAACATACCTCGATATTGGAGGAGAAATACAAGACTGTTGAGGGACTCGATGAAGAAGTTTTTAGTCTAAGAAATAAACTCGAAGGTGAATCAATTTCAAAATAAGAAAAGAAGAAAATATAATTTGGAAGGATCTCGGATACTGAGATGCTTGATAGAGAAAATCTTGGTTTTTATGGAGTTGAAAAGATCTTGAGTGATCAAAGACCCACATGCATGGGAAATAGTGTAATTGGTTGTGATGCTGATGCCCCAAATTCTATAAATAATGTGAACCAGAATAAAGGCAACATGAAAGTTAATCATGTTGAAAAGCCACCAGAATTGAAGAAAAAACATTAAATCAAACTGAAAGGAGATATGAATTTTATCCTAGAGTTTCCAGAAATGATAGGGAGTCAACCTATTTTCCCACAGAATAAGGAATGAGGATAAATATAAGTGAGAAGAAATTTCCTTTCATGAAATTTCATATTTTGTCTATCTAGGTCAAACCATGTCATACTGTGAAGAGGCAAGGAGTTATATGAATGGGGAGGACTTAGGAGTTCAAAAAAGGAGAACATATTCATATCCTACATCTTATAGAAGAAATAATTTCTATGGATATTGTTTTCACTCTTCTAACATTCACCATAAATCTATGTATTGCAGGTAGAGGTATGACATGATAAATTCATTCAATGCTCAGAGACGAGTCAATACTCTTCAACGTGAGGGTGTGGCTATTTCAAATAATATTTTACGTCTAGATGAATATTTTGAATATAAATAACCCATGTACATGTAAGAGATAATTTAAAGAACATCAGTGTCCTATACTAAGTTCAATATCTCATGGAAAGAAAAGAGAAAATTTAACAAAATCCAATTTTACAGATGTATCCCCCAAGCTACAATGAGCAGCAGCACCAGGATTATTGATAGTGGATGTTCATCCCACCTGATGGGTAATAAAGACCCATTAACAAATGTTTTGAAATTGGTCGATGTAATAGTGAGGTTTATTAATTTTTTTACTTTGAAAATAAAAGGCAGTTGAAGTACTAAACTAGAAAATGGATAGCTGAAAAAAACAGATGCCCTATATGTGGATGGTCTACGTAACAATCTTCTTAGTGTGAGTAAACTATATGACTCAGGTCTTATGTTCACATTCAATCAGAATGGATATATTATAAGAGTAAAGTATAGGAATATCTCGTGAAATATCATATAACAGATGGAATCATATATCTGGTTGACAGCAAAGAGAACATTTTCAACATAATAGTTGAGGAGGAAAACAAATTATGGCATCAGATATTGGGAAACATCAATCAAAAAGATATGGAAAATATATCTAAGATTAATATATTCATGTATATCCCTAATTCTAAGAGTGAACAAGAAAATACATGTGATTCTTTCATGTGATGGAAACTGTTCTATAGTTCCTATCAGCCATAGAAGAAAAGAGCATCAAATCTCATTAACAACATCCATACTGATGTATGGGGCCTGATAAATATTTTTGGAATACATGGAGAAAGGTACATTATTCTTTTAATAGATTGTTATAGTATATTTTAAAGTGTGATGATTATAAATAGGAAGAGACAAGTGCTTGATTGCATGAAAACCTATCGTCGAATCTGTGAGAATGATACTGGACAAAATATCAATGTCCTATGGTCTAAAAATGGAGGGGAATACACATCCATTGAAGTTTAAAATTACATATTGTAGCATGGGATAAAACATGAGGTGGTAGATGTGAGAACTCCACCACAAAATGGAGTTGTTGAGCACCAGAATCGACAGGTAAACTACATGGCTACAATGATGAAAATTGAGATTCGTATTCCTCCACATTACAGGAAAGTGGCAGTACAAGGTGTAGTGTATATTAAAAATAAAATAGGGATATATGTGGGTGAGATAAAGACACCATATGAATTGTGGCATGGAAGGAAGCCCTATTTGAAATACTTTGGAGTTTTCAATAGAAATTTTTTTATCCTAAACAAAGAAGGGAATCAATGGAAGTATGGAGACAGTGCAGACGATGGAATATTTCTTGGATACTCAACGAACAGAAAATCCTACAAGTGTTTCAATAAGAGATAAAAATGAATTGTGTAAAATAGTGATGTTAATATCATTGAATATAAAAACATGAATGCTTCAAAAAATTCTTATGTTGATGTGGTAGATGATGAGGAAGAATGTGAACAGGAAACAAATTCTAATATAAAGGTAGATTAATGTGTGAAAAAATCTCGAGTGTCACATCATGATGTTGACTTTGAAGAAGAATCATAAGTGGAAATCATAGATGTAGATAATTTTTTCCAACCCCATAGAAGAAATAAAAGATAATATATTGTTCATTCCAACATTATTGGGGATCAGAATGCACCTACAAAGTCATGTATAATGAAGAATAATACACAATCTGCATTTCTATCAGTTTTGGAACCATCCTCATTCAAATAAGGTAAAAAGGATGAGTCATTGGTAAAATAAATGAATAGAGAGTTATATTAGATTGACAAAAATCATACTTGTGATCTTTTTAAAATACCTGAAGGTCACAATTTGATTGGTATGAAGTGGATATTCAAGAATGAATTTGTCGAGCATGGAAATGTGATCAGAAATAAGGTATGTTGGGTCAATAAGGGATATTCACAAATCAAAGGTGTTGAGGTTGAAGAGAAATTTTCTCCAGTAGTGAGACTGGATTCAATCAGACTATTTATGACCATTTTCATCCAAAGAGGATATAATGTGTATCAAATGGAAGTCAAGATAGCATTCTTGAATGGAGTATTGGAAGAAGAAGTCTACATTGAACAACTCATGGGCTTCATGCTTCACATTGATGAACTAAAGGTTTTCAAAATAAAGATATCTCTCTATGGCCTAAAATAGGCACCATGTGTGTGGTACTCTCGATTGGACTCTTATCCAAGAAATCATGAATTTAATAGACTATGATTTGATCACAATACCTATGTGAAAATTTCTCAAAAGTATCAGTTCCTTGTATTAGTATATGTGGATGATATTATTTTTTGTGGAAGTAGACATCGATCAATGGATAAATTTTCCAATCACATGAAATAAAAATTTTAAATGTTCATGATTAGTGAATTCAAATAATTTTTAAGGTTTTAGGGGATTTAAAAGAAGGACTACACTTTCATTTCTTAGGAAAAATAAGAATGAGAGGTGCTGAAAAAAATTAATATGCATGATCCCAAACCAATTTCAACTCTGATTTCAGTTAGAACGATGATCTGTAAGCATGAGGATAGAACTTATGTGGATCCCATCATGTAGAGAAGAATCATCGGAAGCCTACAATACCTGAAAGTGACACGTCCAGATATTGTCTTTTCAACTTGACTTATGGCCTTCATACAGAGTAATCTGAAAGAATAACATATGGAGGTAGTGAAAATAATCATGAGATACAATGAAGGTACACATAATTATGGGATATACTTTGCTACAGGAAGAGATAGTGAAATATCATCATTTTATGATGCTGACAGGGTTGGAGATTTAGTGGTCATAAATTCTACCAATGGTGGATCATTCTACATTGGGATGAAATGTGTGGGATGGTTAATCAAGAAACACGAATGTACATTACATGGTACTGCTGAAGCTGAATATATATCTACTACCAAGGCATGCACCCAATAACTTTGGGTGAAAAAGAAACTGATTGACATACCTGATGAGGTGAAAAGACCAATGGTTTTTTACTATGACAAAAAGAGTTCAATTGATCTTATGAATAATCCTATTCAGCATTCTGGTACAAAACATATTGAGATTAGATATCACTAATCAACGAAAAAGTTTAACAAGGCGTGATAAAACTGGACCATGTGGGAACTGATTAGCAAGTGAATGACATTATTACCAAGCCATTTTTAGTGGTTTTGTTTGAGAAACATCAGTTTAACCTTGGTGTTCAGCCACCTCCCAATACATATGGAGGTTACGAGATTCCCCTCACTTAAGTTGTTTTAACTATTTTTAATCATTTTGTTGAAATAATGCAGGTTTATGGGGGAGATAAAATCCATAGGGAGTATGTTTTTTTACACTTCAAGTCAAGATTCGTTTCATTAGTTTTATTCATAATGGGGGATAATAGATGAATTCCGTGGAAAGTGATCTTTTTAATTACAGGAAAGATGGATATTAGAAAAAATCCATAAATAAAAGAATGGTGGAGAAAATAAAAGGACAAGAACTCAATTAATGTCATATCTCTTCTTTTCTACACTGTTCACTTCTCACATAGACATAGAGTGATGGATGAGTTGTTTCTTGAAGGTTTGGGTTTTTATCATCATTGATGCATCAATGAATTTATGTGGAGATTTCCAACAAACCCAAAGGGGGAGATTGTTGGAACCATGGATGTTCATTGATAATATTTGAGTTTCATTTTTTTTTTGTCAATCTGTACATGAATGACTAGAGAGTTTGTAGTGAATGGGGATATACATTTGAGAATAAAAGAAGTATTGAAGGTGGCACAGTTTCACAGTATTTTCCAAATTTATGGCCCTCAAAATCAAGATCACGGTGATGGAAAACAAAGTTTAGTTGTGAAAGGTACATGAAACGGTACGCGGAGTAGTTCGTAGAAGGTGTATCACATAAGATTGAATGATATGTAGAATGATACGTGGAGCAGTTCTCAGAATTGAAAATAACTCACAGTGACAGTACGTGGTGAAGGTGTGCGGTATGTGGAATTCTGCCAAAAATGGTTTGTAGTGATGGTAGTGGTGAAGGTGTGTGTTATGCGTAATTATGCCGAAAATGGTTCACAGTGATGGTACACAGTGCATGCATGTGGTACGTGGAACATAGAATGTTTGTGGAATTGCTACGGTTCGTGAAATTGGATCGGTACGTGGTGGAGGATAATAGTATGTAGATGTTGTGACACCCTAAGCTTCCACGGTACTTCTCTCTTTGAATAATACAGTAGCGTGTGTTGTATACAACTTTGAGTTCTAACACACACCACAAACAATCTAACTAGCCGTTATGAATTGTAACACCCACTTTTTGAAATTTTATAAATATTATCTTTCAAAATGGACTTCATTTTTTGATTCGGAATATTGAAATTAGATTATGGTGAATTTTCATTATTTTTTCTGAAAACATTCAATTTTTGATGAATATTGATGATCACTAAATTTTAATTAAAATCAACAGTTTTCATTGAAATAATTAATAGTGATAAATTAAAAATTTGAGTGGTTTTAAAGTATATTTAGAATATATTTTTAACACTTAATACAATTTTGGTCATTGGACGTAATTTCACATTTAAATCGGACATAAACAAGTGTCAATCTTTTTATAGTTATTATTTCTTTAAAACTTGCTTTTTGTTTTGACAGTGGGAATTAATTTTAAATTTATTTCTGCCACTTCTGTGTTTTGAATTTATAAAATTTGATTCCATATTTATAATCAATAGGTACAAATTGTGTAAATAGGTAACTTTTATTTTTAGACATTTTAAATAATTACATCGGTAAATATTTTATTTACCATGGTTAAAGGGTAAATCCGGTAAATAAAGGTAAAAAATAATATTATAATAATACTAAATTACCCTAAATTGTGTCCTAACACTATTTTCTGATACATTTATGACCATGGGCATATTTGGGTCGATATTGGGACCCAATGGATCCACTTGTAAGTGATAATGACACTATATATTAATTATGTTAAAGTAAATACAAAAATGACATAAGCATATACCTTTTAGCAAAACAATTTTTAAATAGGGTTATATATGATATATTTTCGACTATAAATATTCATTAGAAATAAAAAATAATTTCCTACATAATTTTATTCTATTTATAATTTTTAGACATTTAATAATTAAATTTATTTATAACACAATAATGATGCAGTATTTTCCTTATTAAAGAATGAATCAAATAATTAGTATTATAAATGTAAAACTAAATATAATTTCAAAATTTTTATTCCATCCACGAATTTAATTTGTTAATATGACATTTAAGGATTTTTTAAATGAATTTTTTTTTAATTAATAAAGTTTTTAAGACTTTAAAAAAAAATATAAAATGTTGTCAAAATTGACATAAATGAGTTTTTAAAACAAATATTATATTATTAATTGATATTATATTCCTAAAAATCTAAGGTTCGGAAAAAGGACTTATATAATGATAGGTGTATTATTAATGGACCACTTGGGGTTCTATTGAAGTTTCTAGTATGTTTATTGACTATATAATATAAAAATACAAAGAGATATGCTAAATGTCAAACTATTTATGTAAGAGTTAAATCAAAAAGATAAAGTTAATATAGTGACCCAGGCCTATCTAAACCCTATTGGTTGAGTGGTTTTCGACATAACCCCAACTTAAACTTTAAATAATATACTTTTGATCCATTATAAAATGAATATAAATTTATTATAAAATAATATTTCAAGCTTTTCCTAAGGTTCCCCTCACCCCTCTTATAAAAGGGCACTCGACCTTCTCACTAATTCACATCTTCAAAGTCTTTTGGATCGGCCAAACCATGCCACAATATTCTCTCAAATTCCCCCACTTCAACATAGATGCCTTATTTGGATCATAAATCCAACCTAAGGAGCCCTTTTGATCAAATCAAAAGGAAGAACCCGAAGAAGAGGTAATGTTTTCACCACCCTCTTTCAAGTTCCTTTCTTCTTCCACTTCCTTTTAATTTGTTGTTTCCATTATAAAATAATAACTCCAATATCTTCTATATATTATTATGTTATTATAATTTTGGTACAACCAAATTCATTATTCTATCCACCGTTTAAATTACATGTCACCATACGTGCGTACGTACGACTTATCGTCTCCACGCCGTGGTGTAATTGTTATTCAATACATTATTATTTGGATGGGTATAATAATGATGTGTATTTGATGTAAAAAATAAATATAACATGATATAGATTATTTATATATGATATAACATCCAATTATTTATTATTTTAATATTATAATAATGATATTTTCACTCGTGTGTATGTACGGATTATCATATCCATGACGTGATTACATTAATTACCAACTTCACCATTTATCGACAATAATAAAAATATATATTACTAATAAGTATGTAATATATGACATAATAATTCTAATTTAGATATATATATAATTATATATATAAGTATTTATGTACTTACATATATCTTATTCACTTACTTCCATTCAATACTATATGAAAACAGAAGCATCGTTTATGCGTACGTACGGACTACCATCTCCATAAACGCTGTTTTACATTTCATATAAATATATATATATGTTATAAATATTTATATTCCAAATATATATGATATATGAATCATGTTTTATATTTTTTAACTATTTAAATCATGATCTAATTGATACAATCAATACTAACAAGTTAAAACTCATACGATAAAGAAAGCAATTATTACTCTAAATATTGATATAACATGTAAATTTTTATTAAATGGGTAGTATAAAGTCCTAAATGTATAATGAATGATATCATAAGTATTGATATGTTTTTTTTATAATTTAATAACATACTATAGTCTTCATACATAAGGTTAAATGTACCCTCAACTAAAGGAATGTTCAAGGTAAGGGGTTTTCATCTCACTCCTTATTCTCGTGAGATTCATTCCATATTTCCATTATTAACTTTTGTGTGGTGTATCTACTGCCCATAATTGTATTAATTTTGTAATAAACCTTAATTTATGTTTATTTAAATATTCATTATATGATACTCCTTTCATGGGGTGTATTTTTCATAAGTTACCAAATTGGTAAGGGTTAATTCATCAATCTCATTATTATCTGTGATTATTTATGTTTAAGTATTTATTGGGAAATATTTATCATCCATGTCCATTTTACATAAAAATGATTTCAAAATTAATATTTTAAGGATTTGTTAAAGGTAATCCTTATCAAGATCATAATTTTAAATGTGTTAAAGATTTATCTTTCTAAATCTATTTAATTAATGTCCATGTTTTCAAAATGATTTTAAGGATTTATTTATATGGACATGAATGTTTTGAAATGATAATTCTTTTCAATAGTTTCAATGTGGTGTGGGACACTTTTATTCAAAAATCTCTTTTAAATTACTTCATTTATAAATGTGTGACATTTAAATGATTTTACTAAACGTATATTTCTCTCAAAATGTTTTACTCGTAATTTTAAACTATGTCAGCATCCATTACTGGATGTTATTTTTGATTGGGGTTAATTTATTATAATACAATATTTTATATTGTATTGAATGAGTTATGATATGTTTGACTGTAGATATGCTATTTTTATTCCATTCATGGTTTCTGGTTGAAGTGTTGACACTTTGTATGCTAGTTTTAAAATGAATGTTTATGATATGTTTAAACCTTTTCATATAAGGAATGTGTTGGACTTAGTAAGTGACAGGTGGAGCCCTTTATAGCTCCTCGATGCATCGGTAGTTCTCATGAGACAACTAGATGTGGAATTGGCCGAGGCCCTTTCCGAACTTGATATATGGTTCTGGTCAAGGCCTTAATCATTTTTGGATGTCTTGGTCGAGGCCTTGACAAAATATTTCAGAATGTCCGACATTATACATTCCCTCATTATGGAAGTAATATTGATGGTTCATGTGTTCATTCGACTAGTAGAATACCAATGATTATGTTTTATTATGTCCTTATTTACTCAGCTCATATTCTTTCCATAAAAGTTTTCATGTTTATTATTATTAAAGGTATGTGGTATCTATTATTCACCATGCTTAATATTTATGTCATTTTCCACTGTATTTCTTACCCTTTCTGAGAGTTTGAACTCACCCATTTTTATGATTTATTTTTCCCAGGATTCCAAGAAATGTATTGTGATTGATATGCAGGGTTAAGCCAAAGGAATAATGGTGTTCATAAATGATTATTTATGTTGTTTTTTATGTTATAAAGTTTAATGTATCATTAATGTATGTAATCTATTTTCCAAGACTGTTAAACTGATCGGTCTTTCTGGACTTGATTCCTTATAATCATGCCAATGTATTAAAATAATGCACCGACTCTAGATAATTGGGGTCAGGGTGTTACAGTTGGTATCAGAGGAATTTTAGCAATAACATTAGAAACTAGATTTAGATAAACTCTGATTAAATCACATTACCCTAAGATAGACTTTGAGGATTTGTATAAAAGAACCTCCTATAATTCTGGTAATTTAGAGATTTTTTGAGTTTTCTAAGAAAATACATCCCTCTTTGGATATGAGCAGGTAGAGGAGACTCTAGAACATATGTACCTAGGGGTATAACCTGGAAACACCGCTTTTAGCTAGACTTGAACGAGAACTGGTGCACAAGAATGGGCCTTATTGCACTCTTGGTTACGACACTCCCGAGGGATATGCTTAGGATAATTCTAAATTTCTTTTAAAACCACTATGAAGGGTTTATGAGTATATAACTCTTCAAAGAATACATTTTTGTGATTATAGATTATATCCATAAACTATTCAATTTATGTTAGGTATTTTACATGTTTACAATTATGAATTGTGATTCATAAACTGGCCTAGTGTATGCCATTGTTTAGAAATTGTGCCCAGTAGAAGGAATGAGAACTCCAGCAATACGTATGATCCAAAGAGTAATAAGGGTCATATCATTCATGGTATTAAGCAAAAATTTAGAAAGGAAATATTATTCCACATATTATCATCATATGAATAAATAGTATCATAAGATCAGTAAAGAATTCCCTGAATCCTATAGCTTTGAAGGGAAGAAAGAGAAGAAAAGGATGGTAGAAAGAAAGATGGATAAAGGGAATAAGGGAAAGAAGGAGTATCCAATATGTGATAAATGTAGAATGAATCACCTTGGTAAATGCTTGAAGGGAATGGGTGTTTGTTATAAGTGAGGAGAAAAAGGACACCAAATACGTGATTTTAAGGGTAAGAAAAAGTTTTCAAATGTAAAATGCTTCAACTATAAGGCGTTGAGACACTACGTGAATCAATATCCCATTCATAATAGTATACTGAAAATTATGTTATTGGATAAAAATAATGTTATGATACTAACTCAGATGAAGAAGAAAGACTAGTGTTCTTATGCTGTTATTATAGAATTATTTCAATTGAGTGTTGTATCAATAGTATACTTGTTACATGAATTATGGAGATAAATAAAAATTGTACTGCAGTACTATTTTATTGAGGATTTGAGATTATATGGTTCTATGAAAATTGACTTAATAGTGAGCTACACTTTTGGTAAAATACATGTTTAAGGAAAGTTAATCATTAATATGGTCCCGATAAGGAGGTGGTGATTTTGGAATAAGAGATGGTTGATTTGAATAAATTATATTGGATATTCTTGACAACCTTGAAACTAATTAATGATTTGTCATTGTTGAAGTTTAAAACATTTTTAGATAGAAGGATTATATCTGGTATTCTATAAATAATAAGGGAGCATGAATGTAATCTATAAGGTTTTATGATAATTCAGGATGTTACCATGTTTTAAAATAATACATGATGAAGGTGTTCACATGTTATTACATGGAAAAAAGAATCTTCATTGTGTTTAACTTCCTTATAAATTTTGGATTGTGAGTTTGGATAGATGTATTTTCAATAAGTCTAATGGTTGGAATGGATTATGTTTGAAAGGTTATTTTTGGATTTTATAAAAGGACAACACCCAGACTGTGTGACAACTCGTCGTGTCAGAAAAAGCTGCACGAATCGATCCCACAACCATAGTGCGATTAGTATTTATCGCCTACAACTGGACTATTTGATGTTATTGAATGGTATAATGTAGTTTTTTTAAAAGGGTCTGATATGTTAGTTATTAATTCATTGTATTTGGAACCCTGTACGATTAGGATAAATAGTGAATTTTTGAGTTGTATTATGTTTTGGAGTGAAAGATGAGTTTCTGGTAGAAATTTATTAATGGATAAAACACTAATTGTTATCTAAGTATATCTCATTATGATCTTAGCCAATCTGATAAACAAATTCCTCAACATTAAGAAAAGGAACATAGAAGAAAAACGTTGTCCTAGATGGTACCTTAGATCATCACAAATTTATGGCTCTGTGATTATTGGCCTTTTCATAGCAATGTTCTATACCAATATCCATCAGATATTTCTGGTTAGATTTCTCTTCCATATCCATGTTTTACTACATTTAACCCTAGTATGTGTTATTTTTGGTAACCTTTATACTTACCACTCTTTATTTTAAATAGAGACTTTATTAATCCATTTTTCGATGTGGGATTTCAACTAAGATATTTTGAAATGTCAACCCCAGGTTTCCAATATCAATCATAAATTTTGAGGATGAAATTTACTAATGGAGGGTAGAATGTGAAACCCCATGCTTCCACGTTACGCTTCTCTTTGAATAATATAGTAGCGTGTGTTGTACGCAACTTTGAGTTCTAACACACCACAACCAATCAAAGTAGCCGTTATGAATTTTAATACCCACTTTTTGAAATTTTATAAATATAATCGTTAAAATTGGAATTCATTTTTGGATTCATTATATCGAAATTATCTTAGGGTGAATTTTTGGTATTTTTCTGAAAACTTTCAATTTTTGATGAATTGTGAAAATCACTAAATTTTAATTTAAAACAACCTTTTTAATCGAAATAATTAATAGTGATAAATTTTTAATTTGAGTGGTTTTAAAGTATATTTAGAATATATTTTTACCACTTAATACAAATTTGTTCATTGGATATAATTTTTCATTTAAACCAGACATAAACAAGTGTCAATATTTTGATAGTTATTATTTCTTAAAAACACGCTTTTTGTTTTGACACAGGGAATTAATTTAAAATTAATTTCTGCCAATTCTATGTTTTGAATTTATAAAAATGGATTCCATAGTTATAATCAGGTGGTACAAATTTTTTAAATAGGTATCTTTTATTTTTAATCATTTTGAATAATTACTTCGGTAAATATTTTATTTTCCATGGTTAAAGGGTAAATCTGATAAATAAGGGTAAAAATAATATTATAATAATAGTAAATTACCTTAAAATATGTCTTAACACTATTGGTTGATTCATGTCCGACCATGGTCATATTTGCGTCAATTTTGGGACCCCATGGATCCACTGGTAATTGATAATGACACTTTATATTAATTAAGTTAAAGTAAATACAAAAATGACATAATTATATATCTTTTATAAAAACAAATTTTACATAAGGTTATAAATGTTATATTTTCGACTATAAATATTCATTAGAAAGATGAAATTATTTCCTACATAATGGTATTTTATTTATAATTTTTAGACATTTAATAATTAAATTTAATTATGACACAATTATGATGCAATATTTTCCTTATTGAAGAATGAATTAAATAATTAGTATTATAAATGTTAAAATAAATATAATTTGAAAGTTTTTATGCCATAAACTAATTTTATTGGTTAATATTACATGTTTGGATTTCTTAAATGAATTGTTTCCGAATTAATAAAGTTGTTATGACTTTAAAAAATCAATTATTAAATATTAACAAAATTGACATAAATGAGTTTTTAAAACTAATATTATATTATTAATTGATATTATATTTTTAAAAATCTATGTTTCGGAAAAAGGACTTATATATTGATATGTGTATTATTAATGGACCACTTTTGGGTCTCTTGGAAGTTTATAGTACGTTTATAGACTATATAATATAAAAATAAAAAAGAGACATGGTAAATGTCAAACAATTTAACTAAGAGTTAAATCAACAAAATAAAGTTAATATAGTGACCCAAACCTTTCTAAAACCTATTGGTTGAGTGTTTATCGACCTATCCCCACATTAACATTTACTTAATCCAATTTTTATTCCTTATAAGTCGAATATTAATTTATTATAAAATAATATTTCTAGCTTTTCATAAGGTGCCCCTCACCCCTCTTATAAAAGGGCACTCCCCCTTGTCACTAATTTAAATCTTTAATGACTTTTGGCTCAGCCAACCCCATACAAAATATTTTCTAAACTTACCTAAATTAAACCTATAGGCATTAGTTTGTTCAGAAAGCCAACTAAACGATCCCTTTTGATCAGATCAAAAGGAAGAACCCGAAGAAGAGATAATGTTTTCACCACCCACTTTCAAGTTCCTTTCTTCTTCAACTTCCTTTTTCTTTGTTGTTTCCATTCTAAAATAATATCTCTAGTATCTTCTATATACTGTGATGTTTTTATAATTATGGTACAACCAAATTCATTATTCTATCCACCCTTTGAATTACATGTCAAAATACGTGTGTACGTACGACTTACCCTCTCCACATCGTGGTGTAATTTTTATTCAATACATTATTATTTTGATGGGTATAATAATGATGTGTATTTGATATAAATAATAAATATAAAATGATAATAATTTTTTATATATGATATACCATCCAATTATATATCATTTTAATATCAAAATAATGATATTTTCACTCGTGCGTACGTACGGATTACCGTCTCCACGACGCGTTGAGATTCATTTCCAAGTTCACCCTTCATCGACGATTATAAAAATATATATTACTAATAATCCTGTAATATATGACATAATAATTCTACTAGATATATATATTTATATATATAAGTATTTATGTACTTACATATATCTTATTCACTTACTTCCATTCAATACTATATGAAATCGAAAACTGCATTTATGCGTACGTACGGACTACCGTTTCTATAAACGGTGTTTTACATTTCATATATATGTTTGTTATACATATTTATATTCTAAATATATATGATATATAAATCATGTTTTATATTCTAGAAGTATTTAAATCATTATCTAAGTGATACAATCAAGAGTAACATGTTAAAACACATACGATAAAGAAAGTGATTATTACCCGAAATATTGATATAACATGGAAATTATTATTAAATGGGTAATATAAAGTCATAAATGAATAATATATGATATAATACATATTAATATGGTTGTGGTATAATTTAATAACATACTATAGTATTCATACTAGAGGATAAAGGTACCCTATACTAAAGGAAAGTGCAAGGTAAGGGGTTTTCATCTCACTCTTTATTCTCGTGATATTATTGTCGTATTGCCACCATTACCTTTTGTGTGATGTATTTACTACCCATAATTTTATTCATTTTGTAATACACTTTAATTTATGTGTATTTACATATTCATTATATGATACGCCTTTCATGTGGTGTATGTTTATTAAGTTACCAAATTGTTAAGGGTTAATTCCTCAATCTCATAATTATTTGAGATTATTTATGTGTAAGTATTTACTGGTTCATATTTATCATCCATGTCCATTTTTCATCAAAATGATTTCAAAATTAATATTTTTAGGATTTGTGGAAGGTACTCTTTATCAAGATCATAATTTTAAATGTTTTAATGATTTATCTTTCTAGATCTTTTTAATTAATGTCCATATTTTCAAAAATGATTTTAAGGAATTATTTATATGGACATGAATGTTTTTAAATGATTATTATTTTCAAAATATTCAAAGTGGTATGGGACACTTTGATTAAAAAATCTCTTTTAAATTAATTCCTTTATAAATGTGTGACTTTTAAATGATTTTACAAGAAGGATATTTCTCTCAAAAAAATTTACTCATCATTTTCAACTATGTCAACATCCTTTACTGGATATTATTTTTTATTGGGGTTGATTTATTATAATACAATATTCCATATTGTATTGAATGAGTTATGATATGTTTGACTATGGATGTGATATTTTTATACCATTCATGGTTTATGGTTAATGTTTTGACACTTCGTATGCTAGTTTTAATACGAATGTTTATGATATGTTTAATCCTGTTCATATGAGGAATGTATTGGACTTAGTAAGTGACAGGTGGAGCCCGGTATAGCTCCTCGATGCATCGGTAGGTCTCATGAGACAACTAGACGTGGAATTGTCTGAGGCCCTTTCCCAATTTGATATATGGTTTTGGTCGAGGCCTTAATCATTTTTAGACGTCATGGTCGAGGCCTTGAAAAAATGTTTCAGAATGGCTGGCATTATACATTCCCTCATTATGGAAATAGTATTGATGGTTCATGTGGTCATTCGACTAGTATAATTCCAATGATTATGTTTTATTATGTCATTATTTACTCAGCTCATATTCTTTCCATAAAAGTGCTCATGTTTATTTTTGGTAAGGGCATGTGGTATCAATAATTCACCATGTTTAATATTAATTTCATTTTCCGATGTATTGCTTACCCTTACTGAGTGTTTGAGCTCACCCCTTTCTATGTTTTATTTTTCCCAGGATTCCAAGAAGTGTATTGTGATTGATATGTAGGGTTAAGCTAAGGGAATAATGACATTCATAAAGGATTATTTATGTTGTCTTGTATGTTATAAAGTGTAATGTAACATTCATGTATGTAATCTATTTTCCAAGAATGCTAAACTGATCAGTCAGTCGGGACTTGATTCCTTGTTATCATGCCTATATATTAAAATAATGCACTATCTCTCGGTAACTGGGGTCAGGGCGTTACATTTGGTATCGGAGTAATTTTATCAATAACCATTGAAACTATATTTTGATAAACTCTTATTAGGGAACATTACCCTAAGATAGACTTTGAGGATTTGTATAGAAGAACTTCCTATAATTCTGCTAATGTAGAGATTTTGTGAGTTTTCCAAGAAAATACATCCCTGTCTGGATACGAGTAGGTAGTGGAGGCTCTAAAACATATGTACCTAGGGGTAAAACCTGAAAACAGTTCTTTGAGCTAGACTAGAACGGGAACTGGTGCACGAAAACAGGCCTTGCTGCACTCTTGGTTACGACACTCCTGGGGGATATGCTAAGGACAATTCTCATTTTCTTTACAAACCACTATGAATGGTTTATGAGTATATACCTCCTCAATGAAAACATTTTTGTGATTATGGATTATATCCATAAACTATTTAATTTATGTTAGGTATTTTACATGTTTGGAATTATGAGTTGAGATTCATAAACTAACCTAGTGTATGCCATTTTTTAGAAATGGTGCCCAGTAGATGGAATGAGAACTCCAGTAATCCGTATGATCCAAAGAGTAAGAAGGGTCATATCATTCATGGTATTTAGCAAACATTTTGAATGTCAATAGTCTTCCATGTATTATCATCATATGAATAAATAGTATCATATGATCAGTAAATAATTCTCTGAATCCTATGGCTTTGAAGGGAAGCAAGAAAAGAAAAGGATGGTAGAAAGAAAGATGGATAAAGTGAATAAGGGAAATAAGTATTTTCCAATATGTGATAAATGTATAATGAATCACCTCGGTAAATGCTTGAAGGGAATGAGAGTTTGTTATAGGTGAGGAGAAAAAGGGCACCAGGTACATGATTGCAAAGGTAAGAAAAAGTTTTCAAATGTAAAATGCTTCAACTACAAGGCGTTGAGACACTACGTGAATCAATATCCCATTCATAAGAGTATAACGAAAATGATGTTATTGGATAGTAATCATGTTATTATACTACCTTAGATGAAGAAGAAAGACTAGTGTTCTTATGTTGTTATTATAGAATTATTTCATTTGATTGGTGTATCACCAGTATACTGGTTACATGAATTATGGAGATAAATAAGGATTGTACTAGAGTACTATTTTATTGGGAATTGAGATTATATGGTTATAAGAAAATTGACTTAATAGTGTGCTACACTTTTGGTAAAATAAATTGTTGAAGGAAAGGGAATCCTTAATATGGTCCCGATAATGAGGTAGTTATTTTGGAATAAGGGATGGTTGATTTGAATAAATTATATTGGATATTTTTTGACTACCTTGAAACTGATTAATGATTTTTCTTTGTTGGAGTTTACAATATTTTTCTATAGGAGTATATCCAGTATTATATAAAGAATAACTGAGCATGAATGTAATCAATAAGGTTTTATTGTAATTCAGGTTATTACCATGTTTTAAAATAATACATGATGAAGGTGTTCACATGTTATTACATGGAAAAAAAGTATATACATTGTGTTTAACTTCTTTATAAATTTTTTACTATGATTTTGGATAGAATAATTTTCAATAAATCTAAAGGTTAGAATGGATTAAGTTAGAAAGGTTATTTTTGGATTTTTATAAAAGGACAACACGCAGACCGTGTGACAACTTGTCACGTCGGACAAAGCTGTGGGAATCGAACCCACAACCATAGTGAGATTAGGATTTATTTCCTACCACTATACTATGTCATTTTCTTGAATGGTATAATGTATTTTTTTTAAAAATGGATCTGATATTCGAATTATAAATTCATTATATTTGGAACCCTATATGATTAGGATAAATACGGTATTTTTGAGTTGTATTATGTTTTGGAATGAAAGATGAGTTTGTGGTAGAAATTTATTAATGGATAAAACTCTAATTATAAAGTAATTATATCTCCTTATGATCTTATCCAATATCATAAATAAATTCCTCAACATTAAGAAAAGGAACTTAGAACAAAAACGTTGTCCTAGATGGTACCTTAGATAATCACAATTTTATAGCATTGTGATTGCTGGCCTTTTCATAGCCATGTTCTCTACCACTCTCCATCAGATATTGATGGTTAGATTTATCTTACATATCCATGTTTTCCTACATGGAACCCTAGTATGTGTTATTTTCAGTAACCTTTATACTTACCACTCTTTATTTTAAATAGAGGCCTCATTAATCCATTTTTCGATGTGGGATTTCAAATAAGATATTTTGAAATGTCAACCCCATGTTTCCAATACTGATCATAAATTGTGAGGACCCAATTTATTGAAAGAGGGGAGAATTAAACACCCCAATCTTCCACGGTACGGTTCTCTTTGAATACTATAGTACTGTGTGTTGTACGCAACTTCAAGTTCTAACACACACCACAGCCAATCAAATTAGTCGTTATGAATATTAATACCCACTTTTTGAAATATTATAAATATTATATTTCAAAATGGACTACATTTTTGGATTCAGAATATCGAAATCATCTTAGGGTGAATTTTTGGTATTTTTCGGAAAACGTTCAATTTTTGATGAATAGTGAAAATCACTATATTTTAATTAAAAACTACCTCTGTAATCGAAATAATTAATAGTGATAAATTATGAACTTGTGTGGTTTTAAAGTATATTTAGAATATAGTATTACCAATTAATAAAATTTTGGTCATTTGATGAAATTTCACATTTAAACCGGACATAAACAAGTGTCAATCTTTTGATAGTTATTATTTCTTAAAAACAGGCGTTTTGTTTTGACAGTGGGAATTAATTTTAAATTAATTTCTGAAAATTATTTGCATTGAATTTAGAAAAAATGATTCTATATTTATAATCAGGAGGTCAAAATTGTGTAAATATTTAACTTTTATTTTTAGACATTTTGAGTAATTACTTCGGTAAATATTTTATTTACCATGGTTAAAGGGTAAATCCAGTAAATAAGGGTAAAAATAATATTATAATAATAATAAATTACCCTAAAACAGGTCTTAACACTATTGGTTGATGCATTTCCGAACATGGGCATCTTTGGTTTGATTTTGGGATGCCATGGATCCACATGTAATTGATAATGACACTTTATATTAATTAAGTTAAATTAAATACAAAAATGACATTGGAATATATCTTTTAGAAAAACAATTTTTAAATAGGGTTATATATGTTATATTTTTTACTATAAATACTAATTAGAAAGATTAAACTATTTCATACATAAATATATTTTATTTATAATTTTTAGACATTTAATAATTAAATTTATTTGTGACACAATAATGATACATTATTTTCCTTATTAAGGAAAGAATCAAATAATTAGTATTATAAATGTTAAAATAAATATAATTTGAAAGTTTTTGTTCCATCCACGAATTTTATTGTTCAATATGACATTTTAGGATTTCTTAAATGAATTTTTTTCTAATTAATAATGTTTTTATGACTTTAACAGAAATCAATTATTAAATATTGTCAAAATAGACATAAATGTGTTTTAAAAACAAATATTATATTATTAATTGATATTCTATTCCTAAAAAAATAAGGTTTGGCCAAAGGACTTATATAATGATATGTGTATTTTAATGGACTACTTGGGGTTCGCATGGAAGTTTATAGTATGTTTATTGACTATATAATATAAAAATACAAAGAGACATGGTAAATGTCAAACAATTTAACTAAGAGTTAAATCAGCAAGATAAATTTAATATAGTCACCCAAACCTGTCTAAAACTAATTGGTTGAGTGGTTTTCGACCTATCCCCACCTTATACTTTAAATAATCCCCTTTGGATCCATTAGAAACTGAATATCAATTTATTATAAAATAATATTTCTATCTTTTCCTAAGGTGCTCCTCACCCCTCTTATAAAAGGGAACTCCCCCTTCTCACTAATACACATCTTCAAAGCCATTTTTCGAGGCCAAAACCTACCCAAATATTATTTCAACTTCCCTAAATTCAACATATAGTCCTTATTCTGATCATAAATCCAACTTATGGATCCCATTTTATCAAATAAAATTGAAGAACCCGAAGAAGAGGTGATGTTTTCACCACCCTTTTTCAGGTTCCTTTCTTCTTCCACTTCCTTTTTCTTTGTTGTCTCCATTATAAAATAATTACTCCATTATATTATATATAATTTGATGATATTATAAGTTTGGTACAACCTAATTCATTATTCTATCCACCCTTTGAATTACATGTCATCATACGTGCTTACGTACAGCTTACCATCTCCACGTCGTGGTATAATTGTTATTCAATACATTATTATTTGGATGGGTATAATAATGATATGTATTTGATATAAATAATAAATATAACATGATATGGATTATATATATATGATATACCATCCAATTATATATTATTTTAATATCAAAAGAATGATATTTTCGCTTGTCTGTACGTACGGATTACCGTGTCCACGACGCGATGATATTCATTTCCAACTTCACCATTCATCGACGATTATAAAAATATATATTACTAATAAGTATGTAATATATGACATAATAAAGATACTGGAGATATGTATATATATTTATAATTATTTATGTGCTTACATATATCTTATTCACTTACTTCCATTCAATACTATATGAAAATGGAAATAGCGTTTATGCATACGTACGGACTGTCGTCTCCATAAATGGTGTTTTCCATTTCATATATATGTCTATTATCAATATTTATATTCTAAATATATATGATATATACATCGTGTTTTATATTCTTGAAGTATTTAAATCATTTTCTAAGTTATACAATCAAGAGTAACAAGTTAAAACACATACGATAAAGAAGGCGTTTATTACCTGAAATATTGATATAACGTGGAAATTATTATTAACTGGGTAGTATAAAGTCATAAATTAATAATTAATGATATCATAAATATTAATATGGTTTTGGTATAATTTAATAACATACTATAGTCTTCGTACAGGAGGTTAAACGTACCCTCGACTAAAGGAAAGTGCAAGTTAAGGGGTTTTCATCTCACTCCTTATTCTCATGAGATTCATGCCATATGGCCACTATTACCTTTTGTGTGGTGTATATACAGCCCATAATTGTATTAATTTTTTAATAAACATTAATTTATGTGTATTTATATAATCATTATATGATACTCCTTTCATGGGGTGTATGTTTCGTAAGTTATCAAATTTGTAAGGGTTAATTCCTCAATCTCATTATTATACGAGATTGTTTATGTGTAAGTATTTACTGGGACATATTTATCATCCATATCAATTTTTCATAAAAAGGATTTCAAAATTAATATTTTAAGTATTTTTGAAAGGTACTCTTTATCAATATCATAATTTTAAATGTTTTAAATATTTATCTTTCTAAATATTTTTAATTAATGTCCATGTTTTTAAATTGATTTTAATGATTTATTTATACGGAAATGAATGTTTTGAAATGATAATTCTTTCCAAAAGTGTCAAATTGGTATGATACACTTTTATTCAAAAATCTATTTTAAATTAATTAATTTATAAATGTGTGACTTTTATATTAGTTTACAAAAATTTATTTCTCTCAAAAAGTTTTACTCATCATTTTCAACTATGGCAGCATCCTTTACTGGATATTATTTTTGATTGGGGTTGATTTATTATAATACAATCATCCATATTTTATTTAATTAGTTATGATATGTTTGACTGTGGATATGCTATTTTTATACCATTAAAGGTTTACATTTAAAGTGTTCACACTTCGTATGCTATTTTTAATACGAATTTTTATGATATGTTTAAAACTTTTCATATAAGGAATGTATTGGACTTAGTAAGGCATGGGTGGAGCCCGATATAGCTCCTTGATGAATCGGTAGGTCTCATGAGACAACTAGATGTGGAATTGGCCGAGGCCCTTTCCCAATTTGATATATGGTTTTGTCCGAGGCCTTATTAATTTTTAGAAGTCTTGGACGAGGCCTTGGAAAAATGTTTCAGAATGTCTGGCATTATACATTCCCTCATTATGGAAATAATATTGACGGTTCATGTGGTCATTCGACTAGTAGAATACCAACTATTATGTTTTATTATGTCGTTGTTTACTCAACTCATATTATTTCCATAAAAGTATTCATGTTTATTATTGGTAAAGGCATGTGGTGTCAATAATTCACCATGATTAATATTTATGTCATTTTCCGTTGTATTGCTTACCCTTACTGAGCCTTTGAGCTCACCCCTTTCTTTGTATTATTTTTCCCAGGATTCCAAGATGTGTATTGTGATTGATATGCTGGGTTAATCCAATGGAATAATTGCGTTCATAAAGGCTTATTTATGTTGTTTTGAATGTTATAAAGTGTAATGTAACATTCATGTATGTAATCTATTTTACATGACTGCTAAACTGATTGGTTCTTCAGGATGTTATTCCTTGTAATCATGAAAATGTATTAAAATAATTCACCTACTCTGGGTTACTGGGGTCGGGGCGTTATAGATTGAGTTCTGTATTCAGTGAAGATTATCCCACATTAAAATTTTGGGTCAATACGATTAGTGGAATGTTTCAAGTTGTGTGCCAATTTAAGGATCTGTAATCCACTTTATTGAGTGAAGAGATTGGAGATTAAAATTTAGGTATGATATATTTTGATGTACGAAGTGGTTCGTGGAGGAAAAAGATGGGACTTGGAGATAATCTTCTACGGATGGAACATAATCCGCGGAAGAGAGTGTGGTTTGCGCAGGAAGCTCTCATAGTAAATGATGAAGTAAGGAAGTACGGAGAGCCAAAAAGTACACATAAGAGTAGAGTAGTATAAATATTAAGGTATTACACAGAGCACTCCAGTTTGTGGATGAGTGAGACAGTATGCGGAAATAGCAACAGTACGTGGAAAGAGCAACGGTACGTGTAAACAATAGTGGTACATGGAAACAATAGTGGTACACAGAACACCCAAGGAAGCCTATGAAGAGACAAATAAATTTTGAAAAATTAATTATCATAACCAATTAGTGTGTGGGAAGTTGAATTACAGTTTTGAGTGATAACGACACATCAATATATCATACCTTTATAGTTCATGATACATGACTTAATGTTAAACCATAGAAGAGACCTTCTTGTTGGTAAACTGAGTGAAAATTCTCTCAACTCTTTGAGAAAGGGGGAGTTATCAGAAGTGATCTGAGGGACACTGTGTGTTATACCTAAAAGATCCATCAGTTTAAAAGAAAAAAATGGCACCCTGATTCAACCCTCCCCTATGAGGGTGATCTAGGGTCCTTCATATAAAACTTTAGAGATCCTATGTACAAGAATTTTTTCTTCTATCAATCATCCTTGAACATCCCCTCATTGTTTAAATTCTATAGTTACACCACTACTAAGAGAGTTCAATATAGTTGTATGACTATCCATGTATATTAAATTGTGGATCCTTGATCTATTTAGTAAAATCTCATCTTCTAAAATAAAAAATATGATTTACTCAATTCTTTCCTCTAACATTGAAATATGATATCAATGTCTACTCATTTTTATCCAACATTAGTTAACTTAACCCTTTTCTCTCATAATAACACACCATTTTCAGGAGGCACCCTGAACAATTGATTATTGGGCACCCCGTACACCTGGATTTGTTTAGATTTGAATACTGGAAGGTGTTAGAGACTTTAAATATATTTGACGGATTTAATATTTTTTAAATTATTGTAAACCATTTCTATAAACCCATTAATTCTATGTTGTCGTTCTTGTTGCCAAACATTAACATAAAAAACGTTCATCGTGTCATTATGCATTTTTCTATATATTATTTTATGTGTTTTTTGTTACCATGAAAATGCATAAAATAATAAATAAATTAATAAAAGATATTAAATTACCTAACTGGTCCTTATCAGGAATTTTTTTGTCCATTTAAACTCAATATACCAACTATGGCCTAAGGTGTTCCATACCTAAGCTGTTGAATAAATTATGATGTAGCTCATCCCCCTCTAGTGTGACCACAACTCGTCTGTATTTCCCATTGAATTAAAGTTTTCTATATATATTAAACCATACTCATCATGGTATAAAAATACTCATAAGGATAGGGGGTCTGAGGATAACAAAATACAGACTGAAAAATTTGATTTGTAGAACCTTATACCAATTTAAATAAAAAAGATGATGTGCAGACCATCATAAAAATAACTATTTATAAAAAAAATTGCATGCATGTATTATGTAACTAATTAAAATAAACCATAAATACACAAGGTCATTTAATTGCTTGAGACCAGTCAATATATAAAACAAACACATGGTAAAATTAAATTGAGTTGAATTTAATGTATGTGTAATTTTATCTTAATAAAATGAATTATTTATTTAGTAAAAATTTATTCAAATAATTTATTTTCTCTTGATATTAATTTAACATAAATTCCGAAAATAATTAATTAATTAATTAATTTCATAACTGAATCAAATTAAATTTTCTCAGGGTATTAGCAAATAATATTTTTAAGATACAAATTAATATCTATTTAATTTATTTTAATACTAAAATTATATTAATTAATAAATTTAATTTTTTTATTATATAAAATTTACTCAGACCACAAAACCTAGTGTAGGGATAATTTAGGTTAGGATGACCCCTTGATGGCCTTTTCCAGGAAGACAAAAACCTGTGCAAGGCTCTTCTGGGCCAAGTCAGGCCACCTAGGCCTATTCCGGGTCGGGCTGACCCACCATAACCCACTGTAGGATGGATCTGGTCCTACCAAACCGGAGGTGGTAGGGTTTACCTCACTACTGTGGGTGTCCACCCCAGAATAGGTCTTTTTCTAGGAAGAAAATGGTTCAGTAAATGTGGTGTATGTGCATCACTGTCAGGAGGAGTCAGGTGATGTGTCTGGTAAATCCATTAGTGTCTAGTTCGATGGGGACTACAATGGTGGCAGTGAGGGGTTCCATAGTAGATATTGTTCCAGATCTTCAAGAGTTCGAGCTTAATAGAGGTGGTGAAATATATCAGGTCGATGATGTTTACTAGATTCATAGAGGCAACAATCACTAGATCAGGTAAGTGTTTGGGGGTATCGACGTAAAACGGTGTGGTGGTCATTGTTGAATTATCGATAGAATGGTGTGACTTGGGCTAGCTACCACTAGAAATGGTTGGAAGGTGCATTGGTGTTGAGGCCAGTGGTTGGAACCTTGACCAAGATGTGGCCAAGTGGACCATCACTGTGGAACCCAAGAATAATAGGCAAGATGGGGCTGGGAAGGAGGAGGCATAGCCTGAGAGGGTCGGGTGGTGTGGAGGGAGGCAGCCTGAAAGAGGAGGGTGACTGGGTCGGAGGGATGCAGTGGCGCTAATCCTACAGTCTCATAGATTCAGACTGAGTAGGAAAGGAGATAATAGAAATTATAAGTGGGTCTACATTTAAGTATCCAAGAGGAATGTTCCCTTATTTTAATGTATTCTACTTTTTCGGGTCTTGTATACTTTTTTTAAAATATAAAAATATATTTGTTTCATTTTACACTGTCCACACCGTCGAATGATTTCCACATTTGTTTTGAAAAATAAAATTCTTATCAATAATATTAATAATGAATAAAAAAAATTAATCCCATAGTAAATTTGGAATTATGAGTAACAGTTTTGATGGGTTTTGGCAACTGAATTGTAACAGCCCAAACTATTATAAATAAAATTCCCTTTATTATTATTATTTGTATTATGGATAGAGAAAAAAAATCCTTTTGTTTTATTATATTCAATTTGAATTAAATGACCATTAATTATCCTTACCATTGATAATATAGTCATTGAATAGTGATCACATGAATAGTTTAAATAAAGGGTTTTAAGAAATCCATTTGACATAGAAATAAAAGTGATGGCGACAACCAATAGGATCATACTGTATAAATCCCATTTATTAGAGCTTCCAAAAGAGATAGAGGTTTTTGGATTTTCTTAAGACCATGCCGAATTCAAGATCCAACAACATAAGCATGATACAAACCATTTACGGGAGAAGTTCAAGAACATTGAGATCATGACCAAAACCATGTTCACCGAACTCCCACATGGAAGCCCCGCCCTCTCACACCTTACTCTTACGGTATATACTGGTGTTATAAAGGGATATGTATCAAGACTCTATCATTCTGACTATTTATATTATTTGTTTATATAATAATTAATAAACATTCATTTTTTGATTTTTACTTTGTCAATGATCTTTAAAACACATATAGTGTTTTTTGTTAATATTCTAATTCTATTAAGAAATATATTTTCATGAATTAGTGTATTTATGAATTAAATAATATATTTAAAAATTATTATTATTAAATCCCTTTGTTTAAATATAAATGATCATATAATTTTTAGGAAGTCACTTTTAATTTTGATTAAGGTTTCAAAACTATTTTTTTCAAAAACCTGTTAATTTTTATTAAATGTATGTTATTATTTTCAAAGTGAAAATTCAAATATTTATAAAATTATCTATATAAAATGATTACTATTTTTTAAATAAGGACATTGAAATTATCCAACAATGAATTTTTCATAATTTTTTGAGAGAGGCAACTTTTTGGGTAATCTTTAAATATTGAATTAATATATAATGTGTTCTATTACATCATAATTACCCAATAGTGATGTAATAAAATACTATAAATGGTTACTTCAGAAAAATATGTGTTTTAATTTAAAATAATTTAATTTTATGTTTATTTTATTTATTTTATAAATCCTTAGTGAATATGCCAAGACATATAAATTGTTTTTGGATTTTAAAATCATTTCCTAGAATGATTGACTCACCTCTATATAAGAATGAAAATATTTTAATATATTTGGCCCATATCCTTATAAAATAATGTATACCAAAACCCTTTTTAAGAATCCATGGGAAAAATCATTGGATGGTTTGTGGTTTGGAATATTTTTGTGTGTAGTGTCTAAAACGAAAAAAAAAACAAATTCCCCCAAATGCCTATATAAAACCACATAAGATCCAATTTATCTTCAATAATTCTCATTAAATATCTACTAACCAAATCCACCTACTCCCTATAGTCCTCCCAATGAACCCCCAAGCTCCCAAGAGGCATCCCCCAAGCCATTGGAATCACACATCCATGTAAGGGATCTTCCTCTCTCCTTTTTCTTCAACCACCACTTTTATATCATGCCTTTTAATTTCAATTTTATTGATTTGGGATATGTTTTTTCATACCTCCTTATGTTCCATTTGGTTTATACATTCTTTTTTCTTCCTTTCACTACCATTAATCCCCGATATGATCCTTTAAAACAACCTGTTACTATTCTAAAATTCCGTATGGGGGTTCTCTCTTCTCATTTTCATTCAGGAATTTATTTCATATAAAGAATCTAAATTCCATTTAACATGTTGGAATATTATGTAAGATGATACCATTACATTATATCTAATTTATAAATTTTAAGAGACCCCTTTCTCTCTCATCAACCCAATTTATGAATTTCCACATGACGTCGTTATGCTGCCAATATTACACCATGATTTACCATGCCAAAATCATCATGTAGTGAATACCAAACCCATTCCTCTATGAAGTATATTCACCTTTATGCACACATACATATTGAATGGTGAGTTACATGTATGAATTCCACAGTCCTGGATCTTGGAATAAATGATGATTTTGAATAAATCCAAGTTATATGATCTATGCGGAACAGTTAAGCATGAGATTGAAATGATTATGAAGGGTGTGCCATCACAGAACTATATTTCACTGGGTAATGTTTAGTATCCTAATAAATCATGTTTTGATAGGGGTTTACTTGATTCCTTTATAGGAATTGTTTTCACCTTGTTTGGATAGGGGTTTACCTAATTCCTTTATGTTTATGATACAATGTTTTATGTTGTTCTCAAAATTCCATGTTATGATAATCATGTTATACAATACCTTTATGTTAATCTCTCTTTTATGATCAATTGATATTAATATTGCCTAACATGTATTTTATTCTTCATTTTATGCCTTGTTTACTCCCTTATTGGACTTTATAGCTCACCCTTTTCTTTTTTATATCCTCAGGATATCCCATGCAATGCTAAGTACAGAGGGATGTTTTGGTCATGTAAAATAAGTGTTCTATAATGATGAGTATTTAAGGTTTTATGTTGTAATGTAATCCTATTCCCCAAATACACTAGACCTCTCTATCTTCTATGTTTTATTAAGTGTTATTTTTTTAATAAATAATGTTTTAATATGAAATAATCAGAAGGGTTGTTATAGTTGTTATCGGAGGATAGATTTAGTTATTTTTGGTATTAGTATTAGAAAACTCAAGTGAAAGAATTAGAAATAAGACAAAGTATAAGAAAATAATTCCTTAATTTCAGTGAGTACATAGTATGTTTTTTATCCGGAAAATACATACCTATCTTAATATTAACAAGTATAGGTTGCTATGGCACAAATCTGTCCAGGGGTAAAACACAAAAACACATCATTTAGCTAGACTCGAATGGGAACCGGTGGATGACAAGGGTCCTTGGTGCACTCTTGGTTCAACACTCCCAGGGGATAATATTTGGTAAATTCCTAATATTAGTATGAACAATTTTTAAGGTAACAAAAAAATTCCCCTAATAATATAAGTTAGGAAGTAGATCATGGAAAACTTACATCAAATATTATTAATTCATAAGTTAAGGAGATAAATGTAATTCACATGTTATCCCTTATTTTAATTGGATTCCCATTTATGTGTTTAATAGTTTATAAAATTTACCCATAATTTTTTTATTCTATCCAATGAACATTAATAGAAGGAATCAGGCTAACAACTAATGCGAAGATCAATGTGACAACTCCTCTAATGAGATTCACAATCCAATGGGAGCGGGAATCACAAACATTATTGTGATACTCTCTCATTTAACTCATGTTTTGAATAGAAAACTAGATCAGGAGGAACTTCCACCCCCCCCCCAAGAAATAACAAGTTGTAATCAAGAGATTCATGATACAAATGCCTCCTACTTTTAATCGATCACCTGATCCCTAAATCACTGAACAATGGATCAACTCCACGGAGAAGATATTGTCCATCCTTCAATGTTCTGAAAAACAGAATGTTATTATGGATACTTATCATATGGAGGGTGAATTTGAAGAATGGGGGAGATTGATCAAAAATACAAAGCACAAGGAAGAGATTAATTCTATGGGATGGAAGGATTTCTATAAAATTATTTTTGATAAATAATTTCCCCACACCCACCATTTTAATATGAAAATATATTTATTTGAACTCAAAAAAAAGGATGACTAATCTATTGGGGTGTTTGAGGAAAACATCACCATACATTCATGATATGCCTCTAGTTTTATCATTACCCCATAATTCATTATTGAACGCTTCTTAGGTGGGATAAAAACTAGACTATGAAAATACCTGGTGATCCACAACTTTGAAAACTATGAGGAGATTGTACGATTTTCCCTCAATTTTGAAATAAAGATCATCCAGTATTAGGGTTATCGTGGGAAAAAGACGCGAAAATTGAACATTAATTATAGTGGTATGATGGATAAATTCAACAGTGAAAAACAAATTGTCACAGCACTTTCCAACAGAGTGGAATGAAGCACACTACAAATTTCATAAAGGGGAAAAGGAAATGCTTTTGGTGTTGGAAGGAATGGAACCTTGACAGTGATTGTCAGCAAGAAAAACTCACTATAGAGAAAAGGGAATTTAATTCTTTGTTTGATCCTAAACACATTTTTCATTGCTTCAACATTAAAAAAAAGTAACTTTGAAAACCAGTTCCCCAATCCCAGGGTTTTCAGTGGAAACCAACAACCTCCAAGGAAACAATGGCGATATTTTTTCCATCACTACTGCCAAAGTGAATCCCAAAAAAGAAGTGGTGACAGGTATGTTGTTTATTCATTCAATAATAGCAAACCTAATTTTTTGATTCTGGTTATAAAAATTCTTTATTATCCAAAAATATTAATATAACAATCCAAACACCACAATAAATCATTGGAGTATAGATGTTGGTGAAAATGTAAAATGATCCAATTATATCATCCCATTAAGATGAATCCTCCCCATTGAAAATTTGTGGATTGAACTTCTTAAATAACCTCATCACAATTCCCATGGTGAAATTCTATGCATTTATTAGAATGGATTTCCTTTCCCTATACAGAGCTAACAATAACTTCCATGATAGGGAAATCACTCTCCATATAGGGAATCGACCACTGATTCTAAACAAGTGTAAGGAGGAGGGTGAATCCTTTTTTATCCATAATCTTAAAAATGGATACTAATGCCCCATGGGAATTTTAGCTTTCTCAGATGATTGATTCTAAGTAAAGAACCATCATCAAAAACATTCCTATTGTGAGGGAATTCACTGATATGTTTCCCAAGGAATTGTATGGTCGTCCTCCTAGAAGAGATGTTGAATTATCAATTGATATTATACCTTAGGAATTTATAATATCCTAGACTCCATATATAAAAGATGTTGTAGATATTAAGGAGCTAAGGAAACAGCTACTTGACAACATAGATAAATGGTTTATACGCCCAGGTACTTCACCATGGGGTGCACCAGTCCACTTCATCATGAAGAAGGATGGTTCAATACACCTTTTCATTGATTATTGTGAGTTCAGCAAAATCACGATAGGGAAGAAGTATCTTTTTCCATGAATTGATGACTTGTTTGATCAGCTAAGTGGGGAACAATACTTATCCAAGGTTGATTTGTGGTTGATATATTACCATGTAATGGAGAACAAGGAGGATATCCCTAAGTCATCTTTTCATACAAGGTACGGGAACTAGAAATTCATAGTAATTCCTTTATAACTAACAAAATATGCAAAAAATTTCATGTAATTGATGAATAGAGTCTTTAGTTTTTACCTTGAAAAAATTTTGGTAGTCTTTATAGTTGTTATTCTATTTTACTCCAAAACCATTGAAAAGAATCATAAGAATATGGTCATTATACTAGATACCTTTCATAATGATAATCTCTATGAAAAGTACAAAAAGTATGTGTTATTTTTGAATTAAGTATCATTTATAGGGAATATCATCACAAGCAATGCGATATCTAGAAATCCTTCTAAAAAAATATAAATTTAGGGATGTATGAGGCCCACATATACGATGGATATCTATAGATTCCTGGGGTTAGTGGGATATTATCGCTAATTTGTGAGAAATTTATCTCAATTGTATACTCCTCTTACCAAGCTAACGTGGAAGGGAGACAAGTTTACTTGAAATGATGAATGTGAATAATGCTTCATAGGGTTGAGGAAGAGGCGTATCCATACCCATGTGCTCACACTACACACAAGTGAAAATAATTTTTTAATCTTCAGTGATCATTCGATAAAGGTAATAGGTTGTCTATTGGTGTATAATGACAGATTCATTGCTTATGCCTCAAAGGATTTGAAAATTCATTAGAAAAAATATCCCATGCATGATCAGTTGTTGGAAATTATGATCTTCAAAATGAAAATCTGGTGTCATTTTTTCTTTGGGGAGTAGTGTGAAATATATACATATCGAAAATGATCAAGAATATATTCACAATGAAAATCGGAATATATGCCAATGAAAATTTTTAGATCTCATAAAGGTTTATGACTAATAAATCCATTAACACCTTGGGAAAGAGAACAAGGTGGAAGATGCCTAATGTATAATGGAAAAAGGAATTTTGTCATTGATGATAATTTAAAATGATCTAATCTTCATAGATTTGATGAATATGGGAATGAGAATAATAATGAATGGAACATCATAAATCCTTTCACAAATTTTTACTCAAATTGATCTTTTGAAAAAGTTAAAGGATGCTCAAAAAGATGTTGTTCGAATTCAGAAGAATGTGGAGACCATCATAAGAGGGAAATTCATGGATTTTAATGTTAATAAAGAAGGAATTGTGATATTTCAATCAATACTATGTGTTATATAAAATCCGGAGTCAATGAAATAACTTTTTGATGATGAACATTGTTTGAATTTCTCCATTCACCCAGGAAAAGTGAAGATTTATCGATGTCCTTAGGTGTAATATTGGTAGGATAACATGAAGAAGTATATCAAAAAATATACATCGAAGTGCCTGGTATGTTTGAAAGTGAAGGCTGAGAGGGAGAAGTCTAAGGGGGTGATGCAACCATTACCCATACCAATATGGAAATGGGAAAATAACACCATAGACATAGCCATCGGACTTTTAAAGACATCCTATTGAAATAATGTTATCTGGTTTTTTGTGGATCATTTTATACAGACTTCATAGTTCATTTCAATTTGAGAGGATATCTCAATGGATCAACTGGTATATATATACATCAGATAATTGATAAGCCTACATTGAGTTCCACTATCGATTGTGTCTTATCAAGATCCAGGATTCCCCTATACATTTTATAAGAGTCTCCAATACACTCTGAATAGTGAGTTGATCTTCATCACGACCTATCACCCTAAACTAATGGACAATCTGAGTAGACTATCTAGACAAATGAGTACATGTTGAGAGATTTCTCAATGGACTTAAATAGTGAATGGGACTAACATATTCCTTTGTTGGAGTTATCTTATAACAATAGTTCTCGCTCAAGAATCCCGGTAGATCCTTATGAATTCCTTTACATGAAGAGGTACAGAGAACCAACATGTTGGGATGAAGTTGGATATATGAAAACTTCTATGTACAAAAATGGTCGAAGAAACAGTTTATAAGGATAAGGTCATCCAGTGGCACATCACCGCTTCCCATAGTAGTCAAAAGGGCTAGGAATAAAATCATCAATGAGAACTAGAGTATAATTTTGGATAGATTGTATTCCACTGCATATCTCTATGTAAGATGCTTATTATATTTGGAAAGAATGGAATGACTAGTAAAAGCCACATCAGCCCTTTTGGGATCCATGGCTGCATCGAGGTAGTGGCCTATCAACTAACGTTCCCATTGAACCTGTCTCAAGTACTTGATGTATTCCATGTGTCACTCTTCAGAAATTAAATACCAAACACATATCATGTAATCAGACAATATGTGGTAGCATTGTATAATGACATATCCTATGAAGAGAAGCTTCTAAAGATCATAGATCTTTGGGAAAAATTTATATGAAATAAGACACTACCCTTCATCAATGTTTTGGGGAGAAACCAAAAGTTCGAAGAGGCAATGTGAGAATCAGAGGAAGTGATCAGGTAGAATTACCCTCATCTATTTTAGTGTGTGAATAATAAATTTCCAGGGTGAAATTTATTAAGGGGGAAGGTTGTAACTAACCAATTTTTTAGGAATAAAATTCCCTTTATTTTAATTAATTATCTTAAGGATATTGAAAACACATGCACTCCATCGGATTTATTATATCCAATTGGATTTAAATGACTTATAATTATCTTTTCCATTGATAATATAATTGTTGAATAGTGACCACATGACAAGTATAAATATAGGTTTTTAAAAAATCCGTTTGACATAGAAAAAGGAAGTGATGGCCTCAAATAGTTGGATCATACCATATGAAGCCCATTTATCAGATATCCTAAGCGATATAGCATTTATGGGATTTTCCCTAGACCAAGACCAAGCTGACATCCAATAACTAAATCATGAGTGAAACCATTTACAACAGAAGTTCAAGCTCATCGAGATCACAGCCCAACCCATGTTCACTGAACAGCCCCATGAAAGCCCCACCATCACACACCTTACTCTTATGGAGTATGCTGGTGTAATAAAGATATATGTAACAACACCCAAGTATTGTGATTATGTTAACTATTTTTTCATAGAATAATTAATATACTTTCATTTTATTATTGTAACTTTGTAAATGTTTTTTAAATCACAAAGAGTATTTTTTTCTTAATTTTCAAATTCAATTAAAAAAAATTATGAATTAATAGATTTTTTAATTATATAATATTTTTTAAAAATATTATTATTAAATTACTTTTAAAATATTTAGATTTTCTTAAAAATTTTATGATGTCAAATTTAATTTTTATTAAGGTTTGAAAAATCATTTTTTTTAAACATAACAATTTTCAATAAATGTCAGTTTTATTTTAAAAGTTAAAATTCACATTTTTAGAAAATAGCTTATAAAAATTATTATTATTTTTATAATCATCATGTTTAAATTATACAATGATAAATTTTTTATAATTTTTTGAGATAGTTGAATTTTTGGGTAAAAATTAAATACTGTATAAATATATAATGTGTTATGACATTATAATGACCCAATAGAGACGTATTAAAATACTATAAAAGGTATTATTTTCCAAATATATTTTTTCATTTAAAATAATTTAATTTTAGGTTTAGTTGATTTATTTTATAAATCCTTAGTGAATCCTCCATGACATATAAAATATTTTAAGGTTTTAAAATCATTTACTTGAATGTGTGACTCACCTCCAAATAAGAAAGGGAAATATTTTAATATCTTTTGTCCTTATCCTAATAAAATAATGTATATAATTCCTCTATTCTAGAAACCATGGACATAAACCATGGAATGGTTTGTGGTTTTGTATATTTTAGTGTGTAGTGTCTAAAACCAAAATAATAAAGAATTCCCCCACCTTTAACATTTAATCCAATCCAAGAACCCATTTCTATTCACTCAAGATCTTTTAATATATATTAACATCTTCCCCCAACATTCTAGAGTCCTCCCAAGGCACCCATAAGCTCCGACAAAGCCTCTCTCAAGCCATTCGGATCACACATCCAAGTAAGGGATCTTTCTCTCTAATTTTCCTTCAAGAGTATATTTAATGCCATGCCTTTTAATTTCCATTTTCTTGATTTAGGATATGTTTTTCCATAAAAAATTACATACCATTTGTTTTATACATGATGGGATCTTCCATTCACTCCCGTTAAGCCCCCCTATGATCCTTTAAACAAACTAGTTACTATGCCAAAATTCTGTAAGGGGTTTCTCTTTTATCATTTCCATCCAAGAATTTCTTTTATATTATTCATCTAAATTCCATTTAAAAATTCTCTAAATTGTTTTCCATTATACCCATAGATTCTATCCCATGTATAAGTTATTAATGAACCCTTTCTCTCTCATCAACCCAATTTATAAATTTCTATATGATATCGTTATGCGTCCAATATTCCACTGTGATTTTCCATGTCAAAATAATCATGTAGTTAATACCATAATCATTCCTCTATCAAGGTTATTCACATTTATGTAGACATAAATATCTAATGGTTACTTACATGAATTAACATAAAATTACATGATCATGGAATAAATTATGATGTTGAACGAATCCATGTTATATGATATATGGGGAACACCTGAGGATGCGATTGAAATGGTTATGAAGGGTGCATCCTGAAAGCACTCCAATTAATTGGGTAATGTTTTTTATCATGATACATCACGTTGGTATATTGGTTTACCTTATTCCTTAACAAAAAATCCCACCATGTTGGGACAGGGGTTTACCTAATTCCATTATTTTAATGATGTAGTGTTTTAAGTTGTTCCCACAATTCCATGTTATGATAATCATGCTATATAATGCCTTTATGTTCATGTTTCTTTTATGATCCCTTTATATTCCTATTTCCTAACATGTATTGTATTATTCTTGTTATTACTTGTTTACTATCTTAATGGTATTTATATATCACCCTTTGATTATGTATGTCCTTAGGTTTTCCCATGCAATCCAAAGTATGATCGAAATTTGTGGTCATGTAAAAGAAGTTATCAATAAAGGTGTTTATTTAATGTTTTATTTTTTTATATAATGTTCCTAAGCCCAAATGACACTAGACCTCTAGATCATATGTGTATTATTAATTGTTATTTTATATAATAAATCATGTTTAAATATGAAATATAGATAAGGTTTGTTATACGGATTCTGGCCAGAACCTGACCAGCAAGTTGGTATTGCCAGAAATTCCATCAAAACCCAAAATCAAGTAAAATTTAAAACATATAAAATATATGATTTCAATATTTATAATACCCAATAAAATAAAATAAGTCATATCAAAAAAATTAGTGTCATATATCCCCATATGATATCAGATCGATGTGTGATTTTTTTTATGAAACAAAATTAATACTCTTTATATATATTTAAATAAAAATAATTTTTATGGGCCCCATAATTTCATGGGATCCATATAATACTAATTTTTGGTACTAGAGATTGGATTGGAATCTAGGTATAGGGAATTTAAATTTATTTACACTACAATGATGAAACATTTATTCTATGGAAATATGATATTCATTATGGTCTAATGATCTCATGTGAATTAAAAAGGTCATGGAAAATAAACAGGAACAAAATACCTTGTCTGAAACAAAGCGCTCTCAACATCATCTCATCATTGGTGGTTGTTACTCTAAGGAACCAAGATGAACCCCTCTAGATATACCAAACAAGCTTCAAGATTCTACTTTTAAATCATTCTTCAAATTCTATGTGCTTGTATAGATCTTTAGAGATCTAATTTATGTCGTGATGATCAATGTGATCTCATTCCTTCAATCTGTGATGGAGATTTTGGATGTCTTCTCAGTTAGAGAGGTTTTCTCCCTAAGAATCTAGAGAATAGAGAATTTCTTAATTCCTAACTAATGAATTTTAGTTATAATGATTTCTTCCTATTCTATATATAGTGTATGATAAAATATTAAGAAAGGGTTCCCTGACCCCTATGTATTTAACATCTATTAAAGAAGAAATAAATAATTAATTATGATCAAATAAACTATTTCATAAAAATTATTTATATTTTATCACATACTTGTAATATATATTAAATATATTACATGATAAAACATAGTAATTTCACTTGACTTGTAATTTCTACTAACATTAATGGAACCTTGAATATTAAAATAATAGTACTTTGTATAATATTACTTCATTTATATACATAAACACTTATAAATAAAATTAATAAATAAATTCAACCAAATTAGTCTATACTCAAATAATGACGAATTTATTTATTTATGGGTGATCGATAATGCTTGGAAAACTCTCATATCCCATGGTGGGTCCCAACATGTCCTATTCACATATTAAACAAAATAGGGAAGATTCTTGAATATGCTATTGTGTGTTACTCGCTATTCCCTTAAATAAATAGTAATAAATAGTATTCACAAACCAATAGTGGAGTATAGAAACCCATCAAGGCCCGTAAATAGGAAATTAATAGTTATAATAATGATAACCAACTTATGAACATGCACTGTGTAATATAATCATTGTGCCTTTGGATATCTCATAATGTAGGATGCACACTTATTTCATCATTATTTCTGGATTTATTGTTTTGTTGATCTAAATGGATGGAATTACCTTCGATTACTCTGGCCATGGATTTTTTATGGTACAACCATCCTGATCGATTAGGAAAAAGCTATTACTTCTTCAACTCAAAACCGACAAATTATATATTTTCCATTCTAGCATTTTCATACCAAAAATGATTCACCCAACACAAGTTACCTCCCCATAACATCATTTTCTGGGTTTTTCCTCCCATCAAAGTATATGATCTAAGGGAAAATATTGATACTGATTTCAAATCAGGAGAATAATACACCAGTCCATATTAATAAACTAATAATGAAACCTATAACATTGGTTGTTCCTATTAGAAAGTCCTTACTCATGATCTCAGCTACCATAGATAACCAAATGACAACTCCATGAGAAAAAGTATCAATGCTTATGATCCCCTATCACTTGATAGTCATACATCATCTATCTCTAGTCATAATGATGTATCATGGTCCTCAGAAATTTATTTAATATTAATTTCATTGAATCTAAAGGGTTTCAATATATCTTGGGACCTGTTATAACCTATTGATATGTCACGAACCAACCCGGGTCGAACCTCAACCGGTCCCCCGAGCCGGTCCGCGGCAAGTCCCGAGGGGCGTTCCCGATCCCCTCGGGATGGAAACAAGTGCCGGGAATCAAAATTAAGTAGGTGGGAACGATTTGAGCCCAAAAAAAAGTAAATAGAACAGAACAAATAAACACTAACAACGGAAAAGAAATAAAAGCCACATGACCACGTACCTCCATGTGACCTCTCAGGTCACCACCCAACTAGAGAGCAACCTCGCTCCAACACTGAGCGACTCAAAACAGAAGACCTGAGCAAGGGAAGACTTGCAACTGAAATGATAATATAGGCGTGAGCATTAAAAATGCCCAGTAGGTAAACCAAAGTAAACCACTGAATCCAAAAGTTTCCTTTCCCAAGCAATCCGTTGACACAGGTTTGAAAAATACAATTATAAAATAGATTTTTCACATTTAAAAATAAACAACATGTTTTCCTCATTTGAAAACCCAACGCACACTATAAATCACTTTCAAAACCATTTCATGTTTTTATAAACAAAACCAAATACAGATGATACTAGGACTGTGCTAAAAAGGAACAAGTAAACAGTACAGGCTGAAAGCAAACCAGTGAAACAGAAAGTAACCAAGTAATGCAAGATGATAGTAGTGCAAAAGGACACAAGTAACACTATAAGCTGTAAAGAATAACTGAAAGTAAACAATCAAGGTGAACAAGTAACCATGGGTGATCCTAAACATTCCTAGAAAACCCCTGGACGTAATCGGGTTCAGACTACCAGCCGGCATGGTACTCCACAGTCAATAACTAACTGGCGTCCCTAATAGCCAACCAGTGGCACATCCCACCTGGCCTGTCCACAACTCCAGAGGGTACCAACCCGTCTAATCAGGGTTAGAAAGCAACCGTCACTTGATAATCTACAAGACGCCCAGGAACCCATGGTGGTTTTAGTAACACTATGTAAGTGGGAGGCCCACGCACGCATGACTCATCTCACCGCACTTGCCAACCCCTTACACGGACATCGCTACACGACAACCCTCGAAGGGAAGTCCCCCTGTAGAGATGCCCTCACAAGTACGCATATATATATATATGTACAATCACTTCAGAATTAATAAAGTGCCAACCGGGCCTTCACGACATTTGATTATCAAAACTATTTTATAAAATACCTGGAGTTGTCAAGCGAGCACTTGGTTTTTCAAAAACAAACAGCTTTACACGAATATTTCACACTGTCATTTTAAATAACTATAAACACTGTTTTTGTATTAAGTAAAGGGCCAAATGGGCATATCTTCGTAGATTTCTTTTTAAACAAGTTCGATGTGTCTCAAAAAGAGGCGAAAACATTTTGAAACCAAGAACCATTTAGAAAAGTCGAGATTTCCAGAAAATAAAAATAAATAAAAATAAATGGCAACGATTTCAAACACCATCTTCATTTGAGGGCACATCCATGTGTGCACCTGGTGCACCCATGGATGTGTCAACATCCAATGGTGCGTCAAACCTGCAAAGGGGCACGACAACACTTCCAAATGATACTAAATTTCATAAAACTAACCAGCACAGGATAATAAGATCCAAGAATAATTATTTCTTTACAAAAAAAAGAAAACACCGCTCAAGACAACCAATGATAACATAAGAGAACATAAGCATTTAGTTCCACGTTAGCTGGAAATGCCTAAACAGGTGCACTATGTAAACAATAAAAAGTGCAGGACAATATCTAGTGCACAACTACCTTGGCATAAAATATAATTGCTTCAAACTTAACTTTCGAACAAAATCTATAAATTTTAAAACACCAAAATAAGCCGCGCAAGGATATCATAAACACGCGAATCATGGAATAAAATTTATTTAAAACAATTCAAACATCAGCAGAGTAACTCGGAAAGGAAATAGTTGAATTCGCCTACCTCAAACAAGGAGCGGACGCGATGGAACCCCAACGGAAAGTCGGACAATCCTTCGCGGACAAACTGTGTACGCTGAACAGTGAAAAAGTACACGTCACTCAACCCGCGACAGAAAAAGGATTAATATGAATTAAATATAAGCACCAAGATGCCACGAAGGAAAAATAAATAAATTAATTAATTAATTAATTATTTAATCAATTAATTAATAAACAAATAAGTAAATAACTAAATAATTGATTAATTAACAAATACTTAAATGAATAAATAACTAAATAGATAATTAATTAATTAATCAATTAATAAATAATAATAATAATAATAATAATAAAATGTTAATAATTAAAATGATAATAAATATAATAATAATAATAATAATAATAATAATAATAATAATATAGTACTAATAATAATAACATAGTAGTAATTTTAATAATGATATAATAATATTAATGATAATATTAACATAATAATAACAATAATAATAATAGTATATTAATAATAATGGTAACATAATAATAATAATAATAAAAATAATAATAATAATATAATAATAATAATAATAACCTAATAATAATAAAATAATTATAAGATTATTAACATGATAAAAATATTAAATCATTATATATAAAAGCGTAAATGAATGAGATTCACATAAAGAAAAAGAATAAAATAAAAAAAATAAAAACAAAATAAAAAAAATAAAACTCACAGTGGGAGGGGGTGAGCCAGAGGGAGCCGCGGCAGCCGGAGGGAGCCTAGTGCAGGCCGCGGCGGGGTCCGGGGCTGGCCGGTGCAGGAAAGAATAGGGAGGGCGGCGCGGGTAAGCCGGGACGGCGGCGCGGGGTCGGAGCAAGGCGGAGGAGCAGGGGGTCCGGGCTGGCCGAGGGCAAGCAGGGGGTTCGGGCTGGCCGAGGGCAAGCAGGGGGGTCGGGAAGTTGCGCGGGGGAGCCGGGATGACGAACAGGGGGGGCGGAGGTCGGCGGCTAGGGTCACCGGATGGAGGTCCGGGGTTCGGGTGTCACGCGGGGTAGGGAGCCGGTGCTGCGGGGGTGAGGCCGAGGGCAGGGGCGGACGGTTCTGGCGAGGGCGAGGTCGGGGCGCACATAGGTCGGGACGCCGGTGGGATGCGCCGGAGATGGAGGCCGGCGGAGGAGCTGCAGAGCGGGAGGCCGCGGACGCTGGAGGTAGGAGGCAGGGCCGGGACGGGGGGTGAAGTGGGACGCTAGGGCGGAAGCCAGGGATGCGGCTGGGTGCAGGAGGAGCAGGCGGCCGGAGGAGTTGTCAGGCGCGGCGACGGAGTTGGATGCGGATCGGGAGGGGAGGTCCGCCGGACGGAAGGGGAGACGGTGCGGCCGTCTGGACCGCCGGAAAACAGGAGGAGAAAGGGGAGAGAGAGAGGGGGGGTGGCGGCTACGGGGAGAGGGATTAGGGGTAGGTTTAGTTTAGGTTTATATATATATATATATATATATATGTGATAAAAATAATAATTATAATTATAATAATGATAATAAAACATATAATATTAATAACAATAAAACTTATATAATAAAAATAAAACTTATATAACAATAATAAAACTTATAATAATAATAAATAACAAATTAGTTAATTCAAATAATAATATTTTTGACCAAATATTTAAAATAATAATTATAAATTAATTTAAAGATGTTACACATATATATATATTTATACATATATAGATCTATACATATACATACATTATTACGCATATATATATAAACGTATATAAACATATATACAATAAAAATAACACATATAAAAAGGTATTAATAATAAAATACCAACATAAAAATTATAATATTTAAAACACCGGGTGAACACACTGTCACCCAGGCTGAATGCACGGTCACCGCTAACGATGCGGTGACCGCGCACCGGCGCGAAACCGCCAATGCAACTAATCTCCGAAAAATTTAAATCGGGACCAAGAAAGGAGAACAATTACAGACATCCGCGGTCGGGGTGTGACAATTCTCCCCACCACAGACACTTTCTGCCCCCAGAAAGTCACCAGGCCAAAAGTCGATCAAGATTTAAGTCCATGCCCTAACAGAACTAAAGGAACCAGAGAGAACTGAGAATCTCGGAGATGACCTTACTCAGCACAGTTCACACCCGACCGATTCAAGAGAAAACTGGGGTCCGAGATTGAGGGGAGAACACGAAGGGTTCTCCCCACCACAAGAGCTTAACTAGTGCAGAAAAGTTGACCATCTAAATAGAAAACCCTGGGAAAAAGGGGGGGTCGACGCGGGAACTCCCAACCAATTCAAACCAACTCTTATAGCATGATTAAAACAACACCTCTGTCAAGACATTAAATCCTCGACCAGAGTCAACAACCTTCAACACTAGGGAAAAACCATAGAAAAACATTTAACCATTATCAAATTGGATACATGATCCACCGAAGTCCACAAAGCATAACCACATCGACAACATAACTAAAACGAGGTCAACCCACATGAGGGTCAAACACACCTTTAAGAAGGACACACGATTTAGAATATTACATTCACACGACAAGTCCACCTAGATTTATCATAGAACAAGTCCATTGTCACTTTTTAGAAAAACAACACATTTACATAATCTAGACTACTTGGATTATAATAGAACAAGTCCATGATAACCCCATGGTAAAACAATGAACATACAACAACGTCAAAACTTAACAGCAGAAAAACAAGTACTAAAAGATCTTGATTGTTCCACTGCTAACACGGAACACAAAACCTGGACCAAGGCTTCACACTCCTGGGGACTCCTAACTGTGCGCGAGCTTCACCCCGAGACTTGTGGCTGGGGCTCTGATGGCTGAAGCATCTTCTGCCTCACAGTCAGGTACTGACATTCTCCCATCACAGCTTCCTCTTAAAGCGACGCTTCTTGCAAAACTTCTCCAGATGACCCAGACAACCACAGCGATGACACGTCTTTGGAGGGTTGCGACAAGACGGCTTTAAATTCCCAAAACGACCACACTGAAAGCATACCATCGAACGATCTGATGGACTGGAAGCTGGGACCAAAGGGGATAACTCATTAGGAACAGGTATCTCTGGCATATTTTCCACACCAGAGGAGGAACTCTTACGAACAACTGGGGATGCTGAAGTACTAACCACCCGCACACTAGAAACCAACTCAGCCAAGAATGCTTCCTCTACCAGCTTCTCGAAACAAAGGTCTTTAGAAGGGAGGACTCGCTCCTTGATCTCTGGATGAAGACCCCCAGTGAACAAAAAAGATACCTTCATGAGCTCATGCGACGCTACATCTGGAGAAAAGGGAATTAGTTCCTTGAAATGGTCAACATATGCCTTCACTGTCCGTTGGCCTTGTTGAATATGCACAAGCTCTCTCTTTTTCTCCAACTTCACTTACTCAGGTACAAACCATTGGATGAAAACAATTCTAAAGACATCCCACATCATCTCAAATTGCGTCGATGGTGGGGCAACCACCTTCCACTGGTCCAGAGCTGGACCCTCGAACAACTTCATAATTGCACGAACCTTAACATTTTCGGGAGTTCCCAACATTCTAAAGACACGCTCCACTTCCTCGAGCCATTCCACTGCCTCTAACGGACCCTGATCACCATGGAGAATAGGCAAAGTCTGAGGAGGACCAAAAACTGGGCATGACCTATCCGAATCCTTAGAGACCTTTCTGGGCGGCATTTCCTGAGCGATATATTAAACACAAAGCCAAAACCAACATCAAATCGAAACAACATCAATAAAAGCGCCTTCATCAAAAATAGTCGGCACAAGGACCAAACAAATACAACACAACCCAAAATAAAATCTCCTCTTTAAAATTCCCTTTTCATTTTTTTTTTGATTTCAAAACCACCCTTTTTCAAGATCACTTTCCAAAAACCGATCCACTTTCAAACCAAAAACATTCCAAAACCATTTCCCCCTTTAAAACCAATTTAGAAAACAAAGTCAAGCGTTAAATTTCAAATACACACCCAGGTACTCCCATGACCCGTTGCACATGTCTTTATCCACTGTCCATTAATACTCGCACCAACACGCATTTTGAATGCATTCTCACACATGTGCAAACGTTCATGAAGAGGAACCGAGGTTTCACCCCAAATCATTCTTAACCAATTCCAAGAAAACAACAGATTTTCAAATCAAGAGATTTCAGTTTTAAAACCCATTTTATAGATTTAAAGTCCTTTAAAAGAAACCAGTCCAACTTTCAAAAACCCTTTTTCATTTCAAACAACGTACTTACACAGACCAAAACAAAAGCAGTATCCAAATTTGCATCAATCACTGAAATGAGGGACCAGTAGTCACACTCAACCTGGCGACATGGTAGTGGGCCATGTCCCAAGTCAGCATCGGCCACTAGGAGGAATTCAAACCATGTACTCGGACTCCACGTGGGTCACTACTCCATGTGAAATCGCGATGTAGTGTCGGCTTGCCTCCATTATCATCTCTCAATCCAAGACAAACCAGAAAAGACAAGGACACAATTCCCGAACTACCCCTGGTAACTCGAGGATCAGTGCGAGCAAGAGTTCGCGACGCTCTTCCCGTACCTACCCCTCGAGTTCCGACAGTCCTAATCTCCTTCTACCGGACAACCCAAATAACAAGAACCACCTCTGATACCATTTTGTCACGAACCAACCCGGGTCGAACCTCAACCGGTCCCCCGAGCCGGTCCGCGGCAAGTCCCGAGGGGCGTTCCCGATCCCCTCGGGATGGCAACAAGTGTCGGGCATCAAAATTAAGCAGGTGGGAACGATTTGAGCCCAAACAAAAGTAAATAGAACAGAACAAATAAACACTAACAACGGAAAAGAAATAAAAGCCACACGACCACGTACCTCAATGTGACCTCTCAGGTCACCACCCAACTAGAGAGCAACCTCGCTCCAACACTGAGCGACTCAAAACAGAAGACCTGAGCAAGGTAAGACCTGCAACTGAAATGATAATATATGCGTGAGCATTAAAAATGCCCAGTAGGTAAGCCAAAGTAAACCACTGAATCCAAAAGTTTCCTTTCCCAAGCAATCTGTTGACACGGGTTTGAAAAATACAATTATAAAATAGATTTTTCACATTTAAAAATAAACAACATGTTTTCCTCATTTGAAAACCCAACGCACACTATAAATCACTTTCAAAACCATTTCATGTTTTTATAAACAAAACCAAATACAGATGATACTACGACTGTGCTAAAAAGGAACAGGTAAACAGTACAGGCTGAAAGCAAACCAGTGAAACAGAAAGTAACCAAGTAATGCAAGATGATAGTAGTGCAAAAGGACACAAGTAACACTATAAGCTGTAAAGAATAACTGAAAGTAAACAATCAAGGTGAACAAGTAACCATGGGTGATCCTAAACATCCCTAGAAAACCCCTGGACGTACTCGGGTTCAGACTACCTGTCGGCATGGTACTCCACAGTCAATAACCAACTGGCCGCCCTAATAGCCAACCAGTGGCACATCCCACCTGGCATGTCCACAACTCCAGAGGGTACCAACCCGTCTAATCAGGGTTAGCAAGCAACTGTCACTCGATAATCTACAAGATTCCCAGGAACCCATGGTGGTTTTAGTAACACTGTGTAAGTGGGAGGCCCACGCACGCGTGACTCATCTCACCGCACTTTCCAACCCCTTACACGGACATCGCTACACGACAACCCTCGAAGGGAAGTCCCCCTGTAGAGATGCCCTCACAAGTACGCATATATTTATATATATGTACAATCACTTCACAATTAATAAAGTGCCAACCGGGCCTTCACGACATTTGATTATCAAAACTATTTTATAAAATACCTGGAGTTGTCAAGTGAGCACTTGGTTTTTCAAAAACAAACAGCTTTACACGAATATTTCACAGTATCATTTTAAATAACTCTAAACACTGTTTTTGTATTAAGTAAAGGGCCAAACGGGCATATCTTCGTAGATTTCTTTTTAAACAAGTTCGATGTGTCTCAAAAAGAGGCGAAAACATTTTGAAACCAAGAACCATTTAGAAAAGTTGAGATTTTGAGAAAATAAAAATAAATAAAAATAAATGGTAATGATTTCAAACACCATCTTCATTTGAGGGCACATCCATGTGTGCACCTGGTGCACCCATGGATGTGTCAACATCCAATGGTGTGTCAAACCTGCAAAGGGGCACGACAACACTTCCAAATGATACTAAATTTCATAAAACTAACCAGCACAGGATAATAAGATCCAAGAATGATTCTTTCTTTACAAAAAAAAGAAAACACCGCTCAAGACAACCAATGATAACATAAGAGAACATAAGCATTTAGTTCCACGTTAGCTGGAAACGCCTAAACAGGTGCACTATATAAACAATAAAAAGTGCAGGACAATATCTAGTGCACAACTACCTTGGCATAAAATATAATTGCTTCAAACTTAACTTTCGAACAAAAGCTATAAATTATAAAACACCAAAATAAGCCGCGCAAGGATATCATAAACACGCGAATCATGGAATAAAATTTATTTAAAACAATTCAAGCATCAGCAGAGTAACTCGGAAAGGAAATAGTTGAATTCACCTACCTCAAACAAGGAGCGGACGCGATGGAACCCCAACGGAAAGTCGGACAATCCTTCACGGACAAACTGCGTACGCTGAACAGTGAAAAAGTACACGTCACTCAACCCGTGACAGAAAAAGGATTAATATGAATTAAATATAAGCACCAAGATGCCACGAAGGAAAAATAAATTAATAAATAAATTAATTAATTAATTAATCAATTAATTAATAAACAAATAAGTAAATAACTAAATAATTGATTAATTAACAAATACTTAAATGAATAAATAACTAAATAGATAATTAATTAATTAATCAATTAATAAATAATAATAATAATAATAAAATGTTAATAATTAAAATGATAATAAATATAATAATAATAATAATAATAATAATAATAATAATAATATAGTATTAATAATAATAACATAATAGTAATTTTAATAATGATATAATAATATTAATGATAATATTAACATAATAATAACAATAATAATAATAGTATATTAATTATAATGGTAACATAATAATAATAAATAATAATAATAATAATAATAATATAATAATAATAATAATAACCTAATAATAATAAAATAATTATAAGATTATTAACATGATAAAAATATTAAAACATTATATATAAAAGCGTAAATGAATGAGATTCACATAAAGAAAAAGAATAAAATAAAACAAAATAAAAACAAAATAAAAAAAATAAAACTCACAGCGGGAGGGGGTGATCCGGAGGGAGCCGCGGCAGCCGGAGGGAGCTGGGTGCAGGCCGCGGCGGGGTCCGGGGCTGGCCGGTGCAGGAAAGAACAGGGAGGGCGGCGCGGGTAAGCCGGGACGGTGGCGCGGGGTCGGCGCAAGGTGGAGGAGCAGGGGGTCCGGGCTGGCCGAGGGCAAGCAGGGGTTCTGGGCTGGCCGAGGGCAAGCAGGGGGGTCGGGAAGTTGCGCGGGGGAGCCGGGATGACGAACAGGGGTGGCGGAGGTCGGTGGCTAGGGTCATCGGATGGAGGTCCGGGGTTCGGGTGTCACGCGGGGCAGGGAGCCGGTGCTGCGGGGGTGAGGCCGAGGGTAGGGGCGGCCGGTTCTGGCGAGGGCGAGGTCGGGGCGCACATAGGTCGGGACGCTGGTGGGATGCGCCCGAAATGGAGGCCGGCAGAGGAGCTGCAGAGCGGGAGGCCGCGGACGCTGGAGGTAGGAGGCAGGGCCGGGACGGGGGGTGAAGCGGGACGCTGGGGCGGAAGCCAGGGAGGCGGCTGGGTGCAGGAGGAGCAGGCGGCCGTAGGAGTTGTCGGGCGCGGCGACGGAGTTGGATGCGGATCGAGAGGGGAGGTCCGCCGGACGGAAGGGGGGACGGTGCGACCGTCTGGACCGCCGGAAAACAGGAGGAGAAAGGGGAGAGAGAGAGAGGGGGGGGTGGCGGCTACGGGGAGAGGGATTAGGGTAGGTTTAGTTTAGGTTTATATATATATGTGTGATAAAAATAATAATTATAATTATAATAATGATAATAAAAACATATAATATTAATAACAATAAAACTTATATAATAAAAATAAAACTTATATAACAATAATAAAACTTATAATAATAATAAATAACAAATTAGTTAATTCAAATAATAATATTTTTGACCAATATTTAAAATAATAATTATAAATTAATTTAAAGATGTTGCACATATATATATATTTATACATATATAGATCTATACATATACATACATTATTACGCATATATATATAACCTATATAAACATATATACAATAACAATAACACATATAAAAAGGTATTAATAAATAAAATACCAACATAAAAATTATAATATTAAAACACCGGGTGAACACACTGTCACCCGGGCTGAACGCACGGTCACCGCTAACGATGCGGTGACCGCGCACCGGCGCGAAACCGCCAATGCAACTAATCTCCGAAAATTTAAATCGGGACCAAGAAAGGAGAACAATTACAGACATCTGCGGTCGGGGGTGTGACATGATACAACAACTTATCTGTGGACATTACCATTTAAATTGTGGATGAAGAAATATATACACTATAATGGTATGTGTACATCATGGATAACTCAATGTACACATGGTATGGTAATAAAGAGTACTAATCTTGTTTGTTCTAGGGCTCCCACAATTACAACATTGAATATGACTAATAATTAAAAGGAAATGAAGAGATAAACCATGATTAGATGCCCACAGAAACCTATCCATACCAATTGATACACTTATAAATGAATGACACAAAGAACAAATGAAAATTGATGAATATCTCTAAATTAGGGATAAATAATGAAGTGGGTGATAATTAGGTCACACAATCTATATTATGGGTGTAATTCACTCACCCTCTATTTATATTTAATTAATCTAATTAATTAATTGATTTATAAAAAACATCATATTCCATTTTTTGAAAACATAGGATTTTTCCTAACCCATGTGAATCACACCTTAAGACCCTTATATATTAACCCCCACATTTGAAAACCTTATAATATCATCCTATTTCTATCATCCATAAGTATTCAAAAAGTATATAACCCTTACATAAAAGTCAAATAAAAATTTTGTACCACATGGAAAACTCATTAAAACTTATGAATGAACTTCAAAACACATACGCATCATATGGAAAATATCATATAACCCAGACATTATAATTTATTGATCCTTACATATATGATCAAACCTTACATATCATAAGGAAATTCAAATCAACCTTTACATATTAGGGAGTTTAATCTTACATATCACCTAGTGACATTGATACTATGTCAGGTTCATTAACCCCTATGTATTATTACTTACCTAGGATAGACACTAGTAATCCTTATAGATCCGAAATTTACCCTTACTAATCATATTTTAGGACACTATGTTTTAGGTAATTTACTATTTTTTGACCCCCCATGTATCAATGTAACTATTATGTTTCATAGGACACTCAAATACAAGTACCTTTATGTATAAGGGATTACCCGTTTTTAGGTGAGTTTTGTACCCTTTTGTTTTAGATTACTCATATGTAAGATAGTACCCTTACACATTCAATACATTAAAATTTTTAATACCCAAGTTAATGTTACACTTATATGAAATGTGTTTACTATTATATATAAATTGAAAATATAGGGTGACCCTATCATATTGTCTTTTCCGTAGGGAACCAAAACTTATGAGGGATTAGAAATATATTTGAATAATATTAGTAACCATATGTAATTATATACCATTACATAAGTGTACCCTTATGCGTGAACCTTACTATTTTCTTCATAAATCTATTGTTACATTGAAAAAACACTAGAATTCATCTCCAAACATCCAAGATAATCTAAAAATATTTCATCCACCGCAAATAGCTTTAAAAATTTAACAAAAATATATAAATTATTTCAGCCAATTTCACAAATCATTAAGAACTTTTCACTTCATTCTATCATATATGAATATTAAATGATGGTGATTTGACCATTTTCTGAATATTTCAACACTGTATTTCCCATAATGGAAGAACCTACTTCATTCTAAGGCCATCACGACCCTACTCCAACAATAAACCGACCACCCGAGACACCTATTGGGAAACTAAACACATAAAAACACCTTATAGAGATGTTTTAACTGCAATAATTACAATGATAATCCCAATTCTCAACACCCCCCATAAGAAAAAAATTAAATTTACTCTAGTTTTTACCCCCATGTGAAAACAAAAGTGATTAAAAAATCCCCTCCATATTACTTCTCATCCTTATTAATTCATAGTGTTACAGTTACCATATGTTCAACCAACATAAATTTAAAATTCACAACTAACACATAACATTCTATCATCAAATGTTGAATATTATTCCACTATACCACACCAATCCTCAATATGAATTATTCACCAAAATTTAAGCTACCCACTAACTAAGATTCGTAAAACTCTAGCAATGACCACCATCGTAACCCTCAAATCATTTCCCTTTCATTGGTCTATAAAAACTCTTTGAATCTAATTCCTCCCACCCAATAACCCTAATCATACTTGACATCTAGACGTAGATATAGAATGTAATTCCCCCATTTGGATACAAATTTCCAAAACATCGGAAACTGATCCATCTCATAGCCTATGGCACAACACATCAAAAGAAACTACAAACAAAGGTTGAATTTTTCTAATTACACTCCCACTAAATGAATCTTTTAACATAATCCAAATTTACCATTATAAACTATAAACCATAAAAAATCACATATGGATACTCAATACCAACAACAAACATCCATCCCATAATCCTTCCCTGAACTAATATTCAAAAATAATAGTTGTTTAACAATCAAACACACAATTCCAATAACAAGATCACTCCCAGAGAAATCACTAAAAATAAAGATAAAACTGATTAAAAAAGCATCAGTTTCCTTATCCACAATATAAGAACAAACCAATCCACACCCACTAACCTCTCACAGATCTTTAAAAAAACATGGCATTTAGAAAAGCATGAAATTCAAATATACAAGTCATTCCCAATCAAATTGAAAAAACACAAGAGCATGGATTAAGCATTTATGAATATATTATTTCAAAAACTCATTCAATATAATTTTAAAACCCCAAATCCCTAAATTTGTTTAAAAAAAATAACATAGTATCGAATGATGAAAACCCAAAATCCCTATCCATGTATTTCCTTCCCTGAAGAATAAATCCTATTTTCAAAAACCAATTCCAATAATTATTCATTATAATTTCTCATATCTAAAAAATAGAAAAAAAAATCAAAACCACTGACTCTAATAGGATATTTCATTTAAAACTGACTTATAAAGACAATTTTACAATAAAAATCATGCCACCAAATGAGTTTTTCTAACAATATTCCCCAAAATAGTAATCCTAAAATAATTGATCAATAGAGTCCAAACATTTGAAATCCAAAATCAATCATAAAATATCCTTGAATCCATATTAAACTAATCACCCCATATAATGTATTCAAGAAAGAATGAAATATATTATATGTTTCTTCAATTAATTATACATGAAAATGAGGTATCATTTCAAAAAAACTCACTGATTAGCATATTTATCTTGAACAAAACAAGACAATATATGGTGCATTAAAAATGATACTAGCTCCCAACTAGGCCTTTTGACTCATCTCGAGTCTCATCCATCTCATACTGGGATTCTCATTCCAACACCTCACTCATCATATATTTCCTAGTCCCAACATTGGATGTCCCATAAAAACATGGGTCTCAATTGAATCCATATTGACCATGCATTCTACCAGACCACCTTTCAATCCCCAATAACGTTACCTGACCAATAACTAAGAGTATTTCAACCAAACACATGCTATGATGTTGCGTTATAATTTCTAAGGATGGATTAGTCAAATGGAACCCTTGTGGGGGAATTCTAAGTCCTCCGTCATTAATCCCCATGTTCTATAGGTGGTAGAGTATAAGAGAGAGCCTAAAAATGTTAAATGTTGACTATTACCACAAAATTAAATCCCTTGGGTCATTCCTAAATCCATTGAGAATTTGGCATGACCCATATTTATAATAGAAATATGAATAAATATTATAAATAAATCGGGATCTATGAAAGACACCACATTGAATCCCCATGGACATGATTTCCTTGTAATGATATGACTTATAGAAAATATTCTGTTAAATTCATTCCTAATACCTTTTATGTTCTTTGTTTTAGATCTTTACGAAATAACATTAAATAATAAACTCATGTCATTTTCAACTAACAGATATTTTTACCACTATAATCTACTTATTAAACCACTACATGTCCTCAAAATCTCACAAAATTTCCTTATATAAGATACTCTTCAAAGAACATCATATGTATTTCCTTTTATAATAACATGTGTAAATGAAAACAAAGAAATGGGTGATCTCAAATGATCGGTAAGGTATAAACAATGATATTGCAACATATCATAGGTAATACAATAGAATAACTTAATAATATGAACATAAAAACATGACTATATTTACATGAGGTATAACATGATCATATATACAGGAATCATAACTTTTAAATGTGGTTATAACATAAACGCGATACATTTATAATCATATCACCAAATTTCAGCATTAAGGTGTCATTAACGCACATTAACAACGTTGTTCACCAAGGTATCATAAAACATTATCAAGTAATTCATTCAAGGTATAATGAAAATTTAATCACTATAGACTAATTTATTACCTAATGCATTTCATTTATAACCGGGTCTTCCCATCATTTTTCTAAAACATTTTGTTCCACATAAATAAATTGAACATATTTCTATTAAAACGAAATTAAAACAAATTTAAAACATCAAGTAAATAGGTTAAATGATAATAAAAATCATAATCATAATTCATCTAGATAAATAAGTTGTATGGTATAATAAGAAAATATCATATAAATGAATTGATCATGTTGATATTGATAAAAAATACCAATATTATGAGAATCAAGAAAATTTCATTAGAAATAAGAAATATCAATGTCCATTTGAAAGAATTTATTTTAAAAATATAGGAGACTAATAATTGATTTGACAAACCATGAATATTTATACAAGATTTTTATAAAAATATAAAAATATGGCGTAACTTTTTGTTCACTTTTAAGATAATCTAGAAAATAGATTTTATGATTCATTTTTTACACTATTGTAAAAAGAAAAAGTTAGGGGTCACTTTTAGAAGATATTTTTAATAAAGTAAATTGAAAACATCAAAAACATTTAATTTTTGAAAAATAAACTTCAATAATATATCATTTAATAGATATAAATTTTATAAAAATAATTTTTTTGGAGTGTATAGCATTTTATTTTTAAAAGGATGAAAACCCTTTTTAGTATTTTGAAATTTCTTTATTGAATACCCACATAATAAATAGTGAAACAAAGATTCCATTTAAAAATATGATAATGGAGATATGTAGGTAACATAAGATAACACATTATTTATTTTTCAATTATAATGGATATCATTGGTGGGATAATGAAATGTTAAAAAGGAGGGGGAACCGGTCATTAAAGATGATGGGAATTATTCTTAACAGTGATATAATTTTTGTGGCAGAGATTTATAAAGATCAAATATTTGGATAAAATTTCATTCCCATGAAATAGGACAATTTATTACAATGAAAATTAATCTTATTTCATAATCAAGAAATCATGGAATTAGGATGTTCATGAAGAAGTTTCATAACTCAATGACTGGAGTTTAATAACCAAGAAATATTTCAAATCTAATAGCTTTTGAATTGAAATACATTTAAAATATAACTTGGTAGGGATCTTAAAAAACCCGTTAATTAAATAAATATGTTAAAAGATATTAATTATATAATAACCAAACCTTAGTAAATATATCATGGTGCACAATAAGAAATATGTCTCGAGAAATTAAATTTGATACAAAGAACCCCTTACAGTAATTCATGAATTCCACTAAATCACATATATAATATATATAAATAACTTATCTTAATTAGATTTCTCAGAACCATTGTTATATCCATAACCTTTTTTATAATTCACTTATATTTAATCTCTACATTTATATTAGTGATCTATTTTTTATATCCTGTTTGAGTAATCTTGATAGATTTTAAATAGTTTCATAATAAAAGTATTTTTTTTAATTCTTCTTACAATTATCATGATTACCAAATAATAAAAGTTATTTTAATTTATGTTTTATAATTATTTAATAAGTTATAAATTCATTACATTGGTATTTAAATTAGTATTCATGAAGATGAATTCGACGATGATCTTTTTTAGGTAATTTATAAAAAAATGGTGTTGTCTTAACTAATGTGTTAACTATTCATATTACCATTATAGAAAAAATTAATTATTTACATATTAATATCTCATATTCAGTTTCAAAATCCATTATTGATATAAATTTATTGTATTTTTTATGTATTTGGATAAACCGACCAAATAAGAATATTCTATAATCTATGGTTGACAATAACTATGGAAGAGTTTTTTCATTATATTATGATTATATAAAAATAATAATGACTTTATTTATATTTTATTAATTTAATTAATTATAATTGATAATACTTATAAAAATAATTTAAATTAATAATAATATATCACTTATAAATAAATCGCTTTTCTTCTTGGGATATTTGTTTTAGGCCATTACTTTTACAGTGATTGCTTACTGATAATATTTCTTATTGAATGACAAATTTATATTTATAAAATATAAATAATGACATGGATAAAATATATATTCACTAAAACCATTTTTATAACCATATTTGAAAAGAAGTTAGCAAAAATATAACGTTTCGTTAATGGAAGTGGTTGTCGGCACATGCGTATAAGTAATGATTTCATTTTTCTGATTAAATGTGATGGGAATGGATAGTGGTTATACCATAAATATAATAAAATTTGAGTATATTATTTTTACTAATTAAATTATATTTATATGTTTATAATGGGTTTGGAGGAGGATTAGGATAAGGATAAATAAAGAAAGTTAAATGGTTAGTAATGCCTATGTTGAGAATTTTTATCTTCTATGGAAGTATTCATTGGAAATGAAGAGATTCAGAAATATTTTCGAGTATATAGGATACCATATGTGTATAGGGTATCTAAATGAATAAAATTGTGAAAACATTCATATTAATTTCATAATAGTGTTGTGGATTAAAATGGGTGGAATGACATCATTTTATAGTAAAAAAATAGGGGAAAATCTTCGTAAAAGAATGTAGGGAAATGGGTAAAAATGGATTTCATGAGATTTATATGAGTTATCTATGAAAATTTTGGGGAGACATGTAGATATTAATTTAAATCCTAACTATTTTTTATAGAAGATCTATGTTTTAAATTTATTTACTAAAATTCAAGACACATTAGAATACCCGTTTTAACAATTATTGATCTTTATTAAGATCTAAACGTGGTAATTATTTTATTACTGAAAATATAATAAAAACCTGGATTAAAAGTTTATTCATTTTCAATCTAAATTTTGTCTTTATTTAATCTATTTTTTTTTCTAAACATGAGAAAATTAACTTTTAAAAGAAAACATATAACATGTTTGAAAACTATTTTTACAGAAAAATGTTATTTTAATCATTAAGTGTTCTTAATATTATTTAACATTTATTAACAATAAAATTTGTGTAAATTTATTTATATATATTATTAAACATAATATTATAATATTTATTTAAAAATATATCAATTTAATTTAAAATCAAAATATATATAAAATTATCATTCTTTAAAAAATAATTGTTATACCGTGGTAGTTATTATTTACATTGGTAACATAATTAAATACCTAAAAATGAAATTTACATGATTAATTAATTTGATCATTTTAATTAATGAATTAAAATTATTTTATATAATTCAATTTCTAAAATAGATAAAATCATTTTTCATATATGTGTTCATAACACATTAAAATAGTTTTATGAAACATTTTTATTCTAAGAAAAAAATATTACTTTCCTAATAATAACTATTGGGTGGATGTTAACTTATTTATTATTTATATATTACCCATTAATTTCATTAAAAACATTAATTAATTGGGATTTAATAAAAATCATAGTGGAATAGAAGGAAATTTTTTGTAAAATATATTTCTTTTCATAAAATAATTTTATTAGTTATCAAGTTATACTAATTAAATTTTCTCAATGAATTAGTATTAAAAATAAAAAGGAATGGCGTTGTCACTGCTTCAAGGAGGAAACTACTAACTCATGTTATGAAATAATCATCATAATATTGGAACATGATGACTCTTTTTTCAAATTTTCAATTAGGAGTCTTAGAGGAATATTATGAGGTTGTATTGCATAGGGTTTAGTTGAAATTCTTCCTTCTTGATATGATTCTTTAGAAACACCATCTTGATTATGAATTATGTGGCATTAGGGGACTCTCTTTATAGTGGGAAGACCATTGGTGAATGGTCATTCTCTTCATACGTTATGGTATTTTTCTAGAACTGGAAATTTATTCCTTTTCTCGTGATAAAATATGTGATGTTGTATTTCCATAATTCCCATTGGGTAGTGCACCATGGAACTACTACTATGTTATATGACATGTGAAGATGATTATAGTTTTTAGGTAAGAAATGTGACATTGCTGACTTTGTTTCTCAATATTATACCTGCGACAGGTCATGACCATGAACCAAAGACCATCAGGTTTACATTATCCACTTCTAGTACTTATTTGTAATTTTGGTGATATATTTATGTATTTTATGATTGGTTTTTCTAGTACCCCTACAAATTTGAATTAAATATGGGTACTGATCGATCGGATGACCAAATCGGCTCACATTATACCAATTTTTTATACAACCAACATTGATGAGTTGGGATATCTATATGTGAAATGTACTATTTTTCACGAAGTTCCGTATGTTATAGTCCTGGATATAGACCCCTATTTTATTTATCATTCTTTGTGAGGCCTTCAGGATGATATTAGATCTTATGTTTATTTATGTATAGCATATTATCCGTAGACGTAGATCTAGATTGAGAGAGCTATAAATATTCTTAAGGATATTATTCATTTATGTGTTCTCATCTTTAGTGGAGAATGGGAGGACCACTTCGTCTTGGTTGAGTTTTCTTATAACAATAGTCACCACTCTATACGCATAATGGATCATTTTGAGACTTTTCATTAAAGGTCATGTAAAACATTGTTGTGTTGTTTGGAGATGGGTGAGACTTCCTTGGTTTAACCAAGTTTATTTCAATATATTATGGTAAATATTTATTTGATTTCTTATAGAATGTTGATGGCATATATCTTTTTTAAATATTATGCTGATAGTTATCAAATATTGTTGGAGTATTTAGAGGCTGTCCTAGTGTTCTAGAGAGTTTCACCTCATTTGGGTCATCGATGGCTCATGAGGAAAGGTAAGGATCCCCCTCATTTTGTGAGACCTTTTGGGGTTGTTGAGGATAAGGGGAATGTGGCTTAAAATTTAACACCTCCCCCATAATTTAATTTGATGCATTATGTGTTCAATGTATCCTAGCTTTAGAAGAATCTTTTTGGTCCATATCATTTTTTGAGATGGGGTGATCTTAACATTGAGATTGATTTTTCTATGACTGGGAATACATTTAGGATATTTGATTCTGAGACAAAGTTACTTCATCAGAGGAATATACCAATGGTCTATTTTCTATGGTATGATGGTTCTGATTCTCATGAGATTTGGGAGCATGTGACCCAAATAAGAGAGCAGTGTCCTAATAATATTGATATAGAAACATATTAATAGGATTTATAGGGATATAATGTTTTTTGGTGGGGAGGATGTAACATCTTGTTACTTGTTTTTAGGTAAACTTCAATCATTTTTCTTTTCATGCTTTGGTTGGGGTTTTCCTCAAGTTGTTTGCGATGAAAATTAGGGAATTTTAGCGGCATTTTGGTTTGTTCCTAATTGGTGCATGGTTTCTCAAAACTATTCCCCCCTAAAGTGCATCCATAGATAGTGTTGGAATTAATGGTTGGATTGTGGTTTCACAAACCATACAACAACATTGGGGAAACCATACATCCTTGGACAGTGAGTCCGGAGGGGGTACATAGTTTGTCTGGCCCTACAAACCTCTCAAAGAAACCATACGCATGAAAATTTTTTATATCAAAATTTATTTTAAAATTATTTGATCCCTCATTTATGATGTCAAATTACCCCACTCAATCTTAATGAAATTTTTAAGGTTGATAAGGCTCCCATGAAATTTTGTCTCATCCAACGTCCTTTTAAGATAAAATTACTGGTGGAAGATCCAATCTCACTCTGGTAACTGGATCTCTTCTTGTATAGTTACTTGGGATCTCTTCTTCCTTCCTCATTAGAGTGTGATGGATCATCACGTACTGAGTGGATCTAAAATCATTTTTTTATCTTTATTCTAGTTGGTGTTTTTAGATCTTCCACAACTTCACTATTTGTTTGTGAGTATAGTTGGAGGTGTTTATTCATGATCATTGATTAATGGTTGGTGGTTTAATGATTATTTCCCCTACAATTGAATCCTTGAATTTCTAGTTTTAATTTACATGGGTTTTGAAATTGATTTAAAAACATATATATTTTAATTATTTGATTTTTGAATCGAAATGGGAAGGAGATTTTAGAAAAACCACAATTCCAGAGGAATTGGAATTTTTTGGTGGATTTTTGAAAATTGATGGCCTAATTTGGAAATCATTTTTATGACATGATTAAATGATTTAAATTTGGAAAATGGATTAAATTTTAATATAATTTTAAATGGCATGAAATGTTAGATGCCTTTTATTTTGTTTTGAAATGGAAAAGGATTGTTGTGAACTAAATTTGGAAATTGTATTTTAAAGTGTTTTCAAATGATTTATTTGTAATTTTATTGATTGATTGTTTAAGAACATGATATAATGGGTAGTTAGTGTAATGGCCCAATGTTTTATCAATGAAAATTACTTTGTTTTAATTATGTCAAATAATGACATAAAATCACAACAAAATGAACTACTATGTACTATGTGACCTTTAAACATAATATTGTCACCTCTCTGATTTGAATTTCAAATATCTAACATACGCGGTTGTGATTAGAAAGATGTTTGGAGTCCTATAAGACAAACATAATATTTAGTGAATAGTAACCTACCCCTCTGAATAGCCACCTACACTTATGAATAGTAACCTACCATTTTGAATAGTAATATGACCCTTATGAATTGTAAATCATACAAAATAATACTAACCTCACCCTTGAATATATAAATAAAATTTAGGCATTTTATAATTGATAATATGACCATGGTAAAAGTATTTTTATTTTTTGCAAGTCAAAAATTATTAATTAAAATTAATTAATGAATTTAAAAGAAAATTTATTTTATTAAAAGGTTTTCATAAATTATTAATTTTATGACTTCTGGTTTTAAGATAATTTTATAAGTCCTTAGGTAATTTTTTAAAACATTATAAAATCATTTATAGTATTAAAATATTTATTTTTCAAGTATATTATAATTTGAATTAAAAATTAAATTAATTATATTTTGAAAATTATTTTTGAAAAATGAGTTTACTTTTTTTATACACGTTAAAGACTAGTTTGTGTGATTTTTTTGGGATTTTTCAAAAATACTTGAATTTTTTAAGAATAGTAAAAAACGACAATTCACAATATATGCTAAACCCTGAATTTATACATCATGTTTGAGTCATGGATGACATAAATGGCCTTTGGTTCGAACTCACATGCACATATTACTATTTGTGGTCATGGAAACGTCACTATTTTTGGTCTTGAGGGAAATTAATAAACTAAGTAATTAAATATTATGAAAACCCTCCAATACTCCACTATAAATACCACCCCTCCTTACGCCTTATCATCAGTCCTCTAAAGCCTTGTGAATTTCTCAAATTCCTTCCAAATATTTCCCCAAAATCCTCCCCCTAGTCCAATATCCCATAGTATTTTTAAAATACCAAATCTCTTCCACTCATGAAGTTCTCAAGGAAGGTTTATTCAAGAGGTAAATTCCTCTTTTCAATTATTTTACTTTATTTTCAAGTTATTTTGTTTTATTTTATATCCTTACCTCTCTTAATCCAAATGTTTTGAAAACTTCAAAACCTTATATGTACTATTATTTTGTTTTTATAATGGAATAATTAATTGTAATGCCTCATTTACCCTGCATTTATACTAGTAGTAAAGACACCATCTGAGATGTGTTAAATTACCACATTCTAGGATGATGGGTTTTAAATTTCATTAACCATATTAAATTATAGTCATGAAACCATTTATTTGGTTTAAATATACTATTAAATATTTATTTTATCTTATTTGTTTTTCTTAAATTCTTTTTCACAAATTATGAATAATAATAATAATAATAAAACTAGTAAATTATGAGCAAAATCGCTAAATTAATTCAAGCGTTTACAATTAATGTTTTATATAATGATTCCAAATCACCCCAAGTAATGAAATTAAATTTTCAACCATTTAACCTTATTGATTTCAAATAATAAAATATAACTCCAACTATGTACAACCACATTCATCATAAATGTTTATCAGAACATGAATAATAGTGAACCGACCATTAGAACCGAGGAAAATGCCCCCAAACAATGAAATTGAACCACCTAACCCATAAAAAGGGTCCTGAATAAACATAAAAAGGTTATAATAAATCATTAAAATATTTAATTTGTTCTAGAATTATTAATTAATGAACCAAATTTTATTATTCAGGTCATAAATATAAAGTGGAGAACACCATTAGACATAAGTTAAGGGATCCTCTCTATTTCACTTTCATTCAAGAATGTCATATTTGGTATTCCATTTTATTTGTAATTGATAATTATGGGGTATGATTTCACACCTCGCATATACTTCCCTAATGATTTATAATTCATAATAAACCCCCTTTATCTCCCATTAATCCATATTAAGTACACCTGATACTGTGAAGATAATCCGTAAGGGATTCCACCCCAACCTTCTTTGTTCCTTCAATTTGCCTTTCCTTCCTTTTACCAAAATGAAGTTATCATGTCTTTTTTTTATTTTAATATTCTAAATTTTGTTTAGATGTACCAACTACATTTATGGGGACCCTTTCATAATTCCATTTAATGGATATACATGTTTTTAATTGATTCCCTCCTCAATACTTCTTGATAAGCAAACCTGTTTTGAGGGAACTTTCTGAATTCATAACTGATATAAAGTGCACTATATATTATTTTTTAAAGCAAAAAATCACTATAAAATCATTATTTTTATAATTAAATCCCTCTTGTATCACTTCTGGTTTTGTACAAAATATTATTCCATTTTTTATTTTAAATACTTGGTGGTGTTTTCCTTAAAACCGAATTAAAATGATTTAATGCTAAAAATTCTTAAATGATCTTTTTAAAAGTTGACTCTTCTATTTGAAATCACTTACCATAATATATGATTATTTTACCTTATAAATTTCAATGTATTTTCTAATTCCTTTCTTTCATGGACTCTTTTATAATATGCCTATTTTTTATGCTTTATAACATGATTGTGGTACCTAATTCTTTCCATGGGTTACCCTTATGTTTATGTAAGATTGATTATTTTTGATTATTTATGTGGAAAAAATATTCAACAAACTTTAATATGGTTGAACCAAGATAACACTCCAATCCATATGGTAATGTTCAGTCTCATGAGACGTTATGTGTGACGGTCTTGTTGGTTCTCCATGGCTTGTGCTACCATGTGAAACGGTCTTGGAGGTTAGCCTTGACTTGTACTACCATGTGAATGGTCATGGTGGTTATCCTTTAATCATGGTAAAGTTATGTTTTATATTTCTTTCATTTTATTTTGAATACATGTTAATTATGATTCTATGTTTATAAGTTATGATTCCATATGTCCCATAAATTTTTATATCATTATATCATGATCTATAACCCGTGGGCTAAATCCTTATTATTATGTTTATTCTCTTTCTAGGATTTTAGGTCATCCCTTTGTTTATGTGATCCCTGAGGTAACCTTTACAGATGTAAGGGCTCAAATAATGTTGAGAGCTCTTTATGAGGATTAAATAATGAAGCATTTTTTTAGTCCCATGTTTTCAGTATTATGGACCAAGTCATCAAAGACACTAGACTTTACGATCCTTGTATTGTAATATGATATATAATCATGATTAAAATCAAACAATGTCATGTGTAAAAAGGATAGGGTTTTTGTAGTTGTCATCAAAGGATGTTCTAGTTATTTTTCGAGATTAGGAATAGTGTAATTAATAAGAACCTTAATGATGGGACTATGTACAAAAAAACATCTCTATATTTTGGTAAGTATAGAGAAAGTGGTTTATCAAGAAAATACATCCTTTTATGGATAAAAATAGTTAGGGGTGGCTCTGGCACATGTGTATCTTGTGGTAAAACCTGAAAACACCGCTCTGAGATAGACTCAAATGGGAACTACTGCACGACAACGGGTTGTGATGCACTATTGGTTTGACACTCCTGGGGGATATGATTTGGTAAATTAATGTTCTTTATACAAACCATTATTATGGGAATAAAAAATATAATAATTATATAACATAATAAATATATCAAGGATAACATAGTATGAAACATGGGGAATTACAAGTGAGGATAAACATCCCCTTTAAAATTTTAACCTTTTTTGTTCAAATAATCCTTTTTTATGCTCAATAACTATATATTCAAACACTATAATTTTAGGTTGTTTTTATTAGTTAATGGAGGGAAATAAAATAACACATGCTTAAAATCAATGTGATAGAGAATGTGAGGATTGACCTAATAATATTCATAATATGATGGGAATGGTTGCACAATACTTCATTACAGTAATTACTCAGTTGGCGCAAGTTAGGAATAATAAATTAAATCATGTGGAACACCATACTCCTCCAAGGATAGATAGTATTTTAGTTTAATCCTTTATGAGGAAAATGCCTCCATGGTTTAGTGGATCTTCCAACCCCCTCTTCGTGAAATGGTTGATTAACTCCATTGAAAAGATATTTTCTGTCCTACAGTGCCCAGAATAAGAGAAAATCATACTGGAAGTTATTCATGTTAATAGGGAAGCTTATCAGTGGTGGGAACTAAAAAAGAAAACGAATTCATTGGTGGAAATTGATTCTATGGATTGGGAGGGATTCAATATAATTTTTTTCAATAAATATTTTCCTTTAACCCTCCATCTCAAGATGTTATGAATGTTACTTAGACTCAAGCAGAAGGAAGTTAATAAAATTAGAGCATATGAAAAAATCTTTACATGGCATGCAAGGTATGCCCCTGGATTTGTCTTGAACACTGAAAGAAATGTGGATCGCTTCATTCGCAGACTAAATCCTAGACTACGAAAAGTGTTGGCAATTAGAGAATTTGACATTTTGTAGATATTTTTTGTTGTTCCCTCAAGGATGAAAAGGAGATCAGAGACTATCAGTGGTATCATGGACCTAGTGATAAGAATATGTAAATAGAATCTAAGTTGGGAATTCTTGAAAAATAAATTCCATGAATGAAAAAGTATTGATCATACCACATGTAAAAATTGTGCGAAGAAGCATCCTGAGAACTGTCTAAAAGGAACCTAGAATTTCTTCAATTGTGGAAAGTTGGGAAATCTGGATAAAAACTACTAAATTTATATGAAGAATTCATCTAATGTGGAAGTAGAAAGAAAGGATCAGATAAACTCTCTATCTGTAATGCAGTGTTACAACTGCATGAAGCATGGGCATTATGTGAACAATTTTCCTAAGCTAAGGGTTGTTGGATATAATCATCAACAACCTCCAAGGAAACAGGGGAGGTATTATTATATCACTATTGTAGAGGTGGAGCCTGATAATTATGTAATGATAGGTACACAAGTTATTCATTCACGAATAGCAAGAATACTATTTAATTCCGGTTCTATAAATTCTTTCATACCTTGCATGATTAGTAGAACTATTCAAACACCACCGCAAAATTTGGAGGATATGTTATCTGTGAGAATATATAATGGGAAAATTTTGGTTTCAATGGTTTATAACTCCTTCCAGGTAAATGTTTTCTGTTTGAACCTCCCAAAAAACCATTCCATACTTTTTTAATGGAATTTGATGCTTTCTTCGGAATGTAATGCCTATATTTATACAAAGCCGAAATCAACTATCAGGAATGGTAGATCACTCTTCAAAAAATGAAGCATCCTCTAATTCTTTTATGTGTATGGTGGAAGATGGATATCCTTTGGAATCATTGACTTGTGTGTGGATACTAATTCCTTATAAGAAATCATGTCGAGTTCAAATGATTGAGAAATTAGAGAGAATAATTCTTGAAGACATGCCCATCATGAGGGATTAAAATAATGTATTCCATGAAGATTATCATGGTCTTCCATCTAATAAATAGGTTGACTTCTCAATTGAACGTAATCCCGGATCTCTCCCTATATAAAATACACCTTATAGAATTATCAACGTAGAGCTGGAGGAGGTGATGAATCAGTTACATGAGAATCTAGAGAAGGGTTTTATATGCCTGAATACTTCACCATGGGGTTCACTAGTCCTCTTTGTCAAGAAGAAGGATGGATCAATTAGCCTATTCATTGATTATCATGAGATTAATAAAATCTCAATAAAGAACAATTATCCTATGCTATGAATAGATGACTTGTTCAATCAGGTTCGTGGGGCCATTTATTTCTCTAAAGTGTACCTTCGGTCGGGATATCACCAATTAATAGTGAGGAAGGAACATATTCCCAAGACATCCTTTAGAATAACATATGGACACTATGAGTTCATAGTGATGCCCTTTGGACTCACTAATGCTCCAGAAATTTTAATGGATTTAATGAATAGTGTATTTATAGATTGCCTCGATATATTTTTGGTAGTCCTTATAAATGGTATTCTAATATAGTCAAATATTAAGGAGGAACATGAGGATAATTTTCATTATGTGATGAAGACATTGTGAAGAGAGAATTTGAATGCAAAGTAAATTAAATTTTATTTCTTGATGGTGGAAATATCATTATTGGGGCATGTTATCACTATAAAAGGGATATCTGTGGACCCTTCCAAGACAAAGGCGATTGAAGAGTGGCCAACACTAACATCTATAATGGAGATCTGTAAAAAAAATTCTCTAACTGGGTATTATTGAAAATTTGTGAAGAAATTTTCTTGATTCTCAATCCCAATGACCAAGAATAAATGGAAGTGAGTAATGTTTGTTTGGACTCAGGAATTTGAAGACTGCTATAAGCAGTTGAAAAATAGGCTAATCACTGTGTCATTACTCACACACCTAACATGTGGAGAACCCATTGTGGTGTATAGTTCTTCTTAAAAGAAGGTATTGGGATATGTGATGGTAAAAAATGATAGAGTTTTATCATACGTCTCAAGGAAACTGAAAATCTAAGAGCAAAACTATCATACGCATGATCTGGAGTTAGTGACTGTGATTTTTCCTTTAAAACTATAGTGGCATTATCTCTATGGGGATAATTGTGAGAAATATACTAATCACAAGAGTCTAAAATATATATTCACACAAAAAGAGATCTATATGAACTAGTGAAGTTATATAGAACTCATCAAGGATTATGACTACTCAATCCACTACCATCCTGGTAAGGTGAACAAGGTGGAGGATGCTCCAAATATAAAGGATCCAACATATATATCAATGATGAGAATTAAAAAAGGATCCAACCATCTTATATTTACAGAGGATATATATGGAAATCATTAAGGGAGGAACATTATAAATCCTTTCTCAAATGAATTCTCAACTATCCCTCATGAAGAAAATAAGGGATGCTCAAAGAAAAGATGTGGAAATTGTAAAAAGGGTGGAAGCTATTAGAAATGGGAAATCCCATGAGTTCATGATGGATGAGGAAGGAGTTGTAAGATTTGGTTCATGATTATGTGTACCATTTGATCTAAAGATAAAAAAGGATATTTTGAATGTTGAACATATCTCATCTTTATCTATTTACCCAGGGAGCATAAAGATGTATCGAGATCTCTGAGAGAACTTTTGGTGGGACAATATGAAAAAAGAGATTGTTGAATATACATCAATGTTCCTGGTATGTCATCATGTGAAGGATAATAGACATAATTCTAATGGTATGATGTAACCACTACCCATACCAACTCGTAGTGGGGGAGAATCACCATGGACTTTTTCGTTGGACTTCTAAAGAAATCCAGAAGAAAAAATGATATATGGGTCATTGTGGATCATCTTACTAAGATAGATCACTTTATCTCATTTCGAGAGGACTTCTAATAGGATTAAATTTTACGTGTATATATATATATATATATATCAATGTGGTGGAAAGGTTGTATGGAGTACCACTATCTATTGTATCTGATTGAGATCTGAGATTCATCTCAAAGTTCTGGAAAATTCTCCAGCATGCCCTATGCACTGAACTAATCTGTAAAACGGCCTATCATCCCCAAACTGATGGCCAATTTGAGAAAACTATTCAGACACTATAAGATATGTTGAGATAATTTTCTTTGTAATTCCAAGGAGGATGGGACCAATATCATCCACTGGTTGAATTATAATACAAAACAAGTTTCCACTCAAACATCTGAATGGCACCATATGAATACCTCTATGGGAAAAGGTGCAGAACACCAGTGTGTTGGGATGAAGTTAGTGAAAATAAGCTCCGAGGACCTAAAATAGTCGAATAAATGTTGGAAAATGTGAAAACCATTCATCAGCACATCAAGGAAGTCGAAAGTTGATAGAAGGGTTTTGCAGATAGTCATCGATGAGACATTGAGTTCAAATATGGAGATATGGTATATCTATGCATATCTCCATGGAATAAGGTAATGAGGTTTGGGGAGAAAGGAAATATATGTCCCATGTACATCATCTTCTTTGATATCCTTGATCGAGTCAGAGTAATGGCCTATCGACTTGAACTTCCACCTATCATGTTCAAAGTACAAGAAGTCTTCCATGTATCCCTCTTAATGAAATCCACACAATATCCTTCAAATGTACACTCTTCAGTGGTGGTATGGTTAGAGGATGGTATTTCTTAAGACGTTCAGCCATTAAAGATATTGTATCGTATAAATAATGTTATACGTAACAAGACTACTCACCTGGTCAAAGTACTGTGCAGAACCATAATTACAAAGAGGCAACATGGGAACTAGAGGAGGCAATGAATTAAAAGTAATTGCACCTGTTTATATATTAGAATATAAAACGGACTTTCAAGGGAAAATTTTCATTATGGGGGAATAATCTAATGACACAATGTTTTATCAATGAAAGTTCCATTATTATAATTATTTTATATAATCAAATAAAATCACAATACAATGAACTAGTATGTACTATGTGACCTTTAAACATAATATTTTCACCTCTGTGCTTTCAATTTTAAAAATATGACATTCACAGTTGCGATCAGTAAGATGTTTGTAATTCGATAAGATGAACATAATTTTTGGTGAAGATTAACGTACCCTTATGAATAGTCACCTACCCTTATGATTATTAATATGACCCTCATTAATAGTAAATCGTCCAAAAGAATAGTAACCTCACCCTTGAAAGTATAAATAGAATTTAGGCATATTATAAGTGATAATATGACCATATTAAAAGTATTGGTAGTTTTGTATGCCATAGGTAATTAATTTAAATTAATTAATTAATTTAAAAGAAAATGTATTTTAACAAAAGGTGTTCACAAATTATCAATTTTGTTTCTTCTAGTTTTATTGTAATTTTTTATGTCCTTATGTATTTTTTGAAAACATTACAAATTCAGTTATAATTTAAAAATCTATAATTTTTAAGTAAATTATTATTTTAATTAAATATCAAATTAATTATATTTAGAAATTTATTTTTGAAAATGGAGTCAATTTTTTTATTCTACATGTCAAAAAAAGTTTACTGTTAATTTTTTAAATGTTTCTAAAATACTTGAATTTTTAATGAATAGTAAAATATGATAATTCACAATATATACTAAAACCTGAATTTCTGCATCATGCTTGAGTCGTGGATGATTTAAATGGTCATTGGTTCAAACTCACATGCTCATATTACTATTTTTTTACATTAATAATCATTATTACTGGTTTGTAGGGAAATTAATGAACAAATTAATTCAATATTATGAAAACCCTCCTCCCCTCCACTATAAATACCACCCCTCATTGCCTCTTATCTTCACTCCTCTAAAGACTAGTGCCTTGCCAAAATTCTCCCAAATCTCTGCCCAATATCCTACCACACGTCCAACAGCCCTTATTTCTTCAAAATACTAAATCCACTCCCCTTAATAGGCTCTCAAGAATAGTTTACTCAAGTGGTAAATTCCTATTTTCAATTATTTGACTTTATTTTCAAGTTCTGTTCTATTTTCTATCCGTAACTCTCCACATCCAAAAGTTATGAAAACTCTAGTACCTTATATGTACTGCAATTTTGTTATGAAAGTGGAATAAGTAATTATCATCTCTCATTTACTCTTCCTTTATACTTGTAGTAAAGTCACCATCCGAGATGTGTTAAATTACCACACTCACGGACGATGGGTTTTCAATTTCTTTTTCCATCTTCAATTATTTTCAAGAAACCATTTTATTGGCTGAAACAGAATCTTAAATATGTATTTTATCTTTTTTTTTCTTAAATCTTTTTTCAAAAATTATGTAAAATAATAATACAAAACAAGTTAATTATGAGCGAAATCACCAAATTAATTCAAGCATTTACCATTACTGTTTTATATAATGATTCAACATCATTCTAAGACACCAAATTAAATTTCAAACCATGTAAGAATAGATATTTAAAATAATAAAATATAACTCAAACTCTGGGAAATGACTTTCAACATAAATGTTTATCCAAACATGAATAAAAGTGAACCGATCATTAAAACCAGGTAGGCAAACGCTCCCAAACAACGGAATTGAACCACTTAACCCATAAAAAGGGTGTGAATGAACTTAAAAAGGATATAAAAAATAATTTATATATAGAGGTTTTTCTTAATTTATTAATTAATTAACCTAATTTGATTATTCATGTCATTAATATAATGTGGATAACACCATAGGACTTAATGTAATGAATCCTCTCTATTTCACTTTCATTCAATAATGTCCTCTATGTTATGCCCTTTATGAGTAATCCATAATGATGGGGTATAATTTAGCACCTCCGCCATACTTTCCTCAAGATTTATAAGTGATGATAAACCCCCTTTATTCGCATTAATCCCTCTTAGGTACACCTGATACAATGCAAATAATTCGTAAGGGATTCCACCAAAACCTCCTCTAATCCTTCAGCTTGTCTTGCCTTTCTCTTACCAAAATGAATTTATATTGTATTTTTATGTGAATATTCTAAATAATATTTACATGTACCAAATTATTTTATTGATACCATTTCATCACTCTATTTTTGTGATATACATGTTTTCAAGTGATTCCCTCCTTAATACTTCCTGATAAAAAAACTGTTTTGAGGGAACTTCCTGAATTCTTACCTGATTTCATGTGCACTTTATCTTCAGTTTTATACCACCGTTGTCTTTATAAAATCTGTATTTTATAATTAAAACCTTCTTGGATAACTTAAATTTGGTACAAAATATTATTCCCTTTGAATATTAAATTCTTATTGGTGTTTTCCTTAAAACCGCGCTAAAATGATTTGTTGCTAAAAATTCACAAATACATTTTTTACATGTTTTCACTTATATTTGACAATAGTTACAATAATATATGCCTATTTTACCTTATAAACGTACATATATGTTCAAATTCAATACGTTCATGTGCACTTCTATGATACTCCCATTATTTATGCTTTCTGACATGGTTATGATACCCAATTCTATCTATGGGTAAACCTTATGTTTATGTAAGATTTATTATGTATGATTATTTATGTGGCAAAAATATTCATGGATATTTAAGTTGGGTGTTCCCAGATAGCTCTCCAATTCATTGGGTAAAATTTGGTCTCATTTGATGTTATGTGTGGCGGTCTTGGCGGTTAGCCTTGGCGTATGCTACGATGTGTGACGGTCTTGGTAGTTAGCCTTAGCTTGTGATACCATGTGCAACGGTCTTAGCGGTTAGCCTTGAATTGTGATAATTTCATGTTTTTTGTTGCTTCCAAATTATTAGGACACCATATTTATTATGATTCCATGTTTATAAGTAATGATTCCATATGTTCCACACCTTTTTATATCATTATGTCTTGATCTCTAACCCATGTGTTAAAGCCTTTTTATTATGTTTATTACCTTATTGGGCTTTTAGCTCATCCCTTTTTTCATATGATCCCCAGGGTACCCTTTTTTCATATGATCCCTCGGGTACCCTTTTTAGCTCATCCCATTTTTCATATGATCCTCAGGGTACCCCAGAGTTTTTTGACTTATTTTAAAGATTATTTGAATCTAAAATAATTTTTTAGTTTTTCCACTTTTATTGTTTTTAATTTTTAAACAAAACAGAGTTTAATGATTTTTTTTAATTTACATGAATGTGTGATAAAATATTTGGATTTTTATTCCATTTTCAATTTTAGTTTTACTTTTTTATTTTTTTCATTATTTCATTTTTTTCAGAAATTATGGTAAAACTCCATTATTTAAACATCTAAGAAAAAATTTGAAATTTATTATGTTACATGAACCTATTTAAAATATTTCCAATAAAAATTGTTTCATTTCCAAAAAATTAAAAATAAATTCCATCCATTTTAATTTAATTTCAAGTAAATTTTAAAAAAAAAATAGGAAAAACTATATTATATTAAAAAATAAATAACAAAATCATCTCATTTTATATATAAGAAGATTAAAAAATTTCAAATACATTATTTTATATTTTAGTAAATTAAAAAATAAAAAGACTATTATATTTCTCCCAAGGTTCAGCTTAGTGGTTGCGAACCTATGGGGTCTCAGCAAGGTATCATGTTCGAGTCTTGCTAAGTAAATCTATATTGATTTATAGTAGTTTTTTAATTATGTCCCCCTGAAACTATTAAAATAAAAAAACTATTTCATATTAAAAATTAAAAATATAAAGAATCAAAAGAGAAAAAATCAAAAAATATATTTTCATTCAAAAAACATTAACACCCCCACACTATTAAAAATAAAATGAAATAACTAAATAAAAAACAATAAATAAAAAATAAGAAAAAATCATTTATTTTTTCATTCAAATGAATTTTAATAAATAATTAAAAACTTATTTTAGATATAAAAAAAATTAACATAAATAAAATTAAAAATAAGAAAAAAAATATACAATTATGAATTTACTTTCAAATAAATTTAATCAAATATAAATGAAAATTGTTTTATTAAAAAATTATCAAACAAAAAACAAAAAAAAATTATATTCAAATTAATTAACAAAATTAAAAATTGTATGTTCGGTCAAATTAATTAAAAACATAAAAAAACAAACAAAAAAGAGAAATTATAAAAATGATAAAATTTACAAAATAATTAAATAAATAAATAAATAATATGGAAACAGGGGGGAAAATAAATGTACAAAAGCTATTCATTCAATTATAACAAAAAATCCAGAAATAAAAAGTTCTTTAAAAAAGAAAATACTAAAAATTCAAAAATACTAAAAACACTAAATTACTAAATAAAAACTATAGTAATACAATATAAAAATATAAAAATATAAAAAACATATCTCAATATTTTACTCTACTTTTACTTTAAATTTTAAAACAATAAAAAAAACTTCATTCTGGTATAAATTACGTACAAAAACCCTAAAAAATATTTTGCCTTCGAATAAATTTAAAATATAATGAAAAAATACTTTCTGTTGAAAGTTAATAGTATAAAAAAGTAATCAATATATATATAAGAAATCAATCCAGGTGGAGGATGATTCTATTAGAGATAAGGATATGAGGGAATAAGTGCCCAAATTCCTAATTGAAGATCATTCACTATGTCTTTCAGGGGAGGTGAGAATCTGGTCTTTCCCAAGGAATCAGTTTTGAAGAAGAAGATTTTGCCTTCTCTTTTTCCACATAAGGTTGATCCTTATATCTCCTTAGATAAAAAGCATTTGAAGTTGATGGACTTCAATTTTGGGTATGCTTTAATTTGAAATTTTTTAATCAAATTCACCCGTTAGTATATTTTCAAAAATCATTTGAATGTATTGGTTTTGTGGGATGTGATATTAAGATGCTTGAATATAATAATGCTCTGACTTTTTTTCATGAAATATGGTTATTATAATTGTTGGACGATAAGATTTTGGTATATTGAAGGCCCATATATGAATATTTTTTAATAGACTCTCGATCTCAATGTTTAAATGGAATCTACTATTGTCACAATCTAGATTAAGTTCAATGGTTTTTTGATTCACCTTTTTCTGAAAAAGGGTCATTTTCCCATAACTCACATTATTGAGGATCTGTAGAATATGGACTCTAGGATTGAAATATTGGTGAGACCTTCCCAAGAAAGGGTTTGTGTGGAGATAGTTGTTTCTGATTATCTTCTTCCTTTCCTTCAGATTCAGAATTGAGAGATATATTTCTCTCAATAGGTTCCCTATAAAAATCAACACTCATTGTTTCTTGTCATTCCTTCGATCATAGTGGTAAGGATTGTAATTATTTTTCAACTTTTAAGGAATATTTTTTAAATGTTCCCAGGGGTGCGAGTAGGCTTCCTGAAACTATTAAAATGTGGTAGATTAATATGAATAAATTATTGTAAGATATTATGATCTAATAAAAGGATAAAAGGTCAAGAAAGCTCCTAATATTTCGGATGGTGCTGATGTGGAGTTAATAGGAGTTTATAAATACCTGATTTATAAGGGAAATGTGGTGATGGTTAGTCATTAGAATTTTTTAATGGGGTTTTCTCCTTAGATACTAATGACTGGGATATTCCCTCTATTCAATAATCTTTGACATTGTATCTCAATGACATCAAGACTGGGGAAGGGTTCTATATAATGATCATATTTCTTCAATGGATGATTTAAATATGTTTTAACCTAGGAAAATAAATGGTTTTAAAATGGTTGTTTCAATTGTATTTGAGAATTTAGAAAAAGGATATTCTTTTGACACTAGTCATGGTGTCCCAAAGAAGTCATCAGAGCTTGATGGATGGAATGTTGGGGTTCAAATGAGTTTTTATTCCTCTTTTACAATGGATGACTTAGCGGATTCTATCGGAAACTATCTAAAATTATATGGAGGGATAAGAAGAATATTTTATGAACTCGTTAGAGGAGTTTTTACAAGGGATTTATAAAGTGGGGTTTAACATTTAAGCTCCTCGGTTTGGGTGATGGTGGATTCTCAAATTTCAAGATTTATGAATCTTTGAATTAGAAAGGGAACATGGATGTGTATTTCTCAATTCATGGAAAAATTTCTAGAAGGATGATGTGATCCCTTAGTCTTAGTTGGAATTTTCTATATATAATATGATAAAGATCAAGACTTCGAATGTCATAGATTTAACTTTCTCATTTTCTATACTATTTTAAACTCATTAGATCTGAAAATATTGAATTTTTTATACTATCGATCCTTTTTTATAATCTTGTAGAATTTATGGTTTTTTCCTAAGTTAAACTTGGAGAGGGGTTTTTCGAACTATTTTAGTAAGATATTAATTATTTGGAAAAGTTATTTTAATATTAGTGTGATCCAAAATCATGAAATTTTTCTTCATATGAGGGTGGAGCATGATAATTTTACCTTTTGATTTAATATGATTTATATCAGCTCTAGGAGTTTTGGTATGAAGAAAAATCAGAACTTTTTTTCCCACATTTTTTCCAACAAGTCTAGTTCTTATAGTTTCATGGGATATTTGAATTTTATTTCCTCCTTGTTTGAATTTCAGATGAATTATTCTATTCCCATAAACTATATTTCAGAAATGAACTCTTTTATTTCAGATATCCACCTTCAATAACCTATTTGGGAAGGGTGATCTTTTACTTGTATGGGGTTTATAACTAATAGAAGGGTATGGAAAAATCTAGAAATATTTATACTGAATGTGTAATTTTATGTTATCTTTAATGAATTTAATTCCATTAATCATACAAGAAATATGTCTTTCCATTATTTGATCATTTTAAAGATCCTGGATAATGAAATTTGGGCCGCAAAGCATTCATATTTTAGCACAAGTGAATTTTATATGACTCTTTCTTTGATGAGGTTAGAAGATCATGGGGTTCCCCAAAACAGAAAAATGATTTTTTTTGTTTTTTTCATGAAGTTGAAGAATTTGAAATATTCCTTAAGGGAATGGAAAAAAGTTATTTTGGTAACACTTTCTCAAGAGTGGGGACTCTTATGTAGATGTATTCATTAGAAGAGAATGTTTTATATTCTTCTCACACATGTAATAATAGAGAATATATTTCCAACAAGAAATCATTATATCATAAATCACATAAACAATAATAGATATTTTAGAGGAAAAAAGAAATAATCAAATGGAATATAGATGTTGATGAAAACAACAGATTTTCCCATGAATTAGTGAAATAATAACATTTTAGATTCACTATTAATGGAATTCATGGATCTAGGGGAGTGGTTTTAAGATGAATCTCATATTAATGAGGAAGTGGAAAAATTTTCAATTTTTTTTTGATATTAGGGTCATTCATCCCTAAGAGTATATTCTTGATGAAATTCGTTGTTTTTATGGGATGTTTTTTCAAAATTTATGGGGAGTGATATCAAGAACATGATAGAATTCATAGCTATTTTCTTTACTTCCTATTGGAAGATTACTACGGAGGTTTTGATGGGGAAAACAAAAGTCCTTTCTGGGAATTCCAATTCCTTGAGGTATAATAATTTATCACATTGTGTTGATCTCAAAAAAATATCATCCAGTCGTGTTTTTATATTTTTGTCCAATTTATATTAGTAAATTAATACAAACTGTATTCTTAAATGTTTTAAATGATAGATTAAAACATCTCATTTATTCTTTTAATTTTAAATAAAAAAATAGTTTTTGGAATGGGAGGAATATTTCTGATAATTCCCTATCAACCATGGAAAGTATTCATCTAATGAGAAGGCAAAGGAAATGGAATTTTTTTCATTTATGTTATATTTTAAAAAAGATTTTTTGGGAGTATCTTGTGATTTCCTTGAAAAGGTTATCCCTAAGCATTGTTTTTCTCATACTGTGATCAATATCATAATGGAGAATTTTAACTTGACTTTCATTGTATTATATTTTTATATTGGAACATGTTTCCAACCTCAAAGAGTGTTGTATTTATTCTTAAATATATATATAAAATAATTAGAAGTCGGAAGAATCAGATGTGGGGCTCTAAAATAAAATTAACCTAGAAATACAATTAACTAGGTCTAACACTCCCACTCAATCTAGAACAGGTGTATCTTGGAAAAGGAATAAAAAAAGTAAATACTTCAAAACAAGACCATACAAACTCCACCTCTAGATGGGTCCCTGATTCGTTGGATTCTTATCTTTGTGTAGATATAGTCTAGTTGATATCTCTATAGGCCTTTGGTGAAAATGTTGGCGAGCTAATTAGTTGTTGGAATGTAGCTAGAAATAATATAGTGTTGCTCAAGGTGATGGAGGAGAAAGTGGAATCCCACCTCAATATGCTTTGTGCATTCATGGAAGACTGGATTATAAGAAATGGTCATGGATACAATATTTTGACACCAAATTTTTGCAGACATCTATGGAAGGAAACCAATTTTAGGGAGAACATGACAAAGACAAAGAATTTTAGTGGTGAACGTGGCTATCACACTATATTAAAAATTAGCATACCATACAGAATTGTCCATGGTTTATGTCCATGGTTTATGTCCATGGTTTATGTTGATGGTTTTTGTCCATGGTTTATGGGACATGTTCAATGGTCGATGAGTGTAGAAAGTTCTAAAATGGAGATCAGGTGAGTACGACACTTGAGGCATTTATGAGTGCATGGTGACAGGAAGACAGTCATTGATAGTGGTGCTTATGTAGGAAAAGGGCGGATATAATGGAGAATTTTAATCAAAAGAGACATCAATAGATATGATATAACACCATAATTTTAGAGTGAAAATAGGAATCCACACTGAGTGCATGAATTTTACATGAATATTCTATAGATAGATTTTGGAAGAACTTTTTAGAGGTTGGTATGAGTATCATGTACATACTAAAGTCACCCAAACACATGAATATGATATGGTTGTGGGGAGAGGGGAGAACAGATCCAGAAAAAGAGTCTCCCCATGAATGATAGAATAATGTAAATGATTTATAAGGTAGGTAACAGTATGGATAGAATCCCCCAAAAAATTAAGATGCGCCTATATGTGAAATAAGAGGGAACGAGAAGTCTTAAGAATATTACAATGACTACGGTATTCCATTCCATTCTACAGAGGTGTATCACAGAATTATTTTTGATATATTATTTAATTATCCTTTATTTATTGGTGAAGGTATGTAGATGAATATTCTCATCTTTTTTATTAGTGGATACATTTAATGGGATTATATGTTTGACTATGAGTATCATGGTAAATAGTTTTGAAAATATCACACACATAGGAATGATCATAGATATTATATATCCATGCCATTCGAGATAAGTCATAAATAAATGTTAAATAATAATGATTCCCTAAATAACTATGAACCCTAAAGGGACCATATACATCAGAATGATCTAGGCCCAAAGGATTCAGGGACTGCTCCTCAAAAATAGTACTACATACAAAAAAACACAATCTAAATATTTTGTTAGTATACTGATAGAGAGAAGATTAAAATGGATGTGAGGAACATGAGATATTGTACCTAGGAGAATATTTATATTTAAAGATCATGTTCTTCATCCCAAAATAATGATTTCAGATCTATCAGAAATAGTAATTACTGTGGCACCAGTATAAAGATGATAGGTATTAATCATAACTAAATTACCTGTGAGATTATCAGAAGCAAGATAATCAAGCATCCAAGCTATATGTGGATGAGATACACAAGTGGTAGGTATACTAGTCTAAGAAACATAGGTTGAAGAAGAGAAGTGTGGTAAATAGGCCTACTAATATTGTATTAGGCAAATATCCTCTATTGTGAGTGCTAGGTTATGAAGGATACTGGATAAGGGTGAGGATTTTTTTCATGTTAGGAAAAAGATATGGAACCTAGCCTGGGCCGAAGTGGACTAGTATTGATATCCAAAAAGTGCCTTAGCATGAATAGATTGGTCAGTAGTACAAAGGTGTGCAGGATTAGCACGTAGAAGGATAGTAATCAAATGGCTGGTAGGAATAGACGGAGTTTTTAAATGATGCCACATGATGGCCCCATGTGGCCCCTCCCTATGGGAGATGGTACTCGATGCCCCCATCTATGAATGATGGAACCCTATAGATCTATCCTTGTGCACAACAACCCCCCCCCCCCCCCCCCCCCTCGTGCATGTGACAACCCCCTCGCTATATGCAATGGACCCACTGTGGAAGTGAACTAAACCCGGAAATACAGTTAATCAAGTCTAACAAAATACAATATAAATACTTGTGGTTTCTTCATACCACATATTGGAGGTAAATATTGTGACCCATTTCTACAACTCCTTTTATTTTGGACATTTAGGATTTTAGAAAATATATCAATATACTATTTAGAGATCAAAATGTGCAGTTATATAATGTTACAATATGAGGTCCAAAAATCTCTCACATGTCCAATTAGGATGATTATTTGGACTTTAGTAGTGGAGATAATATATCAGTGAAAAATCATAAGAGTTTTACTAGAAATATCAAACAGAGTTCTGGTTATCTTTTTATACTAGAGAAAACTAATTTTATATCCCATTATGTTTTTCCCATATAATGAATTAGGATGATTCGTCAGCTTATGGGTATGAGACGTACTGCCATGGGTTTTTCCTATCTTGGAAATATTGTGTCAACTAGGGTAGTTTTGATCTCTATTTTTTCAACCAATTCTAATTTAATTTTACAAATACTTCCTAGGATGTAATAAAAAAATACTTTTACCAAGGGTAGATTTTTCCTTATTAAGAATTTTTTATCATCCATTCCCTTATTATCATATATCGGTAGACTCATTTCCTAATTTTTTGATTAAGAATGGTAATAAGAAGATAATACATTTCTTGGAGGAGATTGGGATAATAGGGTAAAAGGGGATTGGGTGTCTTGAATGAAAGTTTGATATCATATGTAAGAGAATGTTATGGGGATTATAAATATTCAATCTACCAAATTTTCCCTCATTTAAGAGTTAGTGAAGATATTATTATTGTAATTATTCATGAAGATATTTTATGCATGGAAAATATGGGCATCAATTTATACTTGGTGAATCTAGAGACTAGAGGACAATATCAATGATTGCAGAGTTTTCAAATCATGTTTGTAACTTTCAGTTTCAACATATAGAACACAAGTTTTATTATTTTTTTGATGTGATGACATGCATAAAGTGAATGTTTAATTATAGAAAGGGTATCTGAAATGTGGGAATTCAATTAATATTTTCTATTTATTTGTGGAGAATTTTAAATGGTTTTCTACCCTTACCAGAGGTTCTAATAAATATTCTTTTTAACCCACCATCCATGTATATTTAGTATCATTTGGAAATAAATATAATCCTTCGTGTTTTTTGACTATGAAAGACTCTATATTTGGAATTTAATCTGAGTCCTTGTTTGGTATTCCTAAAGGAATAAATGATTTATTTTTCATAAATTCTTTTAGTTGTGAATCAACTCCTCTAATTCGAGTCTTGTTGTGTTTTTGATTTTTATCCATTGTGATACAGCATTCAAACAAAGAGATGGATTATCAACCGAAATTGAAACTACGGTAGAATATGAATCACTTATAGAGAACCTTCGAGTTACCTGGGGTTGGTGATATGACGAAGAGAAGAACCTTCTCTCTAGGATGAGGTTGATAACCTTCTTTAACGGACTAACTTATGTGGTCCCCTAGAAAGTACGACCCACTCCTAGTACCCCCATGGAAATTTTTTAAATTTAATGTAATTACGTCACTACCCTGAGTTTGTTAAGAGTACTAATTTGAATTCCCTTTATGTATACCCTTCCTTTGATATATAAATTTTATTAGTCATATGGGTCGACCATGTGGTTGACCATGTGGTCGATCCTGTATGGCCTCTTAGAAGTTATTATTAATACCTCCTCCATGAAATTACATCTTATCCTCATGGAGTATATTTGGGAACTAGGCCTTGAGCCCATTTGAATCCTTTCAAGTTTCTTCTACAGTATGCATGACTTTTCACTAGATCAGAAACATCAATGTTCTTCTCTTGGTCTTCTATGCAAATATAGCTGCAACACATTCCCCTTATTCTACTAAATCACCTAGTAAGAGTTCTTAGAGGTGATTTTCTCTAATTTTGGGCTTCAGTTGTGACACATGGAATACATGGTGCACATTTATTTTCTCTATAACTTTTAATTTTTATAAAATTGTTCCCACAATTTTGACTATATAATCCACCCCCTATTATGATTGTTGTTTATTTGATTATAGAGGTAAGGATTTTCATTTTTCATCAACTTCTAAAGACAATTTTTTTTAAGCTACCATTAGTGTTAATGTGCCTCCTAAGTATGTTAAAATGTGGGTGATTAAGATAAAGAAGTTTTCAGAATATGTCATGATCTAACAAAATGAAGAAAAAAAATTGTTGAGAAATTTCATGACATTTCTGAATGGTGGTTGTGTGGAGCTAATGGGACATTAGAATTATGTGATTTATAAGGGAACATTGGTGATGGTTAGTCATTTTAAAAGTGTTGATGGGGTTTTTCCTTCAGATACTAAATATTGGGACCTTATCTCTATTTAAGAAAAATTTACACTGAATGTCAAGGATAGATAGATTAGGGAAGGGATCTTTATAATGATCTAATTTATTTAAATGATGATTTAATTATATTTTCTCCTATGATAGAAGGTGGTTATCAGATGGAATTTCCTACTGTATTACAAATTTCAGCAAAATGAGATTATTTTAACAGTTATTTTGGTATCCTAAATGATTTATTAGATCTTGGTGGATGTAATGTTGGCGTTCAAAGGCGGACCATTTCCTCTTTTACATTGGAAGGATTTGTTTCTTCAGGGATCTCTCAAAACATATAAGGAAGGTTAAAAATAACTTATTTTGGACTCATTACAGGAGGTTCTGAAATGGGATTTATGAATAGAGGTTCAAAATTTAAGTACATTATTTTTTATGATGGGGGATTCCCACCTTTGGGGCTTCATAAATCTCTAAATTAAAATAGGTGTTCTGTGTATTTCTCACTTCTGGGTAGAATTTCATGAAGTTAAATGTGATCCAATAGTTGAAATGGTTATTTTCCATCTATAATATGTTATATATTGTGACTTGGAATGATAGGGGTTTAAATATCCCATTTTCTATACTAGTTTTAACTCATTAGAACCGAAAATGTTGAGATTTTTTTAACCATTAATCCATTTCTGGAATCTTCTAGAATTAAAGATTTATTTCCATTATAATGATTTGATAGGGGATATTCTAACTGTTTTAAAAAGATATGGATTTTTTTGGAAATAATTTTTCAATATTAGTTTGATCAAAATCATGACCAATTTCTTCATATGATGTTGTAGCGTGAAAATATTTCCTTTTTATGGACTGTGATTTATACCAAATTTGGCCATTTTGTTAGGCAAAAACTTCAGAACTCTCTTTCCTACATTTGTACCCATATGTTAGGTGCTTGCATTTTTAGGTGGATTTCAATGTTATTTCTTCATTTTACGAACTTTAGGGGGCTTCCTCTCTTCCTATCAACACTATTTTGGACTTCAACGTTTTAATTTTTGATAACTACCTTCAGAATCCAAGCTGGGTTGGGAGACATTTTACTTGTATGATGGTTAAAACTAATGTATGTGTTTGGAAATATCTTGATAAATTTATAGTGAATGAGGAATAATTTGTCATCTTCAATGCTTTATATGTCATTAAGATTTCAAGAACATGGTTTGGTCGTTCTTCGATCATTATAATGATCTTGGATAAGAAATTTACGGGTCCCAAACAATTAAAATATCAACCCATGTCGATTTAATTTGGCTCTTTATTTGAGGTGGTTAGATGATCATAGTGTTCCCCACACCATGGAAAGTAATAATTTGTTTTTTATGAAGCTTAATTATCAGAAGTCATCCATAAGATATTAGAACCAAAATTCATTTGGTAACACTTTCTCAAGAGTGAGGAGGCTTGAAAAAAGGATTCACTAGTAGATAAGGTTTTTTATTCATCATCTATATCTAATAACAGAGAATATTTTTTCTGAGAAGAAATCCTTGAATATTAAATCTCTTAAAGAGAAACATAACTTTTAGAGAAAAAAATCCAGAATCAAATGGATTACATAATTTGATGATGACACTAGATTTTTCTATTGTTTAGAGAAGTACAAACATCATAGTTTCTCTGTTAATGGAATCAAAGGATTATTGGGTTTTTTTAAGATGAATCTAAAATTAGTGAATATAAGATAAACTTTTTTCAACATCCTTTTGACTTTAGGGATATTTAGATTAAGGATATTCTTAATAAAATTCATTTATTTTTTATAAATATGATAACATTAATCTTCTTAAAATATCAAACATTGTTGAACTTAGAAAATATGTTTTCAAATGGAATGGGGAGATCTCTTAATGACCTGAAAAATTCACAGTGATTTTCAATACTTCTTAATAGGAGAAAACTAAGTAGGATTTGATGGTGGAAAAAAAAGAATTATTAGAATGAAAATTAATGGATGTTTTGTATGTTCTAATGTAGTTTTGATCTGTACAAAATATAATCTAATAACATTTTCTTATTTTTGTCTATTTATCTTTATAAATCAATCGGATTGTCCTTCTAAAAATTTTTGGTTAATATATTAGTATATCACCATTATTATTTTATCTCATAAGAGAAAATGGTTTTTTGAAATAAATGGATATTTAAGATATTTCCGTATTCTCCTTAGATCTGATTCACATAATTAGTTAGAAAAATAATGGAAAAATGATTCGTTCAAGTCAAATTGGATAAAAGGTTTTGATTGAATCACTTGTTTATTCCATGAAAAGAAGATTAATTGCCATTGTTTTTCTCATAGTTTGACTAACAACCTACTAGAAAATTTTAAATTGATTCCTTTTTTATGTTCTATTCAATATGAAGACTTTTGGTTTCTTCAGACTATATAGAGGAGTTTAAAATTGTGATCCACTTTCTCCCCCTCTTTTTATTTTGGATTTTGAGTCTTTTAGGATATGGATTAAAACACTTGTTTGAAATGAAAACATGATGTACTATAGATTTCGCAAAATATGTCCAAAAATATCTTAATTGGACTATGATGAATATTATCCAATTTTTAGTCATGGAGATTATATTTAAATGAAAAATATTATGAAATGTTAGAGAAATTTCCAAGAGTTTTAGAGTAATCATCTTATCTAAGAGAAAATAAATTCTATTATGTATCATTCATTCCCCATAGAAAGGATCGTGATAATTAATAATCTTATAAGTATGTGAAACTCTTCCTTTCATATTTTCTATCATGGAAATCCGATGTCCACTAAAACTGATTTGGTTTATAATTTTTCATTCATTCTCCTTTAAATTGATAAAATACCTCCTATGATGGAAGAAAAAATTACTTTCACCTAGGGGTAAAATTATCATTTTTAAGCACTTTTTATCCTCTATTCAATTATATCATATGTTGAGAGCCTCATTTCCTAATGTTTTTATTAAGAATATTTAGCTGTTGGAAAAAAAATTAAGTTAGATTGTGATAAAATGGGAATGAGACATTTGGTGTCTTGAAATAATGTCTAGTACCCAAAGAAAAATAATGTTCTGGGGATTTGAAATATTCAGTATATCTCATATTTTATCTCTTTTTATCTTCAATGGAGATATAATTATTATAATTCTCTTTGGATATGTTTAATGCATGGAAAATATGGATGGAAATTTAAACATTGTTACTCTGTAGGAAAGTGCAGAATATTGAGGATTTCAGAGGAGTTTTCACATATGATTGGGAACTTCGATTATCAGTATAGGGAATCCAAGTACTGTTATTTTTATGATGTGATGAGACATATAAAGTGAATTTTTTTCTAAAATGGGTATTTATAATTTGATATTATAATTATAACTTTATATTTTCCTATGATGAATTTTAAATGGTTTTCTACCCTTCTTTGAGGTTCTAAGAAATATTGTGTTCAACATCCCATCCAGATATATTTTTATCATGAGTTAAGGGATAGAATCGATCATGTTTTTATATACTTTGATGGACTCTCTTTTTTGGAGATATTTCTAGAATTTTTTTGGTATTCCTAACATAAGAAATGATTCTACTTTTCAGAAATGTTTTCAGTGGTAAATACAATCCTTTTATTCAAATCATGGTGGGTTTAGATTGTTGTCACATCTGATAGTGTTTCCATAAAATGAGAGGGGGGATCAAGGGAAATTAGAACTTTTGTAGAATCCAAAACACTTAAAAAGTTCCTAGAAATTACCAGTGGGTTGGTTATACTCTTGAGAGAAGAATCTTCTCCCCAATACGGGGCTAACAATCTTCTTTAAATGACTAACAAAAGTGGTTCTCCGACAAGTACAACCCCTCCTCAAATTCCCTCCCATTGGAAATTAGTTAAATGTATTGTAATTACATCACATCCCAAGGTGGTTGATATTATTTAACTCCACATTATTTATACTCATACTTTGACGTGTAAATTATATTAGTGGTCTGGACTAGACACCTATGAGATCTCCTATCACCTCTTCCATGTTCATATCAACACCTCATCCCTGAAAGGACACATTGTCCACCAGGTGGACATTTGGGAACTGGTCCTTGAGCACATTTTCATTCTCACATATGTTCTCCTTATCCTCCATTCCATGCCACTAAATTTTCCACATAGAGGTTCTCTCTTGGGTCTTCTCTACTAATATAGCTATCATTCATTTCCCTTCTTCCACTAAATAACTAGGTAGGTCTTCTTCTACACAATTTCCACCAAATTTGAGCTTCAGTTGTGACATGTGGAATATTGGGTGTATCCTTCTATTCCCTAGGATTTACAATTTATAAGTAATGGTTTCCACCTACACAATTATAGAAGAAGTCCCATAATATTGGGCTTCATTTTTTGAGTTAATCTTGGACACACTCTATGGTTTATTATGTTGTAGCTTAACTAAGTCCAAATATCCCACTTCATAGGTTGATTCCCAATGATTTTTGTTATTATATTTTGCTATTACATGTTTCACCCTATTTGGATTAGCCTGGGGCTCCCTTAGTGCCTCATCACATGGTACTAGTGTCATATCCACCACCTCAACAATAGCTTCCCTTTTATGTAATGAAAAATATGTGGGGGTTTGTGCCTATAAAAAACCTCAAATTAGGTTTTTCTAGTAGAGGCATGTTATGATTCATTATATATATATATTTACCAGGATAACCATGACACCCATTTTTAAGGTTGGTCCAAAGAATGACACATTAATTATACCTCCAAGCATATTTCCACTACCACTATTTGGTGATCACTTTGTGGCTAGTCATATGAGCTAATATTGAGTGTTATACCCTATATCCTTAAAAGTTCCTACTGGAATAAACATGTGAATATAAGGACCCTATCACTTACTATTGTAGCTAATATTCCATTTTGTTGGATTAGAGTAGCCTGATCAATTTTTTGGATGTTGTGTGGATGAATAATTATTGCCCGATATGGCACTGTAGCAGTGCGAACTTTGACACGACTACTATGGAATAGATGACTGACCAACACTGATAGGGAAATAGTGCTTCAAATAATTCCAGTTACTAGATACTGTATCATCATTTACATGGGTGTTCCTGACACTGTAGTGATTCAGGCTTTCGACGACATTTCTTTGTAGCACAATGTAATTTTATTATCATTGGTGGAATAGTTCTTCATCTTCTTTGTTATCTCATTTTGGGCTAGGTTTTCTTTGTACTTTAAAACCCAAAAACACCCAATGACTTTATGCTCCCAACAATAGTGATATTTCATTCTCTCCATGGATGTATGGATTCTTCATGAACCATGTAAATCTGTGTATCCCATGTTCTTTGTATTCTTCTTTTATTTTCTTACTTTTCTTCATCAGGAAGAAAATTTTATCATTGAAACTCTTGGAATTTTCACTACATGCATAGCCTCACAACCTTTAAAACTATTTCAACATCCATTGCACTGTAGGTGTGTTTGAGTGAAATAAAATGTGTATACTTACTGAACTTTTCTACAACCATAAACACTACCTCAAAACCCTCAGACTTGGAATCCAATCAATAAGTACATATAAACATTCCCCATATTAAATTTGTAATAAGGATTGGTTGTATTGGAATCACAATACATAAATCCCCATATCCATTATTTTGAAAAACTTTACACTCACAAACAAATTAGTGTAATTTGTGTGGAATTCTTTCCCAATATACTCCACCTTCTAGGTACTTGTATGTCTTCAAGTACCCTAGGGGTCCTCCCGCTAGTGAAGAATGGAATTATTATAATATCAATTGAATGAGATATTATTTACTTGGTAAACCAGTCTGTTTTTTATGAATAATAACCTATTTAAGGTTGCATATCAACCTTTTTTACTGCTTTGTTGCATTGAACCATAATTTCTTTTAGTCCATCATCTTCTAATAACTCTTCCTTAAACACTCCACCTTCCCCAAAACTGGTTTATCAAATTTCTATGTTTATAAAATCAACATCCCATGTAACCCTGGATAGAGAATTGATATCACTACTCATCTTTCATGACTTATAGATCACTATAAAATTATATCCCAATAATTCTTCCTGCCAATATTGATGATCAATCCAAAATACCTTTTAACATATAAAATGATCAATTATTGGATGATTGGAATATACATAAAACGATTTCCACATCAAATATACTTTATAATTCCAAATTTCAACAACAATTCATATTTGGGTTTCTTTAAATTGGTTTTGGACAATATTTTTCTAAAATAGGTAATAAGTATCCCTTCCTGAATCAAAACAACCCCAACCCCCGAACTAGAAGCATCATTATCCAAAAAACCCCTTTAAAAAAAATATCATTCTATGAACTAGTCTAGTAGTCATTCATTCCATTAGTTTCTCAAATGCATCTTGAGTTTTAGGAGTTCTCTAAAACCCTTCCCTCTTAGGATAATGTTATTAGTGTTTCTATATCTTTCCATAATCCATGAAATTTTTTTAATTGTATCTAATCAGCCCAAAAAATAATTACATTAAATTCCTTACCTCATGCCACATTATAACTACCTTTAATTTTTTTGGATCCATTTGAACTCCTTACGAAGAAATGATATAACCTAATTACTCAACATTCCTCCTTCCAAAAGTTCACTTATTCTTGTTTGAAAACATAATGTTGTCTATTAACTTTTGAAAAATTTATTTCACCTTCTCTAGGTTTTCATTCCATATCATACTATACACTAGTATATCATTGAAGAAAAATAACACACTCTCCCATAACAACCCTCAAAATACTGTATTCGTAGTGACCAGAAAGTGTACAGTGCATTCATGAGTCTCAATTATATAATGAGGTATTCACACTATCCCTCATGGGTTTTAAATTCCATCTTTAGAATATCCTCTTCATTCACCTGTACTTGATAGAAGGATTATTTTAGATCCAGCTTTGTGATGTATTATTCCCCTTGCAGCTCATCCGTTATCTCTTCTATTATAAAAACTGGATACATGTCTCACACCATAAAACTATTCAAAGACCTATAACCCACACAAATTATCAACCCCCTTATCCTATATTAAAATAATTACACTATAATATGAGGTAATACTATGTCTGATAAACATTTTTACCAAAAACACATGTACCTTCCTTTAAATTTTATTATTCATGAAATAAGAATGATTTTGTGGATGTATGTAGATTGGATCCACTTTATCCTTCAAATTGATCGCATGATCAGTCTACCTATTAGTTTGTAGTTCCCATAGTACATCAAATAATATTTATAATTGTCTAAATCACCCCTAAAGTTATTCTTACTAGTGTACAAACAATTATTTCCCCGTACCATCTTCCCCATCTGAAATTTCCCACTACATCCCTTGAACACAAGGCTTTTCAATTTTTTTTTTTTTGACATTCTTGATGTGATCCAGACATACCATTCATGAATTTTATACACTATAAATTATTTATCCTTCATTTACTATGAATATTCATGGGAATATTCTTCCGATGTGTGGTGAAATATTCCAAAGTCTCTAACCATGAAACGACCAACACCATGTCTAGCACAATGGTGGTAAAAACATATACATCCACCACAAAGACTTCTACCCCCAATAGAACTACCTAGGAGTGACATATTCTTTTAGAAATGGCTCAAATTACATCTCTTAATTGAATACTGAATTTTTAGGTCTTGGTGACTTGAACTACAAGAGACATAATTATCCTCTTAGAGGTAAAATCATAGATACCTCTATTATCCACAAGTAGGGCTACTCCATCAAAATTTCTATCGTTCAATATGTATTTTTCATGTTCTACCTTTTCCTCATCCACACCACATATTTTAGTTCCCAAAATATTCATTTCTATAGCATTATCATCTAGTCTTTCCTTCTCCTCAAAACCTCCAATTTATATTTATTCCTCTTATGGGGCTCTACACATTTCCAACCCATAAATTTATGGGCAATAATAACACAATCCCTTGGTTTTTCTTTAATTAAATTCTTGTTTGTAAAAATTACTAATTAAGTTCCACCTCAGCATGTTAACACGCTTCTTCTTATTCACATATCATAATGAGAACCATGTTTAAGGCACTAAGTCAATGGACTAGGTAGGGGAGATCGATTGGAATGGAATAATGACGTGAGAGAGATTAAAGAGGTTAAATGCTACAATGGGCACCCATCCCACATCATTAATGGACCGAGGGATGTCACCTTGCATGAATGTAGAAAATAGGAATATTATATCACTTTTAAAACCCAAAAAATGGTGTTTTATGCTTATCCCACATGATTTCATTAATTTTTCAAGCCTTTCTGACATTGATATTCTATAATGACATATTTGGGCCCCAAAGTCAAATCTAGTTGGATATGGGTGTAAAAACATGTGAAAATTTTTAAAAACTTATTTTTTATAATTTATGTTTATCACTTAGTGGACAAGGTAGGAATTGGATTTATGAATTCATGTTATTATACCCTTTACCTTTGTATCACGGTTTTTATACACTTGTCCTTTGTATCACCACATAGATTTAAATAGCCACACCATGACATTGTATTTGGGATACAAAATTTCAATGGAGATCTTATTCTATTTTCAGTTTTTTGTGTGAGGACTATTATGATTTCTTCCATTGTCCTCGTGAATTATTTCCGTGCTTATCTATAAGATATATTGGTTATCCAAGATCAAATATCCCCCAATTTCATGCCTCAATGAAAATGTGTTGTTGTGTAGATTAGTCTTCAAATCCCAACTATGGGTGTATTGTCTAATTACTAGTGAACGCTCATTATAACATTGAATGACAACTTTCTTCCACTATCCTTTCCCATCAACTAACATTTAATCCTAAAGTTCATCTTTCATCCCCATCAATATTTCATGAAGACCAGGCCACCCCATTCGTCTCACATCATCTCTTGTTATAACCATTCTTATTTAATTGGAATTAAAGCTCATCCCTTAATGTCTGGCACTGTTGATCCTATTTCATTCCATGGCCTTCTTCATATTCCCTTTTATGATCAACTCCATTTCAAATCTCCTTGAAAAAGACAGAAATTATGCCTTGTTTTGCAGTTTTTATTTCATCACTACACTTCATATTTCTAGATTCAATCCATCGATGAATAAACTCATGTAACACTTCTCCGAAAAATCTCATACTCATATTTCAACCCACTCAAACTCATCTATATACATGACCACAATACCACTCTTCTACACCTAATTTTGTAGAATAATTGGATCTTCCTCTATCATGCTGCTATAGTTCCCAAGAAACTCTTCCTTGGTTTTTATCCATATACTCTCAGTTCAGGATTTTTTAAGTGAAATCGTCCAATATTTTGCAATTACATTGTAGGTATTGGGCATGCATTGGATTCCCTGAAACATGAGATTTAAAATTTTTCCATAGATGAACAACATGACTATGTTATCATTACCGATTTTTTTTGTTATAAGATCGAAGATCACATCTGAAAAAAAAATTAAGCACAATACAAAACCATAAATACCTAGTACAATCTGACGCCATGTGTTTGTTCTCCATTAATTGATGGTGATAAATTCTAAAAGAATCTGTATTCTAATACCTCTATATTATCAAAATATTCTTTAGAATTATTTGACAGCACTAATAATCAAAATCTAGATTCTAGCGCAGTGATCCAATCAGGCCATCGATTCTCCAACGATAACTACACCACCATTCTTGTGTAGCCTGTGAGAGACATCGTTCTGATCACTAGGATAAATATATTCTCTCTCCATAACGAAGTAAAGAGAATAAGGGAGAGAGGATCTCACAATTGAGTAGTGAATAGTGTTTGGTGAGATCCACTCCTCTATTTATGGTGTGTTATTAACTTACTCAGAATTTCCTCCCTAGACCCCGAATATTATTACACTCTATATAAATTATATTATGGCTACTATAATCAGCCATAAATATCATTTATTTTATAATAAAAAACTTCTACTATAATAAATATATTATTTGATAATACTAAAGCAATTAACTCACCTCGAAGTTCTCACAAATATTAAATTAACCCTGAATATTTAAACTAATATTAGTTTAATTAATATTTTCCCAGTATTTACTTTAAAACCTGTAAATATTTTTAACAACTAAATTCAATTATAATTATTCTTAACTTGAATAATATGAATTTATCTATTTCTTTGGGGATAATATATCCTTGGACAAAACCTTAACCCGAGTAGTGAGTCCCACCATGTCCTATATACCTATTCAACTAAATAGGGAAGATTCTTGATTACACTATTGTGTGTGACCATATAAGCCCTTATCTCAATAGATGTCAAAGATATTCACATACCAATAGTAGGATCTTAAAACCCATAATGGACCTTAAATAGATAAATATAATCATGGAAATGAAAACCAACCATTAACATGCATTGTCTTATGTAATCTCTCTATCTTTAAATATCTCAAAAAACCAGACGTACACCCATGTCATTTACCGTTTCATTATTTATTTATTTATTTGATATAAATGTTTAAATTTACCCTTGACATTCATGGACATAGTCTTATGATGGTACTACTATCCTGATCAACCAAACCTAAGATATATTACATCATTAACCTGGAATCAAAAAAAATTCTTGACCATTCAACCAATTCCCTACAACCAATGACCCACCCTATACAAGATAACTTTCCTCGGTTTCATTATCATGGTTTCTACCTTAAATTAAAGTATGTGTTCAAATGGAACACATTGTTAGTGATTTCATATCATGAGACAAAAAATAGGTTCGTAGATAGGAACAACAAGTGACACTCAAAACACGTGGTGTTCCGATTTTTGGGACTATCCTCGTGATCTCACAACTAGATAACATCAAGTGACTAATTCATGAGAACAAGTATCAATTCTCATAAGCCTCCAACACATGATATTCAAACAAATATCAAGTCTATTAAGTAATATGTATCTTGACATTAGGACATATGTTTAAGATTTATGTCATCATATCTCGAGGATCTCATTATAACCTGTGATCTATTATAACCTTTTGATATGATAATTAATCACAAAAATTATAATTATATAGTGGATATAAAAAAAATATACACTATAATTTTAATAATAAATCATATATATCTAACTATAAACTAGATATGATAATTAAAAGTACTATTCAAGTTAATTCTAGGTTACCCACTATTAGAGTACTCCCAATTTCACTAGAGCTAACTTTCTAACCAACCTTTTTTGGTCTCGGATGATTATGATAATTTTACTACTGAGTCATGACTTTACATTCTTGGTCTACCACATTTCCCTTATGTTTCTATTCATCTATATGTGACCTCATTTCCATGAGTAAAACATCTCATGAAATGATATCCCCAAGTATATCAATTTTGTCTACTGTAAAGACGTAACAACATGGCTTGTATGAGTATCATAATTTACATTATGATAATACATTACTTAATAAGTGTTCTTATAAGAATTGGAATAAATCATTATGTATAATAACTGCTTCTTAGTTGCCTCGCAAGATGCAACATACTCAGTTTTTTTATGTATGTTTACAACTATCATGAATGAACCTGACTCTTGATTTCCCTAAGATTAACTATGATATTGGGTAAAATGGATCACATGAAAAACTTATTTTTTCCCCTAAAAACCATTATCCTTTCTTCTTCACATATCAGGTGCGCATCCAGTATACTTTCGGATGTACAAATGGGTAGTTTTGGATTCTTCCCTTGTATTTCTCCTAGATATAACTGATATTTCCCTACAATAAAGTACATCTTGAAAATATAAATTTTTGTACATATCAAGGAGTAACTTCAATATCCTTTTCTAAAACATATGTAATTCAACTCACGACATTAATATCATCCTATGTCCCAAACATTTCTACCTAGAGATATTTATTCCGTGTGATATTTCTTATAATTATAACTTGAATTGTTCTACATTTTATTTTTCAATATCATATAACTATATTTTTCATTGAATATGTATAAGGAACCTTCAGATCTACTACAATATATCATATTTCATAGAACATAGATTTCTACATTAATACAATCACTAGAGAATTACATTTATCCTGCCCATAACTAACTTGAGGACCATTAGTTATTTCCATAAGTTACCAAACATATTTTACATGGAAAAAATTATTTATCCCACTAACCTCTAGTAGAAACCTGAAAAGTAATTATTATAAATGAATATTCTGTGATAATGTTGCTTACTTCAATCAAAAACTGAATTTCATAAACTTACATCGTTTATTAGCATTCTGTGACATGACCATCCATTCTGCTTACATCGTATAGACGCCATCCACGATTGGTGGTAATGATATAAAATTCTTAATATAATGGTAATATATATTACCTATGAAAATTAAAATTATAATAGATTTAGGAAAAACAACAAGGTATAACCAATAGTGCTTTATTGGTATTACTCTTGTACCATCCATGTATATTAACATTTGAATAACCATAGAATTATTCAATATAATAAGCACATTTTCACTTCGATGCATGTAATCCACTATTTATTTTTAATCAATCATGTCAATATTAATTAATTTCATTATACAACATACTTGTAGGAAGTATTTCCTCAAATAATAATTGATCACCAATCACGGTTCCTAAAAAACCATGACCATGGTTTTAAAAGTCCAATGTAGTTAGTGCTTTAGGAACATTCATATTTTATATCCACATATGGAACATGTTCCTATACCAACTACATGTGAATCTCTGGCATTTACTGAGAGGGAATTATTGTTTGAAAATTTTCTTTCAGAGTCATAAACATTGAACTTCACCTTACATTCTCCCAACTCAATTTTTAGGGTTCGTTCATTCACATTGATGATTATTTCGGTTGTTTTGTGGAACGTTCTTCCCAAAATAATGGTTGAATACCCTTTTTCATTTTCATCTTCCATGGTTTATTTGTAAAATTCTTATGGAAAAAAATTTGCTTCAACTCCAACTATAAAATCTTTCACAACTCCATATGAAAAAACACAGGATCAATTTGCTAGTTGGACAACCACTCATACGGTCTTCAGTTAACCTATTTTCAAAAAAGAAAATACTGAGTTAGAAATGAAATTAATAGAAGCACCCTAATTACACAAAGAAACAAAAATTTTATAGAACCCATAGTGAAGGGAATAGAAAATTCCCCTAGATCTTGAATGTTTTTGGGAAATTGTGGTGCGATCATGGCTGAGACACTCCTTCCAAAGATAATTCTTTTATCCCTATCACAATTCTTTCTTTTGTTGCATATTTATTTTATAAACATATAATATTTTGGGATTTGGTATATTTCCTCTAGAAAGGAAGTGTTGATTTTAACTTTTGATAAGGTTTTATAGATCTCTATTTTGGGATTCTATTCATCAACCTTTATTGATAGAGTTAAAGAAGAAGGGAATAGTACCTTGTTGTCAGTTTTCCATATATATTGCCTTTTTATTTTTGTTTCTAGATTCTATTTTGGGTGGATGGGTTAAAGATAAGTTTTTTTAGAATAATTCAACTTAGTTTATGTGGTTGCAGAACTTTCCTGCTTCATGTTGTAATTGTTCTAACATTCACTTTGGGATTTGGAAATGTCTGGCTGGTATTTTTCATATATTCTTGGTTAAAATAACCCAAAAAAACTTTTAACTAGATGGATAAATCTTTTATATTTTCTTTCATCCCCCATCCATAAACTATAGATGTCGTTTCTCAACTGAAAGTGCATTGGTTGATGGTTTCTCAAAAGTATTCCATTGGAAAGGTGGTGGTTGATAAACTTTTTTTTGTGGAATGGTTTTTAAATTTTACTAAAATGGTGCCTTGTTTTGATATTAATACTAGAATGGTGTCTGATTAGAAAATTGGTTCTGTTTTAGTTTTATTTTACCTTGGAATCAATGTTGGGCTTTCTCTTCTTTCCATTGTTTATTATGTGAAAATTTCCTTTGATGGAATGCAGTTGTACATCTTTTCATACCCTATATCTCAGCAAAATGGTCATTTGAATGATTGGGTTATGAACATAATCCACACCCATATGGTTGAGATTATTTCTTACTCACGTTCTTAATATCCATCTATCTCACCAGAAATGTCAATTCATCAATTTTAGTTTCAATGAAAGGTGATGATTTTGAAGTTCTTACATCATGGTTACCTCTTGTACCAGTGCCTCTTATCTCGAATTTTTTCTAATAATGAGGTATCTTTTCAATGAATTTCCAGAATTATACTAGTTATTATTCAATTATAGATCCTTCATAGGATTCATCCAAAAGATTATTATATCTTTTTAGAAATCCTTGGTAGAATAATAATAGGAAGTGGTGCTCTTCCACAATTTGATGTGGGTATCTTGCACAAAGCTTCATAAAATGTCCTCATTATTAGTGAAGAGTCTCACCATTATCTTGATTAATGGCGTATATATCTTTTCTAATTTTTTTGGTCTGGGAGGTTGGGAATAACCACTACATGAATCTTTTTTGGAGATCATCTTAGTCAGATATTTCTAGGTTGTAAGAAATAAAACCACTCCTTAGATGCCCCTTCAAGTGAAATGGGGAATACCTTCCACTTGATTTTTTCCTCAGTTACTCCAACATGATTTAAACTTGAAAAATATAGATTAATTATTGATTTTTATAATTGGGATATTCACCTACAAGTCCATCAAATATTGGTAACATAAGAATCATGTTAACATGTAACAAAAAATCATTTTTTTGTGTAGGTATGGTTAAATGATTTTGTTGATTGGAAAATTGTGGGACACAATGGTCCCTTAAAGTCTTATTTTAAAAGGTTGAGGGTCAAGCCCCTTTATTAAAGATAAAACATGTTACCCTCTTTTGTAAAATTGGGTAAGAGGTTACACATTAAAATCATTATGGAAAATACCCATAAAAACATACCTAAAGTAAAAATGATCAGAACATCCAATAATAGATTGATATCAAGATAAGAAAAGGAAAAGATTTCATCCCCCCCCCCAATAGAAATTATAGTAGTGGAGTCATTTAAAGATATCCATTACCCCAACCAATAAGTTGTGTAATGATAGAAGCACAATGAGGGAGAACAGCCTCCAACACTTAGAATTGAAGGAAGGATCGACCGATAGGTGATAGCACACCTATCACTCTTTTGATGAACCAACCCAACAAAGCATGTGAGATAATCTCATCTATTCAACCTGATGCAATGAAAATCAAGACAAAAAACAATATTAAAAATACAGATAGAGTACCCATCCATATAAATAGAAGAACAAATTTTTGATGATGAGTTTCAACACACCCATCCCTCAAATGAGTCTTCCCACCCAGCAGTACCTTCAAAAAGAAATACCCCACAAAATGTAATGAAACCAGATCCAAATATCAAAGTGAAACCTACACCCTCATCAAATAGCCAATCCCACTTGTACTCCCACCCTGATAATTTCAACACATCTATCCCACAATTGACATCTGGTACATAATATTCCCTACACTGCTTCCTAAGGCAAATGACACCCAATGGCCCCTAGGGCATCACTGTCACCTAGAACCAACCAAAAAGTAGATCTGAACACAATTGATAATTCAATCCCCCATCAATGTCCATATGGATCTCTCTTCAACACATCAGTCCAAGGCCAACAGAACCTTGTCTTCTGAACAAACCCAAGAACATTATCCACCATAGGTCATCATACCAAAAGAGTGAAACAAAAATATAGAAATAGAGGCATCTAGATCTAGAATAATCTAGATCTATATTACAGAATCCCTCGCATCGATCGCTGACCAAGACCGAAAAATGAATGGTTCCACCACCAAAATCATTAAAAAATGGAGGAAGGATACCGAGGAGCGGATGATAATCATGGGATAAGAAGCTCAAAAACATCAAAGAAAAACCCACATATATATGGGAACCAAAATAATTAGAAAAATAGATCAAAGATTCATTGATGAAACTGCCTATGATACCTTATAAAATGAAGAATAGTCCACAAAGACCAATGAAACAATATGAATAAGAGTTAAAATGACCCACCATAAAGATAAATAGAGGAAAACCTATAAGTTGGGGTTCGCAAAATATTGGTGATCCATAATGAATTATTGGGTCTTCTAATTTTATTTCTTCAAAATTGTTTTCAAAATTAAGAATCCTAGTCCTAGTTAATAGTGATCGTTCTATCTCAAAGTAAAAATAAAGTAGTTACTCATTGGAGTTCTTAGTAATGATACTTTTTATGGTTAATATAAACACTTACTCCTTGTAAGCGTTTCCAGTTTTGACATACTTCTATCATAGGGTTGGTAAAAAAACAATTAATTTCTATTAGTGGAGTAGTTTTAGTGGGAACAAAAAGAAGTCTCTAGAGATAAGTATTTTAATGTAGTTTATACTTGTTCAAAAGTAAGTAAATCAACATGATTTTAAAGACTAGGAAACAATAGAATTTAGAGTATGTGAAATTCATATGTGACAGGTGTCATAGGATTTTAGTTAGGTTTTTTATTTTTTTCATTCTATCATGTTTTTTAGAGAAAAGAATCTTTTGATTTTGATTAAAATAATAAAGTGAATTGAATAATAATTTTTTCTCTTATTCACCTTTGAGTTAGATTTATCAAAGTGTCGAAATCCCAATGGTTAATCATTGAATTATTCAGAAAATACAAAATCTGGTTTTGAATTTCCCAAAATATTCAAATAAGTTCATCTTTCATTCCTCTTGTGTTTTTTAATAAATTAATCACACATTTACATGATTTTTCTAAAGATAAAACAATTAGAACAATATAAAAAGTAAATAAAGAAAAGCTATAATGTATAATTAAATCAAAGTAATTTGTTTTTTATAAATAAAATAAAACAAACTCATATTTAATTTTACTTCCAGAACCAATTAAACTGAAAACCGTTGAATTAAAATTAAAATAATTTATTTATTAGATAATAATGAAAACTGATACATCACAAAAGGGGCCCCCATTCCCTTCACACAATAAAATTGGATTCTATCTATTAATTGAAGAAGGTGTCGTTGAATAAGATGAATCTTGGATCATGATAATAATGCAAAGAAGGTGTAAGGGGGAAGAGATCAGGGGACTAGGAAGCATTCTACCCTACTTGGTGCATCCTCTTCATTTGAAGTGGAAGAGAAGGGATATGGTGACTCGATTCAGGTCCTCTCTACTATTGGTGTTTGATTCTCTTTTCACATAGTGTCAAGGGATCCTTTTATAGGAATTAAGGGAGATCCCCTAGCCTCATCTTCCTTCATAGATCCCCGAGAGCGTGGGAGATCATGCATTTGAAACCCCACCTACTATATGTATGATATATGAAACACACACATACTCTGGGTGTTAAAATTTTAGTGAAAATGTATTCTACAAGGGTAGGGGATCCTTCAGACGTCATCGAGCCTACATAGAGGGATCAATAGTGTGGAAGATGACTTCATTGGGTGCACAAGGAATGTGGATCATGACACTCACGGAGGTAGGGGATCTCCTTTGGGTTTTTCATGGTTCATGGGGAGTGATACATTGGTGAGGTGTAAGTAGAGAGTTGGCGGCCTCTAAGGGTGATGGAGAATAATAGAATGTGAGCAAGACAGTAGAGGATTTCCCTTCCTTTGTCCTTTGAATTGGTCAGAGGGGTCCTTTGAATGGATATCATGGATGACAGTACATTAGTAGATTTAGATTAGAGTTGAACTTGAGCTTCTCCGGTGGTAATGGAACATGTGAACGAGCTTGGGGTGATTGACCGTGGAAATCTAGAACTATGAATTTGTGGCTGGTGATGCCGAGTAGTGATGTTATGGAGACTTCAGTGGTGCTCGGTGGAGGATGGTTCATGGTGGTTATAGTGCATTAATTCATGGAGGATCATGTATGGAAGGCCTCATCATGGGTGGTGCAGCTTGACGGAATCACTCCTCTTCTCCTACAGCTTTTGAAATGGTCGAAGGATGCTTGATTTTGATTTCATGGGTGTTAGTCGAGTGCTTTGAAGTGATCTATAGTGGTAGCTAGCTGAGGAACTAGGAGAAGGCATCGGGATCAAGATCAGGTGGCACAGCCATAGATGTTTCAATATTTTTTCATTGGTTTATAGAAATGAAGAGGGAACCAGAGATTTATCCTGATCTTTGGGAATAGTGCTAATGGAGTTCTCAGGCAAGTGTATTGGTGGAGATTTTCTCGGGTGATGTTAAGAGGTGGCAGGATAATCAATCACAGTGGAACATGGAAGACCACTTGTCCCACAAAAAAATGATCAGTCTTCGAGAGAGTGTACATAATACTTCTTATGGATTCATACAAACAATGAAGTCATACTAAATATAGAGGACTCCTACCATTGTATGTTGGAACACCTCCTCGATTGCGAAGTCCTACTCCTATCACTGCATGGAGTTTCGACATGAACTAGTTCTCCAAAAATTCAATATCTATGCTTGGATCATATATTTCATCCATGTGGGCCTTGTGCATGGGCCTGACCCCCGTGTGTAGCCTACTGGTTCATGAGGTCCCTCCCTAGCTGGTATAGTTAGCCGACCCACCTTGTTTGTCCTAGCTAAGTGTTGGGCCGACTTAGTTTAAGTCTCTCTTGTACATAGATCATTTTTTATTAAAACACTTAGAAAATATAAACAAATATCATCCAAAATTTCCATTCATAATAATAATTCAAAAAATAACCCCCTAAACTCATATTAAAAACTCAAATATCATCACATTCTTTAACTTTTACACCAAATTTCAATTATTTACGTTTTAATTTCCCTTTATTGATAAAAACATTGAAAATAAAACACACCAAACTTTTAATGGTATGTTTCTTTTAAAAACATTCATTTCATTATATATCTTATATTTCATGAATACCTGAGTATTTTTGAAACAACTCATAGTAATTTATAGGAGATAGTCATAATCTATCCATTAAACATAAATTTTCTACTTCTGTGTTTTTATTTTCCAAAAAATAGACATACACGATTGTGATCAGGTTGATATTTGGAGTCTGGTAGAGTTAAATTAATTTTAAATGAATAATATCATACCCTTATGAATATTAAATTACCCTTATGTATAGTAACATACCCTTATGAACAGTTACATGACCCTTATAAAAGGTAACCTTACCACGAAAGTGTAAATAATATTTTGTCACCTTAAAATTAAAGGTGAATATTTTAAGTGTTGGTATTTTTTAATTAAATTATGTTTTTAATTAAAAACTAAATTTAGAAAATTTAGAAAATTATTTTCCAAAAATAGATTTCAATTTTGGATTCTACACTTCAAAAAATGGTTATGGTGAATTTTTGGTATTTTTTGAAATACATAAATTTTTGGTGAATAATAAAATATAGTGATTACGGTATAAATATATTATGAAATAAATACACTATTCCTTGAATCATGGATTATTTAAGAATCCATTAGTTCAAAATCACATGCACTTATTACTAGTTTTATCAAATAATCATCACTATTTTTTGTGGTAGAGAAATATAATAAACTAATGACTAAAATATTAACAAAACCCTCCTCCCCTCCACTATAAATACAACCCCTCACACCCTCATTTCATCACACCTATATAGATTTAATAAATTCCAAAATTATGCTCATATATCTCCCTAAGATCCTCCCCCATGTTCATCCTCCCTTGGTCTCCTAAAAAGACCAAATCCTCTCCCCTAATGAGTCTCTCAAAGGAAGATAGAGTCAAGAGGTAAATTCCTCTTTTCAATTCTTTTATTTTCCTTTCAACATCCTTTTTCCCTTTTCTATTCTCACCTCTTCTCATCCAAATATTATGAAAAATATATTACCTTATATTTACATGATTTTTGTTATTATAATGTAATATTCCATCATCATCTCTTCTTTTCCCTCTTTTATACTATAAATTAAAACATTATTTTAGATGTATTAATTATCACATTCAAGGAAGACGGGTTTTCAATTTGCATTACATTATTCATGACTGGTCATTAAACCTTTATAGTTATTGAACCAAGTAATAATTTATTCATTTAAACTTATTTATTGTTCTTTAATCCTTACACACTCATAATATAAAATAATAATACAAAACAAGTTTATTATACAGAAAACCGCCTATTTTATCCTAGCGTTTATCATTAACTATTATCTAATGATTCATCCTGTTGGAATATAACAAAATACATTATAATATCTTTTATAACTATGTAATGTCACTAATAATATTTATTAAAAATTCTTTGTGATTTTTCATATATCAAATGATATTCTATTCATGAATACAAGTAAACTAATCATGAAAACCAAGGAAGAAAATGATTCTGAAACAATAAAATTATACCTCTTAAACCCATAAAAAGGACCTTAATGAACATAATAAGGTTATAATAAATCAATTAAATGTATAGGAGGTTCTCTAATTATTAATTAATGAAGATAAATTTTATTATTCGGGTCATTAAGATCAATCCAAGAACACATTGGGGTATAAGGTAAGGCGTCTCTCGTCTCACTTTTGTTTCTATGAGATTTCCATTGTTCTCCACTTATTTATTTTATGTGGTGTATGATTATTACCTTCTGAGATATAATATAAATATAATAATTATATTAATGGTAATATGGGATTCACTTGATTGTTATTAACTCAATTTTTATAATTTTGTATGGGAATTTTTCTCAATTTCCATTTCATAGTGATTTACTTGGTATTATGAACTTAATCATTCTTATGTGGTGTATCTACTGCCTATTGAAGATCATTTTTCATTTGAAAGTATAATTATATTATTCATCCATATTCCTATTACATGTATTTGACTAACTTTTAGTCGTATACCATTTTCTATACGGTGTTTATTTGAAATTATACCTTAACTATGTAAATATTGATGTATTTGTATCCTCTACTCTATAAGGATATTGAAGTAGGATGACATTCTTAATTTAAATAATTGTATAAAGAATTAGTTGGACTAGAAGTGATGGTAGTTGACCTCTATTTCCCATCAATGCATCGATAGGACTCATGAGACAAATTAGTTGGTGACAAACCCTTCGAGTTTGTTTCAAAAAATCAAATGGGTTTCTACCCGAAAACTTAAACTGTCTCTATAGAAGAATAGTTCATGTGCCAGATACATGATGGAAAATAATAATAATTCCCTTTAATTAGTATTTAGTTACTTCTTTCTATTTGTTTTTCACTATAAAAAATATATGGATGTATTATTATTCACATATTATTGATGGAATGTGTGGTCGTTTATTCATCAGGACATATTAGTTATGTATACTTGATTATGATTAACTTATTATTGAATCATGTAAACACTATATGTAAACCTTAAGATGAATTTTTTCTCACTATTATTATGTTTCCATTCCCTATGTTATAAATTAGATAACCTTGAATAATTTTTCAGGGAGGCAGTTTATTTCATTTTATCATGTATCATGTTGTTTTCAATCTTTCCAATTGTATTATAGGTATCATGTATGTAATATAGTCTTCGAAAACTATAAAAATAATCATTCCTTTGGTATTTTATTTCTTATAATCATTCCAATATAATAAAATAATACACCAGCTCCGGGCTTCTGGGGTCGGGGCATTACAATTGGTATCAGAAGAAGTTTAGTAGCAACCTTAGATACTAGATTTTAGAAACATAAATTATAGGACATAACCCTAAGATTGACTTTGAGTATAATCATATAGTAACATTTTAGAATTTTGGAAAGTTAAAGACTATATGGATATTCCTAGAAAATACATCTCAATCATGTTATTATAAGTGGAAGTGGTTCTGGAACAACTATATCTTTGAGTAACAACTCTGATAAGGAGTTTCAGGCTTCACCCAGGGTATCCTTGTATAAAACAATGGGCCATACTGCACACCAGTTTCGACACTCATGAGGAATATTCTTAGGATAATTGACATTTTCTTTAAAAACCATTATGAAGGATTTCAGATTAGCTGTCCATAAATTTTCAAATTATGGTAAGTGTTTTCAAGTTATAAATTATGCATTATGACATTATTTAGTGTATTCAATTCTTTAGTGATGGTGCCTAATTGAATAAAGGGAATAAATATCCATAGACAATGTAGTGATTTCCCCACTGATCATGTCGACATAGTTAGTGTTGGAGCGGATCAGATCCTGACTATATAAGGAAAAAATACTCTGACTGTGAAAAATAACCATGTTACACCTTTATTGGATTGTTTCATGTGATAAAAGAACCCATATTTTAGTGGGACTGGGAATCCAGTGGCAGATGAGCAGTGGATCATGTCCCTTTAAAAGATATTTCTTGAATTAAGATGCAATGAAAATAAAAAGGTAGTACTAGAATTATATTTCTTCAAGGGTGATGTTGATCAATGGTGGTCGTTGATCCAGAATTCCATAGAGGAAGAAGAAATAGAAGATATGGAATGGAGAAATTTTAAGGAATTATTCTTTGACAAATATTTCCCTTCTGAATAATGAACTGAAATGAAGGGGTAATTCATTAGACTAAAAAAAGGGTAGAATAGATTATTGTGTAGTATGGTGCTCACTTCATAGTATTATCTAGTTATTTTATTGATTACATACATGATTCGAAAGATAGGATTGATCATCTCTTTGAAGGTATTAATACATGTCTTTGAAGCACACTGGCTTCTCAAAAAATTTCATCATATGATGAAATTTTATTAAGTTCCATAAAAATAAAGAAGTAATTATCTATATCAAATTTGTTCATGGGAAACCAAGATAAGAAGTGGTACTTTGATAACCATGTAAACGATGAAGCAAAAAAGAAGAAGAAGGGAATGAAGAAATTACCATTATGACATAACTGTGGAAAGAATCATCCTAGGAAATTCTTGAGAGTCACGGGAGTGTATAATTGTGACGAAAAGGTTCATCGATCTAATGAATGGAAATAGAATAAGCAACTCAATGATTTTCAATGCTATAATTTTAGGGATATGGGACACTATGCAATTGAGTGTACCAAGCGCCAAGGAAACATTCCTCTGAAAATTCCATGAGGGAAAGGGAAAGACTATGCAATTAAAACTGTGAAAGATTAAGTTTCTAATGATGTAATGGCAGGTACTTTAATTATTTCTTCAATGTTATCCAATCCTTTATTTCATTTTGGATCATCACATTCCTTAATCTCTTCCCTATTTTACAAGAAAATTAGACATTTATAATTTTATTTAAAAAGGAGTTTCCAGTTAAAACATCTAAGGAATGTATCATTACAACAAATATGTGTCAGTCAGTCCCCTTTGTGAGATATAAATGTACTTTAGTTTTTGAGCTTATAAATGTACCTATGATTTAATTTTACATAATTCTTATTATGAATTGGATTTCAAATAATGATGAAAAAATATTTTTCGTAAAGAAGGAGGTTACAATTTTTGGTAATGATGTAGAATCCCTTATCTGTTGAGAAGAAACATCATCATCTGGATCATATCCAGATACACCTTCATTAACTCTTCTAAATGAAATTCTTGGGGAGGAAGATAAAACTTCATCTATCAATATTGAAATTGAATATGTACCAATTATTCAAGAATACATTGTTTTTTTTACAGAGGATTTACCTGGACATCCTCAAGAGTTGTAATTTGAGTTCTCTATTAATTTAATTCTTGGTGAAAGACCTATATCAAAGATTCCATATATAATAACCCCTATGGAATTAGTAAAAAACAAGAAACAACTATAATAATTTAGTGATAAATGATTTATCCACCCTATAGTTTCTCCATGGGGAACCAATGTTCTCATTGTTAAGAAGAAAGATGGATATATGAGGTTATTCATTGAAAAAAAGGAGATCAATTCTATTATAATGAAAACAAGTATCATCTTCGTCGCATTGATTATTTATTTTATCAACTTCATGGAGTCCAATATTTTTCTAATATTGACCATCGATCTGGATTTCATCAGCTGTATTTGAGGAAGGAAGATATTCCTAAGACATAATTTCAACTAGGTATAGGAATTATGATTTTAAAGTAATTCCTTTTGGACTGGCTAATTCACCCTTGGCATTTATGGACCTAATGAATAGGTTTTTAAAAGAATATATTGATTATTTTTTTGTGGTATTTATATATGATATCCTTGTATACTCCAAACTCTACGAATACCATGAGAATCACTTACGGGTTATTCTGAATACTACAAAGAGAAATTAATTATATGGGATGTTTAGAAAGTGTGAATTTTGGATTCAATCAATTTCTTTTCTAGTCCATATTTTCTCTAAACAGGGAATCTAATTTGATTCTATGAAGGCAATGGAAATTCAATAATGTCCCACACCAATGAACATAACCAGGGTATGTAGTTTTATTAGATTTTTATGTTACTACAGGAATTTCATTCATAATTTCTCCTGACTGGATAACCCACTAACCAAGATTACACGTAAAGGGGTTAAGTTTGTATGGAAAAAAGAATGTATATAATGATTTGAATAACTGAAAATAATATTTTTTCAATGCTCCAATTTTGACTCTTCCATATGGAAATGATGGATTTATGATATACAGTTATGCATCAAAGAATGAATTGGGTTGCGTCCTTATGAAAAAGGATAAAGTTATTTCATATGAATCAATTAAGTTGAAGAATCATGAGTAAAATAATCCAACTCATTATATTGAGTTAGAAGCCATAATGTTTTCTCTAAAAATATGTAGACATTATCTCTGTAGTAAAATATGTGAGATATATAAGGATCAAAATAGTTTGAAATACATTTTTACACAGAAAAAAATCCACATAAGGAGAAGGATATGGCTTGAGTTACTCAAATATTATGATTGTTCAATACACTTCCACCAATGAAAAGAAAATAAGGTGGAAGATGAATTAAGAAGGAATGATCATGGACTTCTCACACAAATGAGGATCGAGAGAGATTTTATATTCACGGATCTACTAAAGAAGGGTATGCAAATTTTTAAGGAAGGGGAAACATCTTTCATCATTAAAATGATTGCTAAACTATCATTACTAGAGAAGTTAAAAATTATCACTATATAATGATGAGAATATAAAAAAGGAAATTAAAGCTGTTAAGGATGGAATATTGGTATACATTGTGTGTGAGGATAGAGTTTTGAAATATGGGAATAGTTTATGCATTACATCAGTACCTGAGCTAAAAGGGGAACTATTAGATGCTTCTTAAAGCTCAAATTACCCTATAAACACTGGTAGCACAAAGATGTATATAGATCTGGATGAACGTTTTTGGTGGGATAACATGAAGCGATAAATTGACTATGTGTCAAGGTGTCTAGTTTTTCAACAACTAAATGATAAGAGAAAACATCCTAGAGGGATCATGAAACCAATAACTATTCCTATGTGGAATTAGGATGACATTACAATTGACTTTGTCACAAGACTACTGAGGACACCAAGAATGAGTGTTTCAATATGTTCAATTGTTGATCATTTCCCAAAATCGGCAAAATTCCTTTCTATAAGAAAGGATTTACCACTTGATCACAGGGAAAGACTTTATATTAATGAATTTTTAAGACTTAATGGTGAACCTCTATGGATTTTTTCATATTTAGATCCCTAATTTACATCAAAATTCTATAATAGTCTCAAGAAGGATTTGGATACTAAGCTTCATATGAGTACTTCTTATCACCCCCAAACTGACAAATAGTCTAAAAGGAAAATTCAAAGACTAGAAGACATGTTGAGATAATGATCACTTGACATTCAAGGTATGTGGGATCAAAACATGCCTTTGGTGGAATTTTTCAATAATAATTATTTCCATTCTAGAATTCAAATGCCTCCATATGAATCATTATATGGGAAGAGGTGTCGAACTCCAACTTATTGGAATGATGTTGGAGATAGGAAAATTATTGGCCCAAAACATATTCTATTTGAAACAAAACTTGGTTTTTATAAGATATAGTAATAATATATCCATTAAACTTATATTTTCCACTTCTATGTTTTGAATTCCCAAAAAATGACATACACGGTGCTGATCAGGGTGATATTTGGAGTCTAGTATAATCAACATAATTTTAGGTGAATAGTCACATAACCTTATGAATAGAAACATACCCTTATGAATAGTAACCTATCTTATGAATAGTAATATGACCCTTATAAATGGTAACCTTACCCATGAAAGTATAAATAAAATTTAGGCACCGTAAAATTTAAGGTGAAAATTTTAAGTGTTGGGATTTTTTGATTAAATGATGATTATATTTAAAAAATAAATGTTTCATATTTAGAAAAAAATTTCAAAAAATGGAGTTCATTTTTGGATTCTACACATCAAAAATGGTTATGGTGAATTTTTGGTATTTTTCTTCAATACATGAATTTTGGTGAATAGTAAAATATAGTAATTACAGTATAAATATATTACCATTTAAATACACAGTTACTTGAATAATGGATTATGTAAGAAACTAATGGATATATATCACATGAAATTATTACTATTTTTTCATGGAATAAAAATTATTTCTTATGTTAGGTAAAAATAATTAACTAATGAATAAAATGTTAAGAAATATCTCCTCTCCTCCACTATAAATACCACCCCCACACCCTTAGTTCTAAAAACCTCTAATGATTTAAGCCATAACTAAATTTTAATAAAATATATCCCTAATCTCTATCCACGCATCCAGAAGCCCTTGTTCTCCTCAAAATTCCAAATCCTCTCCCCTAAAGAGTCTCTCAAAGGAAGATAGATTCAAGAGGTAAATTCCTTTTTCCAATTATGTTATTTTCTTTTCAAGTTAATTTGTTATCTATTTTATTATCACCTATTCTCTTCCAAATTTAATGAAAAATATTGTTCTTTATATTTACTGGAATTTTTTTGTGATAATGTAATATTACATAATCATCTCTTCTTTTCCCTCCTCTTATACCATAAATGAAAACACTGTTCGAGATGTGTTAATTATCACATTCAAGGAATATGGGTTTTCAATTTGCATTACTATCTTAAATAAAGGTCATGAAACATTTTCAATGGATGAACCAGATTATAATATATGTATTTTATCTTCTGTAATGTTCTTTAATCCTTACACACTCATAATATAAAATAATAATACAAAACAAGTTCATTATCACAAAATCGCAAAGTTAATCTAAGAGTTTATCATTGACTTTTAAATAATGAGTCATCCTCATGGTATATAATTATTATCATTATAAGATCATTTATATATATTTAATTTCACAAATAATATATATCAAAATTTTGATATGTTTAACCAAATTTTTAAAGAACTTCCATTCATGAATACTAGTAAATCGATCACGAAAAGCATGGAAGAAAAATCTTATAGAATAATAAAATTAAACGCCATAAACCCATCAAAAATACCATGAATGAACCTAATAATGTTATAATAAATCAATTAAATATATTTTAGTTTCTTTTATTATTAATTAATGAATCCAAATTTTATTATACAGGTCATTAAGATAAATCTAAGAAAACATTCGAGCATAATGTAAGGGGTCTCTCATCTCACTTTTGTTACCTTGAGATTTCCATTTCTCGCCAATTATTTATTGTATGTGGTGTATGTTTGCTGAATATTTTTATATAATATAATTATTATATTTATATCCATGATATTTAGTGATTCACTTAATGATTAGTAACTCTATTGATTAAAATGTTTTAAGGGACTTTGTCTCAATTTCCATTTCATTGTGATTTACTTGGAATTGGGAACCTAATAATTCTTATGTGGAATATCTATTACCCATTTGTGAAAATTATTCATTTGGGATTGTAATTATGTTATATATCCATATTCTTGTTAAATATATATTACTAAAGTATTCTCTTTATACCATTATACATACGGTGTTTATTTGGAATGTTACTTTAAATGTGGAAATGTTGATGAATCTCTATCCTCTACTCAACACGGATATTGAAAAGGCATGTTGTTCTTGTATTAAGTCATTGTAAAAATAATTATTTGGACTAGAAATTATAGGCGGGTCCTACTCTATCCCCTCTACGCATTGATAGGTATCCTGAGAAAAATCATATGGCGACAAACCCTTCGATTTTGTTTCCAAAAATTAGATGGGTTTCTACCCCCAGACTTAAACCACATCGACGGTATAATAGTTCATGTTCCAGATACATGACATCCAAATAATAATCATTATCATTATTTGGTATTTAGTTATTACTTTACATGATGTTTTCACTATGAAAAAATCTATGGATACATTTTTTTTATTATCTTATTAATGGAATGTGTTTTGTTTATTCATCATGCCATATTAGTTATGTCTAATTGATTATGATTCAGTTATTATTGTTTCATGTAAACAATATATATAACCCTTATGAAGAATTTGATCCCACTATTATTATGTTTCCTTTCCACATGTTATGAAGTATATAACCTTGAATAAGCTTTCAAGGAGGCATTTTATTTTATTTTATTATCTATCATGTTGTTTTCTATCTTTCCAAATGTACTATAGGTATCATGTATGTAATATAGACTTAAAAACATTTCTAAACTATTCAACCCTTCTTTATTATATTTCTTCTAATCATGTCTATATAATTTTATAATGAACCATCTTCGGGATTCTAGAGTCAGGTGTTACAGAAAATCATGGGATTATTCATTGAAAATAGTAATAAATCCTCATAAATTTTTTAAAAAAATTCATTAAATTTTATTATTCCAATATCCCATGATTTATCCCTATTATTTCTGAATTTTATCTAATTTATGTTATGTTTTATTATCTATATTCATACTTCCATATTCCAGTTGTTTCACATCCCCTATTCTACTCACTATCTCAACCTTTGTGTTTTCATCACCATTTCATGATTTTTTTTCTTGAAATTATTTTCAAATATTATAAATAGAAAAATATATTAGAGACAATCAATAGGAAATTAGACACTACTTTCTTAAGATAAACCTTAAGGATAGTCATTGTGATACTTTTTTGGGTTATAAATGTATCTTTGACCATCCTCATGATTATAACTATATTAAAATTTTCTACCATTTTCGAGTAAGGAACATGCGATCAATAATAAAAATAAATATACATATAAAGAACAAACAAAACCAAAAACATATAATATATATATATATAAACTATCAAAAAATCTGCAAGGGAAAAATCCATTGAATCTACTATGTGTATGAAAACTAGGTCTAAGCCCAAGACTATAGATACTCACATACCTAAAATTAAGAGATACCAATGGGATATGAAAAAATAAAATATAAAATTAAAATGGAAAAAATAGGGAAGCTGATAATGTTAATAATCAGCCACTTGGAAATGTGAATCCACGTGATAATGAGCTGGTTGAGAGGAATAGTTTTTGAGAATTCAATTTTTCTTCTATTTCTATTAATACATAATACGTTACAATCTCACCAACATCTAGGAATTATGAAATAAAAAATCCATGTTTTCATAGCTACCTACTTTAAATGAAATGACCAGTGAATACACTCTTGACTTCATTAGGGACATTTATTATAGTGTTCAATAGCTTCCCCTGATAGGACTAAGTGAGGAAGACATTAAAATAATTTTTTTGTATTTTTCTTTAAGGTAAATTCTCAAAATTGGTTTCAGTAGATAGAAGAAGAAATATTTTTCACCTGAATCAGTTTTACAGGGCCTTCCCAATGAATTATTACCCTGGGATATTGAATTCCAAAATATGGGAAAAAATTAATGGTTTCATGAAAGATGAGGGAGAGCTATTCCATGAATCTTGGAATATATTTAGGGGATTACTTAGACAATTTATGAACCACCAATTCACTACCTAGTTACACATGGAAAATTTCTACAATGATATCACCCCTTACCACTAATCGTTGGTGGACTAATCTACTAGTGGGGATTTTTGTGAAAGAATTATTGAGGAATCAAAAAAAATAAACACACTGACATAAAAATCACAAAAAAATCTCTATGAGAAGAAACATTTTGAGGAATATACCTTATCCTAGGCCACATGACGAGGCTAAAGATTCTATATTTTATTAATGAAAATACATGAAACACTCTTTATAAGAAATTCCACCATAGTGGCATGTTTTGGACATTACATTCATGTTGTCCCAATTTGATATGATTGAACGTCCTAAAAATTAAAATTTTTACTAGATATTGTCCTAGGATAAAGCCTAAGGACAAACCATTTTTAAAGACTTATAATAATGGGTATATACACCACCTAAATCATTCTTGGAAGGAGTATGGAGTTCTTCGACTCATTGATCCACATTCTTTTTAGAAACCACCTAGGCAGTAGTCCCAACCCTAACTAGAAATTGAATCACCTAATGTAAAATATGAATTAAGTGGTATATTATAAAATCTAATAGATAGGATTGATGAATAAAAGTATAAAAATTATTTTCATATAGTTTAAATGTATTCTACTTTGAAAATATATAAATTCAAATGGGGTAGTTGGCTAGAGAATTTGGTGGTAGAGACAAGGGTATGAATCCAAGAACCACTAAAGTGGACCCTAGAAAAAATTCCATGGATTTTATAACTATAAATGGCCTCTAAACCCACCAAGAACATATGAATATAATCCAGACTATTGAAAAATAAAAACTATTTGAATCTAGAAATACCAATCTAGAAATTTGTAAAGCATCAATATAAACACTATGAGTCCTACTATCCCAATTAAAAAAACAAAAAAAAATGGATTTAAAACAAGTATAATAAATTTAATAAAAATAGGTCAAATAGATGCATAAAATTGTTAGGAACATTGATCCAAAAATTCCTTTTCCAAAAATAATTAAAATATAAAACCATGATTTTGAACTGTTGAAATTTATCAATCTTGTTAGAAAAATAAAAATTGAATTTTTTTCCTTGGAGGTCCTAATTAATGTCCCATATTATATAAAATAATTCTAGAAAATTAATGAATAAATATCCACTTATAATATCATATTGGTGTGTAGTTTTGTATTGTAGAAAATGATAAATCCAAAATATTATGACCTAGGGATCATTTTCATCCATTTCACATTTGGAGATAGAGGTTTTTATGTTAATTTTATGTGTGATATTGTACAAAGAATCAATTTAATTCCATTTTATTTTTTCAACACTTGCAATTAGGAGTTACCCAACCCACCACTTTTGTATTACAACTTACTGATCAATCTATTACTCACCCAATTGGTAGGGTAGATGATTTTCTAGTGGGAGTAGGAAGGATATTCTTTCCTACTGAGTTTATGATATAGGATATGGAGTGTGATCAAGAGGTACATGTCATCATTGGTATTACATTTTTAGCAATAGGGGGAATTCATTAGTGTCAGAAAGAAGAACGTAATTTTTAATCTGGGTGAAGAAAAAAAGATGAATTCAACATTTTCAAAAATATATAAAAATAAACCACCCAGGACCCAATTTTTTATATTGATGATCTGTTAAGAGATGAAGAATATTTTGTGGAGTAGGAAGCATATTTTTGAGGATGTTATAATAAATTAATGATTTAGTTGAGATCCCCTTTTAAACCTATATTAGTATCAATTCTAGTAAGTATAAAGATCCTTTAGACGAGTCTGAGGGGGGAATCTTGGAATACCTAGATGAGTTTTCCTTAGAACACATCTTTTCCCCAAAAAATAATATTGATTTAACGAGAAATTTTCTATAATTAATAGTGATAAAGAATAATAATTATTCACTACCTTCTTTAAGAGTCATCATGAGGACCTTCATCCTCCCAGACCCAAGTGCCTTCCCTCAATCCAAGCACCACCCAATGTAGAACTCAAGCCCTTGACATCCAATTTGAAATATTTTTTTGGATAGTTTCTATAATTATTGGTCATAATATCATATAAACTAGAGGAAATTCAATAGGACGTCCTACTGAGTGTCTTGAGGAAGTAAAATTCGATTATTTGTAGTTAAATTTCTGATATCATGGGTATAATTACATTGTTTTTCATTAATAAAATTCCTACGGATCCTGAATATAAACAAATAGTGTGATAATATGAAGAATTAACCCATATATAAATGAATTGGTCTGGGAGGAAGGTATCATTATTCTTGATGCTTGGATAATAGTTATTATCTAGGCAGTTCATAAGAGGAGTGGAGTGACTATGATAAAAAATGATATGAATGATAAAATTCAAACAAGAACTATGAACAAACATAGGGTCTATATATACTACAGAAAAATAAATGTCGAAAAAAGAAAATATCATTTACTTGTTCCAATTTTTGACCAAATGCTTGAGATACTTGCTGGAAATGATTATTTCTATTTTATTGATGGATATTCTGGTTATAACTAGATTGTTATTTCTCTTGAGTATCATGAAAATAAAACATTGACATTTCCATTTGGTACATTTTTTTACCAACAAATACCCTTTAGATTTTGTGGTTCTCTAACCACTTTTTAGAGATGTGTGGTGGTAATTTTCTTAATCATGATTGTGTGTATTTTTGAAGTGTTCATGGGTTATTTTTTAGTTTTTGGATGTGATTTTGAAAATTGATTTTTAAATATGGATAATATTATTGAAATATTTGATGAGAAAAGTATTATTATAAATTGGGAAAATCTCCAATTCATGACTAAAGATGGAATTGTTTTGGGTTTTATGTTTTCTAGGAAAGGACTCGTGGTTGATAATTCTAAAATATTGATAATCCAAAATATTCCAATACTTAAAAAACATCAAGGGGATTATAATTTTTTATTCCATGGTTTATTTTATTGGAGGTTCATTGAAGATTTTTCAAAGATCGTTAGGCTAATATACTAACTTATTTTTATAGAAACACCTTTTATTTTTTAGGATAAATATATAGATTCCTTTACATATCTTAAGGAGATACTCACCACTTAACCAGTGGTTACTACCCCATATTAGAATTTTCTTTTTGAAGTTATGTTTGTTGATAGTAATCTAGTTGTAGGTTTTGTTTTGTTGTAGAGGAAGGATACGAGGATACATGTCATTTATTATGAATGAAAGATAATGGACAAAGCTCAAAATAATTATTCCACTACTTAAAGAAGATGTATACTATTATATTTTCCCTTGAAATATTAAGAAAATACTTTATAGGCACCAATGTGAACATTTTCAATGAGAATTCATCCCTTAGGTATCATTAGTCTAGAAATGACACAATTTCAAGGCTCATGAGGTATATAATTCATTTGTAATAATTTGATCTAGCAGAAAAGTATAAAAAGGGTCTAAAAATGTGGTTGTAGAACATTATTTTGGGCCCCCCACACCGAAATTGAGAAACCAATGGTGATCAACCCATCATTTCCATATGAACAATTATTTTCATTATTTGTGAATCAATATTATTAGTTTACAAATTATGGTAATTTCTTACCTATTGGTGTTATGCCCAAGGACCTTTCATGGAAACAGAGATATAGGTTTATATATGAGTTGAAATACTACTTTTTGGATGATGCTGTTATTTTTAGAAGTTTTGAGGATTGTATATTTTGGACATGTTTGGGTGAGGAGAAAATGTTACCCATCATTGAGTACTACGATTCATCAACATTGGGTGGACATCATAGAGGAGAGAGTACTTCTAAAAAAATACATGCTAGTTTCTATTGTTTAAAACTATTCAATGATGCTAAGAGTTTAGTGATTATAAATGATAAGTTAAAAATTATTGGAAATTTATGTATAAAGATGGAGTTTCCACACAAACTAAAACAGTAGGTTGTATTTTTTGATATATGGAACTTGGATTTTAGGGGTACGTTCTCATCTTCTTATGGTAATGAATATATTCTTGTGACAGAGGACTACGTGTCCAAGTGGGTAGAGGAAGTGGATATTCTAAAAACCTTGAAGCTTGTGTGGTGAAATTAACCAATAAAATCATCATTTATAGGTTTAGAGTTACTATATCATTCATTACATATGGTTGAACTCATTTCAAGAATTTAATGGAGAAGTATAAATGTTTCCACAGAATTGGTACAAAGTAACATCTGCAATTCATTGGAAGGGCTGGAGTGTCTAACAAAAATCTCAAATGAATATTTAATAAGGTAGTTTCTATCTCAATAAATTATTGGTTTTTGATGTTGGATGAGTCTTTGTGTGATTACAAAACTACTAAAAAGACCGCCATTGGGATGTCCCCATATATATTTATCATTTAAAAGACTTTTTATATTCTAGTGGAACTACATCAAAAGTATTTTTGGGAAGTGAAGGCTTTGAGCGTTGAATTCATTTTTTGGTAAGAGGAGGTTGCTAGAGTTGAGTGATCTAGAAGAAAAAAAAGGGAATAATATGAAAATTATAAAATTTAAAAAGATAAAAAAACATTTAATTTCTAAATAATTTATAGTATAGATTTCAAGGATGGTCAGAGTTTCCTTCTATTCATTTCTTGGTTCAAACGTTTCTCATGAAAATTCAAATCCTTGTGTTAGGGACCCTTCACCATTTCAAGAGTTATTTTTAATGGAGATGTAGAGATATTTGGAGAGGAAAACATACCATTTTTTCAATGTCTATAGAATAAAGCACCGCATAGAAGGGAATATAATGGTCTTGGTTTCCATTTATTTTCTTGAAGGAAAAATTCATCTCAAATTTAAATAAGGACTATAAACTATGTGTTTCATGAGAACTGACCCTTGCTCTTTGTATATTTTTTTATTTCCCTTATCCTATAAAATTAACTCATGTTACTTGATTCTAAATTCTATTACAACTCCTATATAATGGTATCACATGAATTGTTACCAATAGATTGTTACAACTTCCAAAAACTCACCAAGGGAAAACCAAGGGAGAAACTCTCTATATAATCTAGATAAAACCTCTTAAACTCAATCTTTGGATGAAATACTTCTTAAATTTTAATTTTTATTTTATATTAACCCTTTATAAAATTGAAAGGAACATCTAAAGGAATTCAATTAGGGATAAAAAATAGAAATGTTTTAATAAAATTAGATGATCAAATCTCCAAAAAATGAGGATGTTTTTTTTCATTTTAATGCTATGTTTTTCTATTATTTACTTATACCATAATCTATGTGTGGGGTAATATCCCATGATCCTGTTATAATTGTGAACCAAATTTCATTTCTAGGTGTCTAGCATGTTGGTTTCTAGGAAATTGATAATCAATTTTATTTTTATTTCAAAATTTTTATAGCTCCCTCAAATTATCATTATATTCAACATTTTTTTTCATCTACATCATTATTTGCCAAAACAATTTGATCTCATTTGAGAAAAAAAATTCTCTTTATAAAAATTAAAATAATAAACTTTTTGAAAACAGAATAGTGCTTGATTTTATGGATGTGTATGACAAGGACCTTTTATATATTTTTTTGTTTTTTTATAATTGATTGGTTATGTGGGAAAAGAGATTTTCATACTTCCATGTTACCCCATTCACTTCATATTTACTGCTGAATTGAAAATTTTCTTCGAATTATTTTATATCCCAACATAGGATTCAACATTTGGTATAATATTTTATTTTAAGTGTGGGGGATAAGGGTATTTCATGATTTGTTAAGTTTTACTTAAATTTTTGTCATATAAAAATCCCCCGTTAATTTTTTCATAAACAATTGGTTAAAAATTTTCAAATACATTCCCAATATAAGGGTATTAAGCATCACCTTGCAAAAAAATCCTTCTCACTTAGATGAAAATAACATTCTTGCTTTTAAGGGTTTCATCAATTCGGTAATTGTTCTAGGTATATTATTTTTTATTGGTTTTTCCTGTTTTTTTATGTAATTATTTTTAATGAATGATAAAAGGAGTGAGGTTAGATAGATCTTTGTATAATTATGATCATAAATCTAGGATACTGAAAATTTGAACATGAACCTAGGGGACTACCCTTTTGAAAATCAATCACAATAGGAATCCAACTTAGCTGATGATCATATAAATCTTTTGAAACTATAGTAAAATAGTAAATTGGTATCACATAGTGATTCAATGAGGCAAGACCACTGGATTTATTTATGTATATAAATAATATTCAAACTCAATAAGTTATTTGTACAGTATTATGCACAATCCTTTGACTGGGAAAAATTAAAAATTAAAGGGACCTAATAAAAATGAGCTCATTAAGGTGAGACGAATATTGAACCCAAAAAAAGATTGGTAAAATTGACTTATATGAAAATCATATAAGTTTAATAAACTAAGAGATTAAAATGAACATTGGTTTTGTTAAACCTTGAAGAATGTGATAATTAATGGTTTATCATGTTAAGATTTTCTTTCTACATAAATTTAATCTTTCATCACTCAAATAATTCGAAATTTATATTCAATTGAAGTATCGTAGTGACTGATTTCATATATGAGGAATGACAAATTCAATAATGAAGGAATATGTGTTCTCTTTATTTCCTAGTGTGTATTTGAACTTATGAATGACTTCTCATAGTAATTCTTTGAAAATCCTGACTCTCACATGTTGATCATCTAAATAAATTTCTTAATGTGCCTCATTTTGAGATTGCTATGAAGTTTTACGCTGTCGGTTTTATAAAGACAAAAATCATGAAATCTTTTAAGGTCAAAATAACATTTATGTGTGGGGAAATTTGATAGCACTCATATTTCATTACCATTTTCCACATAATTTAGTGTAATTATTTTTTTTTTATTCTGTAAATAATTTTTATTAAAAAAATTTATTTGTTAATATATTTTTTTTATTTGTTAAAAATATAGATATAATGTTAGAATATAAATTCAATGGTTTTTTTTATTATGTTATTTTTTATTATGGTATTGTTTGTAGTTAAATAAATAAATTTTTGTTACCCATAATTTTTTATTAATTGTTCTAAGTACTAACATTTTTTAATGTTTCATTAATTGTATGTTTTTCTAAAAAATAACTTTAAATGTTGATTTTTTTTATTTTTTTTTAATTGATTTTTTTCCAAATTAACAAAGATTTTTATTTTAATCTATTATTTTTCTTAAATGAATTTATTCATTCATTTAATTAATTATTAATTTTAATTAATTAATTTTTTGTGTTCATATTTTATCTTATTTTAATTTATGTACTATATTGAATAATTTTATTCATTATTTCACTTTTTTCAATAAAAAAGTCATTTTTTATTTATTTTATTTTAATTCTTTCAATAATTAATTTTTAGTTGTTTTTAATTTTTTTAGGAAAAGAACATGTAGTTGTTTGTATACTGATTGTACCCTAGTCATCATACTGATCCTCTCAAAAGATTGTGTGAAGAAGTCACATGGGGAGTCTACTAACTGTAAACCGACCACATAAACAAAATTACACCTTATCATGCCCCTATCAAACGAAACGACATCATAGTAGGAATGAATATCATGATGAACCAAATGTGACACCATTTTATCTACCCTACCGTGAGGTATCACATGGTATCCATAGTCTACCATATGCAGCTTACCATTCCCACCACCGACCTACCACATTTCTGCAGCCACCATTAATAAACCACCACCAGACCACTGTGCATCACTACAAGATTGAAACTAGGACACCATTTGATATAAGAATCCCCATCGATGCTGAATATGAACACCCTAATTATGATATCGAATAAAAAATTTCCAAATCATCTAATGAATAGGAAAACGAACCCCATCACATTGTAGATTTGATGATCCTCCAAACCTAAACCAAACACCCTCTAATAAAATTGTTCACTAAATCTAAACCTCACTAGAAATATTGAACCAGATCCAATCCATCCACCGCAAAGAATAAATGAATCTTAATGGTGATTTTATGAGATATCATAACTACCGACCATGGATAAAGCTGATGTCGAGCCAATACCATCAAAAAACAACTGATCCCACTAATAAACCAAAACCTCTCAAGATCTGCAACCATGAGGATTATGACCGAAAGAGACACATGATTCATTCCAAATAAACCCACACCATTGTGTCCACAGTTGAATATGAACCCATAAATTAGCCCCCCCCCCCCCCCACCCCTCCTCAAAGAAGAAGACCTATGGTTGTAGATAAATAAGAACAAAAAATGAATAAAATAATAATAATAACAATAACAACAAAAATAATAATAAATATAAATAAATAAATATTATAATATAATATTAATATATCTAATAACAATAATAGGTATATATATATAATTATATATTTATCTAAATATTTTTATATTTTTGTAATAATAATAAATATAAATATAATATATATATATATATATATCAATAATAAATAAGTATATAAATCTAAAAATAGATGTATATATTTTTATATATGTATATATTTTATACTAATTATAAAATTAAATAATATTTATATATTTAATATAAATAAATTTCAGACAAAAACTAGTGATGTTCAAGCACAAAAAAGTTGGATTTGGATCTACAGGGGACCAATAACTATTATAGTCCAATCCCACGCCCAAAAATTTCAAAGGGGTAATTCTATTTTATAATTAAAAATCCCTCACACTTCTTATTCCTAACATAGGAAATATCAGTTTTTTTGAAGATCATGGGAACTAGAGATTCAAGAACCCTAACTCAATTTCCCTGACTGTTGATTGATACACATGGATAGAATCTGAGGTTTTGGATCATTGTCATTTCATGGAACTGATGTTGAAGGAGTTGAGAATTCTATTGGAAGGGGTTGTTCTCTATCTTCCATCGAGGATAAAATTACACAATGAATGATCCACATGGAGGCAAGAGATATCATCTTGGAGTTGTGATAAGAGTTGGAAGTGCAAAATTGATAGAACAAAATGAGTCCAGAAAGGAGGAATCACATAAATAGAGACATACCTAAGGAGATACATAACTTATAAAGAATAGTATATAGAATATGAAGCACAAGTATATAACATAGAGATATTGAGATCTATTGGGAATTGAGTAGGAGTTACCGGAGAGAGAATACTCTTCTCTCTTTTCTGTTATTTCCTTATTTCTTTTAGGATAAACTCTTATGTGTTAGAATCCATTAACATGTTTAATTCAATCATAATTTTTATCTAAACAATTATGGGGGAATAAGTTGTAATGGATTATTTTTTTTACTTTTTCAATAATTTTCTTAAATATATGATTCTCTCTATTTCTCTTCTAATATTCATTTTTTACCAAATATCAAGCATCAGTGAAAAATGATCTTGGTAATACATAAATTCAAATCATCTATAATATGTTAATTTTAATGATAATTAAATCAAGACCAAGAAATAATAACAAAATAAGTTCAAATAAAAAAAATAAACTCAATGAAAAATTATTTTTTCTCACTCGGTGATTGAGTGACTTTTGCAGTTGAAAATCTATAAAGTATATTCATTTGTAGGTTGACCTGATAAAAAATCTAGTTATCCTCCTTTAATTAGTTCCATGTGTTTAAATTAAAATGCATGAATGAAATAAATCAATTATAATGACTATCCATCTGATTCCCCTTATTTAATCAATCAATTATTTATGACAAATTTTGATCTTATTTATTTCCTTTTAATCTATACTCACACTCACTTTTACACTCAAAAAAATCACCATTATCATCACTGTTTCATATACCTTTCCCATTTTATCCTTCTTTTTGCATTATTTTATTTTATTTTTTTATTTTTCTACATAGTCACACACTTAAATCACACACGGTGATTCCATCCTTGTGTATCGAACACTACTCATCACTAGACTAGTTTTCAATAGTTTTATATATAATTAATTTTCTAATGTCCAATGACCCTATTTTGGAGGAACATAAGAGGTTATAACTCATGAAAATACACCTACAAAATAATTGCAATAAATTTTTAATTAATTTAAACAGTTTAAATTTTAATTTAAATTTAATTAAAATTAATTAATTTCAAAAATACTCACTATAAACTCTTACTACACTAAATCCATAATAAAAATCACATGGGAGTTCCATATTATGCACCTATTATCATCTTGGGCTAAATCTCTAACACACGAAATTGATTTAATTTCCCAAATAATTTAATTTAAAGAAAGGAACATTAGAAATTCAACATTGTAGCATACCTCATTGAAATGGTTCCCAATGATGTGTGAATATTATCTCAGGACATCCCCTATCTAGTTTTTATGAAATCCACATATAATTTAGATGATTTCTCCATCCTCTGTTGAAATCATCATCAAATATATAACAACCCCAATCTAGTAGCACAAAGATTTTTTCTACATTATTACATTGAAAAATGATACAAGGGACCACATCACTAAGATTCGATTAATTTATTAGTCTAGAAGAACTAGATATAACCATGATTTGTTTATTACATTGGAAATATAATTTAAAAAATAGAAAAAGTAAATATTCTACATTCCAAAAATTATTCAAAGGTTTATTCTTCATATCCTCAGTAAATGAAACAAAGTAATGGTGATTTCAAATTCTTTTTAAGGGTTACTTAAATTAGAATATATCATGATTAAATAAGGAATAATCAATATGGAAAGGTAAATCACTAAAATACACATGCCATTTAATCAAAGACTTGAGCATGAAATGCATCCATGGATAATTTCAATTGGACAATATCATGGATAAAAATCACTAAATTCCCAAAAAAAATGATTAATATTGGATTTCATTATCTCGGATATCATGATATCTTCACCATCAAGTCCTTACACCATGAAAATTTAATCTATGGTTAGGTATACCCCAAAAATTAAATTATTATGTTTGTCCAACTTTTGTGACTCGTGATAATTTTTTATTTATCAATGGGATATATAATTCTAAGCCCCACCTGTCACAACATGTCCAATACATTCAACAAATGTTGAAAGATTAATTTAATTCATAAATAATATACATTATCTGTAAATATCCATATTTCCTAAAGGATACCTAATATCAATATTTCCCTAGTCAATTAAATAACTTTCAAAGTAAAACAAAATATATAGAAATGGTATATGGTTTTTGTAATAAACTAATCCATGATACAAGTAATATATATATTTAAGAGGAATTTAATGTCTAATAATATGATATTATATGAAAGTTGATATTTCATGATAAATTAAATGAAAACAAAATTAATATGTTATATATTCATTAAAAATATAGTGTTTGTAATAAATTTATGTCTTTTGGAGAATAAAATAAAATAAAAGAGAAATATTAAAATAATTTTTCATTAAAGAGTTTTATTTTTAAAACATTTAAAACTTTTATAAGAATAAAAATATCATACATTTATTGTGGTGGTAGTAAAATTTTACAATGCCTTATATGTTAAAATGAAAACATTCCTTTTTAATTTTTTTAAAGAAATTAATAAATGACCCATTAAAAAAATTATAAATATTCTAATAAAACCATATAAAAATTCAATTATAACTTAAAATTTCATTAATAAATCATTTGAGTAATTAAAAAGGACATTTGTAAATAAATTTGAAAAATATGGGCATTGAAAAAAAATATACCCAAACAAAAAGATAAATAAGATCATTTTTTAAGAAGTTTTTTTACTTTAATAAAATTATAAAGAGATGAAATTTTGGATTAAAATCAAGAAAATTCTAAAATGTCCAAATAATAAGAAAATATATGGATTTTAATAATTATATATTCTCATATTTTTCAAAAGGCCCAGGAGTGAGTCAGACCCAATCCTACGAAACTTTACTAATCAAAGTAAAAGACAAAATCAAAACATTAAATGGGAGATTTTCATAACCGAGTAAAACATGTTCCATGCACATCTTCCTCAACAAAATGTGAACTGCATTTTGGGACCAAGAAAGACCACTCTGAACATGAATCCACAATGGACTTCTTTGAAAAAACATCACAAACCCGATTAGCCTCCCTATAAACTTGTGTCACATCAACGGTGAGACCACCAAGTAGCTAAAAAAATCAATCCAAGAAGGAAACATAATCCATGGTACATTCCTGGACTGGCTATTAAGGATTTCAACAGCCACCATTGAATATGATTCTAGCCAATGAAATCCCCAACCATGATGAACCGCATATGTGATAGCTTTTATCATAGCCCATAGCTCAGCTTCAACGGTAGAGCCCTGTCCGATATAATGATAAAAACCACCATTAACGAAGCCTCGATAGGTATGGAATAAAACACCACAGCCTGAAGGCCCGGGTGAACCTAAGGTCGCCCTATCAACACTGACTTTCACCAAAGGCAGAATGGAAGGAATCTACCAAACCGATTTTTGCACCAGGGGATTTTTAATGCATTTAGAGACACTAAAGTTCCTCAATATGATATGTTCTCATATTCCTTCAATGAAAACTGGAACAAATCCCACAAAAATGATATTATTAGAATAATTCCTTACTTATTTATTAACTTTTAAATTGAAACCCATTGAACTTTTAAAATTGTATGGAAACTGTAAGATCCATGTTTTGGGAAAGGTACGTTTTAAGTTATGTTTTGGTTGAATCCCTTGTTTCAGGATTAAGGGGATGTATTATGAAGGTGTGAGAGGCCTTTGGGGTGTTCTGGGGGCACGGGGCATGAAATAAAGGAAATCCGGGCAAGAGAAGCCAAGGCGCACAGCCTGCGCACGGCCAGGGAAAACCGTGCGGCCTGCCCAGGCAAAACTGTGTGACCCTTCTCCTCCGGGCAGTAGCATGTGCACGGTTTGCGCAAGGTTTGTCAAACCGTGTGGCTAAACCTTGTGGCCACTTAAATTTGTGAGAAAAATAAAAAATTGACACTCCAGGCTTTTAAACCCCAACATGGTATTTTCCTCTACATTCCTTCCTCTCCACCCTAGGATGAACCAAATTGCCCAAGAGCTCCAAGAGGATGATCTCCCTCTTTTATAAGGTGTTTAGAGCACTGTGGGTGGCAGATCGAAGCTCTGGTTAAGGCTAATATCATCCTTGGTTCTCTTTTTGGATTAGGGTTTGTATCTTCTCTCCCTCTTGTTCTGAAGCTCTAAAACCCTATCTATTGGGTGAGTTTTAGGTTGAAGCTCCAAAGGCTAGTCAGATCAAGGTATAAGGACTCGATTGAGAGTGAATTCATCCGCGGTTTCAAGGTAGGTGGCCTACAAGTGATATCCCATAGTTATTTGGGTATTTTTTCATGTTTAATTGTGTTCATGTTTTCCCCTTGGTTATTTTTTGAATAACCTTGGCATGTTTGGTAGTAATGATGTTTAAAATAGAAAATGGGAACACTCATGATCCTCGTGGGATGTGTCGGGATTAACATGACCTAATCTAGGTCCATCCATGGTATGTGATGGATTTTCTCGGGTTTAGGGATTGTTATTTATCAAGTGACCTTGTTGTAATAAATTATAGAGCCCTTGATAAACATGTTGGCGTGATTGGATGAACATGGAATAGAAGTTATGTGATGCAACTAGACTTAGTAATAACCAAAGGGTTATTTGGAATGGGAAGAATGGTTGATTCATGGAATGATGAACTGGTTAAATGGGTTAATGTGTAAACAGATTTAATACCGTAACAGGATAGATTATGGGTTTAATGTTGAATTCTTAGTGAGATAGGAATAACACATGGGAATTGGGTGAATAGTTAAATGATGTGAAATGATAATGTGTTAATGGGTTAAGGCATGATGTGGATTTCCAAGTGGGTTGGTGTGAATAGTGTTTCTTAAGTGAAATGGTTTGGATGGTTGATGGTTACTTATATATAAGCATGTGCACATGGCTTTGTAGAGTGGGGTATGACATAAGGATATACACCCACGAGTGGAGCTAAGACTGAGGTTTTATACTCCACCCTTAATGCACGGGTTAGGAAAGGGGACTGAGGGTCTATTCTCCTAACGGTTGCATCCACCCAGACTGAGGCTTCGAGGTGAGGATATGGTTGCTATGGGGGGTTAGTCCTTGTGAGATAGGATAAAGATTTTTTTACCCTCTTGCATGTGATTCTTGGCCTTAGACCCATGTAACATAATGTATGTGATTAACCCATGGAAATGTGATGAAATGGTAAGTGATGATAAAAGGTGTGAAATGAATGGTAATGGATGTGGCAATGGATTTGGCTCTAAACTGGTTAATGGCACCTTAAATAATTACTTGGTAATTATCTTTCATATTTCCTTTTGCATTCCCCACTTGTTTATACTAGATATTTTGTAGACACCATTGGTGGTGGCCTACTGAGTTGTACTCACACCCTGCTCGGGCCGCTATTCGGTACTCGAGAATACTTCATGTTTTCATGTCAGAAAAAGATCAAGGGTCCTTGCTAGATAGTGAGTGGACATGGGTAGTACTTGGTGGAGGATTCATACTTAGAGTCGGGAACATTTTGGGGATTTTGGTCATTGTGTTTATTTTGGATTTTGTTCACTCTTCAAATTTTTGTATGACATGGCATATTTATTTTTGGAAATGGTTGTTATACATGTTCATTTTTTATTGGTTATTATTTCCACTATTTGGTTTATTTCTGTTGCGGATTACTCTGATAGAAAGGGGGTATAGTCTCGCCACTTGACTCCATAGACCCCCCACTCTTAGTTAGCAGCCTTTGGCGTACGGGGAGGCGCGCTTAAGGTCTTGTAACCACCCGGCTCGGAGCACACGTTTAGTGGCTTATGGGTCAGGGATGTTACAAAGTGGTATCAGAGGAGGTCTTTCTTATCATTCTCTCAGGTATTGTTATTTGGGATTGGTAGCCAAGGGATAAGATGTGTCGAGCCTTGGTAATGAGATCGTGCTTGGGATTATCTAACCCAGGTACGGGGGAAACCCAAGTCACCATAAGTGGGAAATGTTGTTCTTGGTTGTGTGTTGTTACTGTTGATGATATTTCACCGTTGGGTGATGCACATGTGGTTTGATGTGACTGTTTTATGATATTTGGCTTGTGGCCTTAATAGCATGATGATTTGCATTCATGCATCATTGTAGGCACATAGGGAGATAGGTGACATGCATTGCGTTATTCACACACACGAGGTGGGTGTGTGAGGTAGGAAAGTAGGGTGCATCATACATTTCATGAAATCAAGAAATGATGAGATGAATGAAATAAAACAATTGGGTAAGGATGAATGAATGGTAAATGATGTTTAATAGAGTAATAGGTTTTGAAAAAAATTGGAAAATGTTGTTGGGTTAGTATATAAAATGGGTTGTTGTAGCTAGTAAAGAGATTTTGATAGAGTCATGAAAGTTTATGGTATGCGTTCTAAAATCTCGTGCTTGGAATCGTAGAAAAATTCCACCACGACGTCAGTTACCAGTTGGGAACTGGAGGATTTTGTTGAGAACACTCCTATAGGAGAAAAGAAAGAACATGTGGTGACCCATGAGGGTGGAGAAGACCAGTTCCGGGGGAACTTGGCTCGCCTTATGCAGATGATGGATCAGGACATAGGGCGGGTTGCACAGAGTATGTTTGAGCTAATCAGGGAGTTCCAACTGTAGCACCCTTTGACCTTCCCCGGAAAGGGTGGTCCAGAAGTATCGGAGTTTTGTTTAGAGTCTGTCCAGATGATACTAGATCATCTGGAAACCCCTGTTGAAAAGCGAGTGAAGCTGGATTCTTATATGTTGTGAGGCCAGGATAGGCGTTGGTGGGACAATCAGGCTCAAAGAGAGCAGGCTGAGGGAATGTCGTGGAAGGTTTTTTAGGAAATGTTTCTAGAGAATTTATATCCAGAGACTTTGAGGTAGGAGCGGGCTGTAGAGTTTATGATCCTGGCTCAGGGATCACTATCAGTGATGGACTATGCTATTTTCTTCACTAATTTGAGACGCTTAGTCCAAGTGTTAGTAGGGGATGAGGTAGCAATAGGAAAGCGTTTCCAGGATGGGTTGAGACATGAGATCAGGTTCCAAGTAAACATCTTCCCCTTGAAGAAGTTCACAGAGGTAGTAGATCATGCATTGATCTCAGAAGGAAACCTGAATGGAGGTTTCGGTAGTGGGCTAGTGGTGCCAGTGGGTCAGACAAGTAGTGCAGCTACCGAGGGTCGGAAGCGACGCCATGAGAGCTCACAGCATGGCAGAAGTGTGGAAAGTGGCTGGAAGAGAGGGTCCACCTCTCAGAGTGGAAATCAGGTGTTCTTCTATCAGTGCAATAGGTCGGGGAATATGCGTGGTCAGTGTCGCCAACCTCCAGTTGAGTGTTGTTCGTGCAGTAGGATTGGACATGTGCAAAAGTTATGCCGGAAACCTCAGAAGGTGGGTGAGTATGATGGTGGCAGTCAGGTACCGGATATGGGAAGGGGATCAGTTTCCTTGTATCAGGCAGTCAGTTGGAGCTCCACGGGCCATAATGGCAGGGGCGGTAGACGTGGAACTCAAGGGAAAGATCTCTCACGCCAGCAGGGTAGTGTAGCACAGAGTACTCAGGTAGGAGCCCAGGGTGGAGGGGTAGGTCAACTTCAGGCAGTTCAGTTTGCTCCTGGTGGTGGCGAAGTCAGACCATCAACTGTTCGAGGTATGATCCTTATATATTCTACTTTTTCTAGTGTTGTGTTTGACACAGGTTCCACAAACTATTTTATCTCTACTCAACTTGTGGTAGCGCTGGGTTTATCTGTGGAGAGGGTGTGTGGAGTTATGTCAATCGAAACTCCGTTAGGGGTGCGGGTTGAAGATATCAAGCAGTGCAAGGGATGTTCCTTGGAAGTTGGTTGGTATCGTTTTATGTGGGACTTGTTCATTATCAATATGTCATGGTTTGACCTAATATTGGGAATGGATTGGTTGGTGTTGTATCAGGCGCACATAGACTATTTTCATCGCACAGTATCGTTCAGGTCGCTTGAAGGTGACACTTATGTCCGCCTTGGCGATTGGGATGTTCAAGCAGGGCGTACGGGGTCGTTTTGTCAACAGATGAGTGGACTCATGGCTCAAGTGGCATGTCTCATGCTTGATGATAATGAAATAGGGGAATAGTCTATTTTCCCCCCTAAGGTGTATCGGTTTCAGGACGTTTTTCCTAAGTATTTCTCAAGGATACCCCCTGAGAGGGATTTTGAGTTCACGATCGAGTTGCTTTCGGGAGCAGAGCAAGTTTCTATTCAGCCATACCAAATGGTACCAGCAGAACTCCATGAACTGAAGGTTCAGCTTGAAGAGTTTGAGCATAAGGGGTTTATCCATCCTAGTACGTCTCCTTGGGGATCTCCCATGATTTTTTCAAAGAAGGCCAATGGGTCGTTGAGGTTGTGTGTTGACTATCAAAGGTTAAATAAGATGACAATGAAGAATCAGTACCCTCTTTGTAGAATTGATAACCTTTTTGATCAGTTGAGTGGTGTATCAGTGTTTTCTAAGATTTATCTGAGGTTAGGTTATCACCAGTTGAGGTTGAGATCTTCCAACATACCGCAGACAGCTTTCCAGAGTCGGTACAAGTTTTTTGAGTTTGTGGTAATGCATTTCAACTTGACCCATGCACCAGTGGTCTTTATGGCTTTAATGAACTGGTTTTTTCATCCTATTGAGATTTGTTTGTGGTTTTCTTTTATGACGATATCTTAGTGTACTCGAAAACTCATGATGATCATGCCCAACATCTTGACATTGTCTTGGGTACGCAAAGAGAGCATTGGTCATATGCCAAGCTATCAAAGAGTTAATTCTTGATAGGTGAGGTGCATTTTATGGGTCACACCATCTCAGAGGCAGGTGTGTCAGCGGATCCAGGGTAAGTTCAGGTAGTTTTATCTTGGAAGCATCCCAAGAGTGTCTGTGAAGTTTGGAGTTTTCTGGGTTTGGCTGGGTACTGCCGAAGGTTCATTCAGGATTTCTTTTGCATGGCAGCACCACTCTCGGGCTTGAAGAAGAAAGGAATCAGGTTTGAGTGGTCTGAGGGTTGTGAGAATTCCTTCAAAGAGATGAATGAGTGGTTGACGATCGCACCTATCTTGATCTTACATGAGCCGGGTAAGAAGTACATCTTGTTTTGTGATGCGTCTGGAGTCGGACTTGCGGCTGTGTTGATACAGCCTGAGTGGGTTGTGTCCTATGGGTCAAGGCAGTTGAGGCCCCATGAGTGGAACTATCCCACTCATTACCTTGAGTTGGCTACAGTAGTGTACACCTTGAAGTGCTGGAGGCACTATCTATTGGGAGAACGGTTTACTATGTTTAACGACCATAATATTTTAAATTACATATTCTCACAGTGGGATATGAATCATCGGCAGCGATAATGGGATGAATATCTTCAGTCTTTTGACTTTGAGTTGGTGTACACGCTAGAAAAGGGAAACAGTATTGCTGATGCTCTGAGTAGAAAGGTTCAGGATCAGGTGGTTCAGGAGTCCAGCATTGAGTGAAAGGTGATGCCTTTGTTTGGAGAGATACACCTGGAGGTTCAAGAAGAGAGGGTTCAGGTCACACTTGCTGCCTTAGTGATGGATTTGATGATTTTGAGTCGAGTTACAGAATGTCAGCTCAATGATCCTGAGTGTTTGATCATGAAGGAAATTATTAATTGTGGGGAGATACCTTCTGGTTGGGCCGTTGGAGTTGACGGTGTTGTTCACGTTCATGATCGTGTGGTTGTGACAATGTGTGTGCAGGAAGACTTGATCCATAAGTTCCACGAATCAAAATGGGAAGTGTATCCTAGTTTGAACAAGATGTACCATGATCTCTGAAGGCAGTTCTGGTTTCCTGGAATAAAGAAGGAAGTTGTTGGATTTGTTGCATGGTGTCTTACCTATATGCAGGTGAAGGCCAAGCATCAACGCCCAGGTGGTTTGTTGCATCTATTTCCCATTTAGGAATGGTAGTGGGATGATGTGACAAAGGATTTTTTCATGGTTCTTCTGAGGAAACCATGAAAGAATGATGAAATCTGGGTGGTTGTGGATCGGTTAACAAAAGTGGCTCATTTATTACCGATTCAGTAGACCTTTATAGTCGACCAGTTGGGTGAGCTGTATGTTCGGGAAATAGTGTGGTTGCATGGTGTTCCACAAACCATAGTTTTGGACGTAGATCCTCATTTCACATTGTGTTTCTAGAAAGGGTTGCATAAGGCACTTGGTATTCAGGTGTTTTTTAGTACGTCTTTCCACCTGCAGACAGACGGGCAGTCGGAACGTATGATCCAAGTGTTGGAAGACATGTTAAGAGCTTGTGTCTTGGACTTTGGTTGTTCTTGGGAAAGGCACCTATCGTTCGTTGAGTTTTCATACAACAACATTTTTTAGGATATGATTCAGATGGCACCATTTGAGGCAATTTATCGGAGACCATTGTAGATATATGTTGTGTTGACCAGAGGCCGGTGAATCTGAGTTGTTTTGGCCAAGTCTTGTGAAGGAGACTTCAGAGAGAGTTTAGTTGATAAGGAAGCGAATGGATAGGGATCATGGTAGGCAGAAGTCATATGAAGATTGGAGGTGTAGACCTCTTGAGTTTGGGGTGGGTGATAAAGTGTTCCTTCGGGTGTCTCCATGGTTGGAACACTGTCGGATACGAAAGTAGGGTAAGTTGGCACCCAGGTATGTGGGACCTTTTGAGATTTTGGAGAGGATCGGATCACTGGATTACCAATTGGCTCTTCTATAGCGATATGATGGGATGCATGATGTGTTTCATGTGTCGTAGCTTCGACAGTATCACCCTGACCCATCTCACGTGGTTGATGTTGAGGATGTGGAGCTTGAGGCTAATGCGTCCTTTGAGGAGCATCTGGTTCATGTGGTGGATCATAGTGAAAAGGTCTTGCGACGTAAGGTTGTGCCATTTGTGCGAGTACTATGGCAGCATGGGAATTTTCATGAAGAAACTTGGGAGTGGGAATCAGATATGCGGGCTCAGTGTCCCGAACTCTTCTCTTTAGTAGAGCAATGAGGCTTGGGAACTCGGCTCGAGGATGAGCCGTTATAAGGTGGGGAGGTTGTAAGATCCCTGTTTTTGGAAAGGTACGTTTTTCATTATGTTTTGATTGAATAACATGTTTCGGGACTCAAGGGATGTCTTCTGAAGCTGTGAGAGGCCTTGGGGGTGTTCCAGGTGCTCAGGGCATGAAAGAAAGGAAATATGGGCAGGGGTAGCCATGGCACATGGCCTACGCACGACCAGGGAAAACCGTACGGCCTGCCCAGGAAAAACCGTGTGACCCTTCTCCTCTGGGCAATACCGTGTGCACGTTTTACGCATGGTTTTTCAAACAGTGCGGCTAAACCGTGCGGCCACATAAATTTGGGAAAAATTAAAAAATTTCCACTCCGGGATTTTAAACCCCGACTTGGGATTTTCCTCTCCATTCATCCCTCTCCACCCTAGGATGAACCAAATCACCCAAGAGCTCCAAGAGGTCAATCTCCCTCGTTTCTAAGGCATTTAGAGTTCTGTTGGTTTCAGATCGAAGATCTGGGTAAGGTAATCTCATTCTTGGTTCTATTTTTGGATTAAGGTTTTTATCTTCTCTCCCTCTTGTTAGGAAGCTCTAAAACACTATATTTTGGGTGAGTTTTAGGTTGAATCTCCAAAGGTTGGTTGGGTCAAGGTCTAAGGACTCTATTAAGAGTTTTTTCAACCGCGGTTTCAAGGTAGGTGGTCTACAAGTGATATCCCATAGTTATTTGGGTATTTGTGCATGTTTAATTGTGTTATTGTTTTCCCCATGGTTTTGTTTTGAATAACCTTGGAATGCTTGGTAGTAATGATGTTTAAAATGGAAAATGGTAACCCTCACGATCCCTGTGGAATGTGTCTGGATTGACTTCACCTAATCTAGGGCCATCCGTGGGATGTGTCGGCTTTTCCCAGGTTTAGGGATTGTTATTAAAAAAGTGACCCTGCTGTAATAAATTGTAGAGCCCCTGATAAATATGATGAAATGATTGGTTGAACTTGGGATAGAAGTTAGGTGATTCACCTAGACTTAGTATTAACAAAATGGTTATTTGGAATGGGATGAATGGTTGATTCAGGGAATGATGAATGGGTTAAATGGGTTAATGAGTAAACTGATTTAAGACCATAAAAGGATAGGTTATGGGTTTAATGTTGAATTCTTAGTGTGATAGGCATAACACATGGGAATTTGGTGAATAGTTAAATGATGTGAAATGATAATGTGTTAATGGGATAAGGCATGATGTGGATTCCCAAGTGGGTTGTTTTGAATAGTGTTTCTGAAGGTCAAAGGATTGTATGGTTGATGGTAACTTGTATATAAGCATGCACACATGGATTCGTAGAGTGTGGTATGACATGAGGATCTACGCCCATGGGTTTAGCTAATACTGAGGTTCTAAACTCCAGCCTAAATGCACAGGTTAAGAAAGGGGACTGAGGGTCTATTCTCCTAACGGTTGCATCCAACCGGATTAAGGCTTCAAGGTGAGGATATGGTTTCTATGAAGGGGTTTTTCCTAGTGAGATATGATAACTATGTGTTTACCCACTTGCATGTGATTTTTGGCCTTAGACCCATGTAACATAATGTATGTGATTAACCCATGGAAATTTGATGAAATGGTAAGTGATGATAAAAGGTGTGAAATGAATGGTAATGGAATTGGCAATGGATTTGGCTCTAAACTGGTTAATGGTGAAACGACCCAAAATTTTGAATAAATCTTGTTTGATAATTTTATGTGTTATTTTATACTCGACAAAACTTTTTCATTTGATAACATGGGTATAATTAAAATGATACTATTGGGTTTTGACTGTTATATGACCATTGGTCAATATAACCGCTGGAAACTAAACGTTTTGATTATTGTCTCTAAATACAAGTAATCTTGGTTAATTATTATAGAAAGAAGATTCGATGTCCTCACCCAGTAGTCTTGGACGGATCGAAGCCCATCTAACAGAACTTGGGAAGGAGGTAGCACCATTGGGCTTTGCTCTGGACCAAACCCAAGCCGAAATTCATCGTGTGAAGCTAGAATGGAATCGCCTTCGCAAGAAGTTCAAACTGATAGAAATTACTACTCGTGCGATGTTGGCCGAGCCTCCCTTGGATTCTCTCACCTTAGCACACCTTACACTTAGGTCCTATGCTGGTGTGATAAGGGGCTATGTAAGGAGATCGTAACTGCCTTGTGTAATCTTTTGTTTTAAATAAAAATTGGGATTTCTTCCTATGATGAAGTTTATGACTTTTCAAATGTCCGGATAAATATAGTATGCATATTTTTGGTGAATTTTAGAGAAAGGATATTTTAATGAATGTTTATTTAAACCTTAAATAATTAAAAATGTGTAATGATTTTCAAAAAATGGTCTTCTACAATTATGTTCAGTAAGAAATTTAGAGTCTAATAAGATCAACTTGATTTTTGATGAATAATAAATTATGAATAGTGATTTTATGATTAGGATTAGTAATGTGTCCAAATGGATTAGTAATCTCACTTAAATAAAGTTTTAATATAATCTAGACACCTTGATTAAGTAATGAGATTCAATAAAATGGGTAAATAACGGTTTTATAAATTATTAGTCAAGTATTAGTTTTTTCGGGTGAATAGTGTTTTTTAATTAAAAAATTAAATAAAAATAATTAGAAAATTATATTTATAAAATGGACTTTATTTTTGAACTCAGAGCATCGATATTATGTTATGGTAATTTTTGGGGATTTTTCTGAAAAAAATGAATTTTCGGTGAATAGTGTATTTATTTAAAATAAATTAAAAATATTTTGAAATTTATTTTTATAAAATGGAGTTCATTTTTGAAATCAGATCATTGATATTTGGTTAAGGTGAAATTTTGGGATTATTCTGAGAAAGTTGAATTTTCAATGAATAGTAAAAATACAGTTTTAGGGTTTCGGTATGTTTAATGACATCATAACTGTGTCATGATGATGTCATGAGATATATTAAGGGATGTTCGACTAAATAGGATGAATTATTGTGTGGGGGTCCCCATGTGGCCTAACTCCATGGGAAGTACCATGGGAGGGCCCATGCTTTTGAGAAAACCACTTTTGAGGTGTCCCTTGGCCATTAATGTCTTGTCCCCTCACTTTCCCAATAAATACCCACCCTTTACTCCTTTATTTTTCACTCCCAACTCTCCGCCAACGAAGTTCTGGTCTCCTTACCTCCAAAGGAGCCCTCCCAAGGTGCCCCTAAGCCCTCAAGGTCCCAACCTTTGAGTTTTAAGAGTTACGTTTTAAGGTAAGGGATCTGATCTCTCTCTTTCTTTTCAAGAAATCTCTTTTATGTAATTTATTTTATGCTTCATGTTCTTATGTTAAAGGGTGTTCTTTTATACTCCTCTTACTACCCTTTTCATGTTCACATAATGAGAGATCCCCTCTTACTCTCATTATTTCGTTTTATGAAGTTTTAAGTGGCGATGTTAGGCTGCCGAAATTTTTGTAACAGATTCTTTCTCCCTTCTCATTTTTTTCAAGATCTATTTTCATGTAAAGTATTTAAAGTTCCTTTTTATTATGTTGGGGTATGATCTCTAAATTTATCATACTGATCTTTTATGATCATATGATGAGAGACCCCATTTGATCTCTTTAATTCAGTATTTTGAAGTTTTAAGTGGCGCCGTTAGGCTGCCGAATTTTTAAGTGGTTCTTCACCCTTCTCGTTTTGAAGTTCTACTTTCATGTCAATTATTTAAAGTTCCTTTTTGTTATGTTGGGGTATGATCTATATATCTATCATAAAGATATTTTATGACCATATGATGAGAGACCCCATTTGATCTCTTCAATTAAGTATTTTAAAGTTTTAAGTGGCGCCGTTAGGCTGCCAAATTTTTAAGTGGTTCTTCACCCTTCTCGTTTTGAAGTTCTACTTTCATGTAAATTATTTCAAGTTCCTTTTTGTTATGTTGTGGTATTATCTCTATACCTATAATACTGATCTTTTATGACCATATGATGAGATACCCCATTTGATCTCTTCAATTCAGTATTTTGAAGTTTAAGTGGCGTCGTTAGGCTGCTGAATTTTTAAGTGGTCCTTGCACCTTTCTCCCCTTTTCAAAGTTCTAATTCCATGTCAAGTCTTGCAAGTTCATTTTTATTATGTTGGGGTATGATCTCTATATCTATCATACTGATTTTTTATGTTCATATGATGAGAGACCCTATTTGATCTCATCAATTCATTTTTGGTTGAAGTTTATGTAACGTTGTTCGCATGCCGAATTTTCATAAGAGAAATCTTATTTTTGTCTTCCTTTCATGTTCTTCATTTCATATAGTATATTTTCAAATTTCATTACCATGTTCTTAAATCCCTTATATTATGTCCCTCTACTATTTTATGGGTCATTTAGGAATGTTTGACCCATGTCCCCTCTCTTTTCAATGTTTTATAAAACCCTGTAACATAGTCGTTATGCTGCAGAATTTTCCTCTCAAAATGTCTCTCTCTTTTTCTAAAGTTCTTTATTTTTAAGTGAATACTCAAAGATCCCTCTTCTATATGGGTATTTACATATATACCAAAATTTTCTATTTTAAATTCTTGAATTTACATACATGAAACCCGCTTTCCCTTTCCGTGGGTTTAAAGTGACGTAAAGATCATGTCTTTAAAGCAGTTTTAAAACGTTATGATTATGAAATGAAACCCATTTATTTTATGCTATATGGGTTATTTATGAAATGTTTTATGATGATATATGTGGCTCACATGATAATAAAGTCAAATTTAACGGTGCGCCCTGATATCTCTCCAATGCATTGGGTAATGATGTAACCACTAGAGATTACAATTTTCACGATATCTTGGTGAATAACCTTGGTAATTTTAAAATGACACCTTGGGGATGGACCTTGGTGATATGTTCATGATTGTCTATATTAAATGTTTCAGCCACATCTTCAAGTTATGAAATATGTTATTTTTATTATGATATGCCTCATGATTTCTTTATCATGCCTTATTGTTCTTTTCATGACCTTATTGAAGTATCTCAGTTTCACATGTAAAATGTTTTTCTTGTTTCCTTTACTGGGCCTTCTGCTCACCCTTTCTTTTGATGTATGTCCCCAGGTTATGAGATGCAGTAATGAACCTAGGATGAACATGAGGAGAATCATTTCAAGTGTTTAAGAAGAATCTTTTATGTTTTCATGTTTAAATTTCCTGTTTTCCAAGACACTAAACCTTAAAGATCCTCGGTTTTGTAAAATGTAATGAAAGTTTATGTGATAAAAAGGTGGGATGCTATAGTTGGTATGAAAGTATGGTTTAGTTATTTGTGGAAATTAGGATATGAAAACTTTAGGATGAAGCCTATAGAAATTTTTATATATAGGAAATCTTCCTGGTATTTTGGTGAGTATTGAGTATGGGGTTTCCAAGAAAATACATCCTTGTCTAGATACGAGCAGGTAGAGGTGGCTCTGGCATAGATGTACTTAGGGGTAAAACCCAAAAACACCGCTTTGAGCTAGAATCGAACGGGAACTAGTACACGACAACGGGCCTTGCTGCACTCTTGGTTACGACACTCCCGGGGGATATGCTTTGGTAAATTCATAAGCTTATTATGAACCATTATTAAAGGAACAAATATAAAATAAAATAAAGATTCACATAAGGATATATTATCATGGATAACCTAGTTTTAAACCTAGGGGATCACAAATTAGGGTATACTTTTCTTCTACAAGTTATCCTTATATGATTTAAGTTCCTTTTCATGATTATTGGCTAAGTGTTGAAGCCCCTAATTATACTTTCTCTTATTAGTTAATGGTGGGAAATGGAAGAACATGTCCCAAAAAACAATGTGATAGAAAATGTGATGATTGTCGTATTAATATGACGGAGATGATTAGGGGATTAAAAGATGATTATTATTTTGGAAGACGTTCACTACTTTGGGAACCCTATTTGATCGAGGTAAATAGATTACTACGGTATTTTCTTTGAGGAGTTAAGGTTGAATTATATTTTGAAGAATCAATGAATTTAAGGTGAACTTATGGTATTATAGGTTACTTATGGGAATGATTAACCTATCTTGGGTAAAATATGTTTAGGTTATATACTTTTGTTATAAGATGTTAGCAGTGGTTGATGTTGTTTGGAGATGAACAATGAAGTTTATTTTGGAAGACTATGTTATCAAATCCTTCTTGTATTTGGGTTTCAATCTTAGTTTGGTTTATTTTGAGTAATTTTAAGGACTGTTATTTATGGAATGGACTATGATGAACTTTGGGTAGTACCATGGAACTTTGAAGATTTAAAAGTAGTTTCCATTCCTATGGGATTATTTATTTTTAAAGAGTTGTTTTACCTTACCCTTTCTGTTTTTGGGATAATGTTTAAAGATAGAAGAAATAGATAGTTAATATTTTGTGGATTATGTGGTTATCTAGAAGATGATTCTTGTGTTTTGATGAGACCAAGTAGTTTTGAATGCCCATAGTTTGGAGAAAAGATTAGTTTTGGGTAGAAAATTATTAAAGGATGAAACACTACATGAAGATAGGTATATTTTCTTATGTTTTTGTTTTATGTTGTAAATGAATTCCTCAAAATTATGAAAAGGAATGTAAAACAAAAACATTGTTGGTTTATGTTTCCTACTAGGTAATCAAAGATTGTTTACACACATTATAAGTTTGGGATTTTCTTATGGTTAACTTTCTCCTAATCATGTTTTCTATCACTCTCCCTCAGAACTTGACCCTTTGTTTTCTCCTCGATGTCCATGTTTTCGTACATGGAATCCTAGTGTGGGCTAACTCGGGTGACCTTTGTACTTACCTTTTTTTCTTTTAAAGTAATAGTTTTACTGACTCCTTTTCCTATGTGGGACTTTCAATGAAATTTCAAAACTCAATTTTTAAAAATTGTGAGGACGCAATTTCTTAAGGGGGAAGATTGAAACGACCCAAAATTTTGAATATATCTTGTTTCCTAATTTTATGTGTTAGTTTATAATCGACAAAACTTTTTCATTTGATAACATGGGTATAATTAAAATGAGACCGTTGGGTTTTGACTGTTATATGACCATTGGTCAATATGACTGCTGGAAACTAAACGTTTTGATTATTGTCTCTAAATACAAGTAATCTTGGTTAATTATTATAGAAAGAAGATTCGATGTCCTCACCCAGTAGTCTTGGACCGATCGAAGCCCATCTGACAGAACTTGGGAAGGAGGTAGCACCACTGGGCTTTGCTCTGGACCAAACCCAAGCCGAAATTCATCGTGTGAATCTAGAACGGAATCGCCTTCGTGAGAAGTTCAAACTGATAGAAATTACTACTCGTGCGATGTTGTCCGAGCCTCCCTTGTATTATCTCACCCCAGCACACCTTACACTTAGGTCCTATGCTGGTGTGATAAGGGGCTATGTAAGGAGACCGTAACTACCTTGTGTAATCTTTTGTTTTAAATAAAAATTGGGATTTCCTCCTATGATGATGTTTATGACTTTTCAAATGTCCGGATAAATATAGTATGCATATTTTTGGTGAATTTTAGAGAAAGTGTATTTTAATGAATGTTTATGTAAACCTTAAAAAATTAAAAATGTGTAATGATTTTCAAAAAATGGTCTTCTACAATTATATTCAGTAATAAATTTAGAGTCTAATAAGATCAACTTGATTTTTGATGAATAGTAAATTATGAATAGTTATTTTATGATTAGGATTAGTAATGTGTCCAAATGTATTAGTAATCTCACTTAAAGAAAGTTTTAATATAATTTAGACACCTTGATTAAGTAATGAGATTCAATAAAATGGGTAAATAACGGTTTCATAAATTATTAGTCAAGTATTAGTTTTTTCGGGTGAATAGTATTTTTTAATTAAAAAATTAATTAAAAATAATTAGAAAATTATTTTTATAAAATGGACTTTATTTTTGAACTCAGAGCATTGATATTATGTTATGGCAATTTTGCGGATTTTTCTGAAAAAAATGAATTTTCAGTGAATAGTGTATTTATTTAAAATAAATTAAAAATATTTAGAAAATTATTTTTATAAAATGGAGTTCATTTTTGAAATCAGAGCATTGATATTTGGTTAAGGTGAAATTTTGGGATTATTCTGAGAAAGTTGAATTTTCAATGAATAGTAAAAATACAGTTTTAGGGTTTCGGTATGTTTAATGACATCATAACTGTGTCATGATGATGTCATGAGATATATTAAGGGATGTTCGACTAAATAGGATGAATTATTGTGTGGGGGTCCCCATGTGGTCTAACTCCATGGGAAGTACCATGGGAGGGCCCATGCTTTTGAGAAAACCACTTTTGAGGTGTCCCTTGGCCATTAATGTCTTGTCCCCTCACTTTCCCAATAAATACCCACCCTTTACTCCTTTAGTTTTCACTCCCAACTCTCCCCCAACAAATTTCTGGTCTCCTTAACTCCCAAGTAGTCCTCCCAAGGTTCCCCTATGCCCTCAAGGTCCCAACCTTTGAGTTTTAAGAGTTACGTTTTAAGGTAACGGATCTGATCTCTCTCTTTCTTTTCAAGAAATCTCTTTTATGTAATTTATTTTATGCTTCATGTTCTTATGTTAAAGGGTGTTCTTTTATACTCCTCTTACTGCCCTTTTCATGTTCACATAATGAGAGATCCCCTATTACTCTCATTATTTCGTTTTATGAAGTTTTAAGTGGCGCCGTTAGGTTGCCGAAATTTTTGTAACAGATTCTTTCTCCCTTCTCATTTTTTTCAAGATCTATTTTCATGTAAAGTATTTCAAGTTCCTTTTTATTATGTTGGGGTATTATCTCTAAATTTATCATACTGATCTTTTATTATCATATGATGAGATACCCCATTTGATCTCTTCAATTCAGTATTTTGAAGTTTTAAGTGGCGTCGTTAGGCTGCCGAATTTTTAAGTGGTTCTTCACCCTTCTCGTTTTGAAGTTCTACTTTCATGTCAATTATTTCAAGTTCCTTTTTGTTATGTTGGGGTATGATATCTATATCTATCATAATTACCTTTTATGACAATATGATGAGATACCCCATTTGATCTCTTCAATTCAGTATTTTGAAGTTTTAAGTGGCGCCGTTAGGCTGCCGAATTTTTAAGTGGTTCTTCACCCTTCTCGTTTTGAAGTTCTACTTTCATGTCAATTATTGAAAGTTACTTTTTTTATGTTGGGGTATGATCTCTATATCTATCATACTGATATTTTATGACCATATGATGAGATACCCCATTTGATCTCTTCAATTCTGTATTTTGAAGTTTAAGTGGCGTCGTTAGGCTGCTGAATTTTTAAGTGGTCCTAGCACCTTTCTCCCCTTTTCAAAGTTATAATTCCATGTCAAGTCTTGAAAGTTCCTTTTTATTATGTTGGGGTATGATCTCTATATCTATCATACTGATGTTTTATGTTAATATGATTAGAGACCCTATTTGATCTCATCAATTCATTTTTGGTTGAAGTTTATGTAACGTTGTTCGGCTGCCAAATTTTCATAAGAGAAATCTTATTTTTGTCTTCCTTTCATGTTCTTCATTTCATATGGTATATTTTCAAATTTCATTACCATGTTCTTAAATCCCTTATATTATGTCCCTATACTGTTTTATGGGTCATTTAAGATTGTTTGACCCATGTCCCCTCTCTTTTCAATGTTTTATAAAACCCTGTAACATAGTCGTTATGCTGCAGAATTTTCGTCTCAAAATGTCTCTCTATTTTTCTAAAGTTCTTTATTTTTAAGTGAATACTCAAAGATCACTCTTCTATATGGGTATTTACATATAAACAAAAATTTTCTATTTTAAATTCTGGAATTTACATACATGAAACCCTCTTTCCCTTTCTGTGGGTTTAAAGGGACGTAAAGATCATGTCTTTAAAGCAGTTTTAAAACATTATGATTATGAAATGAAACCCATTTATTTTATGCTATATGGGTTATTTATGAAATGTTTGATGATGATATATGTGGATCACATGATAATAAAGGCAAATTTAAGGGTGCGCCCTAATAGGGCTCCAATGCATTGGGTAATGATGTAACCACTAGAGATTACAATTTTCACGATATCTTGGTGAATAACCTTGGTAATTTTCAAATGACACCTTGGGGATGGACCTTGGTGATATGTTCATGATTGTCTATATTAAATTTTGCAGCCATATCTTCAAGTTATGAAATATGTTATTTTTATTATGATATGCCTCATGATTTCTTTCTCATGCCTTATTGTTCTTTTCATGACCTTATTGAAGTATCTATGTTTCACATGTAAAATGTTTTTCTTGTTTCCTTTACTGGGCCTTCTGCTCACCCTTTATTTTGATGTACGTACCCAGGTTATGAGATGCAGTAATGAACCTAGGATGAACATGAGGAGAAGCCTTTCAAGTGTTTAAGAAGAATCTTTTATGTTTTCATGTTTAAATTTCCTGGTTTCCAAGACACTAAACCTTAAAGATCCTCGGTTTTGTAAAATGTAATGAAAGTTTATGTGATAAAAAGGTGGGATGCTATAAATGGAACCTTAAATAATTACTTCGCAATTATATTTCATATTTCCTTTTTCATGCACCACTTGTTTATACTGGATATTTTATAGACACCATTGGTGGCGGCCTACTGAGTTGTACTCACACCCTGCTCGGGCCACCGTTGGGTACCCAAGTAGACGTCATATTTTCAGTTCAGGAGAAGGGCAAGGGTCCTTGAAAGATAGTGAGTGGACATGGGTATTACTTAGTGGAGGATTCGGACTTGAAGTCGGGACCATTTTGGGGATTTTGGTCATTGTCTTTATTTTGAGTTTTGTTCCCTCTTGCACTTGTTGTATGACATGGAATATTTATTATTGGAAATGGTTGTTATACATGTTCCTTGTTTATTGGTTATTGTTTCCACTATTTGGTTTATTTCTGTTGCGGCTTACTCTGATAAAAGGGGTTATAGTCTCGCCACCTGACTCCATAGGCCCCTGCTACTAGTCAGCAGCCTTTGGCATATGGTGAGGCGCGCTTAAGGGCATGTAACCACCCGACTCGGAGCACCAGTTTAGTGGCTTCCGGTTCGGGGACGTTACAGAAACATTAATCAAAATGAAAGAAATTATATTTATATTATACATCATAGTGGAAATATATACACCATATAAAATTAAATAGCTGCATAATACTAAATATATCTCAATGGAGTTGAAATTGATTCAAAATCCATTACATCTCACTTATCCTTAATTTAATCTTCTTAAAAATAATTTATAATTATGTAAAAAATTTATTAATTTAAACCAAAACCATATTCACATTTTTTATATCATATATTATCCTTTTATTACATTTTATCTCTCATTTATTAATATTCTTTCATTATTACAATTGTTTCCGGTGTTAACTACTTCATTTTCTCATACATGCTTTTCACATAAGTTACAATTATTATGAATAGCATACTTTTCCATTATATAAATAACTATATTAATATTATGAATATAATATTTGTTTATTAGATACATTTTTATAATTATTCTTAAAATTTGGACATGGAATATGAATCCCATCACTTCATGGAGACCGTTGATCATACATACACATGAGTGACGTTATGATTTTTAATGGGTGAAATGGTATATATGTAGATAAAATATTAAATTTAAATAAACCATATTTTATCATAAATATTATATATATTCATTATTATCAAAATTATGAATATCCATATCAATAGGTAATGGAAAACAAATTATATCGGTTCGCGAGGCGGTAATCCACCATACAAACTAGTGATGGTTTTGTTTCTCATTTTATGAAGAGGGGCATGGATAAATATTATGAAATAAATATATTAAAATTTAGGTATATAGGATATAATGGTGTCATTATATAGAGTTTTTATGAAATAATTTAAATTGGTAAATGAAAAAGTAAAAAAGAAGGATCTTGGTGAAGATTCTTACAATTTCCTATAGAAACCTCTTTTAGATTACTCCTTAACCCATAAAAGGATGGTCTTTTGGAAAGAATAAAAAATTTAGGATGTGGTAATGCAATATATTAAGGATTTATTACAGAAATATTTTGAGATATAAGGCTCAGGAAATGTTGGTAAGAGAGTATATGTGTTATCCTTTTTTGGGGAGGGAAAGGATAGACTTATAATTGCTTAAAATATTATATAATATATATACATTAATCTTGTCTAGTGGAATCAAGTAACCAAAAATTCAAAGATAATATTTTATTGGGTATAAATAAACTCAACCCATTAGATTTAGGTATGTTTTGGATGCATTTTAATCCTTACCTTCTACTTAAACCACATTATACCCCTTTTAACCTTAACTGTGATAATTAAACTTTTTACCATAACTACTTAGGTATATCGAACAAAATTGGGTAACTATAAAAAAAATTACATGCAGATTAAAATAAATAAATCCTTTTTATGAGATTAAATTTCTAAATGTGTTATAAATAAATTTTAAAATAAGAATACAAAACGCATGAAAATGGGTTTTTAGGAAAATACCAGATTTTAGAGTAAAAAGCATTTTACCATAAAATAAAGTAATAAATTAGTTTACACAAATTTTTTGTGTTATATAATAGACATATAAATGTTTTTATACTTTTTTATCAATATAAAACTGAATTTAATCATTCAACCACACTATAAAATGCAGACTCAAAAATGGTTTTTAATTAGATAAAATATAATTTATCTTTCACAAAATCCAATCATGGGTTCTCCAAATAAAATTAATGATTTAAAATACATTATTTAACTCTTTAAAAAAAATTGGTTAAAACAACTTATAAAATTGAATAAATACATGTGTTTTATGTATTTTAAATCTTTAACCCATATTTTAACCCAGTTTTACTTGTTTTCTCTTACCGAGGTGACAAATATTTTCTACGATTACTATTCCTAATGAAAAAAATATGTTGAACTTATTAAAGAATATTAATTATTTTGATTTTAAATATTGAATCAATTTTATAAAATTTAGTTCATAAAGTGGTAAATTTTAATTTAAAATAAAGCTCACAAAACGTGATGAAAAACCTTTTTTCCAAGAAGTGAATTTTTCAATAATATGATGATATTACATTACCTATATCACTAGTAATACACATCAAGTGGATTTAAATTGATTTTTTAGTTATATAATATATAAATTTCCTTAAAATCATTCACTATTAGAGGATATTTTAATTAATTAAAAATAAAATACATTTTTTACTTAAAAATAGTTTTATGAAAAGTATCCCTTTTTTAATTCCAAATAAAAAATTATTTATTTCAAACAATTAATAACCATTACATGTTTAATTATAAATATTAAAACAAATTATCATAAATAAAAGAATGAAAGTTAAATAATAAATTTCTATTTATTCATAAAATATAATTTCTATGGGAAAGGTTTTAAAAAATAATTCTAAGATTATTTTGACTATGTTCAAATAAATATTCATCTTATCAAATTAAAAATTTTGTGACATAAATATTAAAATTTTCATTCTATTATAGAATTATATAAACAAAAACATTCCCTTACTATAATTTCAAATTGAGTTCCACATTATTCCCTCCTTCAAAAATTTCATACATGAAATTTTCATGGATATTAATTTCTAAAAAAATTAGGGTTGTTATTATTCATAACATCCTCACATTCTCATGTTTCTTCATTTCATTTATGATTTATAAAAAGTACATTTACTGATCATTTTTTTTTGATTCCACGTTAATTTTTATCTAGTGTTAGGAATCTAGTAGGATCTTTACAATAATATATATTACTTTCTCAATATATTTATTCTTAGGTGATCACATGGGTTGGGTCGAGCATGTACTTCCATAGAAATGAGATATGTAACTCATATTTTAATTTAGATAGGATCAGTTTTATTTCAAAGCAGTAAACCACCAATACAATTATTTATAGAATTTAAAAAGGTCTAATGTACCTATGGTTAAATTTTTTTCATACTAAATTTTATAACACCCTTCGATGGTGATACATTCAACAAAAAATGATCTTCTACTTAAAATCTGAAATATTTCATTCGATTATCAAAAAAACTCTTTTTCTACATTGGGATGCTTTAATATGAGTCTAAATAGTATTTTAAATTATCTTTGAATCTTCAATAATTTCAAGTCCTATATGATTCCTTTCACCAACTTCATCTAAATAGGTGGGAGTATGGAATCTCTTTCCATATAATGCTTCATACAACACCTCTTAAATACTTGAATAAAACCTATTATTATATTAAAACTCTAAAAAATGGAAATAATGATCACACATAGCTTGAATGTTTAGTGAGCATGATTTAAACATTTACTATAATGTTAGAATGGTACTTTTGGACTGGAAACTAGTTTGAGGATGATAGGTGGTGATCAAATAAAGCACGGTATCAAGATCATTCTCAAGACTTTTACATAATTTCGATGTAAATCATAAATCATGATCAGGAAAAATTCAAATAGGTACACCATGAATTCTTAAAACATCATTAATATAGAGTCTTTCATGTTTATTAAGATGTAAATATTATCTTATAGCATAGAAATGTTCATATTCAGTTATATGGTCAATATTAATCCCAATTTCATTATTCTTTCTCGGAGTATTAGGTAATACGGTGAAAAATTATATAATAATTTCATCTGATTTATACATAGTAATAGGTATATCTTTAATATCTCATCTAGGATATTATCTCTCGTCCTTAACCTATTTACAAACCATGCATCACTATAAATAATCAATAATTTACCACTTCATATTATCCCAAAAAAAATGTTCCATAAAATCCATATAGAACTTGGTACTACTAGGGTGTATTGATATATTCAAGCTATGAGAATTTTCTAATAGTTCTTTTTCTAGATTATATATTAATGGAATACATAACCTCATTCCAAATTTCAGAATGTTGTCTTCATATACAAAGCATCCCAATTTCCCATAATTCATAGATTAATTTTTCTTCTTAAAATTTCCATAATTAGGTTAATAATTTTTTACCTTTTATAATAAATATGGTTTGTAAATCATTTGATAAAGGAGTGATGTTTCCCCATTCATAACAATTGTCTTATCTATCTTTATTAAATCCATGAACATAGGATCATTACGAATGTTTGTTTTGTTCGGAATTCCATTATTTTTAGTTATCAATGCAACCACTATCTTATTTTCCTTTAATGGTTGGTATTGAATTGAGAAATTATAATACTTTAGTATTAGAGCCATCATTTTTACCTCATGTTTATATCTTTTGTGAAAATATATAATTGAGACTCTTATGATCTGTGTATATCTCATATCTTCTAAATAGAGATAATTCCTCCATATCATAAAATAAAATATTTCATCTTCCAACTGAAGATCAAGATTTGGATTATTCTATTAATGAATCTTTAACTTCCATGAAGCATAATAAAAAAAATATCATTCTGTATAAGGAAAAAACCAAGTTCCTTCTTCAATATAGCACTATATGTATCAAATTAATTATTTCATTGTAGTAGAGTAAAAATTGGATAATTAGAAAATATCCTCTTCAATTATTCAAAAATTAAATCAAATTACTTTTTCCATTGGAACATAACACATTTATGTGTAAGCTTGGTTAATAGGTTATCCAGTTGAGAAATGTTTTAAACAAGTCACTAATAGTAACCGGTCAAACCAATGAAACTATATAACTAATTTATTTTCATTAGTTTACGTCATTATTTGATTACCTTTGTCTTCATATGATTAGTTTATATTCCATAATAGGTGATAATATGGATAAGATAAGAATCATTCTAATGTAAGAATTCATACTCTCTAAATTTCCCATTTAACTCTATTTGTATAAGATTCTCAAGAATGAGTTGAAAGTTATTCTAATGTTCCTCATAGATTTTATAATATAGTAATTTATCATTAATAAATACCACAAAAAATTCATCAAGATATTACATGAACACTTTCTTCACTAGATAAAAAAATTAGAGGGTGAATTAGTCAACCCAAATGGAATTGATGTAAATTTATTATGTCCATACCTTGTATGAAATTTTTTCTTTGAAATTTCATCCTTATTTAGTTAATATTGATTATACCTATATTAAAGTTAAATCATTTAAAAATATTGAGCTTTGTGTAGTTGATCAAAAAATTCATCAATGTGAAGAATATGATACTTTTTATTCATAGTAATTGAATTTATGCCCCTATAATCAATGTACAATAATATAGATACATTTTTATGAAATGTTTACATTGATGAAGGTTTTGTGAAAAAATCAGTAACTTGCTCTATTTTAGGAATAAAATACAGGTATAGTTCATTCATTTCTACATTACCGTTTATAAGGTTATCTTTTATGTCAATGTTATTGGAATGATACTATTACACCTGGTTATTAGTGATATTTTTTGCAGCTTGATTATCACACCCTAGAGATCAGGTAACATCACATCAAAAAACAAGTCTTTCTACTGTCTCAATATCCACATAAGTTTTGTTGCAACTTGAGTGGATGAAATATACCCATCTTAAACAATACTGAGAGTTATAAAAATTGTATCATTTGTATAAAAATTAAAAAACGTTCTCCTAAAAATAAAACTCTACCGGATATGGGTTTTCTATCATCACAACTTCCTACCAAATCTATATCTGTATAACTAAATATATCAATCTCTCTTGTGTTATCATATTTCTATCTAGAATTAGTTATTCCATAAAAATATCTGAGAATATTTTCCTATAATTAAATAAGATTACTTTGGATTACTTTGATACCTAGGAAAGAGTGTAAAAATATACACTATATCTTGCCCTGAAGTCGTTAGATATAATAAATGTACCACCAAAATTTAGAACTCATTAAGGTTAACCTCCTTTCCTTCACTATCTTTTGAAAAAAAAAATCCACTAAAATAGGTGTGGAAAATGGGTCTGAATCCTTCATAACAGACTTATCATGAGATAGGAAAATATTTTTCTTTTTTTTTTCTTTTTTTAAGCCAGTAAGGTATTTTTTATATCCTATTATGGACATTTCAAAAAAATTCTTCATCTACTCATAAATTTTCTAAGATGTCTCTTTCTGATTCTGTGTGAATATGATTCCATGAACATACAAAATCATGTTAAGAGAAATCAATTGATCTTATTTTATGTATATATTTCTATTAATCCTTCCTTTATTGAAGTTTAGTTTCCTCAATCAAGTATCCAATTTGGAATAACAAGCCCTTGAATCTTATTTCAACCCATAAAAAACATTTTTTAACTTGCACACATATCTTTCATATTTCCAAAGCATCAATACAAACTGTTGTTTGATAGGATTTAATTGAGTTTGATTAACCAAGAAATAAATATTACTTGGATTTGGGGTTAAATTTGCGATATTATCCTTGGTTTTAAGGATAAATCACTTAAATAGAAAAACTTTAATGAATCAAAAATCATGAATTTCTCAATTCTAAAATTTTTTAGTGTTTTTCAAAAGATTTGTTTTATGTTAACATAGTTAATTATATAACAGGTATCATTGATTGCCTAATCTGAAAATTATTGAGGTATATTAAAATCACTTAATAGAGTTATTAACATTTCTTGTAGGTTTATATTTTTATTTTAATAAATTCATTTTGTCAAGGTGTTCTAGGATTGGAGAAGGAATAATTATAATCTTGATAACCAAAAGGTTCTTCCAATTATTTGTTATAAAATTCTCCTCTATGGTCACTTTTAATAGAAAAGTGTTTATAGCCTTTTCATTTTCCAAATCATTGAAAAAGTTGATAAATATATTTAAACCCTTATTTTTTATGATCTAAGAATAAGGACCATAAATATCTATTATAATCATTGATAATTACATAGGTGTAAGATTTACCTCCTATACTAACAATGTGAGTTGGTCCAAAAATTTCAACGTTTGACTAGTTATAAGGATTCTGAAGGAAAGAATTCCTTTTTGAATTTGAAGGAATATTTTTGTTTCTTTCCAATTTATAGATATTAACAAACTAAGTTATATTTTAAAAATATAATTGGTAAATCTATCACTAGTTGGTTTTAGTAGAGATTGATAAGAGAGTTAATGTTACAATAACCTGGGTTCCAGTTGTAAAGGCAAGTATCATTACCTTGTGCACTTAGAGAAATTACATTTTCAGTTGTATGAGATTTTAAATCTATGGAACAATTTTTTTTTAAATAATATTATGTAAATAATTTTTTTCTATTGAATTTTAAAACGTTAAAAAACATTTTCAAATTTAATTATAAAACCACTATCACAAAATTGATTAATGATTATTAAATTATACATCAATATATTAACAAATAAAACATAATTAATCAAATTATAGTTATAGAAACCAATTGTCCCAATACTAGAAATTTTACTTTTTGATCATCTCTAAACAAGTCATGTCCTCCATATAAGTCATTGAGATGATTGAATTTAGATGCATCGCCACACATGTCCCTCAAGAACCCGTTATCCATGTACCAAGTATATTTTTTGTTTTTTTACTTGAGATCCCTTTCCTACAAAATATTAAGAGACTAATTCATTTGGTGCCCATGTCTTGGGTCTAATAAAGTTATCTAATAAGGATTTTTTTATGAAAACATGTTTTAGAAAAGTTTTTCTATTAAAAATGTAATATGTGTGATGAATTATTTTTGGTCTATCATATATACCATTTTTTCAATTTTAATCTTATATAAAATTCCCAAATATCATACAATAATTAAAAAATATATATTTTTGGAAATTACATTAAAAATGTAGCATTTTAAATTTCTTGTGAAAACTATATTTTTTGAAAACCCAATTCTATAATCAATTTTAAAAACATATTGGGATCCAAAAATGTATATATACATTGATCACCATGGGTTAATTGAGAAAAACTATTTTTATGATCCATAATTTTAGATTCAAAATTCTCAACAATTGGTTTCTCTTTTATTTATAAAACCAAATCATATTTTCCATAAAAATGGCCTTTTCAGAAACAACTAGATTTCATTTATTTTCAATATCTTTAAATTTTTATGAAAGTTCAATGAAATCATTTTTATGCTGATCACTAACCTAAATAATATCTTAATAACTTCAAATTTAGGTTTTATTAGTAAAATTGAAAGAATTATAACAAGTCAAATTTAGTTTCTTACATACCAAGATATCATCCATGAGGAACTTAGGACATTAATTTCTTCATTCAAATGATTAAAATGAATCCTTTCTAGAGCTACAAGTTTAAATATTTAGATATTTATTACTTTTCTTATTGTCTTCATGCTTTTTTTCCAAAGTACAATCCATATTTATGTGACTCATCATTTTACAACTTAATCATTTCACTTACATTTTTTAATTTTTCTTTTTGAATCATCGAAATTATATTTTCATTTGTGTTTACATGTTCATTTTTTTTGGAAAAATTAGAAATCACAATCACACATCTAGATGTTTCATCATTGATTTCCCTGAAATTAATTTAATTTTTAGTTTCTTCAGCCTCCTTCACCTAATTTTCAAATTGTATTTTAATATTTATATCATATGTTATGAGAGATTTGATGAGATCATAACCCACCATATTATTTATGTATTTATCATCTTGAACCATGGTAACTTTGGGTACCCAATTTCTTGGTTGAACCCATATTATTTTCTTGACTAAAATATTTACAAAAATAGTATCACTAAGAACCATTTTAATATTAAAAATACTAATTAATTAAGTAAACATTTTGTTACCTTATTCTTTTATATGTATACAAAAACTCTCAAAGTATTATAAATATATATATATATAATATAGTATCTATAAATTTTTTAATTCCTTTAGGAGTTACTTTTAGGATTTTTAGACATAATGAGATACTTTTCATGTAGAAATTTGATTAAATTAATTTTGGTCTAAATCAAAATATAAGAAAATCTATGTTTACCATATAATTAAAAATCATAAATATCATGGTGTGTCAAATTTTATTTTTTTCATTGTATAAATATAACAATGCATAACTATATTCTATATAATATGACCAATAGATTTAAGAATGGTTTAAATAGTTTTTTTTACAATAACCATAATTTATACCATAAGGAAAAGGATCTTGACCTATAGTGTGTCATTTGGGAGCACCATGGGTGTGAAAATCCTTGATAACAAATGATTCTTAATTCCACTGAGACATCTAATTATTAACTAACCCATCCAACTTCCATTGGCTGGTTGGTGCTCCTCCATTAGCTATCCTCTAGACTACATTATTTTGAGAGGCCACTTTCCACAACATCTTCTTGTTGGTGGATCTACACCAGGTTGACCATTCCTCCAAATGCACTATAAAAATTAACAAGGCCCTCAAGCACCCTTCTATATATTTTATTGGATCATTCAATAATTTTATTTAAATATTCATAAAATATATCATGATAATCCTCCAATAATCAAGATAACTTTATTTTCCAATAACTCACCTAAAATAAATAGACCCTTGATTATTTTGTGATCATTAAAATTTATGAAGGTGAGAAGCATAATATTATTAATAGATTAATAATATGGTAACATCATAGAATGTAGAGTTCTATGTGACCTACATAGAGTCCCAAGTGAACAAAAAGTACAACTCTAGTATATGAATAAATTTAAAAGATATATACTTTTAGAGTTCGACTATATAGGGTTATCTTTGAATACAGAGTTGTTAGATGTTGAAATTTGGAAAATTCATTAGCATAGATTTCATCTATGTAGAGTTCCTTGGGATAATTTAGAATTTTACCAAAGTTATTATCATAAAGATAATTTTGTATCTATGTAGAGTTGTGAATAGATGAAAGGTACTAATGTTAGTAAATTTAGATTTCATTCGGTATCAACAAAGGGATTTCCATACAAACATATATTATGTTGTAATCTATGTAGACTTGAGAAATTATGAAAACTAGAAAAGGGATGAATATAGAGTTTATTTTTACCCACCATGATTTTAATCATGTAACAAATTGATAAAGTTAAGTAAATTGAGATTGTCATAAATCAACATAGTTTTTATAGTGCCTCTATAGAGTTATTGCACACTTTTTGAGATTCTGAAAATATTAAAGAATATAAATTAAATATTTTAGGATGTATAATTTCATATAATAAATAAATTAAATTATGTTATTAATATAATCATCATGGATAAAACACCATGATCATTAAAATTTATAATGATTTATTTTGAGACTCAAATATCCTCCTATGGGAGATGCTGGAGTTTGAGGAGAATCATGAAATAATAAAATATTACACTTCATAGAGGATGCTTTTGAACCAATATGATTATTTTTATATTCAAATAACTTATAATGTTATGGAATTTTCAAAAAAAAATAAAGAATTAGTTTTTAAATATTACATGAGGACGAAAATGAGCCTGAGCCTTCAAAAATCAAAATGTAATTATTTTATGAATGATATTAAACCAATTTTCATTCATGTAGAGTGTCCATAAATATTATGGAAATATTATTCACATAATTTTTAATGAATAAAATTAAGAAATGAAAAAGGTGATAATGGTTTGAGAAATTTGGGATAGCACAATTGATACATTGTTGTATTGGAGAATATGAACTAAGAACAGCTGCATAAGATTTATCTTTGAATAAGAGGAAGAATATCATTATATGTGGAGTCCTTGTGGAGGATCGAAGCTTTGTTGGAAATTATTTATCAAGGATAATGATTTTTTATCAAAATATTCTAGATAGTTCAATCCAGTGGTTGTATTAGTTAAATTTTATAACCTTAATTTAGTTCCTTTTTTATAATAAGAATGCAATTGTATTTGATGGATAATAACTATGAAACATCAAGTATTAAGTCATCCTTAAAGGAGGATAACCTCATTAATAAATGTGTTTTCCAATTTTTATTTTATAACAAATCAGTATCTTGAAAGTGGTATTGAATATGCATGATATTTTAAAGGGATTTAAATATATTTACACACATATTCACCCTAACCCCTCTCAATGTCCATAAAAATTCATTAGATTCAACAAGTATTTATTTCATAAAAAAATTATAGTAGTTCCATGCTAAAATGGAAAACATGGGGTGATATAATGACATTCTTAAATATATGTTCTACCATTGGGCCACATAATATGATTGGGCCCAAATTATATAAGATATCAAGGGTAAGGGTCTTATAATACATTGAAACTTCTTTTCATAAAGATCACCATTTGTAATCTCCAATAGTGGAGGTTATGAGAACCATCATGCCTTTAAGAAATCCACATACTTTATGTGTCATAGGATGTACATATATATAGACATAAAATTATCCTAGCACTTTATTATTATTACTAATGAATAAAATGAATTGTATACATTTATGTATTTTATAAACCAAGATGATATATATTTATAGTGAAATTGGATACATTGGTTGTGTTAAGAATGGTGTGACATTAATTAATAAGTCATTGAATAATTTTCCACTATGTTCATTAACATAGGATGATATTTATATCCTATTGATAGAAATATAAATATATGATAAGTTATTATAAATGGAGGTTATATCAAAAAGTTCGTTTCTAGATAGTTAAATAAATAGATTTTGAAAATATAGGTTGATGGAAAAAGTGATGCTACGTGATTGAATTACATATCAAGGGAAAGGGATTATATTACATGGTAAAAATTCATATAAGATATTCATAGCTATGACTTATCATTGTCTCATTATGGGCCATGATGGGTTATTGGATATCTCTCATAGCCTATGAGTTGGACTTGCTACTATATATATGAAGACCTAGAGGGTCACACATAAATTTTATCCATCTGTTCCACCAATTCCGATGAATTGGAATTTAGGATAAAGTGGGACCCATATGGGGGGACTAGTGAGTTTCCAAGTTAAAAATCATAGGTATATTAATTAAATTATATTATTTTAGTTTATAATAATAAGAATTTTAATTTTTTATTAATTTATTCACATATTTATTTAATTATAATAGTGAATATGAGAAATTATTTTTTAAGATAAACATCGTACTATTTGAGGTTTATTAAATAATTACGAGAGGAATGATTTGATTTAATGTATAATATTTCTTCATGAGACATTAAACAATGTCCTTAATTAGAAAAGAAAATTTTATTGAAATTCATGACATTTTTATATAGAGTTATTCTTGTCATTTTGGGCTAGTTTAAGTGATTTAACTTATTCAAGAGCCTAAGGGAATTTTTTTGAAATATAAACCTTACTATTTAATCACATTTTGATCCATAAATATTAATGGTGTCCATTTGAACTAGTTTATATAGTTTTCTCTCATCTTATCTCTTCTATATATCTTTTTTTATGGAGAAATATCAATTTTGGATCAATCCATGTTTGGGGATCAATCACTTGATCTTTTAGTGATCGTAAAAGTGTTGTATAGCCTTCAATCATCCCCGCTAGTAATCCAATATCAAAGCATGAAATTTTTAGATCTTGGTGCATGTATATATAATTTAAATGGAATATATTTTGGTATCATTGAGATAGAATAACCCAAAGAAGAGTATATATCTCTAGTATCATGACATTTTACAATGATACCATTTTTTATTTTTTTCTCACTTAAATTAAAGGTCATGAGATCCTTGGAATGATTAAGGTATCATGATCATAATTCAATTATCTTATAAAATAATTAGTATAAAATTTAAACACATTATTACTTTCTTAGTTTCACATCATTTTGGGTTCCTTTACTAGGATAGTTTATCTCAATAATTATAAATTCAATCATTAAAATAATTATAAAAAAATCCTTTTCATTATTATCTTTTTATCTTTATAATATTTTTCTTTGAGAATGGTCCTATAATTCTTATGTAATTTTATATCATCAAGACTCTTTTACATTTTAAATTCATAAGATATAAAGGATAAAATATGATTATTCAGTTTAATATCCTTGAACAATATATATTATTTAATGGAATACAAAATTATACACTACCTAGAAGGTATAACACACACAACTTTTAAATATTGATAATATTTAATAATTGAAAAACATATACAAACAAAATTGTTAATAATATTAGTTATATTTTCAATCATCTATTTAATTATTTCACAATAAAATATTCTAAAATTATAAAATTATATCATAATAATTCAATATCTATGAAAAATGAAAAAAAATCAGTCTGGATTCTAGAAAAATATTTTTTATACAATTTATCTACAACTTATGCTCCCACTAGGTTTCCGTTATTCTATATTCAACTAGTTCCATAATAGTTTTTATGATTTCTACTTTTAAGTGTTTGAGATACAGAAACTAAAAATATTTCTTTACACATTCCTAATGATATCCCACTTGAATACTACATTCAAATATTTCAATTGACCCTCAGCTATAAGGAAACTTGAAACCTTGAAACCTTATTCCATTTTTCAATTTCTTCCCATATGGAAAAGGATCCTCTAAGGATTCCTTCCATCACCCGCATCTAATTAAGGTACAAAACTACTCAATACATTCCCAAACTATGTCATTTATCTATAAGTCATACAGATTTGGAATCCCATAAACCTTCCATAGATCTAGTACTCCATATTCTTTATTATTGTAAATGATGTAATACTTAAGATGAATTTGTTTTTTTATGAGTGAAACACCATATTTTGTACATGATGGATCACACATTAACTATCATATAATAATATATTATTCCTTTAGTTTATTTATATTTATTCTATTAAACCACTAAAATAGATCAAATCCATTCTAACTTTTGTTTATGTAAAATACTCTCTGTTTGTGGTCAGTATTTTAATGACTGGTTGGTTTTAAATCATCCTCTAATAATATTTCCTCCATAGGTAAGAAAACCAGTTGTAATCTTCCATGTGTTTTTGAATCTTATAAATCCTACATCAATGTAACCCTATAATGGATCATCTATACCAAAACATATGTAAATTTCATTAAAATATTTGAGAATATTAGAATATCCCCCTCAAAAAATCCTAGTACTCTATTCCTAAAATTTCATTGAACATATAATCTTTACAGGAGAACTATAATAAAACATTCATCATTCAACACCTTCTAATAAGAAAACTGGTCTTCATTTCACTTAATAAACATTCATTCTGCATAAAGGCATCGAAATTCTAGTTCATTGCTTGGGTTTCATGAAACAAGATGGATTTCCATCCAATGTGACACCCGAACCAGCCCATGACAAGGCCCGAAGGGTATTCCCAACCCCCATGGTCTATCAATAAGTACCTTTGTATAATAAACCTACCTTAGGAATGATTTCACCCATTTGGATAATAATAATAATAATACGTAAATATCACAATCCGGGTATACAAAATCACAAGAGGCTATAATTTTTTAGATTAATTATTTATCACTTTAAAAAGAACCAAAATAAAAAAAGGGCATGACACGACCAAACATAACTCAAGACCTCCATGTGACATGCGGGTCATCTACCCCTACCCACCAATACCAACATTGGCATGGGAGACTTCTAGAAACTGTAACTACTATCATGATTCAACATTACTTTACTTGTATCAAATATAACCAAGTTTACATACACCCATTGGTGTTTGTAGGGTGTGAGCTAAAGCTCAGTAGGATGAAACCTCAAAAAATGGATTCCATTCCAAAATATTATAATAAAAATTAATATGAAATTTTAATAAAAAAATACTATATACATTTTTATATAAAACATTTTAAAGTAAAAACATGATTTTCTTCTAAAGTAACCAACCAAGTGTGCTTTATACTGATGGTTACTACATTGTCGCAAATGAGCACTAATTCCTGGGAGATCCTTATAGGCACTAGCTCTAGTGAGACCCTAGGTACATCATATATTTGTGGAATGTAGTATAAAACCCAAAAAAACCATTATTCTCATGCATAATCCATTATAGGGGAATGAATCCCAAGGTCTAATGGTCTCTCATCATATCATGTTTTAGTCAGTGTTGTAGTCATCAATCATGTTAGACGAATCTCGGATAAGCCACTTCCAGGTCATCTAACAAACTAGTCTATGTATACCCACCTAGTAACCTAGGATTCCTTTTATTAAAAATTTTTATTTAGTAATCATTCAGTATAGTGGTAAAATTCCATTCATTATAGGTATATAAAAACATATATGCCTTGCACATTTTCAAAAAAAATCAAAAAGAAACTTCTTCATAAAATTACAAGAATATTAATTTTAAATTATTTTGTAAAAATTATAGAATGGGTAAAAATAAACTCAAAAAATAATAGGATATGATTCGAAACATTTTTCAAAAAAAATTACAAACATGGATATGGAAGAAAAATAATTTCCTATTTAAAAGAGAAATAAAGTTGGATTTCATTACAAACATTTTCTAAATAATTTAAAGTATTAAAGAGATAAAAATGGTACCATTACCTGAAAAATTCATAAATAACCATATGATAATAAATTGAAATTGTTTTATTATAAAATTATTAAATAATTTCCTTTAGTGTAAATTCACGAATAATAATCCATATTAAAATGAGATTGAATCATAAACCCTTGTCGCTTTGGAAAATATTGTATCATAACCATTATTAAAGAAAAAACATAAAATTAAATATTAAATACCATTAATGTAAATATATTAATGATATAAAATATCATGGGTTGTTGGATACACCTTATAAAAATAAATAGGTTCATAGTACCAAATATTTCTCAACGGAGTGGAAATTGAGATGATGTCTCTCAAAAAGATAATAATGTTGAAGAGATAATTAATAAATGAATTTATTATGTTTATAAAATGTAAATCACATAAAACAAGTTTTTATAAAATATAAAATTATCATAATTCATTACTAGTATAATCTTAGAATGTCAATTACAATGAACACAATTAAAAGATATTGTGTTATGAAATCCCTTACCACTTGGTAGCTTCTAATTTAAATCCCCATAGATGAAATAATTATAATTGAAACCTAAAATATTGTGATGTATTAATTATTCATGATATAACATGAAAAATGGAATTATAAATCCCTTATAAAAGAAATCATGTGTATAATAATAAAATATGTCATAATGAAGGAAAATCGAGACGAAATCCCTTACCTCAGACATCACTCATCACTTATGTTCTTTACCTTCATGAATAATAAACCTATATTAATTATTTAGAAAAATAATAACCATTTTATTATTAATTTTTCCATTTATTTTATTTTATACCATGTTATATTTAATTACCTAATCAATTAAGTTCATGTTGGACGTTTTGATGGTATTTGGCTTGTATTTCCAAGATGGCATCGGTAGATTGAATATGGTAAAAGTGGTCATAGTTATATCATCTCTAGAATAAAACTCTGGACATGATAATGATTCTTATACAAAAGTTATACTTTTAAAACCAACCATGAAATATTTTTATGAAAAATAAACTATGTTACAATCATAGAAATGGTAGGTTGTACGTATGCATGACTAATGCTTTCATTTTTCAACAATCATTATAGAAAAAACATAAGTATTACTTTATATTTAAATAATGATAATAATTTAATAAATTCTATATTAATTCATTAAATATACTTATACATATTTCATTCTTGTGATGTGGTGATATAAAATTAATCAACTCGCTTCATGGAGGAGGTAGTCAACATATTCTCCTAAATGATGTTAGAATATTTTAGTCAATGTAATGTTAAGAAATTAAATAATATATTATATTTTAATAATGATAAATACTTAGGGATATATATATATAATAATTAAAACCATTCATAATAGTATGTGATCGGAAACAAATTACATCGGTTCGTGAGGCTGTAGTATGTCGTACACACAAACAACAGTTTAATTTCCCATTTGATGGAAGATTATATAGATATATGGTATTTTAGTAACATAAAAACATATCTTTATATGTGATATAATTATGTTCATATATTATCATGGTTGAATAAGATGTAATCGAGTTCCAAGAAGAAATAAAACAAAAATGCTCTTTTAAGAAGGAAATCCCTTCTTCAAAAGCCTCATTATTGTAAAACATAAATACTTATTTGATTATGATTAAAAAAATTCCTATACAATTTTTTGAGTGAATTTAGTAAGTTTTTTGGGTAGTTTTTGGGTGAAATAATGGTTCTTTAATAATGGATAGGAGAGGAGAGGGAGTTCCCTTTTAAAAGTGAGGGGAGGGGAACTTTTGAAATTTGTAAAATACTATATTATAATAAGATAATATAAAATTAAAATACTTAAAAATTTCAATGGGTTTGATTTTGGGACAGGGTATAAAATTGTATTTAGGTAGGATTAATTAGAAAACTAACCCTTGTGTCTTGGTTTTAGTAAACCCATTTTGACCTTAACCGTGGTAAAAAAATTCAAATTAAAAGGGTAATAATTTTTATTAAAATATAAAAATTATATCATAAATTAAGAATGTATGAAATTTTATACCATTTATCATCCTAATTTTCCTCCTACATGTTTTTAGTATTTTTAAAAAAATTAATAAAATATTGTTAAACATGAAATGTTATTTATTTCATTTTTGGCACCTTTTAATTAATTTAGCTTTAAAGACATAATAATAATAATGAATTTAAAATATAATAAATTTCATCATAAATAATAAATAATTATTAACTTTAAAATTATTTTCTAACCATAACTCTTCCCAAATATTTTACTTTAAATGTTTTTAAAATTACTTACATTTAGTTTTCCATTGTTTTCACAAGCATTATGTTAGTGATGTATTAGTGTTTGAGGTAAATATATAACAATTAAAAAATAAATATAATTACCTTAATGATTAAAATTTAATTATAATAAAAATAAACCTTAAAATTATTTCACTAATTATTTTTGTCCCTATGTGAACATATAAGATATATCTAAAGGTAAGAGGGTGGGATTTCGTCTTCTTCTTTACTTAAATTATGATAGAGGTCATTTTCTTTGATAATTGTCACAAAAATAATTAAATATAAATAATAAGGTGATAATTTTCCAAATAAATTCATAAAATAATAATTAATATGAAAAATTATTACCTCATCACTTAATTTTAAGCGAGGTTAAAACAATTTACCCTTTTACCATGGTAAAGAATTTTCTATTTCTTTTATTATTCATAATTAACAAAAAATAAGATGGAATTATTAAATAATATAAATAATTCTAACACTAAATAGTGAATCCATTTTAAAAAATTAAATTCATATAATTGTTAGAAATTTATTTTCTAATAATTCCATAAGGCGTTATAAGAAGGCAATTTTTTAGGAAAGTAAATTTTTTCAAGAAAAAATGATGTTATATTAACATTATGAGTTGAAATAACCATTATATAAATCTAAATTAATATAGATAGATATATAATATATAAATTTCATTCAAATCATTCCTCCTTAGGAGGTATTTTAATTAACTTAAATGGGGAAATATTATGCAATTAAAAATAGTTTTCAAAAATATGAGTTTTTTTGCCTAAAAATAAGCATATCCCCAAATAGGATATAAATATTATTAAAATGTAATTAATTAGATTAAATATAACTAATTAAAACATATTATAATTTTAAATAACATTCAAATAATAATCGTACTTTTGAATTAATTTATTTATTGAAAACAAATGAGAGTTTTACAAAAAAGAGGTATTTTCGCTATTTGATGAAAAATCACTCCTTTTAGAAAAATCCCAAAATTTCATAATATGTTAATTTTGAAATTATTATTTAAAAAATTATGTTAATTTATTACAATATAATTTATAAAATTAAAATAAATTAATATTATTATTTTCTCACAAAAAAAAAATAAAAACATTTATAAGGAAAAATATATTCATGAAGCCTCTAAAGAATTTATTAAACATTGAGTCCTTATTTACCAATATATTGTCCATACATAAAATATTTAAACATAATTTCAAAAAAATCATATTTATACAACTAATTTAAATTATTGGTTATAATAGTTATATTTAAATAATATAGTTTCTGGGTCGTTTAAGCAAGGTGTTGTGTGTCGTATACACCATCGAACATGATGATCTTATTTTAAAATCTCAAGGTGTTATAATATCTCCATTATGTAATGTTATATTCACATATAATTTTTCATGATATTTTCCATCATCCAAAACTATTCCAAGAACTATTTTTATTATTGTATACTTAAAACTGGAGAATGTATTTAAATAAAATCTCCACCATTTATTTGTTAAAATCCATTCAAAATCAACATTTCCTTGTATAATTGCCTATAAAATTCTTATTCCTTAATTAGGTTGATCCATTAATTTTTCATTTCACCTTTCCCTAGTGTAACATTCATTAGCCACCATGTCACATTGATATATTTGGGGTCTGCCTCCATGTACATTGATAACTACCAATATTCTGAATCACTTTGAATTTACACCTCTTATGGGTTCTTGAGTTATCAATCATTTAAAAGAATAATGTAATTCACATCACTTATAAAAAAATGTATTTTTATTATGATTATGGTAGACTAACTCAAGACACCTGAAGGTTCCATTATTTTTTGTGTTGGATATTTTAAAACTCTTACCCATGATTCCATAGTCCTTGATATTTCTAGTATATATATCTCTACAAAATCTATAATAAACTAGAATCTATCTTCTAGACTGTCTAGGAATTCTAGAACATGATTTCTTTGAGAACTATCCAAAACATTTAGACTCTTATTTAAATAAACACATTCATGATCCATTAATTCATTGATCCTTTTTTCATATTTCACCATGTTTTGATCCTTGCACGATATATTCTCATGAAAATAATATTTTAGATTCTAAAGACCTTCCTTAAACCATTGTCCTAAATTCAAAAACAAAATTATTAACCACCATAAAAAAAATACACCCAATAATAATCCTCCACCTTATCCCTTTCCTTAGAATTTAAATATATGTAGATGATGCTTCTAAATACATTCAGTTGAGATAAATTAACCAATATTCTAGTCCATATTTGTTTAAGAATATCAGACCCCATTGGTGGTGAATGATTCCGATTAAGTAAGTATGCTACACAGTAGGATGATTACACCTAATATTCAATTTAGAAACTGAAATGTAGTGTCATTATTTGGGATCTCTCATTCACCATCTGATTCATATACTCTACTGTGTTATTTGCTTCCAGTTTTCTAGACACTATCTTCTCAAAATGAATTGCTTTCATCTAAAAAAAACATTGTAACTACATATACTTTTACTCACTCACATTATCACACCTTATGTATTTTATCTTTATTTTGGTATCCTTTTACACCATGTATCTCTATCTGAAAAATATCTACAACCCATGGAATTATTCTTGAGAAATAGCACCCACACTTTCAATGTTTAATTCTAGATGAATGTAACATATTAAAATGACCATATATGATAGAAAAATATGTGTTGACTACAAAAAATCTATATTCACTAAATCCAAATTGTGATTATTTTTTTCTTATATTATTTATTGAGGAACATTATCTACTATATCCCAAGGATAATTTACTTACATTTTATATACTCAACATAATTGAATTCCATTTTTGCTTTTATATCTATTACTTTAATCTCTTTCATACCCTCATGACCAAGACAACAAAGCCAAAACATCAAAATTTATTTTTATTTTAGAAAGTATTTTTCCTTGTAAACATCCAGTAAGTTCGATGTTCCATATTTTAAACCTTTTCTATATCCATCGATCCCAATGTAACATTCCACGCACATTTCACAAATCATTTATTGAAACAATTATCATTCAAAGAACCTACTAAAATTAAGTTCTTCTATAATCATGACATGAGTCACACTCCTTGAAATCCCAAAAATCCTCCAATAAATGTTTAGATATTCATATCATCCTTTACCAAAATCTATAAAAATAAATTTTTTAAGATGAACCTTACCAAACCCATAACACCCCAATATTTTATATGTATTGTTTTTTAAATAAACATGAATTATTTGATATATTTATTTACAGGAAGGCTTGAGTCTAAATAAACTCATGTTATAGTATACCTTGATAACTTATCCATTGTATTAGCATGTATGATAAGTAATAACCACATTATGAAATAAATATATAAATTTTTTCCTAAATTAAAATTTACTGATTAATTACTAACAAATAATCATTAAATTCTTAATGAAATCATTTAATGATTCACAGTCCTATTTTTTTAAGAAATATATTTTTCTACTTGTTATGCATTATTATATAAAAAACTATATTGATAAATTTGAGGTAGTAATTTTAATGAAATTCATTGGTAATTAATGATTAAAAATATATAAATTGGATTTATAGGGGTTATAAATAATGATAAAATCATTTAAAGTTAAAAACAAGTTATTCTTCTTCAAATAGTTTTTATGTCCACAAAATCTTTTCATCATAATAAATTTATTAATTATTTATTGGTTATTGGTTTTAATGAAATTTATAGATTATGTATTCAATAAAATATTTTAAAATTAATTTTATTGCTTTTATATGGTTATTAATGAAAAAAAAATAGTTTTATTCTTAAAAATAATTTTTTCTAAAAAATGAGTTTTCATTGCATTTTACACACTTATTTTAAAATTAATATCTTCTAATTATATTAATTTAATTAGATTAAATGTATTGAATTTTTTTAATAATTATTTATAATTTTATTAATGAGTCCACTTTCATTTTTTATCATAATGAATAATAAAAATACTAAAAATTGGTTACCATGGTTAAGGTTCAAATAGGTTTACTAGGAGGTTAAACTAAGAGATATAGGTATTATTTCCATATAAAAATTTATAAATATTATTAGTTTATCATATTTTGATTCTATCCCAAAACAAAATGATTAAAAAATATAAAGGTGGTGTATCAAAGACCTATTATAATACATCTATAGATTATTTAACTTAATTATAGATCCCTCAACCTTCTTATAATACATATATATTGGGGATTAAGGTGTAATATAAAGGTGGTGGATCAAAGAAGAGGTATAAGCCTTAACCAAACTCTTTAAACTTTAATTCTTCTTAAGCATTATCAAAAACTATTTTATCTAACATAACATAATTAATATTGTATTATAAACATATTAATATGTTATTAGGATGATTAAATAGCCATTTTCATCTTAATTTCCATCATATGGAAAATGAAAGTATCACTAATGCGTACGTGTAGACTATTTCCTCCAGGTAGTGATATGATTCATTTTATATCACCTCCACACATGGATATTTATAATGATGGGTTTAATAAAAATATGTGATATTTATTATGTAATAATGGTTATGAAATGATAAAAAATTATTTTTCTTTATTTCTTTTTTTCATTAGAAAATGAAAACTTCGTTTAGGAATACTTATATACTACTATCTCCATGAATGGTGTAATTTGTTTTTGTATCTATACAATTAATGAGTTTTAAAAGTAGGTTACCTAGACCCAAAATGAAGTGTACATTTCAGTTATCATATCATGTATATGTTGAGTTTTGAAACATGTATTCTTACCTTGATATAGTTGATATTTTTTCATCAATTATTTATATGGTAATGTTCATAGATTATTCTTCATATCAAAAGGTTATAGCAGTTCCCAGGTTTTAATGTGAACCCATAGATATAATGATATAAATATTAAACATGTTTCATACAGTCTAGAAACATAATGCTGACAAAATAGAGATTATGGGTAACTATCAAGTGTTGGGTCTCATATGCATTGTAGATTTTTTCTCATGAAGTTCACACTTAGTGATCTTGAGTAGATGAGATCATGGGGACTGACCCACCAAAATGAACAACACATGTTTAAAGTGTCATTGGTAGTTCATATATATGAACATGTGTAACGGTCTCCTAACATGAGATTATTATCAGTGCACACTATTTTATTATGAACATAGTTGTAAGACGAAAGCAATTACATTCATGTCATGTTGAGGCATATTACATTGGGTGCACCATTAGTGGTTTGAAATTGATTGAATAATCATGATAGAATTTTTTTCTTCCAAAGGGAATTTATATCTTGATCATAGATAATCAGTATGGTAGTACCTTTTCTAAATATATAGCCATTGTAAAAGAAGGAAAGTTCACCCAGTGAATTCCACAAATAATAAAACAAGAAATTATGATAGCATGAAATGTGCATCATTCCTTATGAGATATCATGAGAAAAAAGATATTACGTTATATAGTGTGTGTTTATATGTGTTTTTCATTGTTAGGATTATTCTGTATCTCCATAGGGGAATTGATGGTTTTCTAGACTCTATACGTTGTCTATGAGTAATATTCACTACTATCAAGGTAAGTTCCTATACTGTCACACACTAAACATATTCAAAATTCTATCCAATTATAATTAATTGTAGTATAGAACATAGTGGGACCCACCATGGTGTATATGAAATTTCAAAGATTTAATGATTACTATGTAATAAATAAATTCAGTATTATTTCAGTGTATAATAATTAAAATTTAATTTATTTATTTATTTTAATCATTATAATCTAAGTCAATACATAGGAAAATATTTAAAAAATGTATATTATTTTAATTTTAAATTTTCATTTTACATTAATGGGAATAATTTTCCAAGTTAATGACTCAATTTTATCTTTTTTTGTATTTATTATATTACAAGACTGTTCTTAAATTATAAATGAAATTTATGACATAATTAGTTAGTCATAACTTATTCTTTATGGATTATTTAGAGGGTAATACATATTTGGGTGTGGAAAAGACCTTTATGAGTATTTCATACCTTAATATATATGTAATAGGAGGCTATGATTTACAGTAATATTCGCTGTAATAATTTGAGATCCACTCTATCATCTCTCCCACATCCTAGAGAGAACAGTAGTTGATCCAAACCTTCGATACAAATTTGTTTACACAAATCGAAGGACTGTTATAGCAGTGATCATTGGTACATTTAATTCTTCATTGAATCTTCACACTAGCACCCGGATTCTGATGATTTCAATTCACACTGACTTTTGAATCATGTTTGGATGATCTAGGGGGGTCTGAACATGGTTCTTTTAAGAAACATTCACCAACTATGGGTGATTATCAAACACACCTTCGGATCGAATGATGTAATTTTTCATTTTATTTTTGTGCTTAAATAAATTCATGTGAGACCCTTTACCATTCATACTAGGTTTTTCATCACTAGAGATGATGAAGTTACATTGATCCAGTGATAGAATTTCAAAAATAACTACTCATATGCTTCTGATGCACATATCAATAACTACAATTATTATCATATTGATTGTATGGTTTTTAATTTTAAAAAATAAATTTTTTATTAAATTATTGTAGACATTATCATCATTTTCCCATTGCATCAAACAAGGCTTATATCTGATTTTGGATGTCCAAGTTACATCCATTAGAAGATCAAAATCATATCGATGTTGTTTTGACTGTAGGATTAAATTAAAGAATGTGTGTGTGTGTGTGTGTTTTAATTTTTTCGGTTGAGTTTTCCCATGAACTCTACTAATTCTACCGTATTCTAACTTCCAAAATATTATTTTTAAGGCCAACCCAAATTTCCACACTTGGGGAAAAAACAGATTGGTCAAAATCCTTCATGTAAGCATTAAGAAAAATTTTCCATTGATAAATTCATATTACTATTCATTTGAATAGTACCATGTGTTCTGTTCACATGAACAGTAACTTGAGGTTGGGTGGGTTACAGGACGGGTCAACCATCATTTTATTTATATATATATATATATATATATATATATATTAATCCATGGGAATAGTAACATGATTACTATTCACATGAATAATACTCATTAGTTACTATTCACATAAATAGTACCGTTGATTTAATATTCAGTTGTGATTTAAAATAAAAAAAACCACTTCCAATATATTTTTAATACTCTAGAAGACCAAAAATTTGAGAAAAAAAATGGGACTGAGCGACAAGGTAGTTATAAATTAAAATTAGTTAAATTTATTTCAATTCATAATTTATTCCCCCAAGTTAAATTATCTACGAATTTAATGTTATCCTCAAAAGTTATTTAATTCTAGATAATCTTGAGAATCATCAAAACAATTTATTTCAAGGTTTTAATTTATTTATTTAGTTCTTTCAATTTCAAGCAATATGTGTGATAATTAATTTATATTGATCATCAGTACATCTTCTATCCCTTAATTATATGTACAAGGGTTTTTTCATCCATAAGAATTATTTTCCATATATTTTTCAATTTCTAATTGTATATATATAATGTTTATGACATTTTATTTTTTGTAAGATTCCAGGTCGAAGTGGTATTTCATAAAATAAGTGGATTCATTGGACGGAGGTGTGATCTGCAATATAAGTCAGAAAAACATCAGTTATTGAACACCTAGGGTCATAGTTAATCCATTTACATTAAATGTATCAACCAATAATTAACTATAAATATCATTTATGTAATTTTATTTAATTTATTCATGGTGTAATATTTTTTTTAATACTTTTCTTTTTTAAATCATATTAAATAATAAACCAAAATGCATATAGTAAAACATATAGAGATTCAGTGAATGTTTTTAATTTACTTAATTTTCATGTTGTGATTGAAATCACTATGAATGGGACTATAAAATAGAAAATTATTTCATTCACCTATAAATAATAACAACCCTCAAAGAAATATTATGTCTTAATGCCTTATATCATTTGAATTTGGTCAAAATAGGGTGTGTCCTGTGTGCATTAGTCCTAATTGAGGGTTCATTCTAACAATGATGATTCCTTATGATAGTGATGGTCAACTAAACTAAATATGGTAGAAAATAAATATCTATAAATATATTATTGCATCTTTAGAGGTAAACTAATGAGTGAATAGAGGTTACGATTTCAAGAAGTTGTGACTTTACTCAATTGTTCAAGGAGATGTGAGTTAATGTGGTTTTCCAGTCAAACACCTACCTTGAAAATCTTTGAGTAGTGTTGTATCCATAGCTTGGAATATGAGGATAGGTTTTAGGGATCCTTACCACTAGAAAACTAAAGTTACATGGAATTATCAATCTAGTAGTGAGGGTTTCTAGGGTTTTATAATATAGTGGGAGAAATCTAATGATTTAATTAATTAGTAATGTCTAATCAGTAATAAATATAAAATACTAATATACTTAATTTTATTTTTTTATAACAATGTATAGTAATACCATATGTTCAGTATGATAAAATATTTATAATGAAAATTTCTTATCTACTATGAATTTTCAATTATATCATAAGCACTTGTGAAAAGTATTGTGATATAAGAAATTCTATGTGATAGATTTCCCACTATCTATTTTGTCACCTAGAGAATAACGGGTGAGAAATATTCTTATAAGATACACATGGACATTTCATTCAATGTTTACATAACAATTATATTATCAATTTAAAATGAGTTGTGTAAAAAACATCAGGACTTAGATGATTTTGCATGTTGTCTCATCTTTTAGAATCCTGTTAGCTGAAATAGAAGCAAGAAATGAATGAGATGGTGATTACAATGAATACATTTAAATTAAAATATGGATCATGGTCTTTTAATAAATCCTACTCTTATATCATTATCACTATATTACTCTATTTCAGTTTATGATTACAAAAATGAATAATAAATGCAGAAACTGATTTATTTCATTTTGCTTAAGGTTCGAAAAGAAGATAAAATAATTAAAAAATATTAATCATTAGTTCTATGGTGAAAAAGTTGAAAGAAAATGTGAAATGGACAATGGAAAGTGGGATAAAATATACATTTTAATTGATCCTTCAATGAAAATTTTAAGATCATCAAACAAGAGGTTATTTTAATTCCATGTCATAAGATAAGTCTTTGTTTTATTAAATGTAGTGAATTAAAGAAGAAGCAAGCAGTAACGTTGACTTTTAGAATATTAATTATTGTATGTGATGTTTCTATTATACTTGGGTATTAAATAAAATATTACTATCACATATTTTTGTTTAAATATAGTATCCAAGTTAGAAAATAAACCTTACAATAATTAAGTTAAATTATCTAAGTAGATGTGAAAGGGTGGATAATAAGTCATTGGTGAGAAGTACACAACTTCTAATTTCCTAGTTTAATGGTTTTAGTTGTAATTTTGTTTATTATGACCAAAAAATCATCTCATTATTCCATTGGACACAATGGGACATTATACCATATTGGAATAATTTTTTTTATTTTGTATAATACTCAACTAATTGTTCATTAATTGTTGAATCATTGGAACTAACTGGTGAATATAAAATATAATACTCAGTTATACCAAATTGTGGAAGGATAATTATTTTTATAGTGAAACTAAATAGTTTCTAAGGATATAACTAATATGTTTTTATACTCTGTGGATATAAATTCCTTAGGTATTATTGACATACTTACTTTTTTAACTTTGGACAAAGAGTCCTTTAGAAATAAAGGTAGACCATAAATCATTCAAAATCAGTTTAAATTGAGATTGTAAACTATTCCAAGTATTATGTAGAAGACAGTTCATGTACTTCATAATATTCATTGAATATTTTAAAGGAAGGTTAAAGTGAAGTACATAATATTCATGTTTATAAGATATGATTTTCTTTGGTTCCATGTGCTGAATAATATCTTGACCAAGCATTCATTGATCATGAAAACCTAGAGTGAATTTATTCCAAAACTCACATTTCCTTATACTCATTAATGATATGATGTTAGTAAGGAGGATCAATGATGATTCTTACATGAAAAAATTGATCATTAAAATTTATTGTTGAGTAATTACTAAATTTACATTTCTTTATACACATCAGTGTCAAGATGTAAGTAAATGGAGCATCAATGTTGATACTCATATGCATTGTAGAAAATTCCATTGTTTTTTGAGATGTTATTAAGAGATAACAGTGTTATCTCGTTACCATATACCAAATATAATGAAAAATTGATATTATATGAGCTATAATATGATAAAAATATATAATGTCAAAATAACATGGTTTTAGATGAAAATAGTTTGTTAAGTATAGATTACTAAAGAAAATTTCATCAAGAATAACACATTTTTCGTCTGAGGTAATTATTCGAAAGGTCCCTATGTATATTATATAAACTGTTAAGTTAGAAAAATTATATCCAAGTGATATAATATATTAATATAAAACCAGGATGATTTGGTGACACCTAAGAATGCCAATAAAGGAGTGTTGATTACTAAAATACAATTTAGTATTGAAGTAAGAAAAAACATCCTAGAATATTCATTCAGAATGAATTTTATCAATGTTTCTACATGAGTTTAGTGGGACTTCCATTATTTTATAAGTTAAATATATTTATAATATATAGAAAAAAATTGTTTAGTATTATAGTTAGCTAAGAGTATAATAAAAGAAACTATCCTAATATTAACTTAAATTAGAAATCGATGTTCTAAGGAAAGAGATATACTAAGGTAGATCAAATAGGTTTCTTAGACCAATTCAAATTATATATGTCGACAAGGTATTGAAAAATTAAATATAGAACAATTCAAGAGATAATTTTTATGAATATAACATTGGGAAATTATATCTAAGAATATATATATGATAAATTTAAGTATATTAAAGTTGTGAGTAAAATTCCATAAGTATAAATAATTGATAGATTACTTATTCAATTATATATACTAGATATGATATTTTTAACATTTATTTTATGGTTTTATAATGTCAGTTAAATCCATAAGAAATGATTGATAAGTAGTCATGACTATCTAATCATACTTGAGCGAGTATAAGGGATATGTTCATGCTACTTGGAGAGGGAGGGACACTAGTTATAAAGAGATATAAACTAGTCTTCCTTTAGATCAAGATGATCTAATATCACAGTTATAATAAAGTAAGGAACAATATAATCTTATTCAAGATAGTGGAATCCATATTTATAAATTCCAAGTGTGTTTTGGATTGTATTACAGCTGAATATGCAATGTAAAATAAACCACAATTTGATCCAGTTCTTGGAATTACACATAGCAATAAATCTATTATCATAATATTAATTATAGTAATATAACTATAATAATACTACATAATATTTCACATTTAGTTAGAGTAAAAAATAAATATACTCAGGGATATCATTTCTTAAGGAGTTTTACTCAAGGAGGTGAAGTCATAAAGAGTATAGTATCCATGAAGCAGAGATGTGGTGGACCAAAAACAAGATCCATATCAAAGTAGAAGAATGATATTAACACTTGTGAGGTAATATGAGAAGTTATCATGTTTTCTCTAATGCAAGTGGGGGTATTGTAAAATAGTGACTCCTATTCCCAAATTCAATATTAATTTTTAATTAGCATATCATGTATATAGTGAGTTGTGCATGATTTATTATTACCATAATAGTGTTGATATTTTTTTAACCACTATTTATATGGTAATTTACTTAGATTATTTGTTGTATAGAATGTTTATATCTATTCCCAAACTATAATGAGAACCTATAGATACCATTATAGTAATGTTAAGCTTATGTCTTATGATACAGATACATCATGTATGTAGGACACAGATAATGGGTTACTATCAGGTGTTAGGGGCATATAAGAATTGATACTTCTTCAAATGAAGTTTGAACTTTGAGATCTCGAGTAGAGAAGATCATGAGGGCTGAATCTATAATATTAACACCACATGTTTTAGGTGTCATTGGTAGTTCCTATATGTAAACATGTGTAACAGTCTATAGAATTGATATTATTATCAATGTATACTATTTGATTAAAAAATTAGATATAATATGAAATCCATGACATTTATGTTATGGAGAGGTTGATTTCATTTAGTGAACCAGTGGTGGTATGAAATTTATTTAATAATCAAGATATAATTCATCACTTTTGAAAGTATGTTATAACTTTGCCCCAATTTATCAAGAGGGTAATATCTTCAATAAATCCATGGTCATGGTAGAAGAAAGTATGTTCATCCAATAATGTTAATGAATAATAAATAAAGGATTATGGCACAAATTTTTCATCCTACTTTACGAGATATCATGAGATAAATAGATTATATTATGTGGTGTGTGTTTGTGGTAGGTTTTCATTATTATAACTATTCCTTATCTCCTTGGGGGACTTGATGGGTTACTAGACTCTACTCCTAATATGTGAATAGTATTTACTTATATTGGGATAAAGACCAAGAAGGTCACATATTAAGCATATTCAAAAGTCAGGATTATTCTAATGAATTAGAGTATAGGACATGGTGGGACCCACCACTAGGTCTGAGATATGTCTGAGTTTTAATAATCACCAAGTAATAAATAAATTCATAATTATTTTTGTATAGAATAATTGGAATTTAAATTGATTATTTAATATATTTATTACTATTTATGTAAATACATGGGAAAATATTTGAAAAATGAATATTATTTTAATATTCAAGTTATATTTAATATTTATAAGAATAACAGGTTTGGATAATGAATCATTTTATTTTGTAATATATTTATTATATTATAATAAACTGTTAAAAAAATATAAAGGGTGTTTATGACATAGTTAGTTTTAATAACATGTCCTTTATGGATTATTTAGTGGGTAATACATATTAAGGGGCCACATATCCATTTCTAGGTATTTCATACCATACTATATATGTAATAGGAGGTCCTAATTTGAGGCACTACTCAATTCATGAAATTGAAAACCTATCTCTCCTTGATGCTGCATCATTGAGAGAGAAGTAGTCGATCCAAGTCTTGGGTCCAACATCTTTTAAAAAAATAAAAGGAGTTATCAAGTGTTAATCATTAGTACATAAAATTATTCATTGAATCATTGTGTTATCAACCATATTTTTATGAAGATCATTTCCACATACATTTAATGTGTGTGTAATCTAGAGGGATCCGACCTCAGTTTCTCTTAGTAAAGGTCTACAATGACAAGAGGTTGTTAAATGCACATTCATATAGAATGAATTAATTATTCAATTTATTTATATACTAAAATAAATTTTTGAAATATCCTTTTTCTTTTGTACCAGGATATTTATCCCTATAGATGACATAGTTACATCTATCCAGTGATAAAATTTTAAATCATTGGCACATCTTCTTCCGTTTTTCACCACAATGCCTTTATTTTTTATTGTAATGAATATGTATATAATTAATATAATGTATATATAGATATTGATTAAAATTCTAGTTATGGTGAAACTATGTTCAATGTACATGTAATGAAACAACCAGACTAAAATGTACTTGAAAAATGAACTAGTTAACACTTGAAAATGATGATTTTAATAAATAATTATTATTATATGGGTTTCGAAATGTTATAAGTGGATCATATATGATATTATAAGTATTTATATGGTTTTAATATAAAATTAAAATATATTTAATTTTATTATATATGAGGTTAGAGTTCTTACATAGCAAGTTGAACATGAGGTAATATTTTTATGTTACAATCTCATTTTTTCAGTATTATTTATTATTAAATTACCAACGATGAATTTATATGATATATATCACAAAAATATCATTTATTTTTCAATATTATGGTTATTTATAATTATTACATGTTTTCTGTTAATTTTTATCTCTTTAAGTACTCAAACATATGCAAGAATGTTTTGAAGGAAACCCAACTATTTTTTTATTCGGTCGGGAATATTTCTCTTCCATATCCATATTTTATTTAAAATGGTTAAATAATGTTTTTAATGTTATAATGTGATTGTAAAATCACTTTTTAATCGTTTTTTTCTTTCTAGAAAATTGTTAAAAAGTAATATTATTGTCATTATTTGAATAATGAGATTATTACTAAAGGTGTGATGAAAATCACAGTTTTAAAGTACACTATGAAAATATATTTTACAATAGTCATGAATAATAATTTATTTGATTCTTACATTAAACTTTTCTATGTTCCCTTTCAAAGATATTGTTTTCCTAGTTATTTTTTAAATTTTTATATTTGAAATAAGTGATTTAAAAATGAAAAGTGTGTTTTCTTCAAGAAATATTCCAGTTATCATTTAAAGGTATTTTTAATATATGCTAATACACATTGATATAACTTATATTTCATTAGGGATATTATTGTATAACATTATCATTATTCTTTGTTTGTATGGTTATTAATTAGTATGATGAAATCTTGATGATTCCAATTTTATTTTTCCCGAGTTAAGCGTTGATGAAATGATAATTATTTTTACAATAATATGGAATAAATATAACGTACTTATGATCATGTGATGAGTAGATCCATTATATCATTCTCATGTATTGGGTAATGATTAATTATCAATGGGATTAAAGGTTACAAAAGAGGTTATCCCAAACCCAAAATAGGGTACATAGGAGGTTATCCCAATGCCAATATAGGTACATGGGTGGTTATACCATGCTTAACATGTGATAAAAGTCTTGGTGGGTAACCTTGAGATAAGATTTAAACAATTATGAATATACCACACATTGTTCCACTATTTTATGACTTGATATTATGCCAATGTTTTTGTCTCATGGACCATGTTATTTGATTCTTTTTTTATTCATGTGTTTTAAACTGATATGTTTTATTCCATGACTCATTATTATGATCAATTAATTTATGGTTATAGTTTAAAAATGTTATGATCATGTTTTCATACCCTTATGCACATGTTATTCTTAAATAATCATTGATATCTCTATTTTTACACTAATTTCACATCTAATACCTCCTTTAATTATGTTATCTTTTCAACATGATATGTAGAAAAAATTTAATTTTTATTTGTCTAAGAAAGGTGGCGGTTGTGAAGAAATTAGTGGGAGATGATTTATTTACCAGTGTCTAAATAAAATAAACCTTTATGGTTATAGTATGAATCATCATGATATGTAATTAATATCTATCAAATAAGTTTTAATATTTATGTATGTATTTTTTGGGTCACCTCGTTTGGTATCAAAAAAATGTTCAATTTTTTGGGAAACTTGGTTGAAAAAACATTAGTGATAACCATTAGGATAATCCTATGCATAGGACAAAATCCTATATTTTTGTAAGTAAATGAGTATGTTTTTTCCAATAAAATACATCCCTATATATATATATTGGAAGGTGGATGTATTTGTGGAATAGATGAACCTAAGGGTAGAAAATATAAAAGGGGAAGATTCAGTATTAACATTATTTTCACTAGTGCAAGACGAGTGGCTATAAGACAGTATATAATTATAGACACTACTTGGGTATATAATTAGGTTAATTCAAATTTTCTTTATAAACCATTATAAACTATTTGATTAGATTATGACCCTAGATAACATATTTTAAACCTAAGTTATCATATATTGAAAATAAAGTTTCATTATTTTTATATCCTATGAATGGTTTTTCATGATCATACAGTTTCTCACTATGATTATTATTGCTCATGATGTGATTTTTGGTATTAGTTAATCATTAGAACTTAAATGAATACTATTGACGTTGAATATGATGGAAAATTTAATTATTTTCCACTTGATCATAAAAATGTTATGGGATATAGAATGAAAATTATCATTTCTGTAATGACACAAAAATTTCAATCCATGAATCATGGTGATCATAGAAATATGAAAGGATGGTAAAAACATTTTTTTGTGTCCTTTATGAGGAAACATGTATCTTCTTTTAGTTGGTTCATAGATCCAATAATTATAAAGAAATATATTTTTACAACTAAAAATATTTTTTAAATTATCTATTGTATGGATCATGAAAATGTTATTCTAGTTGTTTATCCATTAGAAGTTGAAGAAGATCAAAGGTGGACCCTTCTGAAGAACACTAGTAAGTGGGATGAAATTTACACTGTAGTGGGATGAGTTTATAAGGTTAAATTTCAATAATAACTTTGATTTTATTATATATATGAAAATGGAGAAATAATTACTTATGTAAACAATATGGATGAAAAATCCATTAGTAACTATGAGGTAAATTTTACATGACCCATGAGATATGCTTCTAGAATTATCTTCCAACCTAAAAAACTATTAATAAATTCTTCAGTGACATAAAACTAAGTCGTTGGATGGTTTTAGTCATAATGGACTTTAGTAACTATGAAGAAATCATTCAGTGTGCTCTCAAGGTAATATAAAAGATTAGAGTCACACATTAGTCTCATGGTTTTGATAAGAAATGAAAGATGGAATTCAAAGGAACTTCTAATAATAATAATAAAAGGATATAAGAATTTGAGTCCTCCTTTATTCCATAATTATGGAATAAAACATAGAGGAAATTATTTTAATGGTACTAGTAAATGATTTACGTGTGTAAATGAAGGTCATCAAACAATTTAGTGTCCATGTGATGGGATGAATACAAATAATGATTTGAATGGAGAGAAAGCTCCACATAATACACCACTAACACTCTAGTTCTTAAAATGTATGGAGTGTGAACATTATACTAAGAAATGATAAAATTTGATGATTATTAATGATATATGATGTTTGAATCCTCTTAATCCCTGAGAAACGGAAACTCTCATGTGGTCTCTATTTTTGAGGTGGTGTGAAAAAGACAAAGTGGTGAAAGGTATACTTACCATCAAATCTATAATTTCTAATGTATTATTTTATTTTGGATCTACTCACTCTCTTATATATTAGAATTTACTAAATGTATCACAATACCAACTCAATGATAAGTTGTTTAATTAGTATTGAAAATAGATAATTTTATGATGATCGCATCATAAGTGTATGATAATTCCCTGATTGATGCTTGTGGTAATGTGCTTCTTCAAAATATTTTTATTCTCTATCTTGTTGAATTCGAAGTTATTTTTTTGAATATATTGGTGTTTTATATAAACCCCTTTATCAATTACTAAGGAAGTGAAGTTACATTTTATATTGTTAACCATCCTATAATTTTAAATATTTCTAGGATAAATATGAACTTTTAATTAAAATTAAATCCATTGTATGGATCTCGATCCCAATTAAAAGGGGGTATTAATCATAGATGGTTGGGTATAAAATAAACATAGAATATATTCCTATTTTTAGAGTGTTTTTGGAATTTATTATTAATTGTGAAGTTGATATTTCAATATAACTAATACCTGTAATTACAGCTATTTTAATGAATCTGTATAAATGGCCCCTATTGGGTTATATGAATTGAAGAAGAAACTCTAGGAAAATCGTGATAAGTGATTAATTCAACTTAGTGTGTCACCATGGGGTAAACCGAATCTTTTTATTATGATTGAATTTTTATCAATTTGAATCTTATTTGATTATCAAGAAATCAATAAGATCGCAATTATGAATAAGTGTCATTTTCCCTATGTTGATGATTTTTTGATCAATTACAAGGAGATAATTATTTTTCTATGATAGATATTTGATTTGGATACTATCAATTGAGGGTTAAGAGACTATAAATTCACTAGATATCCTTATGTACAACGTATGAAGACTATAAATTTATACTGACTTCATTTAGTCTTATTATTCTCCCATTATCTTCATGGATATAATTAATATAGTCTATATATATTACCTTGATTAGTTTTTGGTAATTTTATAGATGATATTCTTATATATTCCAAGGTAAATGAAGAGAATGAATATAAATTTATTATTGTATTAAAGGTCCTAAGAAATGATAAATTGCATGAAAATTTTACCATGTAAGAATTTTGGAAACAAAATGTTTTACTTTTGGTTCATATAATCTCAAACGAGGGTATAATGGTGGATCTATCAAAAATAGAAATTATTGAACAATGGACCAATGAAATAGTTGTGATTTAGATCTATAGTATTATTAGATTAGTTGGATAATTTTGAATCTTTATAAATAATTTCTCATTGATATTTAATCCACTCAATAAGTTAACTTGATAGGGAGTTAGGTTCCTTTAGATAAATGAATATGAAGAAAATTTTAAGGAACTAAAGAGAATGTTGGTCACTGCAATTATGCTCACACTACCCTATAGTAGATAAGTGTTTTGGATCTAAATTTATGCATAAAATAATGTAATGACATGATTACTAAGGTATAATTTTGTGGTAATAGATAATTCATCATGCCAATTGAACTTTCCTATGGAAAATTAACTATCTTGTGATTTACAGTTAGCTATGGTGATTTTTGCATAAAAAATATAGAGGTAATATATTTATTTAGAAAGATGTCACATATATACTAATCAAAAAAATTTAAAATTTATATTTAACTAGAAATAGTTGAATATACAACCAAGAAGATGGTTGGAATTAATTAAATATTATGACTGTATAATGCACTACCACCCTAGAAAGGTGAAAAGGTGGTGGATGCTTTGAGTCAGAAGGATCACACTAGTTTATCCATGATGAGGATTGAAATATATCCAATATTTATTGATTTGTATAAGTTAGAACTTGAAATCATGAGGAAATAGGAAAAATAATATCTTTATCATATTTAAGATTAATTATCCATCCATGTGAGGATTAAGGAGGTGTGGAAGGAAGATGTACAACTGAAAAATGTTGTAGGAAATGTTCTTGTGTTCAACCTTGATTGTTATGAAATGATATGATTTAATAAGTGAGTGTATATCCCATAAATACCATATTTGAGGAAGTAAGTATAGGAATAATCTCATAGATCCTCATTACCATTTCATGGTGAAAGTATGAAGACATATATAGATATGAAAGAGTTTTTCTAATAGTAAAACATGAAGAGAGATATTGTATAGTATGTATCTTGTTTCAGGGTATGTCGGCATATTAAGGCATGGAGATATAAGTATAAGGGTATGTTACATCTATTACCCATACAAAAATTAATATGTGAAAACATCAACATGGATTTCATCATAAAACTACACAAAGCATCTAAAGGTTATAATTATATTTGTATTGTAGTCAACAACCATATGAATTGAGCATATTTCACTATTATCAGAGAAGATTTATATCTTGATCATATTCACATGATGTACATGAAGGATATGGTAAGGTTTCATAGAGTACCACGTTCTATTGTATCTAACTAATATTTGAGTTTTAACTTCATATTATAGAAAAGTATATTGAAATCTATGGAGACTGAAATTATGTAATTTTGATTAGGTCTGAAATCAGAGAAGGCTGAAGTTCATTCCCCATGCACTGGATAAAAAATCAAATAATCATGTATTCCAAGTGTTCAAGGTAATTCCCCAATAAGTTCAATGAATCTATAATCCCACGCCCCATGATGTCCAACATCGACTGATCCCAACTCCACTCCATGTACAAGCTTGAATTAAGTATCACTACATGTGATTAACCAACAAAGGATGATTGATGTCCATCCAAAGATCAATAGACCATGAATGAACTAATTCCACATCTAGATTAAATACCAATGTTATCTATACAGCTATATTATAAGTGATAGATCATTATTCAATAAGTGATAGGGCCCAATTCTACTAGACCCAAGTCATGAAACACACCACCTTGAACTAGTATCTTAGATCATGTCACCTGATAAGTTATTTCATACTCAATCAAGACTTCATTCCAAGAGTATATTAGGAATATCCTACCCTAGAATAGTCCAATAACCCATCCAATATTATATTTTTCTCACATCCATTAGATCTCATCGTTAAATTTGTATATTCTTTAGGTCCATTAATGAATACGTAAGACCACCATGATAGCCTAGGACCAAGACTTCCTCTTTTTACACTAGAGATCCATATTTGAAGTTATTATGATAGTATTATTCTTGGATCCATTTATTGATTTATCATGGGAATAAAATATTTCATATGATCTAAGTGATGCTTATTATAACCCTCAAATCAAAAAACATGATAACCATCTAAGGAGGAACTCACTACAAATTCCACTAAATAAGAGGATGAAGAAGAAATTTGATACTTATAAATAATTAACCTATCCCATATTTCAAAACATTAAACTCGTTTAGATTATATCTATTGATTTATGTTATTTTTCTCTACATTTCAATATAATTGAACACATTTTATTAGTTGTGTCTTCTCCCCCACCCCCAAATTCTAGGTTCCTCATTCACTGTGAAGGGATAGTAATTTTGAATCTTCTATCCATTGTGGATGGATAACATGAGGTTCACCTGCTAGATGAAAACATGGTAACTATAGTTCATAGTCCCAGTTATATTACTTAAATATTGATCTAAGGTTCTCAGGGTAGTGAGATATTGAGGAGATAATCATACCATATATCTCTTTCCCTCTAATTTTCATTCCCATAGTTAAATAAGTTTTCCTATCCCACTGTTCAGATTAATATTATAAAATCATTGAAATGTTCTATATGGAGCATATAATAATGACTTTTACCAATTTTCTATAGTGATTAGATTATCACATAGGGGTGCTCCTTGATCAGGATAAACATTCAAAAAAATTAACCAGTAAGTTTGTGTGTATCTGATTGGAACACATAGAGAATATAATTGAAGGGTTAATTTTGTATGAAAAGGAAGGTTCATAAATTTGAATCTAGTGGTGTATCCCATTATTTCATCCACTCTTTCCTGCATTTTTATTTTCCATTACTATTTTCATTCATGAAAAAAAAACCCCTCCCCACTCATTTCTTTCTTAATATCAAAATTAAAGGAAAAAACATAGGCGATTGAGATATTGAAGAATAGAACAATATATACTCCTTGGAAATGACCATTGTCAGCCTTATACAGTATCAATAATTAATAAATAAGAATTTGTTTTAAACAAGGTCCATGAAAACCATGCAGTCATTTGTCAATAATATAGTGGGAGATAATGTAAATATTTTATGTACCAGTTTTTTATGTATCCAAATTTCCAAAGACATTAAACCTTTGTTGTTTTAGTGTGGATCAATATAGTATGTAATGAATATTTATGAAATAAGATGTAATGTTTTGGTACGTAATGTTGAGTTTTCCTGAAAACATCCATGAAATATTATTTTCTATGCATCCACTCTTATATGTTTAGTGAAATAAATCTTTAGAATGAATGACCCATGATTCTAATGGATCTATGAAAATTAGAAAAAAAAAATCAATCATTATCATATATTGTATTTATAGATATTTCAAAAGTGTATAACCCAAAACTGGTCATATAGTCCCTACAATACTTCTTTTGATGACTTATTTTCCTTAAATTACAATATATGGTTCTATGACCATCTAAATAACTGTGTCTCAATTTTCTTTTCTTTGAATTATTCTTACCACTTTTCTATTGAAAAAACACCCTCAAGCTTCTACACTGAGAAAAAATATAGTATATTCATGGACTTATTTTAACATAGTCTCTTCATTTTGAATATTATAATGATTATCATCAAACACTAAGTTAGTTTTACCACTTGAATTACTCATTTAAGTTACCATCACAGCCTATGATTCTAGAAGTGATGAAAGAAGAATCAATTAAAAATATTCCCTATGAACAAAACAACGAAAAATTATAGTTTTCTATGAGTATAATTGAATATATCCACCTACTTACCTTTCTCCATCATTAGGTTGAAGATTTCCCACCTCATAAAAACCATGTTCGTTATGGTAGGATTCTCATATATGTTAGTGAATGAGGATATAAGTTTAACTATTGTATTCACCTCCTAGATATCAAAGGATATGTTCCAGGTAAACATCATTTGAAAAAATCCAAGTGATTTCCATTAAAGTCCTTACCACTCATCTTTTTCCATTTATTCTTGTTGAACTCCCATTAATAAAATATCGTGATTCTTTTTGTACAATTAGACATCAATTTTCGCCCTCCAAAATCAGAAATTTTATCCATAAATTTTTTTTATCTGAACTGTCCATTTTTTCAATGTAATCAGCTAAAATATAATCCTCGCTAAAACAAAAAATCATAAATGAAATGAAACCCATTTTTAACTAATCATATTTCTATGATACCACTTTTTATTAAAAAGCTACAATGTATTAGAATATCCTTTTGAAACCTCAACATTCTTAAAAATACTAGAATTCTATAAATATGTGAAACACAATATCAAGGTTTCAATAATAGAACTAGGCTTTAAGGCATTATTATCAATCACCTTAATCAATAAAGTACAAAATCCAATACAAAACACCACAAAACCAAAGAACAAATTCACTCACACTCAAAACAATAAAAATGGAATGTAAATGGTTCAAAATTATTCTAAATCCATGAGTAGAGACACTGCATTATTTATTAAGAAGATAAAATCAAGGGAGATATATGGTGAACATCATAGTATTAAAACATCATAATTAAGTTACCCTCGCCAATTTCATTATAGATGCTTGATTTTGGTCTAGTATGTTCCAATACCATCGGAACATTTTACTCCACTAACCACATCATGTAAGTGAATATTAATAAGAAATTCCCATCACTATGAAAACTAATTCCTCTAAAAAATTATGATCTGGGATTCCTAACCCTACTTCTTCTATACAACCAATCTACATATTCTTCTTCCACTGAGTTCTATTTTGGTCACCTCCATATATATTCATAATATTTTTTAATACATCTCTTTACAAAAATAAGAGTTACAAATGATAAAAAAAATTATAAACACATTATTAATCACTCATTCCTAATTTAAATATTCCATTTTAAAAAAATTCTTAAAAACATTTAATTTCAAATATTTTACAAATAAAATTAATTTTATATCACCCTAAAAATGATGTAGTTAGTAATAAATATAATGATTTTCTAAGAGGATAGAAAAATAATTATAGAAAAATTAGAGACATCACTTGTAAAAACAATCACTAATAATAAAACATCATATGTGGATCCACTCCTTGAGTGACCCATCCATAATGTATAAATTGATCAATCTCACAGGTCTAAACATTGGGTGAAAAAAATAAAAAAACAAACCCGAGCATTAAGTTGTCACAGGGGTGACTACGAGAATAGATCGTACCTCCTCCTCATGTATGTGGGGTATACAAACATTATATGTCAGTAAAAAATTTACGCCTATGTACTCAACAAATTAAAAATCAAAAAATATATAAAAATTAATAAGCTAGTAAAACATACTAGGTTCCCCTCATATTAATACACACAATTTAATCTTAGTTAAGTGTAATTTAGTAATAATAATAATAATAATAATATATTCTTAGTGAGAGAGGATACAAATCACAAATGTAAACATACACACTCACAACTAATAAGCCTTGTTAAAATGTAGATCACCCCAACCTGATTTCAAACTACCGTTATTATAATTTTTAATGGCCATATATTTCTTCAAAATCTGTCATACCCAAATGTTTCAATTGGTTTTTCAATTTTAGAATCCATGTTTCTCCACTTATTAATATTCATCCATTTATATAGTCTAAGATAACATTTTTCCCACCTATCAAATAACAACCCATGCTCATCCTAATTTTTTTCATTCATATGTAGGATGTTCCATATCAAAATTCTCAAGAAGCCATCATGTCCTTATAAGACTTAACTCCTACACCATTATAATGAATAGCTCATAGATATTTGATATTTCCATTTACATATATTATATTCTTGATGGCCACACCCACTAGACAATAAAAAATGATAAAAAACCCATTAACTAGATTATAAGGGGTTTTGAACCCCAGATCAGATAGTGCAGTATAGAGGACCTATCCACTCATTTGTAGATTTGACTGCACAATAATAAAAGTAATAATAATAATAATAATAAATTTTATTTTAGTTAATTGTCTTGTATATATACTTATATACAAATCCCTTTTAAATGAAATATCCAAATATTTAACTAATCTCCTATTTACTTCATTTAATTAATCCAAAAAATTATGATCTGTTTGGGGGAAAATGATTTTTTATCACTTTTCAAACAAATAATAATTAATAAAACAATTTAATAATAATTATTATCAATTTATCCTTGATATTGGATAAGTAAATTTTATTAAATGATTTATCTTAATGTTCCTAGAAAACATTATTTAATAATTATATTTTAAAAAATAATTCATAATATTAAATTATTTCATTAGTTATTCTTTTTATTGTATTGTAAATCGGTTACCGAGATCTTTATTCATAGACATGGTGTATTTCATTGTTCCTATGAATTTATTATATTATGTGTTGTATTTGTTTTTACTTTATATTTTATAATAATAAAATAAAATTTATAATTTCAATTATATCTAAAATATCATCACAATGAAACATATCACATTTTCAATATAAGATAGAATTTATTAGTGAAATATCACATATATCTAAATATCCCATGATCATTAAAAAATAAGAGGCATACATTCCAAAAAAAAACACCATATTCGTTAAAAACATCAATTTTATAATAATTGTTTTTTCGAAGGGTGACAGGTGACTAGTAGAAATATTGGATACTAAAACTTATATAATTGATCTTAAAATGATAAATTTTTAAAATAATTTTTAATGAAATAATAAAAAAAATTGGAATTAAAAAGTGAAGAAAAATATTTTTAGGAATTATACATCAACCACTGTGGGGTTTTTCATTGAAATTAATTTTAAAGAATTAATTTTATATTATAAAAAATGTAAAATAAAAAAACTCTTAAAAATTTTAATCATAAAATATAAAATTAATACGCAATTTTTTTAGTGTTTTTTATTTTAAAGTAATGTATAAAACTTAAATTTTATATAAAAAATGTAATATAAAAAAATAAAATCAATATAAAAATTTTTAATTCTTATTGACCACTATGTTTTGACCTGGATCATCTAACTCCTTCTCATTCCCTTATTTATTTTTATTAGGGTTTCATCCACCCTAATATTTCATCTAAGTTAGATCACAATCTATAATATTGGAATGGTTCCCATAATCTTTTGGTTTTTTCTCTGATTTCTCTTTCCTCATGTATGATGGAGTAATTTTTTATAATTATTTTTAAAAATAATAAATAAATTGATACAAGGATAGCGTTATTTTAAAGATATTTCCACTGAAAGATGAACCACATTCATGCTTCCACTTTCTCTTGGAAACAAGATCATAGTTCACACTTCTTAAGGGTGGTGTAGGAAGCATGAACCATATCCATCATTCACGTGTAAACCAAAATATGAGATGTGAACATGGTTCACACCTCCCACCAACCTTAATAAATAAAAACAAACACCCCCCCCCCCTTATGTTTTTTCATTTATATCCCTCTGATTTTATAGCCATGCTCTATAAAATTGAAATATCTTTTTCAAATTATCATTCAAGGTCATTAGTAAGGTGGAATATCTTTTAAAATTATTTATTTATTTATTTTTTCTAGATGATTTACTTATTTAGATTCTATGATTCTATCCTATAAATAATTGGTTGTTTGGATGATTTAAATTATGTTGAAAAATTTTGTAAATTTAAATATTATGTTGGAATATATAAATATTATAGAATGATTTATTAAATTCATATCAATTATTATATGTAAAAAAAATTTATTTCAAATAATTAATGAATTATAAAATAAAATTTATCAATATTTTTAATTAATATATAATTATCATGAGTTGGAACTTCTATTGTATGTTTGGTTTTTTATTTAAATTTTTTATTTGTATTAATTATTTTTATTTTTATTTTTGATGATCAGTGTATCATATATTTCCTTTATATGTAATACTTGTGTATCCATGATAAATTTATTTTATCACAATCCATTAGTACTCCTCGCCAGCATGTCAGTAATGTTGTAAAAAATTAAGGTTCTAAATGATTTGATGGTGTTTGATACTACATATAAACATATTGAATAAGTAAACTAACTACTTTTTGGTAGTCCTGTAGATCAAAACCTAAAATTATTTACCCATATGATGTGGTTGGTTTAACATTTTTTTGATAAACCAAACTCGCTTCATATAACTCGTGATCATTTTAATTTTTTTAATAATGATGTTGAATTATATGTTTTTTAGAAAAGTTGAGGTGTAGAACCCCTTAAATAAAATGGGAAAAAGTCTCTTTTTGAAGACTGGGAAAACAAGGAACCCATTACAATGACCAAATGTGAACAAGAAAAACCAACAAGGCACAAAATCCTTACATGGACCCAAATGCCAAAAAAGATAAAACATCAAATAAGAACCAGCCAAGTGTCTTTTTCCCACCCAGCTAGAACATGAAACCATGAAATCAGTCAAGGATTATGGGCTGCCCCCCTTTCCAAGAAATGGGTCATCCTGGTAACACACATAATGCAAGGCACTCCTCACTCCAACACCGAAATGTAAGAGGGGACTGGATGATAAATGCCAGTACACCTATCTCTCATGTGATCCACCCACCTAATGATAGAAGTGAGGAAATCATTGCATTTTCAACCTGATATAGCACATACCAGACAGAAAACACGTGCAGAAACAAACAGAGTACCAATCAGTCCAATGAGGACCAACAGCTGAATGATGGATATTAGCACATCCATCCCTCTTCCAAGGTTGCCCATCCAGTGCCATCTACAAGAAACAGACACGCATTCAAAATAGAAAGAGTCGTTGGTAATTTATCGTGACATTTTCATCTCCTCCAGCATTCAGAATCAAAGCCAAATAAAGAAAACCAATAGAGGAGCAACAAAAAAATGCATCAAAAACCAACTGATGAAAGGATGTATTTGATGCCAAGAATCCCAAAGCAGCAAGCAATGCACAACCCAAGGCCTCTTCCCGAACACTCAAAACCAAAATCCCCCACCCAATGATCATCATCAGAAAGAAACATGGGAATCAACTAAAAAAATCAGGCAAAGTGCATCCATGCTCATTGTATATTGGCCCTCCAAATCCAAATGCAACTCCATGCATTGATTGATCTTCTAGAACCATCATCTAGATGAGGAAACATGAATAGTAAATGATAACCATACGTCGCCACGTGAATGACTGAAATAGCATAGCGGGGTCATGGATATGATGTCAAACAAAAGTGGCAGTGCAAACTACAAGAAACTCAAGCACCAACTGAAAAAAAATCCCTAGCTTGACCAATGCTGAAAATCCTTCAAAACCACGCCGAGGAATTGAGGGAAGCAACCACAAGAAGAGACTGAAGCACAAATCGAGCAGGTAGCGACCAAATCTTCAACACAATCATGAAAAAATTTAAAACCACATACCTCCATTAATGTGTATAGTGAATTTAATAATAAATACAGAAATAATGAGATTTATATTTTATTTATAAAATTTTTGTCCAAATAAAATTTCATAAAATATAAAATGTTTTATTTTATAAATAGTAATAAATAATTAAATGGGATAGACATTTTTTGGACTTGTATTTTTCTTTATTCATGTATAACATGAAATTAATAGTTTTTATATTGTTGAAATTTAAGAACTATAGGATAATTAATTTTTTGAGATACTTCTATAAATTTGTGCAATTAAAATTGATTTTCAAAATTTTGGTTATATGTGATATATTACTCATTAACTTAAAATATAGTATCTAATAAAAGGATAATATTTTATTTAGACCAAAATTAAAACATATTCCTTATATTTTCCTATATATTGAATATTTTTAAAAAGTCAAAGATCATGTGAAAATAAATTATATTTCATATCAGTTATGTTTTCATACATATAAAATATTTCCTTATGCATAAGAAGAATATTTCAAACCATGTAATTATATATATCATATTATGGATCAACTAAACTTTCTTACTCATTGAATTTTTCAAATGTAAATTATTTTATACATATTATATGTGTTACATTGTTATATTTTACAATATTTTAAAATGTTGTAAAACATTTATGCTATGAAATGTAATATATATGTGGATGTTATGTTTTAATATATATTATTTTGTAATATAAATATGTTTCTTAAAAAAAATAAGATGTTAAAAAAGAATAAAAAAAGGAAATCATGATATTAAGAAAAAACTTTATTCAAAAAGAAATAAATCATGTAATAAAATATATGACATAAAAATAAAAAATAAATAAAAACATGTAATTAGATTGGGGAGAGAAAACATGTTTCTTCAAATAAGAATAAAAATAGATGATAAATTTTTAATGGTAATGATTATATAGGATTATTAATAATAATAATAACAACAACAATAATATTATTAAATGAAATCATATAATGGGGAGAGGGGTAGTGACAATTTGTGTGGGGTAAAATATACTAAAATGATTTGAAATTTAATAAAAATTCATAACCCTTTATAGTGAGATAAAATAATTAGGAATTGGAATGTTATGAAATAATTAAATTATACCATGAATGGATTTAATTGGGCATTTAAAGGAATACAACTATGTTTATAAACACATTTTAGGCATGTCTCTATCATATTTATACGTATGTTAGGGTGGTGTATGTTATAGTGATTTTGTGTTGCATAGTTTCTCCTGGCATTAGTATTTTAAAATTTTTAATTCTCTTTTACATTGTTTTCTCTTATTGTATTCTCTTGATAAAAATACCTAAGAATTATCCCTCAAGTATTGTGAGTTCTATTTGGAGTATTGTTTTTAAAATCCGTCGTTTGAAAACAATTTTTTTCAAACCTCCCTAAACATATGTAGTGTCTCATAATAGTAATATCACAATAAACCATCGAGGCACTATATCTTGGTAAGGTATTTATAAACTCTTCTTCTATATTTTGGAATAATTTTTTTTTGGTTTTCATTTAGAGAATTATTATTATGTGAAAAGTGTTAAATAAAGATAATAACCAGTTAAAAAGTTCGTTTTTTAACATATATATTTTATACAAGTTTCTATGTTATTTTATGGGATTATACTATTGATATTTATATAAAATAAAAAAAGTATGAATAACCAAATAGAATTATGATAGTAATGGAGATGAAATTTTTATATAAATAAAGTGATGTATGAAACTTGATATTCCCTGTGATATTAATTCCCTCTTGATTTTATATACATCTACTGTGCATTTTACTTGTTGGTATGGGCCCCTTTAAATATTGTTATTTTTTCATTGAAATACATGATTAGATTTTGTGAATTTCATTCACTAATATGTGTTTAATTTCAAATAAAAAACATATTTTCAACTATTTTGACTAAATTTTTAAATATACACTCATAAAATAATAAAAATATATAAATGGTAATGAATATATAGTTTGGAGATCCTTGAAATGGTAATGGTGTTTATAATTTCTAAAAATAATTGACATGGAGGTAATAATTTAAAGGTGAGTACTGAGAAGAATAATGGTGTTTTTCTATGAGTAGTTTTTTACTACATATTTGTAAATGAAAGTCTTATTGAATATAATGAGGCTGGTAAAATTGTAATTGATGGGAATATGAATAATATAAAAATGTGAAGAAAAAAAATCAATGTGGTTTCTTTTTCCTAAATAATTATATATTATATTGATTTTGATTCTTTGTTGTGAAGTTGTTTCTTGATGTATGGTTAATATGTTATTGGTGAGATTATAGAACTGGTTATGGTGGATAATGTGGAAATTGGGGATGATGCATGAGAGATTCATCCATGGTAGGGGGAGGTCAGAAGGTAGATTCTCCAAATGTTTATGATATCCTACTATGATGTTTATGATGATTATGATGTGATATATGATAATGGTGGTGGAATTATTTGTGGTGGTACCTGGTGGAGGTAGAATTTGTAAGTGGTGGTACATTATGTGATGATGCAGTTTTGGGAATATGGATGGGTTGTTATGGTATGTGTAAATGTGATGTGGTGGAAGGTTGTGGTATTGGGTGATGATTGATGATATGTGGTTGTAGTGAATTCATTTTTTACTAATCAAATTTTATAGGGGCACCCTTCCCACTTTATTCTAGTTTATGGTGAGATGACCTTATTGATAGGTAAGAGAAGTGATAAATATATGGGCATAGGGTATGTGAGCATATGTTGATGGATAGGGTATTGTTATTGGTTTCAATTTTTGATAATGGATTCAGTTTTATGTTAGTGATGAGGAATATGGATGTGGTAATTATGGAAAAGGAGGAAGTTGTGGTAATATTGTGGAATTCAAGGACTATATCTCTATATATGTTCTATTCATACTTATAACTATATTTTTTCCTAGGTTTTTTATCACTCATGTATACTCTTTCATATCTATTTCATATGGACATTGATTTTTTTATAGGGATGATCCTTCTAACTAATCTCAATTGCTCACCTCACCACAGTTTACTAAGTGCTTGTAGAAAAAACCAGCATGTAGTGGAGGTTTTTTTTGGGTATCTTGTATGGAGTTGGTGGATGAATTGGAATTTTAGCGTACTCTCTTCCATGTATCTTCTCAGTTTTTTATTTGAATTATTATAAATATTTGGATTATGGGATCTTATTTTCTAGTAATATAAATTATGTAGTGTTGATTAGGGATTGTTCTATTGTTATTGGAATTTTATGATTCCAATACCTCACATTTGAATGTTTAATACCTTCGATGGTAGTTTCCAACATGGGGCCTATTTGATGTATGATTTTAGTGACAAGCTCATCTCTTATTTTTATTGGTGAGGTTTATTAGATGGGGTGGGTCCTGAAAAATTGGTATTATAGATTTTTCTTGACAATTATGGTGGTGTTTACAGTTCGACAAAAGTGAGAGTTAAATGGTATTAGTAGGGAAATAGTGAAACATGACCCCAATGTGTTATTTAGATCATGAATACTGACTAAGACACAAATATTTTAGGGCCCCATTTATTTGATTAATGAAATTTAACAACCTACTAAAATACTTTTAGGATAGTGTAACCCTTACATGGAAGAAATGAAAAGGAGGTGTGTAGATAATTATCACTAGCTGAAATAGGTATTTCATTCCAAATCATATAAGTGTTTTTATAAATATATTTATTTCTATTATTTGTTGATGATATTTCATTAATTTAAAAATTTATTACATAACATTATTGGAAATAGTAATACAGAGAATAAATTTAATTATGATGATTCACTAAAACCGTGTTGGAGATTGATGTATTGGTCCCATGATTACTATAATATGTTTTCTATTTAGTTCATTTTATTTTTCTATTATGTAAAAAACATGTTAATATATTTCCATGATTAATCATTAGTAATGTATGTTTAATATATCCTTATTTTTTCAACTTCTGATTTTGAGGCTTTTTAAAAAAATCCCTTTATAGATTACATATTAATAAACTGAAATGAACTTTTTTGGAACCATTATTAGATGTACATTAAAATAAAAATGTTATTATACTATATTTCACCTTCCACTCAAGATATATTGTATGTATGTGTCAATAATTATTTATGAGGAAGAATTTTGTTTATTCGTTATGTAATTCTTATAATATGAAAAAACAATTCTACTAATAACCCATTGAAACCCAAAAAATAACATTAATAAATATATCTTTTTTTACAAGAATTACTATAGTTTTATGATATTTAAACACTATATATTATGTGTTAACTGATGTTTCCATTCAATTTTTTGTCTTTGAAGAATAAATGATCATGTGTAAGTCAAAATTGTTTATTGTGGGAAGCATATATAAAATTAAAATATTATTCCATTATTTATTACATAAAATCTAATACTTATTTCCCTAATCATTATTATTAATTGATCATGTCATCCTTTATATAACCTAAAATAATGATTTATTGGTAAGAATATGATTGAGAAATTATAATTTAAAGCATGACTAGTGTAAAATAAGAAAGTGAATCCTGTTATATTTTATTTTGGTATCATATATAATGTTTCCATAGTGGTAGAAATATTATGGAATATTTAATTTTATTATGAAAATCATGATTCATGAGCACACAACATGTGTCGATTTTATTTATAACTCAAAAAAATGATGTAGGGGAACACAACATGCATAGATTTTATTTATAACATAGGATCATGTTAAAACTTGAGAACATAAAAATATGATGAGATGTAACTAGAAAATTTTATTTTTATTTATGAGGAATAATTTGGATGATTGATTTTCGTGAAGTGTTGATATATTTTATAGGAAAAATATTTTCAAAACTGTTAATTGACATGTTAACATATTTTTTTCCATAATAAAACATATTATGGGAAATAATATATTTTATTGTATAAAATAAATTTGAATTAATTATTTTCAAAAGTGTTTTTTCTATTGTGTTTAAGATACTATAAATATTGGGTAGATAAAATCACCTTTCCTGAAAATATAATTATATGAATCTGGTTATGGAAAAGGCTGTTTAGAAATATGAAATTTTTTGATGATGTCCTCGTTTACTACACTTAATTATTATGAAGATAATAATGATAAGGAGATTTATTATTTCGTTTTAATATTAGTATTACAATGGTTGGTGGTGTTTCCTTTCTACGATTTCTGTGACCTTGTGTGGGATTCGTTGTGGCTATTTTATATTTTGGGATATGTTATGTAGTGGGGCTATGGTTTATTGCCTTAGTATGACATCCTAGACCTAGTTTACTCAATAATAACCAAATCCAGTTGGACACATGACCCCAAGTGATGTGAGACACACGGGGTGGCCCAATATTCACGATGTAGGGTTGTAGATGTAGGTGGTGGTTTGGGGATAAGTTGGGAATGATGGGTATGGATAGTGGAAGAAAGTATTCAATCAATGCTATAAGGAGTGTGACCTAATTCTTATACAACACACTCAAGGGAGGGATGTGATAGCCAATCCACACAACAAATCACTTGGGTTGAGGCATGAAATTGGGGGCTTTATGATCTTGGATCACCAATCTAACTTATAGATTGACAAGTCAAGAAAGCATAAGAGAAAGGGGGAAATTTGGAACAATTATCACACAGTGGAGGGAAACAAAGAATAATCTCTCAGTTAAGTCATTAATGAAAATACAATGCCATGGGGTGGCTATTTATAACCAAGGGGGTGATACAATGGTCAAGGTTCTAATACCCTAAATTCATAAGGGCTAAACCTACCATGTCTCCTTAAAAGTCAAAAAGATAAAGTCTAAAAAATACTTTGGAAAAGTAGCACACAACTTTCCAACATATCCCACTTGATTTTACTTTGACTGCATTGCCCACTGGATCTGACTTTGGTGACCAAAGATTCCATTTCTAGAATCCTCCATGTGGGAAATGCATCTGAATTCATAAAACCATGTGGGAAAAAACTTTAATCATTAATTTTGGGCTTGAATAATTGATATTATGGGCCCATTTTCTCCATACATTGAAGGAAATATCCATTGGGCATTTAATGTATAAATATGTGAACTAATTGTAGCATTGAGCCTCTTTAATCTCCCTCATGTCATTGGGCCTTACAAATCCAATTCTTCCTCCCACATAATCAACTTGGTTTCTTTATCATGGTTCTCATCATCATCCCCCTCTTGAAAAGGATTCGTCCTTCACTCTTCATCCTTTGCACCCAATAAAGGAGAAAGATCGAAACATTTAAAGTGTAACATACACCATACTCACCTGGAAAATCTATTTTTTAAGCATTGTTGTTAATCTTCTCGATCACTTGTAAAGGTCTGTCTCTTTGTGGCATGAGTTTTTATTTTCACTTGTCAGGAAATATCTCCTTTCACATATGAATCCATACCAATCCCCTGGTATCGAACACACTTGTTTTCAACCCTAGTTTTCACAACCAACATATTTTTAGGTCATCCGCTCGATATTTTTCCTCACCTTTTCATGGAGTTGTTTGATGAATCTTATACACCCTTTCGCATCCATTTTAGTTACTTCCTGCAAAGGAAATGGAACTAAATCAATAGGGCCAGAGGGTTAAAACCATAAACAATTTCGAATGGACAATATTGATTAGTGGAGTGCTTAGACATGTTATATGAAAATTCCACATGTGGATGACACTCCTAAAAATTCTTGATATTCTTATTGATAATTTTTCGTAGAAGGGATGATAGTGTCTAATTCACCACCTCTATTTTCTCATCATTTTGCCGATGAATAGTAGTTGAAAATATTAACTTTTTACCCAATTTTCGCCACAGGGTCTTCCAAAATTAACTAAAGAATTTTGTATCTCAATCCGACACAATCTTCCTTGGCATTCCATGGAGTTTGACTACTTCCTGAAATAAAAGTGTGGCAATGTTAGTAGAATCGTCTGTTTTGTGACACAGAATAAAATGTTCCATTCTTAAAAACTGATCCACCACAACAAAAATGGAATTTATCCCTCTCTTCATCTATGGTAACCCCACAATAATTTCCATTTATATGTCCTCCCAAGGGGTTTTGCGGATTGGGAGAGGATGATATAGTTCATGTGGGTTCAGTTTTGATTTGGTTGTATGGTAGACAATGAACTTTCCCACAAATTTCTCAACATCTCTAGATATCCTATACCAATAAAAATTCTCACTATGAACAATTAGAGTTTTTTCAACACTAAAATTCCCCATTAACCCACCGGAATTTTACTCCTTCGGTAAAATTAAATGGATAGAGCTATTGGGAATGCAAAGCTTATCAATCCGAAATAATAATCCATCATGTAAATAGAACTTTTCCCAACTAACCCCAGGTTTACAATTTTCATAAGGTTCTCTAAAATCACTATTAGTGGAATATAAATCCTTAATGTATTCAAAACCAAGGTTTTTTTAATCCAACAAGGATAAAAGATAATATCTACGTGAAAGTGCATCTGCCATAGTATTTTAATTACCCTTTTTATGCTTGATGATATATGGAAATGATTCAATGAATTCCATCTATCTAGAATGTCTCATATTTGGTTTATTTTGTCTCCTAAGGTGTTTAAGAGCCTTGTGAACAGGATGGATCACAAATTTTATAGGCCAAAGATAGTGTTACCATGTCTCAAGTACTCTAAATAGTGCATACAACTCTTCATCATATGTAGAATAGTTTATAGTTGGGCCATTTAACTTATCACTAAAATATGGAATAGTATTACCTTCCTGCATGAGTACATCACTAATACCAATTCTACATGCATCGCATTCAGTCTCAAATGTCTTACCAAAGTCTGGGAGAGCAAGTAGAGGGGCGTGGGTGAGTTGATCCCTGAGAACATGGAAATCCCTCTCTTGAGTTGTCTCCCATTTGAACGGAACATTTTTCTTTGTCAACTAGTTCAACGGTGCTGCTAGTGTGCTGAAGTCCTTCACAAATCTCATGTAAAAACTAGAAAACCAATGAAAACTTCTTACCTGTCCAATAGAGGTTGGAGTTTTCAATTCATGTATTTCTTTGATCTTCTCAGTATCCACTTAAACTCCATTTCTGCTCACAAAAAATCCAAGGAAAACAATCTTATTGAGACAAAATTCTCACTTATTTATGTTTCCAAACATGTTTCCTTTCCTTAACACCTCTTGGACTTTTCTTAAGTGATCCTCATGTTCATGAAAAGTCCTATTATACACTATAATATCATAAAAGTAAACAACAACAAATTTTCCAATTTATGAACGTAAGACATGATTCATTAACCTCATAAATGTGCTAGGTGAATTGTTGAGACCAAAGGTCAGGACCAACCATTTATGAAGTCCATGTTTTGTCTTAAATGCAGTTTTCTACTCATCTCCTTCTTTCAACCAAATTTTATGGTAGCCACTTATTAAATCAATTTTTGAGAAAATAGTTGAACCATTTAATTCATCTAGCATATCATCTAACCTAGGGATATGATGATGATACCTAACCATGATGTTGTTGATGGATCTACAGTCAATAGACATTCTCTATGTTCCATCCTTCTTTGGTACTAGAATCACTGGTATGGCACAAGGACTAAGGCTCTCTCTGACATATCCCACATCCAATAGCTCTTGAACTTTCCTTTGAATTTTGTTTGTCTCCTCTGTTTTGGTGCGATATGAAGGGTGGTTTGGTAGTGATGATCCAGGTATGAATTCTATTTGATGCTCAATACCTATAATGGGTGGAAAACCAGGTGGCAGCTGTTCAGGAAACATATCTTCAAATTCCTACAGCAAAGACTCTACAACATGTGGCAAAGGAGATGTTATGTTTTTAGTGTTCAACATCACCTATTTGTACATAAGTACTAATAGATTTTGACAAGAAATCAAAGATTCCTTAACCACACTCTTTTTTTCCAACATCACACTTTTCTCTCCACTCAAATATGTTTCCTCTTGATTTTTCTTTTCTCTCCATTTCCTTTCTTCTCTCATCATCTAATTTTCCCTCATTCTATACTTTTTCATTTTTCTATTTTTTTTCCTCATCACTATTTTTTTTCTCAAAATGTGTTCTTCCAAAAAAAAATTGGGGGACATGGGGTTGAGGGTTATAGGTTCCCCATGGAGTACAAAAGATTGACGATTCAAGAAACCACCAATAGTAACACGCCGATCATACTGCCACGGTCGACCCAACAACAAGAGGCAGACCTTCAAGAGGAAAAATGTCACAAAATACCTTATCCTTGTATTTACCAATATAGAACAATACCTTCACCTATTTGGTAACCTTAAGCTCTCCAAAATCATTCAACCGATGAAGTCGATATGGATGTTGATGCTTCAAAGTAGGAAGTCCCAACTTCTCTACTAACTTGGTGACCGCAACATTACTACAACTTCATCAATCAATAATAACACTACATACCTTCCCTTATATATTTCACCATGTATGGAAAAAGTTCTATCACTTCTCCTTCTCTCCCATAGTCATTTGTGTGCTTAGAACTCTTCTAGTAACAATAATCTCAACATCTTCTACAAACTCTCTAATATCAATTTCTAGAGATTCTTCCTCCTCCTTTTACAAGCTCTCTCCATCGGTCTCCCTTTCTCCATACCTGTTGATGGTCATGGTGTATCGGTTTGGGAACTCACTAGAAATGTGACCCCATCCTTGGCATTTGAAACACCAAATATCCCGATTCCTGGTTTGGTTAGCCTCAATTATAGGTTTCTTAGGTGGAATAATTACCTTGTCACTTTTGCGATCAACCACCTATTTTTACTTTGATGGATCTCCAATCTCCATCCTCGGATTTCTCCATGGAATGAAAGGGGTAACATATTTTCTCATGTTGCTCATCTTTTTGATTTTTTTCTCGATTTGGGGTCTTAATGGATCATATCTAGTATTTCCACATGGTGATACATCTCCACTTGATCGAAAATCTCCCGATTGAGCCCATGTAAAAGTTGTGCCATGGTTTCCTCCGAATCCTCCTCAAAATTTTCTTGAATCATGGAAATTTTAATCTCCTTTTAGTAGTCTTCTACACTCTTACTCTCTTGGGTGAGGCATTGAAGATTGTTGTGGAGATCTCTATGGTAATGTGTGGGAACAAATCGTTTCTACATGGTGAACTTCAAGTCTTCCCAAGTGTTGATGGGATGTCCACCATATCTATCCATCTCCATTTGAACTTGATCCCACCATATTAATGAATAATCAATGAATTTAAGGGCTGAATTTTTTTCCTTTTTCTCTGCGTAATAATTATGACATCAAAACACCTGCTCAATCCGCAATTCCCACTCCAAGTATGCTTCTGGATCACTTTTACATTGAAAAGAAGGGACCTTCACCTTGATCTCGCTGAGTAGGTCATAATAATGTTGTCTCCTTTGTCCTCCTATAGGTTGTTGGTACAACCTCTTTCTTTGTGGGACATCTTAAAAATCAACATCATGGTTTTCCATCTCCTCCTCCATGATGTGGGGGCGATGTGCTGTTAGAGCACGTCCTAGGTTATCATGGAATATCATTGGTCTTGGTTTATTTTCAAATTCATCAATCCTCTCATGTAGAACTTCCAACTTCCTATCAAAAAGCTTCTCGAAGTGTCTCACTAAAGCTTTCTTTTGGATTTGTGTAGCTTTAGGTGCGGGAGATCTACATCGACTTCCTTCATCGCTAACATGAGCAATTTTCTTCCCACGATCTTCTGCCATAATATGTTCCGTAAACAAAAACACACACCGGGGGTAACACACATAATGATACACACTCACTCACAAACACGAGATATATACACACACACAAAATATGTACACACTCACACACACAAGGATACACACTCTCACATGCAAGATACACATGCTCACACACACAAGATGGACACACACACGCACACACACAACAAGATTCATGCACTCACACACAAAAGATATTTTTTTCTTATTTATATCTAATATCATCACTCAATTTAAATCCCAAGATCATATGAAATATAATACCTAGTTTGATGATCACTTCCCACTAATCCTTCCCCAATCAAGATTGTGTCGGGGGTTGGTTTAACACAACCCGCTTGAGTGGTAAAGCTTAAATGGTAAAAAGAGGGTAGAAATGGTTGAAGGGGGTGGAAAAGGGGGTAGAAAGGTGGTATTTGGGTTTTTCATGATTTTGAAAGATAAAAAAAATTAATTACAATATAATCCAAATATAATATTGGGATTAAATAAAATAATGGAGAAAGTGATGTACAAAAATGGAAAGTGCTAACAAATTAAAGCACAAAGAAGTAATTGTATCCACCTTTTTTTTGTAAACTCTCCCCAAAAAGTGTTGTTATGGAAGTTTTAAAGCACAAAATTAATGAAAGGAGAGTAAGACAAAAAAATTTCAATCTCCCCAATAAAGGCTGTGCTTAATTTTGAAAAGAACAAAATTATGAGTTGAGGGAATTTGATTTTTTTGTTTTTTTTTTCTGGATACAAATCCCAAATAGTGAATAAAATGCCTAAAGAAGATGAATGAAAATTTGGTTCAATTCATAATAATACAAGCTTTCACAAACTAGGCCAATTTGGGAGGTTCTCAAGAAAAAGGATTTTTTGTTGAAAGGGTGAATAATATGGAAGTATAAGGAGGGTAAGGGGTAAATATAATATAAAGGAAGGGATAGATACCTACCATGTCAATCGGAGATTTGATTTTAACTGATGTGAGATGAACGGGGTGGCCTGATCTTCATAGCATATTGTGGATGAATTAGGGGAGGTTTGGGGCTATGTTGTGAATGATGGGTATGGATAGTGGAAGCAAGTATTCAATCAACGTTATAAGGAGCATGACCTACAACAAAGAAAACACACTCAAGGGAGGGATGAGATATCTAATCCACACAACAACTCACTTGGTTTGAGGCACCAAATTGGATGCTTTGTGATCTTGGATCACCATTATAACTTGTATACTGACAATGAAATAATGCACAAGATCAAGGGGGAAATTTAGAAAAATTCGTACACAGTGGACAGAAACAAAGAATAAGCTACCAATTAAGTCTTTAATGGAAATAAAATTCCATGGTGTTGATATTTATAGTCACGGGGTGATACAATGGTTAAGGTTTTAATACATTGAATTCATAAAGATTAAACCTACCTAGTCCCCTTAAAATTCAAAAAGATAAAGTCTAACAAAGACTTTTGGAAAAGTAGCCCACAAATTTACAACATAACCCACCGGATTTGACATTGGTGTCCAAAGATGCCATTTCAAGAATTCTCCATGTGGGAAAAGCATCCAAATTCGTGAAACTATGTGGGAAAATATTTGAACATCAATTTTGGGCTTGAATAAGTGATATTATTGGCCCATTTTCTCCATAAATGGAAGGCATGATCCATTGGGCCTTTAATGAAGCAAGATGCATGCCCATTTTAGCATTGAGCCTCTTTAATCTCCCTCATTTCATTGGGCCTTGAAAATCTAACTCTTCCTCCAACGTAATCGACTTGGTGCCTTTAACATGGTTCTCATCACTAAGAATGCCTCCCCATATTCCATAGTCAATCAACTAGTATTGTGGTTCTATAATGGAACAATGGGGAGACTAAACCCTCCGGATCAGACTGTATCATTGCGGTATATTAATATTAATAAATTATAGAAGCATAAATATAATTGAACATATTATGAATAAACATCCATCATATAAATAACCAAGTGATCAGATCCATAAATGTCATGTAAAAAATTATAATCATCGTATGATATACAAAAAGTAAATACAATAAGATATGGTAGCAAGTACACATGCGTACATATATACCAAAACAACCAAAAAATATCTCTATATCAAATCATGAGTTGTAGATTTCTCTTATAATCCCCCACTCCCGTGATATAATAAATCAATCATCAATAACTGGAAGTGTTCCCTTATCCATACCTACATCCATGAAGTCTGTCTGGCTACCAAAAGGTTTTCTGAGCTGAGTGAGATAAACTTAGTAGGCCACCACCAATGGTGCCTAATTCCATACATTATTTGAATATATAATAAATAGTGTTCATGTAATAATAAATATATAAATGATATGTGGTAATAAATAACCCATATATATCTGGGTTCCCATTGAACACACATCCTCTAGAACTACTTTGGCCTAAGTGAGACTGTCTTTGAGTAATCATTCAATCATGATTTAATTTATAATGAAGTCTCAGGACCTAGTTCCTAGACCGATCATCCCCATGTACTATAACTAATGGGATGTGTATAATAAGACCACCAATAAAATTTATGGCTTCAATTGAATCCAATCTTGTGCTTTGTCTTGGAATACAATTCATATAATCATTTTAATTATTCTATTCAAAAGTAACATGAGACCTTCCTTAGCATTCCTAATTTTAAACCTAGATATAAATAATGGTATAACTTGAACCAATCACCTTATAAGACTATCCTATGTATCCCTTATATGAATAAAGTTGTCTCACTAGATGGGTTATAAAATCACCATCCACAGAGCCCATCCTTGGAGGTCCATAAAGTTATCCCATGTAGAACTCATGGCATACATGATAATTTTCCCTCTAGTTCCATCCTTGTAAGTCGACCCCGGGAGTCCATGCAATACTAATGGAATAAAAATAATATTCCCTCTATGTCTATCCTTATTATTCTACAATGGTGTTCATGTTTCACTTGATCATATATGATCTAGCTTCCAAATGTGTTTGTCTATGTACTTCATAAAAGAACACATGTATCACTGAAGTCGCATAATAATAATTAATAATAATCATTTAATTATTCAATATAAAAGAGTTCATCTATGGTGATCCTATGTTTGAACCCACCTCTCACTCTCAACATGGAAATATGAATGTTCATGGGCCCAAAGACTTACTATACCGTTTAAGTTCACATTTTTGTTCAGTTGGCCATAACTTTTATAAGATAAATTAACTCAAATAGGGTAGCCATTTAAGTAATAGCATAGTCTTAGTATTCCTAGAATCACATGAATACTCCTATTCATTTTAATTGTCCATTTCCATTATAAAATATAACTCAAGAATAATGATCAAGAAAAATTTCTGAGGGCCTTGGCAAAAGGTCTTCCTATCCCCCTTTATTCAATTCAATTATATCTTAATCATTTCATTTAACATCCCAAGTAATGGTGTAAAGAACATACCTGAATGGTTAATTAAACACATATGCCACCCATGGTGGTTTGATCTAATTTAAAAACACACCCCATGGGTTGTTTGAATTCGAGGTCCTTAACCCTTAATAATGTATTAATGGTATTGTGATTGGTATAGGTCAAACCTATCATTAATTTAAAATCAATACAATTAAAATCATTTCTCATAAAATCTAGTTCACATGAAAACAACATATGTATAATATCTAATAAATTTAGGGAAATCATGTGACCACCTACCTCAGCATGGTATTCAACTCCCCATCAATTTTTTTCCTCTAATCCGGGAAAGAATGGAAGAAAACACTAAAAGATACAAATTCCAAAAATATAGGTCAGATGAAATCAAACCAAAATAACTAAATCAATAGGAAGAAAAATGATAAAAGGAATGAGTGTAATAAAAAACTCACTACTGGATATCTAGTGTGATTGATTGTGTTTGAATTGATGTCTAAAAAACCTAGTTATCACAAAAACTATTTTAGGCTTAGATTGGATCTCAAATGAGATAGAGATAGATGGCCACTAACTTAGAAATAATAAAAAGGAATAGGGGTTAAACACATAAATCCCTAAAGTGAAAAAGGCTCATTTACCCATAATTTAGTGGGTTTTATGGTTTTTTGCATGGTTGGAAAAATTGTGCGCTAACGGTTTACCCAGTATTCTCTCAATACTCCTATCGCATAGTCATGGTGCACAGTTATACAAATAGTGCACCAACCATGAATTTTTCATCTATAAAAAAGTATACAAAAAATGCACAGGCATGTAGCCTAGGTTTCATAGATTCATCAAACCATGATGACCTGGATATTTATTAGACCACCCATATGGTTTAATCTGACCATTTAATTATTAAATTTAATCCTAAATGGTTTTGTACCCCATAGAAAATTCTGTTTCATACAATCTTCCCCCCTTAATAAAATCTTCCCCAAATTTTCCTTCTAAGGTTTGTAAATCATCGTTTGAGAAAAAATTTGTTCACTAGGAAAATACACCAGCCTCCTGCTCCTAAATCAAATTTTTACATGTCCATGATACCATATAACTCATACTAGAGGAACTTTCCTACCTTATAGAACCATCATTCCCTGATCAAAAATGTAGATCAGATGCTCCTCGACACATCTCCCTCAAACTAAACCTCATCAAGTTGAATAATTTGAGAAAAATTTGAATTATATCGGTGAAGGTGGGATACATGGACAATTTCATTTATATCTTAGTACCTATTAGGTAACTGATATTGGTAATATATCAGCCCAACTCTCTCTAAAATCTAGAAATTTTTGACATAATGAGGTGATATATTCACTTATTTTAGAATATTTTTATACTCTACTGTAGGATAAAAATGTATGAAAACCCGAATCTCCACCTCCAAAGCCATTTTTTTAATTTTCTAAAATGACGGTTTAAGGGTAACCGGTAACCATACAAACAAAATGTCCAAATTCAGACCAAAACCACAGTGTGGTATCCGAACCTTCCAGATTACAATTTTGATTTTCAAATTTCAAACTTCATCTAAAATCATGATGAAACTAACCCCACACGCCAAGTTTCCACCTCGTTTTGCACCCCTGACATATCATGTCACCATCATCCCATCAGAGTAGGCTGCCGATGAACCGCTGCCACAAGCCTCTTCTCAGACCACCATCACCTACACACTGTCACTGTCGTCTCGCAGAGACTCCCTCACCATGAATATCATAAACTCTGGTCCACCATCACCATCATCATTGTCGATAAGCCCCACACCAAAACATCAAATCACCTTAATAGCATCAATTCATCATCCCCCATCATTAGACCACATACCATCTACAAAAGGAATCATCCGAATGAATATTTTCCACCCTGGAACATCGATTACAACTCCAACAGCACCTCCCAAATCTTGTGTGACTTCCACCTTGCCAGACCGACTTGGAGAGGAGAAGTTATTACTAAAGACATAGCAGCATTGGAGAAGTATGGAGTCTTCACAAGGAGTCAAGATCTTCATCAAAATCACCCATCCAAACTGAAACCCCAAAATTGCCTGAACCCAGGCCGAGCCACCTAGAACCCCCACCACGACACACAGCACTACCCAAAACTACTTATAATCCATTGCACTCGACTAACCTTAAAGGAAGAAGTTGATCTAAAGTCCAGAGAGGAGTAAAAGTGGTTAAGAACCCAAACACATCCATGTATTTAAATTATCTTATCCTCATCAAAGATTTAAATCATTAGGTGGGTCATTACCTAAAATGCTCTCTCATAGGACCAAACCCTCCAAATTTTATAGATTCTACATATTCAATTACTCAAGAAGTGAGGAGGTAATTGAAAAATATACAAGTATAGAATATATGTAATGGTCCTAAACCTTGATGTTCATTTTAGAAAATAGTACCATAAGCTTCCACTTAGTACTGGCCTCCAAAAATCCCTGTGCCTGAGTCCTGATCAGGGAATCGAAAATTTTATTTCAATTTCCAATAATATAATAAATCTCAAAGTATAAATATTGTAGGAATTCCATGCACCTTCATTTCCTTATATTTATCTCATAATGTTTAAAGTTGTACCAAAGTCTTCTTTGATTTGTATACACCGTAAAATTTATCCATGTAAACAGTTCCTCCAATAGCACAAGTCATGAACAACAATAGATAACTTAAGATCATGCATTGGGTGGTCCCCCCCCCCCATGTGTCCTTAACTAATGTGACTTGTACACCATGAATCAGTACTCATACATCAGAACTACCCATATCCCAACACCTGATGCAATGTAATAGACTGTATAGATTCTTCTCAACTCTAGCAGAACATGGATCGATGCTGAATTCAGACTCCACTTCCTCTCATGAAAGGATATCTCAAAATATTGTAACAATATAAACATCAAACCATTCTCAATAAATCCCATAAGAGATTATACTAAGAATTGTAAATCCGGTATGATGTACCTATAATAACCAACAAACTCCAAGAAAATCCATATATCAAAGACGTTTTGGGATGCTACCAAAAACTATGGCTCTCACCTTCTCGGGGTCAATTGATACTCCTGTTTTTGATATAATATGACCTAAGAATTGAAATTTATCCATCCAAAAGTGTAACTTTGTGATATTATCATATAATTGATTCACTCTCATTTTATCCAATACTATCTCAAGATGTTCGGCATGGTCATGTCAAGTGTGAGAATACACCAAGATTTCATCCACAAATACCACCACAAATGAATCTATATATGGATGGAAAACTTGGTTCATCGGTGCCATGAAAACTAATGGTGAATTCATGAGATTGAATAGATTGAACAAATACTCATAAAATAAATATATACTATGAAATTTTTTATGTGGAATATTTGATGGTCTAATATGCACCTGATGATAACCTGATCTCATATTGATCTTAGAGATTACCATTTATCCTCTAAGATGGTCTAAGATATTGTCTATACATTTTATTGGATGCAATGTATTAACTATAAGTTGGTTCAACTGATGGTAATCTGTGAAAATCATGATAGTATTGGTTGCCTTATAAGAAAAAATAATTGATGAACCCCATAGTGAAGAACTATGTCATATAAAATCATTAGCTTCTAAATTCTCTAGTTTCCTCTTAAGATCATGAAAATTGGTAGTATATATATTGTAAGGAGGAATGGATACCAGTGAATCTCTAGGAACTTTCTCAATGGAAAACTCTACCTCTCTATTGGGCGGTAGTCCTAAAAATTCATCCGGGAAAAGTTCCCTAAAATGATCAACCATTGGAGGGAAATAATCCTGACACCTTCCATAATCATCCAAATATAATATAGCAATATGGGTTCTCATCATACTTATCCAATGATTATTATTTAGATCTCAAATATCATATACATCCCATTCACCATTGGGAATAAAATCCCAACCCTATGGTAATGTGAAATTCACCCTTCAGTTATAGTAGTCAACATAAGCATGATAGGTAACCAGCTCTTCCATATTTATAATGATTTCAAACCCTATCATATTGATGAAAAAGAGGTCATATATTAAGTGATACATACCTATCATAATTGGTATCTCCCTGTACTATACTACAATCTCTGATCATATCCCTAGTGAAGTATCAAGTGTCATCATTCCAAAGGAAAATTGAACATCGATCCAAGGCTCTCCACAAAAGTCATATATATGAAGGAATTGGAAAAATATATAACATAAATAGAATATACTATATTATAAGTGAAAAATATAGTACCTCGCATTATATAAGGTTGGAAATCATCTCCTCGAGTATCGTTTTTAATGCATAAATCTGGTCGGATCTACAGCCCAAAGATATATCTTGTCTACACTAGGCAGGTCTGGTCAAATAGCAATATCATTCTGGTGTCTGGATACCCTATCCCTAACCACCACCTCATCTTGATCAATCATACATACTCCATATCCCATCCTGAGAAGAATTTATTTACCCCTCTCCTAAACATGGAGTCAGTGCAGGCCCTCTCTCAGGGCCTACTAGAGGAAAATCTCTGAAAAAGTGTTGTAGATGGACCATATTTCTGAAAAACCATCACTCAATTGGTTCATTAGTACACTAAGGTTTCATATTTCCCATTCTACCACACTGATGAAATCCCACTTAAATGCATTATTATATACCTTGGCTACTAATATCACTACATCGAAGCTCAAAATGATGCTCCCTACTATTGGTTGATGTAGTTCCAGATTTATGTGTTCAACAACCTTGGATTTCAACCCTGAACTATCTCAAGTTATGCTCCATAATAAACAACTAATTCACTATATCATATATGTTATTAATCTTAAATACATTCACTAGTGATTGTAAGTCATACTTTATACCATCCACAAATCAACTAACTTTTGATAACTCATCACCTAATAGAATAGGTGTGAAACACCATAGGTCCATAAAATAGGAAGAACAGACCATGGATGATAAGTTTCCCGGATCCAAGTGTATAAACTCTCTAGATTTATCATCCCTCAAAATATTAGGATAAAAAATAATATAAATCCATATAAAATTCCTCTAATTCATATCTTGATAATGTTTAATATGATTAATAAAATCCCACCATATCTTGGTAGAATCAGATAAAATATAAATAGTGATATTTTCTCACCTCTTGGGATGTATCTTGAGATGCTTAGAAATATACAGAATTACCTATAGACATACCTTTATATCCTATAATCAACCATCCTCTGAAAACATGGGGTAGATGCTACTATTGTAACTCATGCCTCAACTCTGTCATAGTTGGGGCTGGTCATGGGGCTTCCTAAACTGCCTGAATAAAGTGTATGAACCCATCTCAAAATTGAGAATCAGTACCCATATTATTTATAATTAGATATGTTTTTAGAATCACTATTAAAGGTTCTATTGGTGAACTTGTTACCACCTCTACCAGATCACGGTCATCACCACCCTCTTGGTGCATGAATCGAGGCTATCCTGGTGACTTGTCTCTAAAAATTCCAAACACAAACCCAAATACAATATTTAACAACTAATAAAATCATATCAATAAGAATAGGATGGGTACAAGGATTCTAATATAAAATTTAAACCCCTCTACCTCCTCTTAAATCTAGGACTACATTACTTACATATCATAAGGAAAGTAAGAAATACTACCTACTAACAACTACTAAGGTTGATTTTGGGTTAAGTTCCCTTCTATAATTCAGAGGTCCCAATATACAGAGTTTCAATTACAATTTGTAGAGAAAAAAGACCTTTAAATTGAAATTATTATCCATATTTAGTGGTTACCATTTCATTTTAGAATTCAATTTCATTTAAATTAATACTCATTTCAATTGAAATTCTCTTATAGTAGATTTATATAGATTAATATTTCAAATTTATAAGATCCATACAACTTATAAATTAAATTGTGGCATCTATTTAATCACATCCATATATTTATTAAGTCCTTTCCTGAAAATTTAGAACCATTTCATGGACATATCTATAAAGGAACCAAAAAAAGTTGTAATGAATGATAATTATAAGTAAACATGACATTGAATAATTAATGAAATATAAATCCTAAATTGGCTATGATGATTCATTGTGTAATACTTCCTTACCATACTGGGCCAAGGGTAAAAATTTATAATCATAAGGAACATCAAAGATCATGTGCATCACCCAATAGTGAAATTAAAGAAACTATAATAAGAAAAATCCAAAAAAAATACTTTTCATGTTAGGTAATTTGTATTTTAATTATACATGGGTTAGTTACTCCCAAGCACAATCTCATGAAAAAATAATAACACATCCTATATCACCTTTCTACTATCCCAAAATAGAAAGTCAATGAAAAGAAGCCTTTGATACCACTTGGGGATGTTCTGAACCTAGTTCACTCAACATTTACTGAACTTAATTGCTTTCACACATGTCCTCAAATGTGACTCTCCAAACTCTAGAGAATTCTGACTAGTAGCAAGGGTCCATGGTGTAATAGTTGGGAGACTCTACCCACATGATTAGTGTGTAGTACAATGATATATTAATATCAATCAATAGAAGAATCATAAAGATAATTGTACAGTAGTAGAATAAACATCCATCATATAAATAACCAATAATCACATCCATCAATGTCATATACAAAATGATTATCATGTAATGATAAATAAAAAGTAAATATAGAAAACCATGGAAATAGGTATACATACAAAAAAGTATACCAAAAGAAAAAAATACCAAAAATGGCTATCTATAGATAGAAACAAGATCCATAAATCGGTCATATTCTCCACCTATATCCTAATATAACAAATCAATCATTGAAAATTGATCACTTTCCCCTATCCATGCCTGCATCTCTGATTTTTTATGGGTATCAAAAGGAGGACTGATTAGGGTGTGAGTTTCATGACCCAACCTAACGGGGCCTGAGTAGAAAATCCCTAAGCTAGCCACTAATAGGATAGGGGATGGTGATTATAACTAAGTAGGCATAACATTAACCTGAGAGGCATTGACTATGTACCTATACGCACCCACACATCTCCAAACTCAAAAAAAAATCTAAAATGTAAAAAACAAAAGTAACCAATGCATGCATACATCTCTATCCAACAACCAGATTAAAATAGAAGTACTGAAAGTGAAGGAAGGGGAAAACAATTACCACTAAAGAAAACTATAAAATCATCTAAATTTGTTGAAATAATGGGATCTATGTCAACTAAAACTTCCATAAATCTTCTGGTACCTGCTCTGGTGAACACCTAGGTTGGTCTAGATCACTAAGCTCTTCCTTCCTCAGTTACACTATGGAATCCTTCAGAATGATTTTGGTATGCAAAAGATAAAAAGCATGTGCAGGAAAATACCGTTTAGGGGTGAGTATTAAAATACATTGTAGGTTCCCTAAAATCCCAAAAGAAAAAGGGATAAATTTAAAGTCAATAGTTCACTCGACATAGCTAGAGGGAACCCCAATAGAGAGATAAACTCCATCTCAAACCATCTTCAGTTGTGTATGGCAACTCAACTCTTTATAGAAGGGGGTTCATCCCCAACATGCAAAAACACTACATGGACTCCCATAAATCACCAAGATATACTCGTCTCAGGCACTAAGTATCGTGATATTACAACCTCATAGAAATAATTGGATTTTCCTTGTAGTATCCAACCATAACACAAACCCAGGAGAACACACTCCATGAGATAAGCCATCCCATAAGCCACTCGTCTAAGTGATGTACTCTATCATGAACTAATCTACCATTCCTAATGGTACATCTGAGAAAATATGATCCATCGAGAACATCTTACTAGGTCTATCTCTAGTTCCCATCACTAGAGGTCCAATTTTCATTACCTTGTTCCTTGTGCAAGATAAATAAACCCATGTGATGAGGCCCACCCCTCACCACTACACACAGTTAAGGGATCACTACTCCAGAATATTCACCACATGAATACTCCCTAACAAGAGAGAACAGAGGGACCCATTCCTCGCCACTGCCTCATATTCGAGGGATTATTTTTCTTAACTAACCCATGACACCTATTTTACTCCTTCATGGAGTGTCCCACACCTCAGTTCATCAAGGGATAACTAAACCCTACCTATTAATAGTTCACATCAAGTGGAGAGGCCCTCTCCTCAGAACTTTATCCCACAGCCGACAGACCTCCAACTCCAATGGAGGACCTGATCCCTACTACTACTTGGAAACGGGGGATTAATACTTTTTAAGTGAGGACTCATTCGATGATCCAAACGGGGAGTACTACTTAGAGAATGGAGGATCCTAACCTTAATAAAATATAGGTGAAACACTCTATGGATCAAGGATCCTCACCCTAACCCAGTAGGGAAGTACCACTTATTTGATAGAGGACCATCACCCTGGTAGGATAGGGAAGTACTGACTCTTACAGCTTATTCACTGTGAGTGACCTACATCATGATAGGATAGGGTAGTACCAACCCCATTCTATAGATCCTTCTCCCTAACATGGTAGGAGAGTACTGACTTTGTAAGACAACGTATATGGAGTACTGATGTCCTAGAATGACAACATAGTACCAACTCCTGAAATAGATAACCCACACCCTAACATAGTAGGGGATTACCAACTTTATCTATTTTTCATATATGGATTACCCACACCCTGGACCAATAGGGGATTAATGTCCATCTTGACAAACCTCATGGGAAAACTCACACCCTAGTCCATCAGGGGAGTAACACCCCTATAAGAAGCTACCCAAAGGTAACGAACCCACAGCCACAACCTTAGGAGTCCCATATCTACCTAAGAAAATAGGTGATGGAAACCCATGCCATAAAGATATACTGGAGTACCAGTACCATTATATCTCTTCATGAACTATGTCGATATCCAATATTGTCTCAACACAGCTCCATAAGAGTGTTGATTGATTTATGCCACCTCATGTATTGTAAGCTATAACGGAGGCCACCATCACATTTTATGTAGAAACCCACTCAGTATAGACTACTCAAAAGCTTAAATCTAAGTCCTAGAAAAGAAGATATGGAATGTAGAAGATCCCAGGAGGATCTCCTAGGAGTACACGACTTGCACCAGGGTACATAAGGCATGTGGTCCTGCTCGAGAATCTTTCTGCGTATCCTTTCTAAACATATTAGAAACTCGTGTAGGGGTACATAGCATGCAGTTAAGTTACACTTTGTGTCCTGATTCACTCAACCCCTGGTAGTGTTCCCCTTCTACACGGATCGGCAAAATTTGGCCCTTACACAACATGTATCCCATAATACATGACATATTCTAGATAAATGGCCACCTTCCCATGTATTTTTCCAATGTCCATATACTGGAACCTATTTCCATGTATCTTGGTAGTTTTTAGTACACATCCATGTTTTTTACATGGATAACCAAATCTATGTCGCATGGTCACACAGTTTAGGTCACTACACAGCGTGAAACCCCTATACAATGTGTTTAACCCCAATACACTGTTTGTAGTACCAAAAGTTCACCTTCCCCCCTAAAAATGGTGTGTATTCCCAAATGGTCATCTTCCCTGAACAAGAATAGCTACATGGAATGTTTCACTAAACTACATGCTATGTAGGGAGTAATTCCAGATAGGAATTACCTACAAAACATCATGATTCATCTTGTTCTTCCCCAAAAATCACATATCTACCTAGTAAGGATCAATAGAAATTATATTTATGATGTAGAAACTTAAAAAATTATTAAATAAATGTATCGAGACAAAAAATCAAATTTGACTACCTCACTGAAGAAACTCTGATGCTTTGGATAAAGAACAACACTGGATCATGCTTCTTATTGATCTGATGTCGATATGCGTCAAGAATAGAGATCAACAGCACCCCACTTCACCAATTTGGCTCATTTCCATCTGTCATCCAAAGAGAGGATTATAGGGGAAATGTGGGGTTCATATCGGATTTTTCATGCACCAAAGAGAAGGGGAGAGAGGGATTTAGGTTTAGGTTTATTTAATTAATTTAATTATTAATTAATCCACCACTTAATGACCCACCAGTAAACCTTCGACCAAACTTCCCAGTGTAGACAACCTGGGGTTGTGTATAGGGTAAACACAAATTTATAGACTCAATGATGGTCTCATAAATCTGATTCGAGACTAAAAATAGTAGTTATTTATGTTTCAGTAGAGATAATGCACACACGAAAAAATATATTTAATTTTTTTAATATCGCTACACTGAGGATCCCTGAGCCTTGTCTTCCCATGATAACCCAATGCCCGGCTTCAGAAATAATCTCCATAATATTCCAAAGTCTTATGGGTTAAAACCTGAGTCATTAAATTTTCCCCACCTTAGATATTTTCATCCTCTAAGAGAGAAATCATAAGAACAAGGGAAGAAACCGAGCTCCCCACTGGAATCCCACACCAGCAAACTCACCAAGGGTTCCCATGCTTCTTACAAGAACACACACATAGAAAAAACTAAGATAAAACTGATCTTATGTCTATCTTCTACCAGGACAACATCGTGAAACAAATGGGAACATGTCTCCATAGCTATGACCAGTGGGAAATCATCAAGCACCATGGTCTATCTACAGTCATGGGATCTAGCGGTACACCACCTCGCTAACCTAACGCACATATTAATGGAACCCCACAGCTCACATCCACCCCTAGATAGACCATACAACAGCCTCCTAATGTTTTTTTTTTCAATGTTGATACTGAACATTTGAGGGTATTCATGAACAAAATAGGGTTTCCCAAGAGTAATCATTGGGTCTTACTAGGCCTTTCATCTACAAACCTCCATCAACAATACAACTCGCCAAAACAGAAACACCACCACACCCACTAGTGTAATCCCAGTTGAGTATATATGGTAGGAAACCAATCCACACTATAGAAACATTGTAGGTTCTAACTCTACTGCTACAAAATGATTCTATGTAATACTCACCCTCTCACAATTCTTCTAAGATAAAGAGTCGAGCAGGGAAACTCCACTGGAAAGGACATGACCAACCCTGAAATTTCATCGCACAACCTCTACCTGAACACACAATTCTAAGGAACTCATCTACCACACCATTATATTTTTCACTTTGGGTAGAACTGACTCTCCTGCACAGTTTTTTTGCATTATAAAAACTCATCTCAGTGGAGAAAGTGTCCCTCTTCCTTGTGAGTTAAAATCTACATCAAACTACACCGCATACCCCTCAAGAGTGTGATGTACAAAGATGAAATCACACACATGAGGGTACTAATGTAAAACTAAGGGTTTCCCGGACACACAATGGTTTTTACTGAGCCCTCTATTGCAACTACCAACATGGGGTTTTATTGATGCCCCTCATCGCCTTGGTTAATACTCGAGCAAGAGGTGGAAAGAAAAGGAGTACCTCACTACATTGTCTAAAAATTTATACTGAATAAGGTAGAAAGGACACAAGTAATAACTCTATTCATACTTGGAGATTCTGGGTCAAATGCCTCCATGTCCTGCAGCTATCCTCACCCATGTCTTCCAGCTCTCTGAGCCCGGTGCAGACCACCCGAGGGTGGTGGTGGAAACACCTCCAACTGCCTACCACCTCCTACTACTCTTCCAACTCCTCTACCTCATCTTCCACCTTGAGTAACTACTTTCTCCATGAATTTTCTTTACCTAGATGGTTATTAATGGGGATACCTCTCAGAAGAACAATGGTTTAAGAAATTTATAGCGAGTTTCTCCCATCCATCAAAAGAGTAACATTGTCTCTCCTACGGTTGACTAAATCCTTAACGTTGCTCCTGCAATATAGACCCATGCAACTATGTCTAGGTATGGGTATTCCATTTACACCATGATCCTATCACCTATCATCTTCCATATCTCGTAGGTTCCTTAGCCACATTACCACTGTTGCGGGTCACATCCACATGTTCCTAGGCTAGGAAACATTCCAACTCCATAGCTTGGTCCAACACTCTAGCTTAGGTGGGAATGCACAGCGGAGTCAAAGACACCCTGATCTCCCAACTCAATCCATTCTCAAAGGTCCATGATCTAAATAATGGATCTTAAACCATATCCAATGAGTATCACAACATGTCTATGAACCTCGCCGAAAACTCTTCCACTACCATGCTACACAACCAATGTTATATAAGCTCTTCGATACACACTGATCTCAACATGGATGGGTAGAAAACTTCCCTGAAGAGTTAATAAAACTCCTCCCAAGTGAGTGTATCCTTATCATGATACTATATCACCAAAATCAACCATATCATGGATTAACCCTATAGATGGGTCGTCGATAGGGCAACCATCTGATCAGGAGGTTTCATCACTAAGAGTAAAACTCACATTACTGTCTCGAGCCAGTCATCTGCTATCTGGGGGTCTAGATCACCTGATTAACTTAGTGGTCACTACCTCTAGAACCCATGTAGTGTACTCATCCTACATGCATCCTCAGCCTAAACTTCTAGCAAAGCCTGATTCTCAACAGGCGGTGGCACTACTGGAGGACCACCCTGAGGTAACACCACTGAATCAGTGTCTTTCACTGAAGCCTCATCATGGGGTAGATTGTCATCACAATCACACTATAGAATTATTTCTGGATATCCTCATTAAGGCATCCTGAAATAGAATCAAGATTCACCATGGTCAAATATTATATCAAGGGAGCTGAATCAAGAAGGAGTGGAAAAACAAAAACCCAATCATGTACGATTCATGTACCATTTATTTCTCAGCGACCAGTGACCTAATGTACCAATTCAAAAAGTAGGTTATTAGAGTTCGTGTTAATGGATAAATCAGTCGTCACACCAACAATAGAACCTATGGCCTGATATTTGAACCTATAACATTCTAACACTATCAATATAAAATGAAATCCAAGATCACGACATTGCAGTGTCATTGTGGAACTAAAAACATCTGATACCACTATGTCACAATCTAACCTGATGAGGCTTAGTATATATCTTCCTAAGACTGACTCCAATATTCCAAGAGCTGAAACTAGTGCCATGTAGGCATAACACTAACATGGGAGGAATTCATATGTACATGTATGCACATACACATATCCAAGCTCACAAAATACTGAAATGTAAAAACCAAAAGTAAAAAATGCCTACATACATCTATATCCCACAACCAGAGTAAACCAAAATTACCAAAAATGAAAGAAGGGAAAAACAACACCCACCAAAGAAAAATATAAAATCATCTAACATACTCAGAAGGAGGGGATCGCTGTCAACTGAAACTTCTAGAATTCTCCATGGCACATCTCCTATAAACACCTCATTAGGTCTATTTCACTATGATCCACCATCCTTAGGTCCTCTAGGGAATCTGTTAGAAGGAATATTATCTTCAAAATACAAAAGACATGTGCGGTCAAGGCCCGTATAGGGGTGAGTATAAAAATATTCATTAGACCCTAAAAAACCCACAAAACAAAAAGTGAGCAACTGAAAGGAAAAAATTCAACTCAACCTAGCTAGAGGGAACCCCAATCAAGATAGAAGATCCATATTGAACCATCCTTTACTGTACATCACAATTCATCTTGGTATATAAGGGTTTTCAACCCCAACATGCAACAACACTGCAAGGACTCCTAGAAATCACCTTGATATACTCATCTCTAACAATAAGTCTTATGAGGTTCCAACTGTATGGCGAACAACAAGATTCTTTTTGTATGATCTAAACATAAAAAAACTAGTAGAATACACTCCATAAGATCAGGAATCACAGATGGAACTCATCTGAGAGATTCACTCCATTAGTAAAAACACTAACATTACTAATGGTCCGTCCAATAGAATGTTCTCCTTCAGGTACATCTTACTTGTTACATCTCTAGTTCCCAACACCAGAAGTCTTGTCTCCATTTCCATGAGCCCGTCACAAGTTAAAGAAACCCAAGTGAAGAGGCCCACCCCTCATCACTGGACACATTTGAGGCATCACATCGCTAGAATATACACAATGTGCATCCTCTATAACAGTAGAGAATAGAGGGACCCACGCCTCACCATTTCCCTGCAGTCGAGGGAGTACAACTCCTAACTAACTTGTGGAACCTCTGATACTTCTACATGTATTGGACCACATCTCAGATCGTCAAGGGAGCACTAACCCTTACCTAGGAATTATTCACATCAAGTGGAGAGTCCCACTCTTTGTAACTGTATCCCACAGCCAAGGGAGCTCCAAATCCAACAGAGGACCTGCTCCTCACTAATACTCTGAGATGGGGGAGTACAACTCCTTAAGTGAAGACCCATGCCTCAATACAACATGAGAGTACTAAATAGATAATGGATTAAACATACCTTAATATGATAGGGTATTAACACTTTGTGGATCAGGGACCCACACCCTAACCTGGTAGGGGAGTACCACTCAGTTGCTAGAGGACCTGAACCTTGAGGATATAGGGGAGTACCGACTCTGTGGGCTTGTTCACTATGGAGGACCCATTCCATGATATGATAAGGTGTACTAACCCTAGGATATTGGACCTTGTCCCTAACATTAAAGGGGAATACCTACTCTACCAAACAATATGTATAGATGACCCTCACCCAGGAATGGCATGGGAGTACTGACTCCTAGAATATAGGACACGCAACCTAACATGGTAGGGGAGTATCCAATTTATCTATAAATATTTTATAGAGTAATTTTTTCCTGGTCCAATAGGTTATTACTTTCTATTTTCATAAATATCACAGGGAAACATGCACCCTAGTCCATCAGGGGAGTAACACCCCTTGAGGAAACTCCACAAAGGTAATGAACTGGAAACCACGATGTGGGGAGTTCCATATATACCTAATAAGATATGTAATGGAAACATGTTCCATGATGATATAGATGAGTACCAATCTCAGCGTCTCTCTTCATGAACTACATCGATCTCCAACATCATCTTAGCATAACTCCCCAAGTGTCTTGCTCAATTTATGCCACCTCAAATAACATAATCCGTAACAGAAGCCACCATCGCATTATAAATAGAAACCACATAGTATATACTACTCAAAAGCCTAACACTGAGTCCTAGATATGAAGATAAAGAAATTTGAATATTCTAGGAAGATCTTATAGGAGTACATGGTGTGCCCCGAGGCACACATGGAGTGTTGGCCCGCTCGAGCACCTGGCTGCGTATCCTATCAACATGAGTTAGAAACCCATGTAGGGTTACAAGGTGTGTAGAGGAGATACATTTCATTTCCCTATTCACTTATCCCATGTTCATGTTCCCCTTCAACATATATCGGCTAACCTTGTCCCTTACATGTCGTGAATCACATACTACATGGCGTATTCAGGCTAAACGGACGCCTGCCTGTATAGTTTTCACATGTCCATGTACCAAATTACATTCTTGTGTACCAGAACACATTTTTGTGTGTCTTGTCTATGTTTTAGTACAAGGACATGTGTTTTCACATAGCTAACCCAATCCATGTCCATCGTCACATGGTTTAGGGCACTACACCGCATGTAACCCATATACACAATGTGTAGTCCCAAAATTTCATCTTCCAGAACAAGAATAGCTACGTTGTGTGTTTAACATACCTTCACCCCCATGTATATGGTAATTCCAATTAGGAATTACCTAAAAACACCTTGATACATCCAACTCTTCCCCAAAGCTCACAAATTTTCCTAGAAGGGATTAATATAAATTGTATTTGGGCTCTAGAAACTTAAAATAATGCATAAAGAATGGGACAGAATGAACAAAACATATTCTCCTTCCTCATTCTTGAAATTATGAATCAATGGATGAATAATTATGCCCAAATTGTGATGCTTCTTGATCTTATGATGATCTGTGTCAAGAATGGATATCGACAACACCTTGCTTCGCTGATTTGGCTTGTTTCCATCTGTCAACCAAAGATAGAAGGATAGGGGAGATGAGGGGATCCTATCATCTATTTTTTGTTCCAAAGGGAATGGGGAGGGAGGGATATAGTTTTATGTTTATTTAATTAATTTAATTATTAATTAATATATCAGATAATAACATGTCGACTCGCCTCTGAACAAACCTCCTGGTGTGGACAACCTTATGTCACACCCAGGGTAAACATGACGTTTTGGACTCAACTGTGGTCTCAAAAATACAATCCAAGACTCCAAACGGGAGTTATTTATGTTTCAAGTGAAGATACATGTGCACAAAAAAAATATTTAATATTTGGTATATTGTTGCACCGAGGCTCCCCAAGCCCAGGGTTCAAACGCTGACTCAACACATGGATTTGGAAATACTCATGAAAATATTCCAAAATCTTACTGGTAAAAACACGAGTCATTAACTGAGATAAACTCAGTAGGATTCCATAAATGATATATAATTACATCCTATCTATGAATATATAATAAATATTCTGCAGGTAATAATAAAGTTGTAGATGTGGTGAGGTAATTATTAACCCACATAGGTCCAAGTTCCCTTGGAACACCTTCCTTTGCTACCTACTTCTGCATAATCCTAACAATATCTGAATAATTATTCATTCATGATTTAATTTAAAATAGAGTTCTAAGACATATATCAAATCTTGAGCATCCCCCATGTATCATATCTGACAAGATGTGTGTAATAATTCCATCATTAAAATTTAAGGTGCCAACTAAATCCAAGATTTTGGATTGGCTTGTTGAAATGTCATATAATAAATTTAATTATTCAATCAAAAATTAACATGATAATGTCTTTGGAATTCCTAATTTAGAACATAGGTATCACTCTAGGTATAACATGATCCAAACTTCTTACAAGCTTGTTCTAGGTATCACTCATAGGAATCCAGGTATATTTTTATGTGTGTTATAAAGTCACTGCCCACCAATTCTATCCTTGGTAGTCCATAAATGGATCTCAAGCTTCAATAATGGAATACATGATAATATTCCATATGATTCCATCATTGATAGTCCACAAAGGGGGTCGAATTATCACTCATGGAATAACAATAGGGTACCCACTGAGTTCTTACTTGGAAGCCTATAAAGGATTCTATGTATCACCCAATCATATATGAGCTATAAACTAAGTGAGTTCAACCATGGAATTCATAAAAGAACCCATGTATCACTCAAGTTATATAATTATCATTAATTATAATAATTTAATTATTTAATCTAGAGGAATCCATCTATGGTGATCCTATGTTGGAACCCACATCTCACTCTCATCATGGAAATATGAATGGTTGTGGTTCTAGAGACTAACCATACATTTAAAGTGCACATTTTAGTTCAATTGGAAACCACTTTTATATGATCAACTAACTCACCTCAATAGGTGGTTTAAATAAAATCATAGGATTAGTTTTCCTATGGTCATAAGAATCATCTCATTCATTTTAACTATTCATTTAAATTATTAAAGATAACTCAATAATAAGAGATCAAGAACAACAGACAATGTCCTTAGTACATGGTCTTTTATTCCCCTTTATTCAATTCAATTATATCTTAATAATTTAATTTATCATCCAAAGGAAAGGGGTAAATAATATACCTCAAAGGTTAATTAAAAACATATTCCACCCATGGTGGTTTAATCTCATTTGATAACATACCTAAGGGTTGGTTCAAATTTGACGTCATAAACCCTTAACAATGTATAAACGGTCTCATGAGTAGTATATGTGAAGCATGGACTTAATTTAAGAATTAATCCAATTAATGAACCACACTCAAAAAATCTAGATTGTGGCATAAAAAACATATATATTAACACCAATACATTGAGGAAAAGTATTTGACCAACTGCCTTATCTTGATTGTGAACTCCTCATCCGTTGTTGGCTTCTAATCCAAGAAAGTGCAAAAGAAATCAATCAATGATACAAACTCCTTGAAAATAGGGCATATTAACTTTCACTAAAATAACTCTATAAAGAGGAATGAAAATGAAAAAATATGTGAGTGGAATAGATAAATCATTGGTGATTATCCAACATGACTAACGGTGTTCGAATTAGATTCCAAATGAGAAAGCTGTCACAATGCCAAGATAAGGCTTGTTAGAAGCTAAAATGGGAGAGAGAGAGAGAGAGAGATGTCCAATTCTCTATAAATAATTAAAATGGATAGGTTTTATACATATAAATAACTTACGTGAAAAATGGTCATTTACCCATAATTTATGGATTTTAATGGTTTGGATGCATGGTTAGCCAAACCGTGCACCAACCGTGCACCCATATCTATCTCAATAAACCCCTCACTTGTTTATAGTGCACGGTTAGACAAACCATATTCCAACTGCATGTTCAATTAAATATTACTCAACAAATTCATGAGTATATATCCTGGGTTTCATTCTCTCATCAAACTGTGCAGCCCTGGATAGTGAACTGGACCACCCCACATGGTTTGATCTAACCGTGCTGATAGGGTTCCATGGTTTCTACTAATCGCATATCCTAGATTCCTCCCCCAAAATCTCAGGTTACGAGCTCATTACAAGACCCAGAAACACCCATTTCATCAGTGAATTCATTAATCATTCCAATTATGATACAATTTAATAACTAAACTAAAATTAAAAGGTTATGTACCTTATAAAAAATTCAGGTTCTTACACATGGGGGTGTTATAATAATTTGTGATGTTGATGTGGTAGATATCCTATGTATCATAGTGTGTAATGTTGAAGTGATGTTTTTTTGAAGTGATTTTTATGGAATGATGTTTGGATTTATATGTGGGTAGTATTGTGATGGTATAATTGGCTATGTATAAGGATTTGGTTTCATGAATTTGTTGGATATAGTGCAACTTAGATGTTTAAGAAGAGTGTTATAAGGGGTGATATGTTTTTATATGAAATTTTATTGTTCTCTATGATATTAGAAATACATCTTAATCAATATGTATGAATTTATTTTTATAAAATATTTGATGATTTTAAAATGTGGACATGAAAAAAATTGTGATTATTATAAAGAGGGTTTTTTGTTGCTACCATGTTTTGGAAAAAAGGATTAAAATTTTTTGTAGCAATCTCGACACTAGTGTCTTAGGGTTGGTTATTTATTTAATACATTTACATAAGATACAAGGTGTCACAAACTAAATCAGAGTTTCATCCAATATGATACCTGACCAAGCCCGTGGCAAGGCCCGAAGGGAATTCACATTCCCCATGGTCTAGAAACAAGTGCCATGTTACGAAAAAGTAGCTTTGAGAACAATTTAACCAATTTATATAATAATAATAAAACACAAAAATAAACATCACACATCTCAAAATACATCATCAAAAGAGGTGTAAATTTTTTTATATTCTCACTTACAACATTAACCAAAACCCAAAAGTACCAAAATATCAAAATGGGAAGGAAAACCAACCAATAAAAACCCAAAAACCTCCATGAAACATGAGGGGTATCACCCACAATCCACCACCGACAACAATAATATTAGACCACTAGAAATCCAAACAACTATCATGATGCATCCATCCTTTAACAGATTCAAAAATAAAAAAGTCCATATACACCCAAAGGTGTATATAGGGTTTGAACCAAAACTGAGTAAGATGTCACCCAATAAAGAGATTCCATTCTAAAAACATTACATGAAAAATAAAAATGAAATTGTTATAAAAAGGATAGAAACAGTTTTATCAAAATCATTTAAAAGGAAAACATTTAGAGTGGAAACATTTTGAATGGAAGACATGCTTTTCTTTTTAAGTAACCAAACAAATGTACCATATAATGACAGTAATTACAATATAAAAAAAGAGAACTAAGTCTCGAAACTACCAATAGACAATAGATCTAATGGTACCCTAGGAACATCATATCTCGGTGAAATGTTCTATAGAAACTACAACCAACATCATTCTCATGCATGATCAACCAGATGCAAACACATACCAAGGTCTATTGGTATCACACCCAAAATCATAATTTTATTAGTGATATAATCATAAACCCTAGTAAGTGAAACTAGGATAATACAATTTCAAATCACTAGAATACTACTTCTATTCTTCCCACATATACACCCATGATTCCCTTTGTTCTCAATTTCAATTTCACATATGACATAGATCACCACATTCACATGAACACACAATAAATGATAATATACACATAAATCCTCCACTTATCATAAAAAAACCTAATTCAAATTAACATACACACAAAAGCTATTTGAAAAAAAAACTATCAAGTATTTTATAAAGTCACTTGAAAAATTTATAAACCACATTGAAGAATCATAAAAAATGGAAGCACATGGAATCTAATCCATTCCTTTAAAAAACAACTTTCAATCCATACATACCTCAAATCCATTTCAAATCATGCTTCATACCAATTACACAATTTATTAAACAACTTTAAGGTTCCAAACAAGGTAGAACGCATGAAAAACACTCAAATCATAACCCATTTACTTTGGAAAACCAATTTTAAACACAAACACAACTTAAATACTTTCAAAAACACATTTCACACTTCATGCACAATAAATATAACATTACCAAAAGAAAATAAATCATATAAAATTAATCAAATAATACTTAAGCATGGAACTACCAACCACAACAGTTGAACCTTCTAGAAATTGGTTCAAAACTACAACCATACCTCAAACAAACCATATAAAGGCATTAATGAACTGAAAACGTCAATATTGAACTATAAATAACAAGATTCAACCCTAAAATCTACACCCTACCAGATGGAAATAAGGAACACCAAGAAAGGAGAGAACCCATAGAAATAATAAGAAATGAAGGATAAATGGTACTTACATGAAGAATCATGGAGTTCCAACACCAAGTCCACCACCAATGTGAATATATAAGGGGGGAAGGAGGGTGGGGGGAGGCACCTTAGTATGAGAATCCAAAATGGGAAAAAGAATGGGTGAATTTGATTTATATTTGAATTGGGAAAAAGTGTAATTTTAAAATTTTTAATGACTTGGATTGGCCGCATGCTTTTCCATCATAGTTTTTGAAACTGTGAAGTCTCCACATTCCACAAGGGACAAATAGAACAGCTAGTCGCATGGTTTGAAAAAAAAACCCTGCATTAACCTTGGGGTTCACATCTATCCAAAAATGAAATAATTTTCATGATTTCTTGGGCATGGTTGCATGGTTTCCTGTAACCATGTGCCAACTGATTTTCCAATTAATTTTACCAAAAACATCCACATTTCACTAAAAACATGAAGGAAAATCACAAGATAACTATAAGACTAGAATTAAATGGTAAAATTACTCGAAATAAAACCAAAAATATGACAATTCTCCCCACCATAAAAAAAATTCTTTCCTCTAAAAAGTTACTTTGAATCTTGATCAAAGAATAAATACAGATAGTGTGCTTTAACCAAATATTTATTCTCCCATGTCTCATGCTCAACATTGTCGTGTTATCAAAGAACTCGAACTACTAGTATGGATTTTCCATAATGTACTTTCTCCAGATATTCCAAAATATCCATTGTCCTATAAAACATAGAAAAATAGGGCTCCATGCCCACTTAGTCTTAATTCAACATGTGATATGTATCTAGATTTTACCTTTTCATCTTAGATACAAGGAAAAAATCCTAGATTGATGTCAACTGAGAAGGAAAATCGAACATGTATTCTACCTTACTGATCTTCTTAGTGATCTCAAAAGTTCCAGCATACCTCAAAGTAATCTTTCATTTCTTACCCAAATGACATTGACCCAAGTGAGGTTCAACCTTGAGAAACACCTAATCACACAAAAAAACACCAAATATCAATGCCTTTGATCAGTATAAGATTTAAGGAAACAGTATGCTATCAACAAGAACTGCCTGATCAAATTAACTTTATCAAAAGTCTCTTTCACAAGGCTTGGTCCCATCAATGTGGACTCGCCCACCTTAGCCCAGCATAGAGTACACTGAAACGGCCACCCATAAAGCACCTCAAAGTGATCCATTAAAATCGAGGATTGGTGACTATTTGTATACACAAACTCTACCATTCCCAAATGGTTATCCCACAAACCACCAAAATCTAAAAATATATACTTGAAGCATGTATTCTATGATATTATTATGATACTATGTATAAATTTCCTTCTAAGGATGGTATTCCATAATCAACATGACCAGGGACCCTATTTTATTTTGAATATTTTTCGAAAATCATGTGGTAAAATGGGGTCCCTATCAGAGATAATTGTAGATGGTACACAATAATGCCTTACAACATCCTAAACATACAAACAACCCCAAATCATCCAATTTATCCAAGTCTCTAATTAGAATAAAGTGGGGTGATTTGGTCAGATGATCAATCACTTCCCAAATGTAATTCCATCCATGAGGTGTAAAAGGTAAGAAAACAATGAAATCCATAGAAATCTCATTCCACACCCAGGTAGGAATAGGTAATGGTTGAAGTAAACCAGAGGGATTTTGGGTTTATACTTTATCATACGTACACATATAACATAAATATACAAATTAATATATGTCTTGCCTCGTCCCTGGACACTATAATTTCCAACAAACATAATAAACCATCTTGGTAGTCCGGTGATGAATGACCCGCTGAGAATGGTGGATATACTACATCACCCCATTCTGAGAAAACAATGGTACCAAAAATCAACCCCTAATTCACTATACTCTTTAATAATACAACTACCACTTGTATAGTGTATCCCCAATATGAAAAAACTACCCAAAACACTTGCACAACTCATCCACTAGCTGCTCCTTCTGAATCATCTCTAGAACAGATGGTGTCAACTACACATTGGCCGAGAATACACCTCCACTATGCTCATTGGTCCCTAGATGCATCTAGGAGAAAATTGTTGACAAAGTCCAATAATTGTTGGCTCATTCAATTCTTACATAGGAACTTTTCCACTCAAAGAATCTACAACCACATTAACATTTCATAAGGTATACAGGATATCAAAATCAAACCCCTGAAGATACTCAACCCAACAATGCTTCCTAAAATTAAAATAATTATGGGAGAAAATATAGGCCAAACTATTATGATATGAGTAGACTAAAAACTTCTCCCTGAAGAGATAATGATGTCTAGTATTTAATTCATGCATCACCACTCCTAAATCTAGGTCATGGTTTGGGTATTTCTTTTCAGGTGGTCAGAGTTGGAGACAACCATACACCACCACATCTTCATCCTGCATGATCATCCACCCAAGACCCAACTCTGAGACAACCCAGTACACCACATATCCTTTTTAGTATTCGAGTAAGATCAAGACAAGAGCTGTGGTGAATTGCCTCTTAAGCTCCACAAAGTAAATCTTGGCATTATTAACCCCATTCAAATTTCACCCCCTTTCGGATTAGCACTATTATGGGTGAATAAAGTTGAGAGAAACCTCTGAAGAACTACCTACAATACCCTACCAGGCCCAAAAATTTCCCGATATCAATAACATTCTTCAGATTCTCCCATGACATCACAACACTAATCTTATTAGGGTCCATCAAAACCCCTTTTTTTGAGATCACATGACCCAGAAACATCACTTCCTGGATACATAAGGTAAATTTAAAAAATATTTTCACAGAGGATATTATCATGAAGTGTTCCTAACACAATCCTAAAAGGACCATAATGCTCATCCTCTATTCCGGAGTAGACCTGAATGTCATACAAAAATACCATGAAGAAGAAGTTTTCATACTGATGGAAAACTATATTCATGATGTCCATAAAGGCTGCTGGAGAATTTTTCAACCAAAAGGCATGGTGAAATACTCAAAAATGTTTGTACTTTCTTTGGAAAGTTTTCTTCAGAACATCAACCTTCCTGATTCTAACCTGGTGATACCCAGAACGCAGATAAATCTTAGAAAAAAATATTTCCCCTTTAAGATGATAAAAAAGGTCATCAATGTGGTTACAGGGGTATTTATTCTTAATTGTTAAATTATTCAAATTCTAGTAATCAATGAAAAAATAGAAGGATCATTCACCCTTTTTTGAGAAAATAATTGGGGTAGCCCATGGTGAGATGATTGGGTGAATGAATCCTTTGGATTCCAAATCATCCACTTGTACCTTTAATTACCTCAAATTAGTGGGGGCCATAGTGTATGATGGAAAATATATCGATTGTGTTCCGGATTCCAAATTTATATGGAACTCCACATCCCACTCTGGAGGAATTCCTGAGATATCATTTGGAAATACCTCTCGAAATTAATCCACCACCTGAGTTAATCAAAATACAAAACCACTATCACTATCCTCAAGCACGATTGATGATATATTATAATCTATATTATCCAAATCTGGAAGGGGAGGTTTAGAAGGACTCAGTCGAGTATCAAATTCACCCAGAAAGGTTTGTGTGCATCCATAAGGTTCTACAAATCTCACTCATCGTCAATAATAATCAATGTGCACCTAAAAATGAACCATCTAATCCATCCCAAATATTATTTCAAAAAGTTAAATTTCCAAAATAGAGAAATCTCACTATAGTTCATCCCCTGATACAATGACTGAACATGACAGACACCAGAAACCATAGTCTTGCTTCCTACTAAGTAGCGTCACAAACTCCATTGCACATGACATAATCTTAGTTGGAAACTTCAAAAAATCCATGATATGGGAATAAATTAAAAAAACAGATGCACCAATATCAAACAGAACAACATATAAAGATTATTCAATAAGGACCATACCTTGAACTATCGTAGGACCTGCATCAGATTCCACTGGTGATTGATACACTACATGTAGTTTCCTTATCAATGCCTGAGCTTGAGAATGAAAATTGTCCTATGAATCTTCTCTATACTGGATCTTCCCAGAAGATGACCCAACCCTACTGCTAAGACCGTCAAACCGAGATCATGCTATCCTGGAGGGCTCTGACTAGGATGGAATTCCACTAGAGGCCACAGAACATGTTCCACTCTGATATAGGCATTCCCCTTTACAAAAACATTACAATTATCCTATAAATCCACATCGGTTACAAGGTACAGGAGGGTAATTACATGTTGGTAAAATGTTCTCTTCTCTACCACACTGATGGAACACCCCCGAACAAGCATCAGAAGCCACATAAGAAGACAACTAGGAAGGATGGACTAAACTACAACCTCCCTTATTCACCTCCTCATCCCCATTCATCTTATTTTTAGATGAACTTCAACTGTCATTTGTGGACATAGCTCCAAAGTTTATAGACTTTCCATTTAGATTAATATCTACCATGAAATCATGGTCAACCACCTCAAAATAGGTGTTCATCTTAATTAAAAATACATGAGATTAAATTTTTTGGTTGTAACCCCCTCTCAAACCACCAAGCCTTAATCTTCCCACTATAAATGAACTCAGGTGCATATCGTACCAACTCTGTGAAGTGGTTGGAATACACCATGTTGTCCTGGACTCCCTGGGTAAGATACAATAACTCCAAGGACCTAGAATAAACCAAAACCTTAGGAAAATATTGCTTGTAGAAAATGACTTTGAAATACTTCCAACCCATTTGTTCATACTTTCCAGCCTGCACCACTAAGTCCCAGCACTTTTGACAAGGAAATACCAAAAAAACAAAGCATACTTCACCCTAATATCTTTAAGAGTTTTAGTAAATTTGAACATCCTCTCTATCTTCTCAAGACACTCCTCCGCTTCTTGGGGTTCCATATTTCCTCTGAATGATGGAGGCTTATTTGTAAGGTACTCTTAAGCCTTGTCCTTTCTAGGACCTATTTCGGCTTCCCTAACTTGAGCAGGATGAGATACCACTCCATCACCCAAAGCATGAATAGACTGAATCATAACTTCTACTAACCTCTAATAAATTGGTGAGGTAGAAATATCTCTGACCTCTTCCCATGGTTGCACATGAAGTCTCTAAGGAGGCATCTTTCTTCACAAAACAAAAATCACAAGGAAAATCATCAATACCCTCATTGAAACACGTTCTCAATGTTTTCAAAAATAATAGAAAAACTAAAACATTTCCACAAATCAAAATATAATCAAATCCATCACACACAAAAATTACTACACCACTTCACCTCATCCCAGAGTCCATATAAAGTCTGTAGCTTGTGCATCTCACTTGAATGTAAAGTCAAAACAAATCCCAACATCCCATGGCAGCTCAAGATCAGTCATGACATGTGCTATCCAATTACCCTACTCACAACTAGAACCTCAATCCCTGACATCCCTAGTTCCTATCTATCCAGACTCTTCCCAAATAACATGACTTTACTAATGAGAGTCTACCTAGATTTGATATAATTTTTTCATTAACCAAATCAGATTTTCATCCAACCCCACACCTGACCTTGCTCGTGGTAAGGCCTAAAGGAATTTACCAATCCCCATGAGCTATAAACAAGTGTTTGGGTATGTGAATCCTTATTTTGGAAGGATTTCACCCATTTATATAATAATAAATATAGAAAAAAATAAACATTGCACATCTCGATATACATAATCAAAGTAGGTGTACAATTTTTCAAATTTATGCTTAACACATTAACCAAAACCCAAAAGTAGAAAAATACCAAAATGAAGAGGGACCCCAACCAATAGCATCCCAAAAACCTCCATGAAATGTGTGGTTCAGCATCCTAAAGCCACCACTAACACCTATAAAACAATACCACTATCAACCTGAAGCACCATCACAATGCATCATTCCTTTACCTAAGTAAAACATAATTAAATCTACATACACTCAAAGTTATATGTAGGGTAGGAGCCAAATCTCGATATTATATCACCCAATAAAGAGATTCTATTCTAAAACGTTACAAGATAAATCAACATGAATGTTTTATAAAAAGTATTGATATAGTTTTATTGAAAACATTTGAAATAAATACATTTTAAATGGAAAACGTTTTGAATGGTTGGCATGATTTACTTTTCATATAACCAACTAAGTTTATAGTATGCCAACGGTCAGTACGATATCACAAAATAGCACTATGTCAAAGAAATACCCCTATGAACTAGAACTAGGGGAACCTATGAACATCATATCTTGGTGAAAATATGGTATAGAAACCACAGCCAACAGCGTTCTCATGCATGATCCACAAGAGGGTACTATATCCAATGGTCTAGTGGAATCACAGTCATCATCATAAGTTTATAAGTATTGTAATCAACAATTGTGTTAATTGAAACTGGGCCAATCCACTTCTTAATCACTAGCATACTAATCCTAGTCCAGTATCCTAGACACCTAGGATCCCCTTCGTGCTCAATTTCCATTTCATATATCACATAGATCACCACATTCATATGCACACACAAGCAATGTGAATATACCCAAAAGACACTATTTCTCATAAGTAATAATCTTTCAAATTAACATGCACTCTAAAGTTATTTGAAAAAACCTTTCACAAATTTTATAAAACCACTTTCACACTTTATAAAGCACATTCAAGAAGCATAACAAAGGGGAAAAATTTGAATCCACCCCATTTAATTTAGAAAACAAAATTTAAAGTCATACGCACATTAAATAAATTTTAAATCATACTTCATACCAATTAAACATTTTATCAAATACCTTTAAGGTGAAAAACATGGGAGAACACATGAAACAAACACAAATCATAACCCATTTTCTTTAGAAAACTAATTTTAAACACAAATTCCCCTTAAATCTTTCAAAAATACATTTTTCACCTCATGAAAAATACATATAACATAATCAAAATCATATAAATATTATCAATGTCATAAATAATTCTTAAGAATAGAACCACCTTCCTCAAAAGTAGAAACTTCCAAAAAATAGTTTCTAAACCAAAATGATGACTTAATATAACCCTAAAAAATAAATATTAAACTAAAAAAACAACATTGAACCCTAGATAACAATATTAAACACTAAAATCATCACCTTGATCGATGGAAATATGAAAACCCAAGAAAGAAGGAGAGAAACCCTAGAAAGAAGAACAAATCAAGGAAAACTATTACTTACTTGAAGAATCTTGGAGTACCTACACCAAATACAATATTAAAGTGATGATCCAAGGGAGAAAAGTTGGTGGGAGGAAGAAAATAGGGATGAGAATCCCGAATTGGGGTGAAAATGGGTGATTTGGTGGTATGATTTAAAGAGGAAAATGGAAATTTATTAATTTCTAATGACTTGGATAGGCTGCACGGTCTTCTAAATCATGTTGAAACTATGCAGTCGCCACTATCCACAAGGGACAAGCCACATTGTTAGTCACATGATTTTAAAAACCATGTGTTATCCTTGTGATTATCCTCTGTCTAAAATTGAAATAATTCATGTGGTTTTCTGGGAAAGGGTACATGGCTTCTCCTAACCATGCACCAACTATACGCCACATGCAGTTTTCCCAAAAGATTAACTTTTCACTAAAAATCAATGGAAAATCACAAGAAAACTATAAGACTAAAAATAAATAACAAAATACCTCAAAGTAAAATCAAGGATGTGATACAAGGAATCACCTCTAGAAAGACTGAATATTTTGGTAGTATGGGTAAACTAGATACATACACGATTCCCATATTACTTTCGAATAAACAAATTGAAACATTATTTTTTTTAGAATTTCATTATTCCTTCTAGAATATTCTTGCATATCTTTCATAGTACACTTTATGGATTCCTAGTAAAGAAAAAAATTAGAGTGATCTCAAATTCTTAAAAAGGGTTATATACAGAATATTCGTTCATGATACAATGTTCATAATAAACATAGGAAGGTAAATAACTAGTCATATATGCCATTTAAAAAATTTCACTAACATAATCAATATGTAAAGGAAAATAGCTAAACACATAGGACATTTAAATAATTTTTCTATAAAAATCAATATATAAAGGTAAATAACTGAAAAAAAATTACTTAATAAATAGAAGTACTATCATAAATGGATAGGGCATATTCAATATGTAAATTTAAGTATCTAAAATCACATGTCATTTAATTAATAAACTAAAAATGAAATGCATCATAGGATAGTATTATAACAAAAATTTCATGGGTAATAATGACTAAATTATTAATGAAGTTGATGCTTACTTATTGGATTTAATGTTTCTCATGAACATGATACTTCTACTTTCAAGGTATATCCTTAAGAAAATTTTAAAATAATGCATAGAAACCCATCTAATGAAGACTAGCCAGTTGATTCGTTTTATGAGACTGATGATTCATCGAGGGGCCATCTATAGAAAATCCCCACCTATATGTTTCATTTCCAAAGTATTACTCATATATCTAATAATCAATTTAATTTATAAACAATTTAGCTTATCATTAAATATCTTTATTGAGTAAGGAATATGAATTTATAAATATTTCAGAAATAAAAAATAACTTTTAATATAGAAAATTTCATGTATTAGTGACATACGATATAACCAATAAAAATATATATGGAAAATAATTTGTATATTTAGGGTAAATTTGATTCCCATTGATTATAGGAAAGGTAACATTTCAAGGAAAAGTTATTGACTATAAAAATGAATCAAAGAATCTAATTTTTATACTATACTTTGTTTAAATAAGAATAAACCATCTTGAGGAATAATTAGGATGGTATCAATTCATCATATCCACATTAGATTATATATAAAATAAAAATTTTTTGTTTTTTATAAATATAAATACCATAAAAATATCATTAGAAACATTCTTTAGGAAAATGTCCTTTTAATTTTGGAAATAACTTTTTAAAACATAAAACATTTTCAAAATACTTTTCATTGAAAATAACTTTTAAAAACTATGAATTTCTAGAATATTAGGAAAAATATTTTCTTTAAAATTATCCATGTAAGGATTTAAATAAATATTTAATGAAATTACACTAATCATGGTGGGTAATCAATATATTTCATACATGTTAAAAAGAACATTCCTTTGGCATTGTAAAAAGGTTAGAAAAGTGCAATGTTCATAAAATTACAAGAACATTACTTTGAAAACATTTTGTAAAAATTAAAAATTAGTAAAAATTTCATTATTAAATAATTTGTAAATTTTTAAAAAAAATTGAAAATGTTTTTAGAAAACATTTTTTTTTGAAGAAAATAGATTTCCGACTGAAGAGGGAAATTAATTTGGGTTTTCTCAAAAACATTTTTTTCATTTATATTAAGCCCCAAAGAGTTGTAAAATGGTATTATTACATGAAAATATCATGAATAAATATATTATAAGAAAAAAATAGTTTATAATACAATGATCAAATAATTTCCTTTAACTTGATTTTATGAATTAAAAATCTCAATTAGAATGATATTGTAAAATAAAACATTACAATGATCATAACACTAAAGTGAGAATTAATCAATGAATCAATTGTATTTAACAACTTTAAATACACATAAAATAATTTTAAATTAAAACTTAATTATATACATAAACATATAATATCAATGACAATGAAGAAGTAATATAACCCAATGAAAATAAATTGAGTTATGAAATTCTTAACCACTTGGTAATTTTAAAGTCAAATACACTTGGATGAAATAATTGAAATTGAAATATAAAATACCATAAATTATTATTTAATAATGATATAACATGTAAATTGGTTAGAATATATACCATATAAAATAAATTATGTTTATAACATTACAATATACCTTAATGTAATGAAATTTAGATGGAATCCCTTACATTGAGTCTGACTCATCGCGTACATTCTTTATCCTCATGAATAATAAAATTTTGTTAATTATTTAATTTATTAATAATATTTTTAAATTTTAGTATTCATTTTATTTCCCTCATTACCATGTTATATATGATTACATAATCAATTTAAGTTTACATAAGGTTTTTTGATGATATTTGATTTATGTGTCAAAAATGACATTGGAATGTGACTATTGGTCTAAGAGGTAGTTATTTAAATATATACAAAATAATAATAATGAAATATTTACCATATTTATATATAAATTATAATTCTAAAACTAATCATCAAATATGTTCATGAAAAATTATCTATGTTACAATTATGGCGACGGTAGGTCGTATGTACGCATGAGTAAAGTTTCCATTTTTCAAAGATCATTATGGAAAGGCGGTAAATAATATTTTATCATTAAATAATTATAATAATATCATAAATACAATATTATTTTTTTAAATATACTTATAAATCATTCATGTTGTTTGGTTATGAAAATAGAGTCACCTTATCTCGTGAAGGCGATAGTTTACTCGTACGCAAACGATGTTATTATCATTCAGTGAGTGAAAAGGAAAGAAAGAAAATGATATAAATTTTCTTTTAAAATTTATTAATAAAAAATTAATATCATTATTATTTCATTTATATCACATATATTCATTAACTTTATCCTTATTAACATCTATGTAAAGTGTTAGTGAAAAATTAACCACGTCGCTTCATGAGGCAATAGTCCGTCCTACACCTGGGTGATGTTATCGTATCCATTATAGAATGGAAATTGAAATTTTATATATGAAATAATGAACATAGATGTATAATTATATAATATATATAATATATATACCTTATATCCATCATCATAACAAATTGTGATAGGTTTTAATGGAAAAATGAAAGATATCAGTTCGTTAGGCGGTACTGTGCCATACTGAAAAATAATGATTTTTAGTGCTTATTCAAGAAGTGAGGATGGTTGTAGTTCATGGCCTTAAAATAAAAATATTTCTATATATTTAAGATACTGATTTTATTATATCATCATGGTTTATTAATAATTGAAGGAGGTGGAGGACTAAATAAAATAAATATGATTGATGAAGAACATAAACTCTTCTTCAGGTATTCTCCTTATTTTTGCACCAAAATCCTTCTTAGGTTGTATTTATGACAAAAATAAGGCATATATGATGATATCCGGGATGTTTTAAAGTTATTTTGGTATTTATTATATGATAAAAATGGTTTTAAGGTGTGAATAGGATAGGATAGGGGATAGCCTTTTATAAGTGATGTAAGTGGAACACTTGTAATTTTTTTAAAAGATTCAACCATACACATGTCTTTATCATTAAACAAGCCTATAAAATTTGAAATTATATAAAATATAATATTTAATATTGAAATATTTCAATAAAATATATTTTATACTATTTTTGTGGTCATTTTCACCCTTATATATTTTTTCAATGCCCGATATACCCACTTTTTCTATAATAATGGTAATTAATTTTTTTTGTTTTCTATATTAATTTTTGTAAAAAAATTAATTTAACCATATTAGACATTATAAATTATTTTTATTAAAAATAATGAATCATTTTTTCCAAAGTCAATCTATATAAGTGGAAAAATATAATTTAAAATTAGTCTCGTAGACGAGAGGAGAAATTGGGGTTTTAAAGAGAAAATGTTCAAAAGTTCACAACATTTTTATATCTAAATGCAATATGAAAATGATTAGAATGACATTAATTGTAATAATTGATATAAAATTTAACTAATATTACTTTAAAACTAATTCCAAATATAATTTAACATTATTAATTATTTAAACAAAAATACATTTTTCAATTAAAATTCAGTATTTTTCACTATTCTTCAAAAAATGAAACTTTTAAAAATAATACCAAAAAAATAAAATAATATAATTTTGATATTAAGATTAAAAAAATTAAAATTATTTTTTCAAATAATGTTTCTAAAATTTGTAAAAATTAATTTAAAATTTTGTGTACGAAGCTCGAATAAATCATCCTTTAGAAAAAAATATATCATTTAAAAAATATTTATTTTTCATTTAAATGATTATTATTTTATTTATAATCAATATATAACCATAATTTTCTTAATTTATTTAATCTTATTCATACCTTCAATTCTAATGGCTATGTGATAACTATTATATAGAATAATAATATTCTAATATTATTTCACATTTCAATTAAACTCGGTGTTTCATGTAATGAAAGATAAACTCGATGTTGTGTGTAACCCAAGATATACATAGTGTTATATATAATTTCAAGATAAACTCATTTTTGTGTATAATTCAATATATTGAATAAATTTAATTTATTTAAAAATGAAAATATTATAAATTCTTAGGGTGTTATATTTTCTCCTGTGCTTGGTGTTGCGTGTCACATACTCTATTGAAAATAATATTATTCTTTTAGAAGTTAAGAGTGTAAAATTTTTTAATTTAAATTATTCTAAAAAGATATTTTTTAATGTAAAATTCATAATTTATTTTAAAATATTTTTCTTGCATCTCAAAGAATAGTTTTCACATTTTAAACTCTAAATATTAAATGAAATTATATGTTTTAAATACTAATTAGAAAAAATTAAAGATAATTACCAATTAAATGTGAGTATATAATTAATGAATCAATGAATCCATGAATTATTGTGATGCGTGAACTATTTTTGGTAGAAAACCTTTCCCGAATTTTTAAGTACTCACTATGAGATCATTTTAGATAATATTCCATGTTAATTTTTGTTTATTACAAGTTCAGGATGGTGAGTTCCAGTTTTCACATTTTAAACTCCTTCCTTATAGGTGATGTTAACTACTTTTTTCTTATTTATATTATTCCTTTTTGGTTTTGGGGGGAATATTTTTGGTTATGTATATACTCACCCCCACAAGGGCTTTTCTCTCATGTGTCAGGACTTATTTAGATGATAGGTAGATCAGTAGTGACTTCAGAGGAGCGTAAAAGTACTTGGAGGTTCTTACCATGTTTGGTGGTCAACCTTAGAGATTTTGGGTCGATATCTCTTCAGTATTTCCCTTTAACTAGTTATTGTCAGGTTAGGACTTCTTTTTTGGTTGTACATGTATTTTTTTATTTGGTTCTAATGTATTGCACTGCATTACTTTGATGTATTTCCTAGAGCTTTTTTCATGCATGGTTTATACTCATGATGTTTTAGTTATTCCTATTCTCTAAAATATTTCATAATGCTTGTTGTGTGATTGCATATATGAAATTTTGGTTAAGGTATCCCATTTTATTTATATGCATACTTGGTGCTTGTCACCAACCCCTCCCCTATTAGAGGTGGGATGGGGTCTCATAGTTGGCTTATTGTTAGCCCAGGGGAGGTCTTGGTGGGTTTGTTCATGACATTATATTATTTATTCGGCATTTTAAACATAAAGTGGTCAATTATAATGTTATAAACCAAAACCGATACAATTTTGTATTTCAATTCAACCACGGATGTCCCTTTTATTAGGGTTTCATAATCATTTCACAATGGTGAGGGAGCATGAGGGAAGGAAGGGGAGAGAGGGAGGGAGGAGGAGATAGTGGGGTGGGGAGTGGAAAGGATAGGGGGAAATATATAGGGTATTGGGGGAAGAGTGGGGAGGATCGATAGGGGTGAAAGGATGGATGATGGTGATATAGGGTGCGGACACATGGGGGAGGTAGGAGGAGAGAGTGTAAGGGAGTGAGAGAGGGTGAAAAGATGTAGGAAGGGGGATAGAGGGTGAGGTTGCATGGGGAGGGAGGGTAGAGAGGGTGGTAGGGGAAGTGGGAGAGGGAGATAGAGATAGCATTTGAGGGGGTGAGAGAGGGTGAGAGGATGGATGGAGGAATAGAGGGGGAGAGATGGAGAGAGTGAGGGTGTGAGAGTTGGAGAGGGTGCATGAGGGAGGGGTGTGAGCCTGCATGAGTAACGTAGAGGGTTTGAGGGAATTGGATATATGTAGGGGTGGGGGAGGTGAATATTTAGGGTGCATGAGTGAGGGGGTGCAAGAGAATGTGAGGGAGGGAGAGGTTGTGAGGAAACATGATGGAGGGAGGTGTGGGGAGAGAGAGGGTGGGGGAGAGTGGGTGAGGGAGGGGGAGTATGATAGGGGAGAGGGGATGGGATTGGGTGAGGGCTTGTGAGGGAGGGATATCGGGTGAAAATATAGTTTAAGGGGTTATGGTAAGGGAATTATAGGGTGGGAGATAAGGTGAAAGTAGGGATGAGGGGGGGTGTTGGTGAGGGTCTACAAGGGAGGGAGGGGGAGAGAGGGAGATGGCATAAAATGGAGGTAGGGGATGGGGGAGGTGTGGAACCTCTACACATATTATTGTGTAGTTTTTCATGATGCATGGAATCATATATTTAATTTTAGAGCTATAGGTTGACTCATAATTCTTAACTTGGCTATGGAGATAGAGATCCCATTAATCTCTCTCTTGCATATCTTTCAAAAATATATGTTGGGTTCCTCTTTACTATCATTATTTATCGGTTAAGTTGACTATTGTTTCTTATTTTTATTTATCCCATTTGTATTTATGGGGAATCCTATTTGGTATGTATATACTCACACCTTCATGGATCATTCTTGCATGTTTTGTGACTAATGTAGTTGATAGATAGATAATCAGTGACATCATATGATTATAGTAGTACATTGAAGTGATTACCATGTTTAGTGGTCAACCATGGATATTTTGGTTTAATATCTCTTAATTCTATCCATTTTTCATTTATTATAGGTTTGTGACCACTTTTCTCTATGGGAATGTATTTTTTCCCCTTTGGGACTATTTTATTTCACTCCAGTAATTTGATGTATTTCATAGAGGTTGTTGCATGCATGGTATACAATCTTGATGTCTCAGTTATTCCTATATCACTACACTATTACATGGATTCTATTGTGTGAGTGCGTATAGGTAACATAGGATAATTACTCCTATTTAAGTTATATTTCTACCTAGTGTTTATCGCCTACCCCTAACCTATTAAATGTAGGATAACGGTGTCACAATCAGATTACTTCCTGTCCAGGAGGGGTCCTGGTATGTTTGGTTATGAAATTATATTATTTTCCAGGGATGTTAAACATAATGTGGTCGGTTATTATATTTTTAACCAAACCCACTATAGGGTCAAATTTCAATTAAACCGAGGAATAACCTTTTATTAAGATGTTGTAATCACTTAACGATGGTTCCAATGTAGATAAGGTCTTGTTTGTTTGGGGTGAACAATGAGAGGATTTAGGTACTCCATATAAGTTTTAAGTCTCTTGAAACATTAAATAAAAGAGAGTTTTATAATCAGGTTAAATTTCTTTTAATATACATGATTTTACATCATAGTATTATGTGATCTCTATTGCATTAACATAATATAATTTAAATTTTTAACTAATTCTATAGATAATTGCGTATCCACATGTCTATGCACCTAATACTAAGGAACAATAGTGTTATCCACATGATTATTCTATCAGTCCTGAGGAACAATTGGTTTATCCATAGGTCGATTCTAAATATACTAAGGAAAAACTTGTTGATGGACTTAACCCTAAGGAACAACAAGTTCTCTACAAAATGATTCTACCAATCCTGAGGAAAAATAGGGTTATCCACGTGATGATACTAAAAATACCAAGGAATAAAATATTTAACTTGTTAAAACTAAGGAAATTGTTGCAGGTAAACCACATATTCCTAAAAAAATATGATTATCATATCTTTATAGTATTCAAAAAAAATATCAAAGTGATAAGGAAAGGATAAAAATTAATTATTGTATGAAATGAACATGAACAAAATGTTAACCACACTAATTCCATTTTCATTATTTACATTTAGTTCACCACTCAAATTCACATGTCTATTTATGTAGATACATTGGAGGATATTCTTCCCATGATAAAGACACTAATTTGGGAAGATATTAGGGTAAATTTTTGATATTCATTCTATTTTTTACTAAATAAATTAATATAATTAAACATTGATTTAATCTTCATAATACTTTTTATAGTGCATTTATACTATATTATTTTCAATGGAAATTTGTATTAATGATCACTAGAATTTCATAGAGATCCTTTCAGATAATTATTATGAAGCATCATCTCTAAGATTCTAAAGGGAATGTAAACCTTCAACCACCATAGATATATGCACACATGTTAAACCAAGATACATGCATCGAGTATATTAACCATTTGTTGGACGTATTATTTTAGTAAAATTTTGATTTTTAACACTTTATATAGAAATACATGTATTAATCACTTTAATTTTGCACTATTATTTTCTAAAACAACAATTGATTGCTAAAAATAAGCAACATGCATCAAAACCAATGTACCCCAACTATAAAGTATTAACATTTATACCAAATAATAAAAATAATTTAGATGGGTGATAAATGTATCTATGCATCCATTTAGGTGTATAAAAGTGTGGTTTTCCTAAGTTGGCCATGAATCTAATAATGTGAAAATTGAAAAGGCCGCATCAGGTCTAGTTTAAATCATGATGTACATGATACATCCAAAAATGTTGATGTATCTTTTAATATAAATCTCTTAAACATCACCATAAGTAACATTTTCATGTGATAGTAAATGTATAAAGTGTTGTGAAAAAAAGAATAATAATATTCTTAAGGTACTCAGGTGGGTATCTCATAAGGTATTTCAAAATATAAGCATACTGAGAAAGATATAACAACTTTTTATTTCTTTTTTATTAAATTAATTCCTAGAATCAATTTGGATACACCTAAATCTTTATTTTCAAATGAATTATTCAACCGCAATTTAATATAAATCCTGAGTTGTATAACCTTTAAAATTACCAATATATCATCAATATAGATTGGATAAAGAATGAAATTTTTTAATCTATTTAAAATACATAAATACATCATATTTTCTCCTATTAAAATGATTATATATCATGAATGAGTCAAATTTCCAATACCATTACCTTGAATCCTGTTTTAAACATATGAAGACTTATTTTAAAGGTATGGCTGATTTGATTTGCACTCATTGATGTAACATTTAGGAGGATTCAAATTTAATTTATCAACAATGTCACCATAATGTAATTTAGTTTTAACATTAATATTCCCAATATGAAAGTTATGGAATGTAGCAAAAGAAAGAAACAATTGGATAGAATGGTGTTTTATAACAGTTGAAAAGATTTCAGATTAGTCAATTCCCTCCTGTTGAAGTAATCAATTGGCCACTAATCTAGACTTATATTTAATTTAATTTTCTCTCGTGTTATCTTCCTTTCTTTTGAGTATCTACTTATAGATAATTAACTTAGAATTACATGGTTTATTCACAATAGAACATGTGTAATTTTTATTTAAGGAATTCATTTAATCACCCATGAAAGATATCTAATGTTTGGAATCTCTATCATTTACAACATTCTTATCTGTTTGAGGATCATCATCAACAATATATTAGGAAATGTGGAATGTAATAAAGTCTATATCATGTTGGCCAAAATAAGGTGGAGGCTATATAAACCGCTTTTATATGTCTTGAGTAAGTTGGTAGTCACCAGGCGCATCTTAAGGCTCACTGTCCAAATCAATATTTGAGTTGGAATGAATTTGGGTTTCAAGTTGAGGTTAAGGAGGAGAATATTCAATGGGATAGAAAAACTAGGTTGGAGTTTCATTTTCAACACTCTAAATTTGAGTTTTTCAATCACTATCATTAGTGAGAAACTTTGTTTTAGGAAAATCAGATACATGGAAGACAACAAACCATCTTATTATAATTTTTTTGTAACAGATCTTTATCAACCCTTAGTTTATACCTGTTAAATCCTTTAGGATGACTAATGAAAACTGATTCATGATCTCTCAATTCATGTTAATCAGTTGTAACATGGTAATACATTATTCTCCTAATGAATATCAAGTTATTATAAGAAGGGTTTCAGTTACACCATAGTTCATTAGGATTCCTATACTAATTTGTAGTTTAATGAAGGATATTAATCATATGCACAATAGTAGTTCTTTCCTTAGAACATAATAATTTGGGTTGCTAGAGTATGAAAGAATGCTTCAAAATTGATTCAGTATAGTGCGGTTCATATTCTTGACCATACTATTCTACTAGGGAGTTTACCTAATAGTAAGGTATATGACTATTCCCTCAAACTCACAAAACTATATAAAATCAAATGAAAAGTATTCTAAACCATTATATATTCTCATATACTTAATCTTTCATCAAATTTAATTTTAAATAAGGTATTTCTATGTTTTAAATGTTTCCAAGTCATCATATTTGTTTTGAATAATTTAAACCCGCACTTTTTGGATAAATTGTCAATTAAGGTCAGAAATTATTATCCTAAACTATGAGAGGTAGTCTTGGAAGGACCACACAAGTCATAATGGATTTATCCTCAATGATGATTTTTTATAAAATAACCTATATTAAATCTAACACTTTATTATTTACCAAAGACAAAATCCTCAAAAAATGGGAGATTTTTATGTGTGATATCATTCAAAAACCAATGTTATCTCAATTACTCTCAACCTTTGGAGATTACAAGCCCCATACTCCAATTGAAAAGAATATTATTATCATTATTAGTTTAATAAATATTGTCTTATTGTCTATAGTGATTTTTCCCATCCAAAATATAAATCCCATTAATAAGAGATCATCTGATGTCTTTTCTAGAGACTTTTGGGATCTTAAGACAACCTAATTCAATCTTAAAATAAAATCCTTTATAGTATAAATCACTTAGGGGGATAATATTTCTATTAAAATCAGTTACCCACCTAATATCAAGAAAGGTGAAAAATGAATGGTCATGGATCTCTAATAAAATAAATCATATGTCCTATATATAAAACCTCTTATTGTTTCCAATAACAACCTCTCCTTTCACTCTCTCATCCAAATCAATAAAGTACTCCTTATCAGGAAATATATGGAAGGGAAAACCAGAGAATAAATCCAAATCATTATATAGCTCATGTGTAGAAACATTTATATCCTCAACACTATCATACCCATCATCAACAATCAATGACTAATCAGTAGGTTCCTCGAAATTTTATTTTTGTTTTGGATTCCAATACTCAAGAATAATATGGCATGGATTAAAAAAAATTATAGAAAGTAACATTCATATACATATACTTATATTGATTATATATATATATTTCTTCTAGTTCTTTCTATTTCATTTGTACTACTCTTTATTTTTAGTTCTATTTTCAGATATACAACTACTGAATAAACTCTCTTCCTAATTCTTAGTATAGGGTTTATTGTGTAATTATATATATGGAAATTATGGCATATTTTCTTCCCAGGTTAAATAATATCAACCAAGCATCATGATTTAAAAGAGTGTTATAGGAATTATTAAGATAAATGATTGGGATCGTAGCTCAATATTCATCATCAATAGAGACATTGATATTGTAAAATTCAACATAATTTTTTTAAATTCATCGATATCGGATTTCATTAAAGTACAAAAATGTATCTTAATGTTAAAAAATTTATGATTTTTATAAATAATACCAATCAGTGAACTTGTTTTAAAAAAATTATTTATTTTCAACATAATTTCAGCAGTGAAAGACTCATGAGATACCTCCCTAAGGACTTTATCTCTTAGGGATAATAACAGGGATCTATGGGACTTAACTATTATATAGACAGAGATATATTCGCAGGTAGTTTTGGTATGAACATCATCATACTAAATTATTATAGGTTTCTTAGGGCTATTTAAGGTATTAATGATCCCCAATTAGACAAGTTGGTATCTCATATTAATTCACCATAAGTTAAAGTCATCATCACCAATGAATATATCTATTTAATACCTAAAAATTACATGGTCTATTTAAGAGGCACTAATTCTAATTTTTGGGGGCTATGTTGAATTGTTAGTCAACAGGAAACCACGAACAACTGAATATACAATTTATTTCTAATCGGTATTAGTAATGAAAGAGAGAAACATAATGATTATGAAAAAAGTAAAATAAGGACAAAAAAATGAGTGGATTCAAGACCGTAAGAAACTAAAATAAAGATATTATATGCATTAGAAAAAGTAAATAGAAATTTTTAATGGAAAACATATATTTATGTGCTTCGTAACATTGTGTTCATATGTGCATGGAAATAACATCATCCAATCAATCACATTATTAATGCTCAAAAAAACATAACTTGAAGATACAATCCAAGAAAATAGATCAAGAACATAATCACTTTCTAGATACAAATTGAAGCAACTAATAACTAATTAGGAATACTTATAGTTCTACACAACATAACATTGTCTAATGATCCATTGTTTAAACTTTAGAGGGTGTTAAAGATACCCATAGATCTGAAATGTTGAAACAGGGTATGTCTCGCCTAGATCTTCACCAAATATCTTGGTTCAAGAAAATCTACACTTCATTTACATGAAAAAATATTATCATAACTCCGTCTTAAATAGTAAACTATAAGCTTCTAGGGAAGATGATTGGATTTTCCTCAATCTCTCTTATTGGATATCTCACTGAAACATTCTAGGGTTTCACCAGGATAGAAAAGAATACAAAGTGGGTTTATCTGTACTGATTGAATGAGGGAATCCACATGAATAATGGATTATTGGGGTCATTAATTCCCCTAAAAATGCATAATAGATGAAGCATGCAATTAAATAACCCAAAAGAATGAGTAAAGGGTGTGTGGCATGGATAAACATCCAAATAAGGAAGCACCATCCATATAGATGGTCTAGTTAAAAGGGATGGTAATTCTTATTGATGGATCAGAAGAGTCATAGAATTCAAAGTAGTATCAAATAACATAAGCGGGTGAGAAAAAATAAAAAATACTATAAAAAACTATCATGGAGCCTATCATAAAATTTTATCACAATAATGAAAATTATTTTGATTGATAATTATAAATAGTATACTTATAAATTAAATACAAACAACAATGAAATTTTGATATGAAAATAAAATTTCACAAATATTATTCTCGTTCAACCCATTAAATTTTTTCCCCTATAGTTATCAATTAATTTGAGAAAATATCAAATAATTTAGAACGGAAACAATTATGTGGGTTCTCCTTAGTTTTAAAATAATAATAATATCAAAAAAACATAAAAGGTGAATTTTTTTTGTTTTTGTAATGATTTTGTCACATTCTTATTTATGTATATAATATGATCCATAACATCCAAAAGAGATACCAAAAAATGGATTTTTTCAATGGTATTAATACAATCTTTGTTAAAATTTTATTATATGATAATGAATTTATATTAAAAATTTATTTAAAATTATTTTGTTTTATATTATCGTGATTTATTAAAATTATAAACTCTTGAAGTTTACTTTTGGTGTTTTAGTTTTTTTATTTTTATATTATTTCAAAAATATTATTCAACTACTTCATACACATTATGAAACATTAAAAATAGAAAAATTAACAAATGAAATGGAATAAAACACAAACTAATTGCATGGAGGGTGTGTATAAAACTAATAATTTTGATATTGTGTAGGAAAAAATCATAGTATGACCCATAAGGTTAGTAAGAGTTGATTTGAGGTTCAATAATACCACATTAGAGTATGTCATTGGTTACATGATTCATGTTTGGGAAAACTATACATGTTCAAGCTTAGAGAAATCGACAAACAATCGATTGCCATGCATACAGCTAGTTATAACACTTAGTAGGACCTTTTCAAAGGATCACACTAATAGTTGAAACTCATGGGTTGAGTAAGACATATAGATATTAGTTAGGACAAATAGATGGTATTTGGGATTCATATTAATGTGTTGGATGTGGTGGTGGATGGATTAATTGTAATTATGAGAAATAGCCAACATTGAGTACATGTCCATCCATAGAGGGTATATGCATTGAGCAGTTGGGCATCGATTCAGTAGCATGTGATCAATCCAACATACTCAGAGAAATAATAATATCCTTATATAGTCATAGGTGCTTCATTATCATGTTGATAATGGTTTTTTATGATAGGTAGGGGTGTACCATATTCCATTGTGATGTTTTGGGGATTAATTTTCATTGAGTATCAAGTGGGCATTGTGATGATAGTCAGTACCGATATAGATATTCAGAGTGTTTGTGAAAGACATGTGTGATTTCATATTAATATCAGGTAAATTGGATGTGGTGAGATCTGGTAGGTAATTATTGTGGTGCGTAATACACATGGAATGAATTGGTATATTGAGTTAGGTAACCAAGGAAGTCCTAATATTTGGAGATGATATGGATGTGTTCTGCATCATCCTGATATATTTGGAATGGGGAATAAGGAGGATCATGTTTTAGATAAGACTTAATTAGTAAGTGGTTGGGATATCTCAGATGATATATTTTATATTGGTAAGTTTTAAGGTATTTAGTATTTTTGAATTGATATTTGGGTCAAATCATTGAACAAGCTTGTGACTTTGGACCCTGTAGTGGTGTTGGGACTATTGGTATAGGATAGGGAAGGAACCTTAGGAATTGTATTTGGATCAGGGTTTTATTTTTTATAAATATTTTTATAGGTTTTATAACATCAAAATTCAATTATTAAAGGGTAAATAGATGTTTGGAAGGCCTAAAAATGAATTTTTACGGTTTTTGGGGATTCTGGGTGTTGTTGTATATTTTCACATATTTAGAAAAGGAAAAATTCTTAGTAAGATATTTCTAGTAAGATAATTGATCTCGATTCACTATACCTCAGAAGATATTTTAGTAAGATATTTTTAATATGATATTTCTTGTAAGAAATTTGTCTGGAATCATTATTCCTAGTAAGATATTCCTAGTAATATTTTTATAGTATGATATTGCTAATAAGATATTTTTTTGGGAATCACTATTCCTATGAATATTTTTTAAGTGAATAATTTATAGTATTAGAATTATTCAATATTAACTATTACTAGTAATATATTTCAATTATTATATTTCTAGAATGGTATTTTTTTGGAAGCATTATTTCTAGTAATATGGTTCTAGTATGAATTTTCTATAAAAATGGCTATTTTTGGAATTGAGAAAGATATTTAGGGACTTAGTATGATATTTTCCTTTGAAAAAGTTTGTCTTCTATGAAAAATGTTTCCAAAACCTTCCATGTATTAAATAAATTATTCACATTTTTTATTTAAGGAATTATGGGGGTTGATTGGTGACCTGTACATGGGGAATTTATCTGAGATAAGGCATTCATCCCTCTCTTCTTATGCAAGTTAGACCCCCTCTACTTTTTATCATTATAATTTTTTGTCTTATGTATGAGTTATTTATGGGTAAAGTTAATATTTTTCATGTGACTAATCTCTATACTTATCAAAAAAATCATCTCTTACTAAAAACCCTAATTTCAATACTTTTTTCTGATTTTTCTAAATGATTATATTAAATTTGAATCGACCAAAGTTGTTTGGAGAGTGGATCTCTACAAAATAAAGGTAGGTGGTCCCTAGATATTTCCAATTTATATATGTGTTGTTCATCATGTAATAAATAAATGTCGTTTAGGTCATTATTATGATATCAGGAACAAAACCCCTTGGGGTATATATTTTTCTTAAAAAATACCAAGGATAGTATCATATTGGAAATAGTGGGTTTGGTTATATATTGGTTTTGTGGTTTTATCTTTTTATGGGAATGAGGAAATATTTTAAGGATTGGGTATTTTTAGATGTGATATTGTTTAGGGTTTTCAATATGTTGTGGATGGTGTTCTCCACTATGGTGGGTGGAGAAAGAGGTTCACTGATGGTGTAGTCTAGGATGTTAGTGATTTATTCTAATTTTGGTTAGCCAATGGGGTCATTTTGGTAATGTTCCCATATAGAATGTCCTATGAGGTGTTTAATTCCACCTTTTTTGGTGGTGTGATTTTTAGATTATTTGAAATAAGTGGAAGTTGTTGACCATCAGTATGGAGGATGTGCAGGTTAGAGTGAAAATAGAAAGTGATGATAGAGATACCATTGAATGGGTGGGTGTTTCCCTGCATATTGAGAGATATATTAGAACGATCTTAAAGAGAGAAATGTGGACATGTTAGTGGGGTGTCAATGTGTGATTGTGGTAGTTAGGCTGATTATAGAGGATATAAAACCTAAGTTACAAGTGATTGAGTGGAAGGTTGAGGTTCTTCTAGTCTGATAGACCAAAATTGTATCATTCCACTCTAGCATTGGACAAAGTCGGTAAAGACTCATCATGTCTTGATGAGTGTGGGTATATTGGGTGATGAAATTAAGTATTGATGACATTTTTTGCATTTTTTTTATACACCGATATGTGTGTGTGTGTCTATGTGGATTCTAATTAAGGATACATTTGGTGGTGGCATATTGAGTTCATACTCACAACCAGTACAAGCCCTTCGAGATTCATGTAGAATGTATATATTTGAATATAGGTAAGGGAAAATTCTTGGATTTATGAGATTGGTAGTGATGTGTTGACGGTGCATGGTATTGTTAGAATGGTTTTGTAGACGGCCCAGGTGGATCCTCATTGTTGGAATGGTTGTTAATTTTTGATAATTTTGTATACGTACATATATCATCGACCCATGGGTGACCTATTTTACTCTTGTAAGAATTTATAACATTTTAAATGTTTATCAAACTGGTAGTGTGTATATTTGGACTTATTGTTGATTGTTATTTTTTTCCTTCCATTGTATTGTTTTGATATTATTATTAATTATCACCAGGGGTATTTTCTCTCACTATCACCACATAGGAACTTGTTGTTATTTCAAAGCCTATAGAATAAGGGGAGGCACACCTAAGGTCATATAGTTCTCTATTAGTCTAGGTACCATTCGAGTGGTTCAGGGATATAGGGTGTCACAAGAGAAAGGATACCCCACTCTCTAGAGTTTTCCACTTGTGAGTGGGAAGGAGGGATGAGGATGCCCCTATTATTCCATTTTACCAATAATAATAACGATGATAATAATAACAATAATGATAATGATTATGATGATGGTGATAAACAATATTAATTACATTCTTCATAATGACCACTAAAATATCAAAACATTATCCCAAAAACCAAATAATTAATTTAAACTCCTCATGATACCCCAAATTAATGAAATAGAAAATTAATAATATTGATGGTTTCTACTCATATAATATCAAATTAGGGAATAAATTAATTTCATCATGTTTTTTCAAGTACATTGTAATCAAGGGGGATTAAAATTTTAGTGTCTCAAGTCTATCTGGACAATGTAGTACATATACAGGCATGATACGAATTTTGGAATTCTGATCACTTTTTTCAAGAGAATTTGTATTTTATTCATAATTTTAAAATGAAATTATCTTATTTTATGCAATAAAAAATGATGTACTAAGTAATACTAACCAATTTGTTAGTTTTGGGGAGGTCTCCCTAGATTGCAAATCATTCATGTATATATACCATAGGATGGGGCCTCCATCTAATACTTGAGTACTTAATGGTTTGGGTTTGAGGAAGGGACCACATGATTGGGATGGGGACACATGACTACTTGGTAAGTCAGTTTGGTTAAGTCTCATAATAGAAAACCTATTCATTAGCTTATAGTGAGGGAATCAAGCATGAACTGGGTAAGAAACACCTATTTGAGAAAGACATAGAGATATAGGAGATCTCAGTTTCTATAGGTGTGTGTGGGGGAGGGGTATTCAAGGAGTTGGTCTCTCCCTGGATGATTTCTAATAGCATACCTTTATGTCATATTTTTTTTTCATAAGGTAATTGTAGGCAGCAAGTAGAATATGATATATTATTTTATCATAGTAACACTTCTCAAAAAACATTGTGTGAGTAAAGTGAATAACATTTTGGTGCTATCATTTAGAGGATTTATATGTTGTTAGAATTATGGTTGATCATAGAGTAAAATCATGTTTTTGTGATTTTAGGGACCATGGTCTTAATTTTGAAGCAGTCCTAACATAGCATAGGAGATGATTATTGTACAATGAACTCAAGGTCATATTATTTACATTGTTGGGTTTACATGGAGTGTGTATTTATTAAAACTTGTTTTCTAGTTGGGAGAAGATAATAATGGAAGGTAAGGTTGATTCATTATAAACTACACAAGAAAAACATTAGTGGAAGAACATGATATGGAGTGGACTCTTTAGGTGGTGCAAGATAACCATGAGAAAATACTTAAGGGATAGGAAAAACCCATCATGTATTTCAAGAGAAGATGACTTTTAATGAATAAATAATCATAAGTACCCTATGACATATGGATTAACACTTAGTTGAAATGAAGAATGTGAGGGAGATGCAGATTGAGCATGGTTTAGTGAGGTGAAGTGAGGAAACCATGGTTGGATCTACCACTATAAAAGTTAGAAATATAGTAGTCAGTACTAATCCTAGAGAAAACTCAACATTAGAAGAATTATCTAAGAAGATAGACGGACTTAGAAGTATCTCAAAGGGAGTAGAAATTCCTACCTTATCCAAAGAAGATCTATTTGGATAGATAACTAATGAAGATAAAAATAATAATTAATAAAACACTAGAGGACATGAATCTACCATTAATGAATATTTTAATGGAGTATACAACATTATATTGGTTCTTGTTATGGAAATATTCGGGTCCAGGACTGACATTGGAGAAATTGAAACTAGTACTAACATAGTGGTATAGGAAATAATTAGAGGGAGATTCAATGTGGAATTTAAATTCCTTCAAATTGATAGAGACCGTTGAAAAATACATTAGTGATTTCAAACAAGTAACCCTACAGATACTATAATTTTCATAAATGTGGTTCATGAGTTTTTTCATGGGAGGATTTTTACCAGAAATAGATAATATAGTCTGTACACATGAACCTAAAAACTTTCATAATATGATTATATTAGCTAGAAAAATTAAAAGTTTGTTGGTTGGAGAATTATTACTCAAATGAGTAGAGTAAGGTCATATATTTTCCTTTTGAAATGTAAAAGTATACCTAGGGTACCTTTTCTTCCACTTAGTAGGCAAGTAGTTGGCAGAAATAGGAATGAAGAAGAAAATTGGTCAGTTGGAGGCAACGACTGGAGGATTATAATTAAATATATTGGATACTAGTAGAGGTATGAGAAAAAGAATAAGGGGATATGTTTCTGATGTGGGAATCCATATAACCTCTTGCATTACTATCCAGATAATTATTTGAGGTTGTTGACATATTATATTGAGAACTCAACTGGAGAGTACATGGTCTAGGAACTAGGGGAGGTGGATGAAGAATTGATTTAGGTGGGGGTGAATATGGGATTTATAACCTTGGGTATGTGAAGGATGTTTTGATTTTATACACTGGACATGTTTCAAGATTTTAGATAAAATTCTTAATATATAGTGGTGATAGACACAATTTTATGTCTAAAGCATTGATCAAACTAGAAAAAAAGGTAATTATTCCAAGAAGTTAGTTTAAATAAGGGTAAAATATGAAAAAAAAAATATAAAAGATTAAGGAGGTACTAATGGAGTACCATCCCCTCTTCAAATAATCTAGTGGGATTTCACCGAGAAAAATTATTGATCATACAACTATGCAGTTTGAAGTTGATACACCAGTTAATATCAAATCATATTAGCCGGATCATCTCCTAAAATATTAGATAGACATCCTTATTATAGATATGTTAGCTAGAAGAATTATTCCAAATAGTAACATCTCATATTCTATCCCTATCGTCATTATTATATAATGGGTAATGGAGGATGTGTGTAGACTATAGGGTCTTGAATAATCTAACAACCCATGATAGTTATCCCATTCCGATTATTAAGGATTTATTGGATGAGTTAAATGGGGTGATATTTTTAACCAAAAAAGTTCATAAATATGAATTTCATCAAATAATAATGTGAGGGGAAGATATTGGGAAAAAATTAATAATTACTAGGGACACTATGAGTACCTCATTATGTTTTTTGGGATTATGAATTTTCAAAAAAACTTTTTAGTCGACAATGAATTAAGTGTTCAGAAGAACGTTACGATGATTTTTCCTGGTTTTATGAATATCATACTGGTCTATAGTATATCTTGGTTGAAATATATCTAGTATCTATCATATTTATTAAAAATTTTGTTGATCAACCAATTGAAAGATAAGAAGAAAATGTGGTCTTTTTCATAGACTTTAGCGGATTATCTTTCACACATATTTCATAGGGAAGGGGTAATCATGGACCCCAGTAAAATCATTGTTGTGGTTAGCTGTCCATAACCATCCAATGTCAAGGGGGTGAGAGGATTTTTTGGATTGACCAGATACATCATGAAATTTATTAGTGTGTATGGATGTTTTGTTTAACCTTTCGTAGAGTTAACAAAGAAATGTTGTTTTTTTGGAATAATAAAACAAATTGTGCATTCTAGGAATTAGAGAGAATCAAAGTGAAAACATCACTACTAGTACTTCTAAAATTTTTGAGTACATTTTTTATTGAGTGTGAGGCATCTAGTTATGGTATAGTAGTGGTTATTATTTATTAATGTTTATTGATAATATATTTCAGAATGTTTTTATCAGAAATAAATCTCTCTAAAATAAATCTCTCTAAATTGGGTTTTGAGAAAGTTATTATGGATCTTGTTATAGATATTAATCACCAGTGGAATTACCTATTACGTAAAACCTGTACTTTACATACTGACTATAAGGATCATAAGAATTTATTAAGTTAGATATTGAATACAATAAATGAAAAATTCTGATAAGATAATCTATTAGGCTTAGATTATGATGTAGTGTATAACCCATGGATGAAAAAATAGGATTTTGACTCTTTTTCTAGACTGGTGGAAGAGGGACATGTTCACCGTCCATTATAAATTGATCTCTATTATGTTGTGTCTTTACCACTATAAATGCATTTATAAATAGTTTAGGAATAAAAAAATTGGATGGGGACATAAAGAGTCTCATGGAATCCATTAAGTATCACCTATAATCTTGTCCTTGATATTGTGATTGTGAGTGGTCATTATATTACAATAGAAAGATGGTTCTTTCCAAAATATTCAAGATTTATATCCAAATGTGTTCATTTCATTCATTCTAATATTGTGGGTGGATACTTGGGATAACATAAAACATATAAAAGTCACACTGGTGGATTTTTATGTAAAGTGAAGACTCATGGTGTATTGAAGTATGTCAGGAAGTGTGATGTTTGTGAGTAGAAGAAGTATCAAACCATGTTACCCGCTGGGTTTCTCTATCCACTGCCTTTACCACCTTTGGTTTGGGAGGAAATATCAATGGATTTTATTTCTCTAGTCTTTGTGATATGACGTGATAATGGTAGCAGTGGATAAAATATTTAATATTTCACATTTTTTACTACTACATCATCCGTACATAGCGAGGGTGGTGAAAAACATTTTTTCTAGTAAGTGGCCCAGTTACATGTAATACTCAAGTAAATTTTAAGTAAAATTGATCCCTTGTTTTCTATCAACTTTTGGAAGGAAATTTTTCTTATGGAAGGAAAATTTTTAAAGATGAGTTTGACCTACCATCCACAGAATGATGGTCAATTTGAGATTGTTTAAAAATGATTGGAACTAACTTGCAGAGTTATACTATTAAGAAATCGGTTCTATGGGATTATTGTATACCTTGGGTAGAATATTGATACAATACCTCTACTCATTAATCTACTAAATTTAAAAAAAATGAAATATTTTATGGTAGTAATCCACCAAAAATTATGTTCTTTGTGGGGGTAGACTTTTTTTGACTCTGTTGCCACTACTTTGGAGGTTCAGGATATTATTCAAGATTATTTTCATCATTATTGACTTTGTGATCAATATTTGATGAATAAATTTTCTAATAAAATCTAACATTATGTGTGTTTTAAGGTTATTATGGAGGTGTATATTATGTTGATACTGAACATTTTTACATTAATTCCCAAGAATATCTATCCTAATCATGTTTCATGTTATTATAAAACTTATAAAATTCTAGAATGGTTGGTATCTGTGGTATATAGGCTGGATCTATAGAATAATTCCCACATACATACTATATTTCAAGTGGAAGGTCTTGTCTACAAAATATTATACTTCGGAAGAAATTGGATATATCATGGAATAGTTTTTAGAGTTCAAATTTGAGTACACGTTTTCTTTTGAGGGAGGTACAACTGTGAGTGGGGGGAGGTCTCCTTGGATATGCTAACTATCATACATTCATAAAATAGAATGATTCCTCTATTTAATACCTAAGAACCTTATGGATTTGGTTTGAGGAAGGGAGCATGTGATTGGGATGGGGATACATGATTACCTGGTAAGTTAATTTAGTTATGCCTCCAAAGTCGGTCTGATTAAGCTTATAAAGTCGGTTTGGTTAATCCTCCTACAATATAGCCTATTTGTTTTCTTAGACTATGTTAGTCATGAAATATATAGTAGGATTCACATACTCTATCAATAGTTAGAGAGATAGTAACTCTCGGTTTTACAGGCATGTGGATTGTATAGGTCTTCAAGGAAGTAGTCTCTCCCTGGATGAGCTCCAAGAGAAAACATATGTATTCACTATATTATGTTTTGTTAAAATATAATTATAGGAAGTAATTATAATTGGTGTTGATGTTTTATCCTAGTAATAACTCTCTAAATACATTATGTGAGGTATTTTCCTAACCAATGTCATTTTTAATTGAGATATGGGATGGTATCTCATCCTATAATGGGATGAAGATCAATTACATCTACCACTATAGAACATGACACATGAAATTATAGTAAACATGAATCTCCAAGGACTTGACCCCTCATCTTTCCCCCACCCCCTAAACCCTTACCACCCCACTTCCAATGATAAGGCATCCTATAATTGGATGAAGATAAAGATTATTATTGTCCAACCCATGAAAAAAAAATTCCTTGTATTTTTCATTTAATTTGGGAAAGTATTGTGTGTTTTAGAAAGGAAATAATTATGTGGGTTATCCTTGGTTTCAGAATGGAAATATTATAAAAAGGAAACATAAAATGTGACATGTATTTTTTTTATGTAATATTTTTGTTTCCACACTTATTTTGGTACATATGGCGTTCCACTATAGCCAAAAGAGATGCTAAAAACGTAAATTATGGTTGTGGTATTCATATAATTTTATCTTCACAAATTTACTTTATTATCATTGAATTTATAATGAAAATTTATTAATAATTATTTAGTTAGATTATTTCATATATATTATTCCACAACATCAGACCCGTTATGGCACATTCATAATCTAGAAATTAATAAATAAAATAGAAGAAAATACAAACTAATAACATGTATAGAGTGTATAAAACTAATAATTTGGATAGTGTGTAGGAAAAATTAGAGTATGAACAATTCAAAAAAATTGAATTTAACAAATGATCATACTAATTAATCACCACATGGAGAAAATTGAATTTAAATGTGATTTATTTATCAATAAGTATATATATGTAAATGTGTTATATAAATATGATTTATTGAATTGTATTATAATAAAAAATTAAAAGTTTATTTTCAAAATTAAATATATACAAAATTATCAAATTTATATTAATCACTAAAAATGTTCAAATATATATTTATATTAATTAATTAAAAAATGTACATATAATTATATTAAAATAATATTTTATCTAAAGAATTATATGAATATATAATTAATATATACATTTTTAAAAATATTTATTTGAATTTATATCATTATATTAACATTAAATAATTTAAAATATTCACATATATGTCTTTGTATGTGGATGTATGTGTAGGTGTATATGTCCATGTCTGTATTCATATAATTATGTTTGTGTATATGTGTTCTATGTGTGTTTTTTTGTTAATGTATATAGATATATGTGTTGTATATGTTTATATTTATCTGTGTGTGTGTGTGTGAATATATGTGCATGTATGTGTGTGTGTGTGTGTGCATGTGTATGTCTGTCAAAGAACGTGGGTGTTTGTGGCACAACAAAGAAATGATGCTTTAACAGCAGTTTATTGGTAGTCATTCCTATAACTACCGCTAATTAAAATTTTCTTAATATTATTTAAAATATAGCATCATTATCAAAAAAATCACTAATTGTTAGATTTGGTAAGGGTTATATTAAAACTATCATTATATTCTTTAACAAAAACCTAATTAACTCCCCCCCCCCCCACTTGAGAACCCCTCCCTTAACTCAGATCATCACCACCGAACCCCCCTTCCTCAATGTTGATGCCTAACCCCCTTCTTCATCAACTATCACCAACCCCCGCTGACCCCCAACCCCCCCTAATGTCGACCATCGACCCCCATTGACACCCCCTCCCACAACGTCGACCATGGTGATGCCCCCCCAAAGACCCTTATACTAAGACAAAGACCCATATTCCCTATTTCCTAGTGACCTCCACCCCTAATGGATACTAATCCCTAACCCTTTCCCCATTACCATGTACTCCTCTTAAACTCCCTAATTTCCCCTAATTATGTCTGATTCAGACATTAATAGGCTCATATCCCTTACTTATATGTTGTATGTTTCCCTCTCCTCACCTCAGTGATCTTCTTCCAATATATCTGGCCATGTTATTGTGAGGGGTAATATTCATTCATTTATGTTTTTAATAATTTTCTTGTCAGATTGAGTCATTTTCTTATTAAATTTGTATTCTATCAAATTAAGACCCCACCATGGTCAATGATGAGATTGGGTGATGGAAAAAATTGATTGTAGTTGATTTATTAATAATTTATATCTTTATATGTAAATGTATAGGGAGAAGAGTGACATTCCAATACCTACGGATAAAATTTGGATAAATTTACATCAAAATACATCTCAGTATTCCAAGGGTTTGGAAGAATATTTGGTTTATTCAATTGAAACCCAATCAGTGGATAGTAGAATAAAATATATATGTCTTGATTTTAAATTCAATTAGTTTTCAAATGGAAACAAAGTATATGATCACTTTATATTGAAATAGTTTCATGATCGATATGTATATTGTATTTCGCATGTAGGATTTAATGTTTTGGACATTCAAAATAATTACTATCCTATCAATGAAACACAAAGTGACCCACCATTGGAGAATTTAGTTTGAAACATGATATATGATGCATTTGGATTTGTAAGATACAATTTCAAATATTTCAATAGAACAAAAGAACCTTCGGTTGAACTTGAGAAGGTTAATATTTCTCAGAATATCAGTTTAAAAAAAGTGTTTTATAAACTAATTGGATATGGAAAAAACTTGTATGAAGGATTTGTTAAGTATTAAAATTTTTATTTTCTACTTCAGTTTTATCATATAAAGTGTATCTAAGGAATTGGTAACAAATTATTTTCTATGATTTTTGATTTTCTTGATGATACATTTAGTGAATCTAAGATCCCTACATCATTCTATGATATGAAGAAAATCATCAAAAAACTTGGAATTGTTTATACAAATATACATACATTACCTAATAATTTCATTCTTAACTAGGTATAAGATTAAAATAATGAATAATTAATAATATTCCATACAAGAATATGTAATTCAATGAGAAATAATGAGAGTAAAAATCAATTCAACATGAGGGAAAAAAATAAGAATAATAATCATGAAAAAGGTATTGTTTTACTTTTCTTTAAAACCATGCTTGTAAATATTATTCATGCCATATAAGACATCATATGACATGAAATGGAATTCTTAGGATAGTAAAAATGATGTATTTATGAGGCATCCAAAATATTCAACATCATGTAATGTGTTTGAATCGTTATACTGAAATGTTTCTTGAGGTCATAAAAATGAATGATTGGGATTGTCTTCTAATGGTTTTATCCCTTTTGGTGCTTTAAGTACTAATTATAGTATATATCAAGTTATTTTTATCCCTTATAATCTACCTCCATGTATGTTTATGAAGAATACTAATTCAATTATTATGATGATTATTCCTGAAATGTAAATTTCTATAAATGAAATGATGAATACCTTAAACATTTAATCAATTAATTGAGAGAATTATGTTATTATGGGGTGGAAACATATGATGATTCAATGATAAAACATTTCAAAATGCATAATAATTTAATGTGGAAAATTAGTGACTTTCCTACACTAGAAAATTTGTTTATTTGCAACTTTCATACTGGTTTGGCTTTTCTAGTTTTTTATTTTGATTTAGAACCTCAATGACTACCTTATAGTAGAAATTGGTGTTTTATGTGTCATTGTCAATATCTTGATAATTCTCATAAATTTAGGTTTAAGAAGACATAATTTAATAGATTTATTGAATTGAAAAATCCACTAAATGTGTTATCTGGTTTATAAATATTGGGATAATTAATGAATATCGCGTTATAATTTTGAAAATGTAATTAGTTTAATGAATTTGGGAAAGGTTAAGAGGGACAATATTCAAAGAATATGGAACAAAAAAGTGGAAGAAAATGATTATATTTTTAAAACATCCTTATTGGGAGTTAAAATTGATACATCATAATATTAACATAATGCATACTGAGAATAACATATGTGACAGTGCAATTTATACATTTCATAATGTGTGGGGTAAACCGATGGATCACCTTAATGTTGGTAAGGATTTGGAATCAATGAATATAAATAATGATTTTGGGAAATGATAATGAAAAATATCCTTTATAAATTTTTACAATGAATAATCATGAGAAAGACTAATTCCATCCAAATTTAAAGAATATAAAAGTGTTAGATGGATATTCAAGTAACATTTCAAAATTTGTTTACTTATAACATCAAATGTTACATGGATTTAAAATTCATTACTCAAATATTTTGATCGATCAGTTATTTCCCTTTTAATTGTGTAACATGTTTCCTTAAAAAAGAACTTTAGTTTTAGTTGACTTGTTTACTTTATTAAAATATATTTTTGGAAAAAACTCTAAATCTAATTGAACTTGATAAACTTCAAGAAAGACTTGTTTTGAAACTTTTTCATTTGGAAATGTGATTCCCCATTCATTTTTAATATTCATGATTAATTTGACTATTCATTTATTTAAAGAATATAAAATTAGCGGATCGGTAAACTATAAATTGATGTATAAAATTGAGTGGTATATTAATATTATTTTTATTTCCCTTCATGAATTAAATTTTACCAAATCATTATGTAAATTTTTTTAATGGTTTTATTTTTTTCATCATGTACTTATGTAATTTGAAATCATATATAAGGAATAAATCTCAAATAGAAGTCTTTGTTTCTAAAGGTAAAAAATTAAAAGAGTTCTTGACCTTCTTTTATAGGTATTTGGATTGGATTTTGACTTGGTTCAATCATGTTGTATATGTTTATGACATATCCACTAATTCTTTTTCTGAAAACTATTCATCGGTATTTCCAATTATTAGAGGACTAGTTGGAAAGGGGTCTAATTTTACATTGATTTAATTGGAATTAATATAAGTTCATATATATATGTGATACTCGATATTCTTATTTTAGATCCATTTATTGAAGAATTTAGATTTCAAAAAAAGAGGTGATAATGGGTTCGAGCTCGAAATTAGTTGTAATTAACAAAAGTTGTTAATAAGGAGATTGTAGAATGGTTTTCCTCCCATGTACGTATATACTCATATTCGTATTTATTGATGTGTAGTTATTTTTTCTATGATAAAATTAACACCTTATATCTTCTTATCAAAATAATTAATATTAATAATTGAGTTAAAATATAAAATGATTTGAGGTTTTTGGCTCAAGGACCTCTAAAAAAAGAAAATAGATTCGATACCTGCAATATTAATGGATTTGATTTCCATAAAATTTATCATGAACAAGTATTCGAAACTCAAAATATTTGTGTATTTACAGTTTCTGATGTGGGATACTATGGAAATTTTATTGATATAATCGAATTAAACTATAATAGCCAATTTTAAGTTGTCTTATTCAAATTAAAGTGGGTCAATAATGATAGGTTATAATGAATGATTCATTACATTTTACTTTCATAAACTACTCCAACTTGATCCATACCAATGAGTTTGCAGAGCATGATCCATTTATCATGACTTCACAAGTAATGATGGTTTATTATGTGGGTAATGAAATACATGAATGTTGGAGTATTTTTATACACTTAAAATATAGATACTTGTATGATATGAGAAATGAAGTTCAATTGGTACTTTGTGACAGTGAGCCTCATTAAGCACAAAACATTGAACAGTTTTTCCCTGACAATATTTAAACAATAGAACTTGCGAGAAAGGATGAAAATTAAATACTCAACATAATGGATGTTGATAACAATAAATAAAATGAATTTGAAGATAATTGAATGTATACATTGTTAATGAAACTATATTAAAATTTCTCATTTATAAATGTTTTCTACAAATATACATTGTGTTATTTTCTCCTTTTCTATAAAAATATTTTACTTATTCATTTTTTATACATTGAATAGAATCTCAACAATTTGATTTGTAGGAATACCATGAAAAAAAATAAAGATCATATCCAATCAACATCTTGAAGTACAACACCAATACCATTAGATTTAGTGGATCTGAGTGATTAAATTGTACTAGATGCTTCAAGTGAGCCATAAATTTCCCCAGATATATTTTGTAGCCCATAATTTCATGCACCACTAGTGATGGATCATTTGGTCACCCCTCCATCTAGGTGATATTGGTGAGTTACCATTACTAGTATGTATATCAATGTACAAAAAACTATATATTTTATTAATTATTAAATGAATTAGGAAAATAGATATATATAAAAACAAAATATGTATAAATATGAATAGAGAAGATATATAGGGAATCAATGAATTCAAGATTATCATTTTATTTGATGAGTTTAGAGTTTATTTCGATGATGCTTCCAAAATATATGGACAAGTTCTTAGGAATCTTTCTTGTTAGATAGTGTGCTTTCCTATTAATTAAAAATATTGGAAGTATATTCACACAACATGTAAAAAATTAGTTGTTTTATGACCAAGTAAATCTAATATAAATTTAATATTCATTGATAACTAATTTAAAATTCATTAATAAAATTATTCATATACTTATAAAGTGTTATGTATTTTATTTCTAGATGTTTTTTCATTTTGATGTCTCTAAATTCATTTAATTACCATAGAATCATAAATTTTCTACCAAGAAATGGAGATTATGGAATATGTTTAATGATGCATATTTGAGCTCTCAAAAATTATATGAGAAAGTTTATAAAGGTGTTTCTCATGAGTAGTGAAATATTTTTGTAGATATAAATAGAGATTCATCTCATGAGGTAATTACATATTTTACAGTATCTTAATAACATAAACACAACAAAAATATAATTTTTATTAATTTTGATATTTTTTCAATAATTATCTAAAAAATACATTGAATTGTGAGAAACAAGTCATTCCTAATATCATTGGGTCTCATAGTGTTTCAAGAAAAAGAAAAACATTATTTTCATTTTATCCATTATTATAAATATTATTTTATTATAAGTTAATGTTTATTTATAACTTATATATATTTTTATAAAGGATAATGAATTGGGTCACTATGTTGTTCAGATAGAGATATGGCATAATGTTTAAAGTAAACCTAACAATAGTTCTATAAATGAAACTATTAAAGACATTAGAGTAAGTAATCTTCATTTATATTTAATATTATTTCATTACTGTGAAAACATAATAATAAATAATAGATTATACCAAAAAAATCTTTAAAAACAATTAAATTTGTTCAGCTACATGGGTCAAATTATGCCAATTAGATATATTGGTTTTGTTTGATCCATGTGTATGGACCAAGTTAATTGGGTTGATGTCTTGTTTTTTGTTATAATTTATTTTTCATTATTATGTCTTTATTATAATGAAATTGAATTAAATAGTAACGATTTTTTTGAATTAAATAATATTATGAAGTGTATATAATTAAAAAACATTGTTAATATTGTTGTATTAACTTGTTAAAATTCAATAATCCCAGGATGTGAACCCTTCACAATCAAAATTGGTTTCCCATAAAAATGTAGTTTCAGTCGTTTTTTGGAAAGAGAATATCAGGAATGTAAGGGGGATGAGTGTTTGATCTTACATCATCAGCTAACATAGTAGGGCATTGTCATCATTTACTGCTACACCCAATTAGGTTTTATATGTTCCATTGATCAAGAAGCATAGAGATAAATTTCAAGATTGAAAGAAAAATTTAAAGAACATGAATCTTATAGAAAAATATAGGATCAATTGTGGTCAGAAATGGAAAATGATTTAGTTTATAAATTTTAAAGGAAATAGGTATAATCCTCTAGGAAATTTCCAGTCTTATAACTCATCTTGCTAAAGTAAATTCTAAACTCTACAAATAATTAACACATTTTTAAAGAACACATATAGTAGTCCAAAACACTCATGTAACTTATTTAATTATTTTTTCTAAAACTAATTATCATACCCTAAAATAATTCCAGTAGGGTACTGTAGTCAAAAATATTTATAAATATAGAGCTTCTATGAATAAAGTCAAATATTTAGAATCATCTTGATAGAAAAAATATGTTTTTTCATATAACTTTAGGATATTGGACGTTTGGGAGTCAACAACAGCTTAATGTGATTAAGAATTCATGTAATAGGATATTAAATGAAAGTAATAATCATCTAGAAAGATTAAAATTGATAGAAGTTAGAGTCATACTAACTACATGAAACCTATATTAAAAACACACACTTTGAGTCATACCACCCACATTGTGTGTCCGATTGAAATTTCTTCAATTATAAGAATTAAAGATAAATTATGGATCATTTTCTAAAAGTTTTAAGAAAATAAAATATCATTTTATTTGTTTTGAATATGTGGAAGATGTTTTGAAATAAAATGACACTTTTATGCTGAAAACATGCACTTCAATTCATATTGACCACATAGTGTGCCAGATTGATATGCAGTCACTTCCTCCACATCCACAATGAATTATGTATCATTTTACTAACATTTAATAATAAGAAAAGATAATTTCTCATTTTTTATTATATGACGAGCATTTAAATATAAAATTACACTTATATTGAAAACACATACTTTAATTCATTATAACCATTTTGTGTTTTTTATTGATGTGTGGTCAATCCCTACACATAAAAAATTAATTATGAATCCTTTTAATAATGTTTTTTTAAAAAATATAAGTATTATTTATTATTTTTTTTCCAATGTAATGGATATTTAAATCTAAAATGAAACTTTTATATTGAAAACACTCACTTTGTCATACTGGCCACATCACGTGTCAAATTAACATGTGGTCAATTCTTATATGTTAAAAATAAATTATGGATTTTTTTCCTAAAGATTAAAAGAAATCCAAAATCATTTTCTCAGTTTTGGCTATGTGACATACATTTTAAATTAAAAAGACACTCATATTGGAAACACGCACATTGAGTCATATTAACAACTTATTATTTCTAATGGATATGAAATCATAAAATATTGATAATTGAATTATTTTTGAAATATTGGAATTGGATACATGTCAATCTAAGTTACAGTTTGTCTATGATGCCCATAAATATGTTTTAGTGATTTAAAATACTAAAACATGAATGTAACAATAAAAACCAATGAAAATAACCTTATATTGATGTGAAAACATGGGGAAAATAATGTTGAAATATTTTGGAAATGTACACATAGACAATACATACATATTACATGTGGTGTGCTTGAAATGACTCAATAATTAGTTTTAAAAGACACCAAAGTCATTAAAACGTATTACAGTGGGTCAAAACCAAGAAAATGGCTTCATATTTTCATGAAATCAGAGGAAAATTTTTGTACATTGATTTATGAAATATAGAAACTGAATCCACATTAGTATGAGTTACATTTTTTTCAGGATGTCTGTAAACACATGTTTAGTGTCTTAAAACAATAAAATGTTTTTTTAATGGTCAAAACCAAAAACAAATGACCTTATATTTATGTGAAATCAGGAGGAAATAACCATTTAATTATTTTTTATTTGTACGTAGAAACAACACATTCATCTAATGTGTTGTGTGCTCAAAATGATTCAATGTGTGGTTTTAAAAGATACAAAAGTCTCAAAAAACATGTGCCAGGGGTCAAAACCATGAAAATATTGTTGGATGGCTATAAAATCATAGGAAAAAGGACCATAGATTTATTTTCTAAATGTAGGGATATATGTCATGTCAATCCGAGTTTCAGTTTTTCAAGGATTCCTCTAAATGTATTTTTAGTGTTTTAATCATTAAAACTTGTGTGTAATGTTAAAATCCATATGAAAACCTCATACTGACATTAAATCATGGTAAAACCAAAGTTAAATTATTTTTTATGTGTACACATAGACAAAACATCAATCTGATGTGTAGTCTGCTTAGAATGACTCAATAAGTATTTTTAAAAGATTCAAAGTCTTTAAAAACATATTTCATGGGGTCAAAATAAATCCAATGGATTCTTATAGCCACAGTATCATAGAAAAATTATTGTATATTGATTTTTGAAATGTATGAACTAGCAGAATTTCAATTCAAGTTATGGTTTTCCCTGGATGTGTATAAATGCATATTAGTGTTTTGAAGCACTAAAATGTGTGTGTATTGGATAAAACCGAATAAAAATCCTTATATTGATATGAAATCATGATACAACCACTATTGAATTATTTTTTATATATATTTATAGACAAAATATCCATCCGACATGAAGTGCTCATGGAATGGCTCAATAAGCAGTTTTAAAAGATACCAAAGTCTTTAAAAAAATGTGTGAGGGGGTCAAAAACAAGAAATCAGCATCTTATGGATATGAAATCATAATAAAATGATCGTAGATTTATTTTTGATATGTAGGAACTAATTACATGTCAAACTTAGCCACAATTTTTCTAGGATGCCTATATACACATTTTTAGTGTTTTAAAACACTAAAACACGCATGTAACAGTAAAAATTAGAGCAATAAACCTCATATTGATTTTAAATCATGTGATAACCAACATTGAATTATTTGTGACATGTTTGTATAGAAAATACATACATATGATGTGTGATGTTATTGGAATGACTCAATAGGAAATTTTAAAATATACCAACGTCTTTAAAAACATGTTTCAGGGGGTAAAAAAATAGTGTTTTATAATCATGAAATAAAATTAAGATGATCATAGATTGAATTTTTCAAAATAAAAACTAACACCATATCAATCATATTTATGTTTTTCCTTAGATTCCTCTAAACAAAATTTTTGTGTTTTAAAAAACGAAAAAATGCATGTGATAGTCAAACCCATTTTAAATGGACTCATATTGAAAATAAATCCTGGTAAACCCATATCTGAATTGTTTTTTTCATTTATTCATAGGAAAAATGTACATCTAACATGCATTGTTCTTATAATGGTATAATAAGTACTTTTAAAAGATACCAAAGTCTTCAAAAATTTGTGTTAGGAGGACAAAACAATAAAAACAACATTTTATATCCATTAAATCATAATTAATTGACCATATATTTATTTTTGAAATGTAGGAATTGACGATACATCAATCCAAGTTATAGTTTTCCCAAGATGCATGTAAATGTGTTTCAAGTGTTTTAAAACACTAAAATAGGAATGTGATGGTCAAAACCATATAAAACAACCTCATATTGATTTTAAATCATGATAAAAGCACTATTTAATTAATTTTGAATTCTGCACATAGACATCACATCTATCTAATGCGTAGTGTTCTTAGAATGATTCAATACGTATATTTAAAAGATACTTAGGTCTTTAGAAATGTGTGTTATTGGGTCAAAACCATGAAAAAAGCACCATCTTGCTGTGAAATCATAGGAAGATGACTCTAGATTTATGTTTGAAATGTAAGAACAGACAACATTTCAATCCAATTTACGGTTTGTCTAGGATGCCTATAAATGTTTTTTTATTGTTTTAAAACACTGAAACATGTTTTTAATGGTAAAACCCATATAAAATTACTTCATATTGATATTAAATCATGGTATAACTTAAGTTAAATTATTTTTTATGTGTACATAGAGACAAAACATCCATACGATTTATGGTGTGCTCAGAATGACTCAATAAGCAGTTTTAAAAGATACTAAAGTCTTTAAAAATTTCATTTGTGGGGTTAAAACTAGTAAAACAGTGTCAAATGGTCATGAAATCATAGGAAATTACCACTAATTGATTTTTAAATTGTAGTAACAGATTCAAAATCAATCCAAGATACAGTTTTACCTAGATGGTGTAAACATTTTTTTAGCATTTAAAATCACTAAAATGTGCATGTATCGGTCAAACATGTATGAAACTGCCTTAGATTGATATAAAATCATGATGAAAACACTATTAGATTATTTTTTAAATATAGGAAATTTTTTCATATCAAATTCATTAAAATTTCTTTATTTATAAATTTTAAGACATTACACATCAGTTTAAAAATTTATCAGATTATTATATACTTATCCATTTTCAAATATAAGAATTGAATCAAAAATTAAATAAGATATTTTATCTTTTCAAAGTGTTCATAATTATATAATATTTTTTTATTTTAAAATGTATTTGGTTTAATTAAGAAAATAGAAAATGTTATGTGAAAAATTTTGAATATATTCTCTGTCTAATATCTATTTCATTTATTTTTGTAAAAAAATTTATTTTTTATTGTAGGTGATAAATGTTAGTAGTAGTTATAAGTTTGAACGTTATAATCCATGCTATTCTACAAAAGGTATCCATGATGATTATTTGTCTATGTAAAATGGTTAAGTATTATCAATTATTCTACTATAATTCTGATTTATTTTGTCTAGTTCTAATTTCTCCCTTCTTTTTGTTATAGTGGATGGTGTGATGCAGTTACTTTCACATATAATGGTTGTATATATTGAGGTATATTAAAGTAATAAAGGTAATGGGATGAACATATTTTCCATTTTTTAATAGTGGTTATTAGATATACTGTACTTATATTCATTATTATGGTTATGGTTTGACTGAGGATTTATATATATAATTATTGGGGTATGTTTGTGTATGTATGTGGAGTTTATTATACAATTATGATTTATTTTATTGTTTGAATGTGTTTTTATATGCATATTATGTTTTATTAAACATTTTAAAAAATCTATAATATATTTATCAGTGGTTTATGGAAACTGCCACTAAAAAAATTATTTTATCTATTTATCGATGGTTTTTGATATCAATTGTTATAGTACTTACTGAATGTTATATTAATTTTTTGGAATTTATTTTCTACTAGTTTTTATTTAAAAAACACATCCAACTGAATAAATAACTACCACTGTGTACCCCAAAAACAACACATATAGAAACCATTACTAAACAATAAAACCCACTATTAAATGATTTCCAACCATGAAATACATGACTGATTACATAACCACTGCTAAACAATGTCACAGCAGTTTAAATCATCGCTAGTAGTAAAAAAGCCACTGTGAATCCCTTATTTTCTATAGTGTGTGTGCACATGAATGTATGTATTTTTGTATGTATATATATGTTTACATAGTATGTTCATGTTTATATAGTATGTGTATTTATGCATATGTATGTTCATTTATGTGTATAAGTGTGTGTACAAGTATGGTTGAGTATATGCATGTATAGAATTAAATTACAATAAAAATCAATTAAATAATATAAAACAATATTAAACTAGTTATGTCTTAACACCACCACATAAAGCTGAATATGATAAATGTTTCTTAATAATTAATTCAAATTATAGGAATATATATTATTAATATATGTACGTATATATTATTAAATTTTCAAATTATTAAATTATATTGAAAATTTAAATTAAAATTTAATATAAATAATTTGTCAATATATTTACATACTTATATATTTAATATTATATACACTCATGTAATAAAAATATATCAATGACTAAATTTAAAATAATATTAAATTCAAAAATATATATATTTAAAATTTAAATATAAAATAATTGAAATTAGAAATGTTTGAATATATATCATAGAAAATAAAATTTATAATTTATTATCCAAATATGAATTAAATTTAAATATATACCAACACATATGTTTTCATATTTTAATATATTTTTTTTAAATATTATTTTAATTATATATATATATATATATTATCTTTTTATATCAATATTAAAATATTATTTTTATTTTTATTTTTTATTTTTAAGAAAAAATATTTTAAATTCGTAATTAAATTAAATATATATGTATTTATTTATGACATTTTATAAAATTTAACATATATAAATAAATATAATTAATAATTTATAAAATCATATTAAATTAAATTTTCAAATGTTAACATATTTAAATAATTATTCTCGATAGTGGGGAGAGGTGGTGTGTGCACTATTATAGCTCAAGCTTTTTTCAACACTGATCTTTATCAGCGATAAAGAAACCCTGAGGAAGGGGATGCATTTATTAGTGATAACAAAAATAAAATAGAAATAAAATCTTTATCAGTGGTAAAAGAAACAATGATAAAGTGTGTACCTTTACCAGTGATTTTTTATCACTGATAGAGGTAACAAAAAATAATTTAATTTATATATAAGTATTTATATATTTTTAACTATGATTTATAAAACAATAAGTATGTATATATAAATTTAATATGTTAATATGATTTATATACCTATATTATTAAAAAAATTAATGAATTATTTTCAATATTTTATGTGTAGAAAATTATTGAATTTATATTAATAAATAAAAATGTTTAAAAATATATTTATATACATTAATTTCAAAATTTATATATTAATATAATATATTAATATTTTATTTAAACAATTATGTAAATATAAAAATTCATATATATTTATTTAAATATATTTATTTGAATTTATATACTTATATTCATATTAGATAATTTAAAGTATAAACAAATATTTCTTTGTGTGTATGTGTATGTGAGTGTGTGGATGTGTGTGTATGTGAATGTATGTGTACGTATGTATATGCGTGTTTGTATGTGTTTGTGTATGAGCATGTATGTGTTTGTATGTGTTACATATGTATATGTGTTGTGTGTGTGTGTGTTTATGTGTGTGTGTGTGTGGATGTATGTGTTGTATATTTGTGTGTGTTTATGTGTATGTTTTTGTATATGTGTGTGTGTGTATGTGTGTACAGGTATGTGTATGTACGTATATATGTGTGTATGTTTTCATATATATATATATGGATGTACATGTATTTGTGTATGTTTATATGTATCTGTATGTTTATGTAGTATTTGTATTTATGTATATGAATATGTATGTATGTGTATTTGTGTGTGTGCATGTATGTATGTATATATGCATGTGTATGTATGTATGTATGTATGCATGTATGTGTATGTGTATGTGTATGTGTATGTTTATGTAGTATTTGTATGTGTATGTGTATGTGTCTGTGTCTGTGTATGTGTATGTGTATGTGTATGTGTATGTGTATGGGTATGTGTATGGGTATGTGTATGTGTATGTGTATGTGTATGGGTATGTGTATGTGCATGTGTATGTAAATTTGTATGTGTATGTGTATGTGTATGTGTATGTGTATGTGTATGTGTATGTGTATGTGTATGTGTATGTGTATGTGTATGTGTATGTGTATGTGTATGTGTATGTGTATGTGTATGTGTATGTGTATGTGTATGTGTATGTGTATGTGTATGTGTATGTGTATGTGTATGTGTATGTGTATGTCTATGTGTATGTGTATGTCTATGTGTATGGGTTTGTGTATGTGTATGTGTATGTGTATGTGTATGTGTATGTGTATGTGTATGTGTATGTGTATGTGTATGTGTATGTGTATGGGTATGCGTATGTGTATGTGTATGCATAGGCTTATGTGTATGTGTTTGCGTATGCGTATGTGTATGTGTATGAGTATGTGTATGTGTATGTGTATGTGTCAGGGTATGTGTATGTGTATGTGTATGTGTATGTGTATGTGTATGTGTATGTGTATGTGTATCTGTATCTGTATCTGTATCTGTATGTGTATGTGTATGGGTATGTGTATGTGTGTGTGTATGTGTATGGGTATGTGTATAGCTATGTGTATGTGTATGGGTATGTGTGTGTGTATGTGTATGGGTATGTGTATGTGTATGTGTATGCGTATGAGTATTTGTATGTGTATGGGTATGGGTATGTGTATGGGTATGCGTATGGGTATGGGAATGTGTATGCGTATGTGTATGTGTATGTGTATGTGTATGTGTATGTGTATGCGTATGTGTATGTGTATGTGCATGTGTTTGTGTATGTGTATGGGTATGGGTATGGGTATGTGTATGTGTATGTGTATGCGTATGCATATGTGTATGTGTATGATTATGCCTATGTGTATGTGTATGTGTATGTGTATGTTTATGTGTTTGTGTATGTGTATGTGTATGTGTATGTGTATGTGTATGTGTATGTGTATGTGTATGTGTATCTTTGTGTGTGTGTGTGTGTGTGTGTGTGTCTGTGTGTGTGTGTGTGTCTGCGTGTGTGTGTGTGTGTGTGTGTCTGTTTGTGTTAGTCTACGCATATATATGTGTGTATGTGTTTGTATGTAATGTATATATTTGTGTATATGTATATGGAAATATCATTATATAATAAGAAATGTCATTTTTTTCAATATGACATATCTCATTACAGTTTTGGTATAATATATATACATATATATGCATACCCATTCAAAAAATATATATACATTTATGTACACACAATCATAGGAAAAAGTCATTTGGTTTTTCAAATGTATTTAATGCAATTATACACTCACACACACATACATTTAATAATTTTTTAATTTTATTAATTTTTGATATTTCTTTATACATTTCTAAATATTAGTAATTAATATTTATAATATGTTTGTAATTTGTATAATTAATTTTTTTAAAATATTAATTCTTTTCGAGTTAAAATATTTGTATATTATTTATTTATTCAATTTTATATACAAATTTACTGTGAATATCTTATATTCAAATATACAGTTTGATGTTTATTCATTTTTATTTTAATATCTATTCATTTTTAATATTTTTATAATAGATATAATTAATATTATTTTTTACTTTTTTCATCATTTCTGTATTTTATTTAATTTTAATTACTAAATTTTATTGATTTTTAACATTTATTTGTTTAATATTTTTAAGTCAATTTTATAATTACTCAATTTTTAATTTTTTTGTAATCTATTCATTTTTAATATTAATTCATTTATAATATTTATTTAATTAATATTACAATAATATATTAAATTTTTATAGTTATATATAAATCGTAAATATTAATATTCATAATTTTCAATATTTATATAATGTATATCATTATTATTTTGTTTTTGGGGCTTGGATTAGTGGTAACCACCTCGTAATACTACATCAAAAATGGGGGTTCAAAACTCATTTGGTGCAAGTACTGCAGTAGTACTGTAGTGTACTGGAGCAGTGGTGGGACTGTTCACCAGCGGCACTGTAATGGTGGCCGGCACTAGAGTGGGAATTGTAGCAGCGGCAGGCACTGTAGTGGTACTGTAGTCGTCGGGTTATTGTTTATAGAATGGGTCATGGGCCAAGAATGTAATGGGGTTCATGCCCACTGGGCTTTCAGACCAAAAAAAATATTACGTAATAAAGCGGCTTGTTGGGTGGGTTATCCCTTGGGGGGCTATGACCTTCCTTTCATGTCCGTGTGTGTGCGGTGTGTGCGTGTGTGTGTGTTTAATGTAATTGTACCCCTAAGCACCTAATATAATATATAATTATTATTTATTTATTTATTTTTTAATATAAATGTATTTAAATATTTATTTAATTATTATGTATTCATAAATAATTAGTATGACATTATAAATTTATTGTTTTTAAATTTAATTTTCCACATTTTTTATTTTTATTTTAATATTTATTCATTAATTATATTTCATTAATTTATTTAATTAAAGTAATTAATTCATTTTTTAATATTTTTTCAAATTATTCATTTTGAATTATTAAATTTTAGTGATTTTAAAATTTATTCATTTATTATTATCTGATCATTTTTAATACTTATTCCCTTTTTAATATAGTCATATCTTATTCATTTTTAATATTTATTCATTTTATATTTCAACAATTTATTCATTTGTAATATTTATTTATGCATTTTTATTTGTTGATATTTAATATTTTTAATATGTGTGTAATTAAGCCTTCAGGGTGAAGCTTACTGGTAGCTACCCATGTGGGTCTCATTGTGGTCTCAAGTTTGAGACTTTTTAAGATGTTCCTGGTATTTGGGTGTTGCATGTTTTTATTTTTAATGTAGCCCCTTTCCCCCAATCAATATAAATAATATGTTTGTAATTAAAAAAATTAACATCTATTCATTTATTTTTTATCTTTCATTTCAATCTAGATATTGTTATTGTCTAATCATTATCAATTAGGAATATCATTTTAATATTTAAATTTAAAAGAAATTTTTAGTATTTATTAATTTTTATTAGACGGGGAAGGATGGTGCAATGGTTTTGGGATGGCTCCGAGAAAGGTGTAGTGTGGCACCCATTAATACCTCATCACATGATATCCTTTTGCATACTGGGGGGTCGGTCAAGTGGTATCATATCTGGAAGCCACTCCCCAGCAATAGAAATGGCTCTAGTTCTAATATTACCATGCTCAAATTTAGCTGGGGAAGAATGACGTGTAGGTGATGGGTTGGGCTGAAGAAAGGCATGGTGTGGTGCCAAACAATACCTCAGTACTCGATATCTTATTGCTAACTAGGGGGTCGGTCAAGTTGTACTGTGTCTGGTGGTCACTCCCCGACAACAGAACTGGCTCAAGTTCAAGTTCTGACACACTAGAATTTATCTAGGGAAAGATGGACTGTATGTGCAAGCTTGGGCCCTAGAAAGGCATGGTGTCACGCTCAATAATACTTCATTACCATATTTTATTTTGTCGATCGGGGGTCGGTCAAGTGGTATCATGCCTGGTGGTCACTCGCCAATAAAAAAATTAACTCAGGTTCGAGTCCTACCACAATCTAATTTAGCTTGCTAAGGATGGAACATAGGTGCTAGGTTTGGCCCAAAAAAGGCGTGATGTGTTTCCCAGCAATACCTCATTACTGGATATTTGTTTTCCTTGCATTGTGTTCCACGGTGGTAGATATAATCAACTTTAGATAATATCAATACATTTATAATAGTATTATTGAATTTATTTATAAATTTAATATTGATAATATTGCTTATTTATTTTTAATATTTTTTAATTTATTTATTTTTATGAATTATTATAAAGTAAATTTTAATATTCATTTGTATATAATTATTAATTTATTGTAATTTTAAAGTATTTTTTATATTTATTTCTAGAATTATTTTTTAGTGTTATATTAAGCAATGATAAAAGAAACATTTATCATCACTAAATTAATCACTGATAAAATACTTATTTATTAGGGCTTATCTGTTATCGCTAATAAAGGTGTGATTTATCGATGCTAAAATAGAAAGCGCAGATAAATACTCCAATTTTTCAATGCTAAATAAGTTCTCATAAATTGAATCGTTATGAGCACTTTCCAATTAATCATATGTATATGTATACTTTATAAACTCTTTTTACTAGCATAGATAAAACCCATTCTTCTATTTTAAATGATGCCTAACTGAGATCGCCCACCGGTCGTGCCATTTAAGATCTCATGGGAGCTAAATCTTGTTTTCACCTCCTTTGAACCAATCAAACGAATCATACCTTAAATTTAATATATGTTATTCCTTACTCATTTTTTATCAATCATTTATTTTTTTCATGATTTTTTTGTCCTTCTGGTCTGGTTCTTCTTATCTGCTTGATGTTTTGGTGTTGTTTTCATTATTCTTTTTCTTCTCTGTCATTATTCTCTTGTGATCAATGTTGGTCCCCTTCCTTGGATGATTTTTTTGGTTTTCTTCATCTCATTATCATTTTCTTATTTCTAATGGTTTTTTCCTTTGATTCATAAATATATTGTGTTTAAGTATGATTTTTTTCAATGTTATTTTAATTCGATCTATTTTTTTGAACAATGTAAAATACTCTCAAATCTTTATATACCAATTTCATAATTATCTTGGGGAAATAAATAAAAATTATTATTTATTGTTCTTTCAATTAAAAATTTTTAATTAATTTATACTAACATTTTTTTACCATTATAATTAATATAATTCAGATAATATTTTTAACCATAATTTTAAAATTTTACATTATTTTCATTGAGAGATTAATCAATATTTTCAAATTCCCAATTTTTATAAAATTGAAAATATTGAAAAAATTAATTTTCATAATTTTAATAAATAGTTTGTTTATTTATGAATTCCATTATTCATTAAAATTATTCTTATGATTAAATACATTCATGATTTTGAAATTTTAAATTTTGGGTTATTTTGGATAAAACATTAATTTTCACATTCTACCAACAATCTTAAATATTTTCAAAATCTCGTGTCATATTAAATTTCTAATTTTGATTATTAGATAATTAATAATTCAAATACTAGGTATTTAATAAATTTACAATTGTAAAATCCATAATCGATGTGATTTCATTATTCCAAACATTGCGGAAAAGTTGTGAAAAATATGTAATTTGTTTTGATATATGTTTTCATAGTAAATTCTTATTATAGATACCCTAAAACTTATCCAACTGTATAAATCTATAGGTTTCATCTGAACATGATAGTGACCATGAGTGAATTATCTCCCTTGATCAATCCATTTCAAAAAATAGAATAATTTATGATATGTGACATCTTCTAATTAAAAAATAATTATATAATACTTTATATTCATATAATTCATCATCTTTATATATTCTAACAAGTTGTTGATGCAATGAAAATTTATGTCCAATATGATGCCTATATGTGTGTGTGTAAAAATAATAGCCCTATATTCATGACTTGTAGTCTCTCAGCTTTGAGAGTGTGCTCTTAGAGTTTTTCCTTGTTTTTGTTTTACTAGGTTTTCACTTAGGCACAGTGGTGCTACATTTCTCCATTTTATCAGATATCTATGGGTTTTTCCTTCCTGGATCATCAGTGTGTCTATTTTTATCCTAGATGATCTTATTTTTTCTAATTGTCATTAGGTTCTCCAAATCAGTGGTTTTTCATTCTCTCTATATTTTTGTGCCATCTCGGTTTCCTTCTATTTTGACCTCGATCGTGCTGTACAATGGAGGGCGATCTAGTTAATATATGGAAAAAGTTCTCATTAACCAAGAAATTGAAATCATTGATCATTGCCAAAAACTACGATGATGTGTTTTTTTTCATAAGATGTCGCTTCTCACGGTCAATCAATTCATCATTAACCAACATTTCAATATGAACACCCTAAAAAACATGCTACAAATAGTTATGAAATTATAAGATAGTGTGGCCATCAGAGATATAGGATCAAGGCATCTATTTTTTGAATTCTTTAATGGAAAATATAACTAGAAGATCCTCCTTGGGAGTTCATAGTCTTTCGAATGCCATCTCATATAAATGAAGTATTTAAAGAATGCAGGGGATATACATAATATCGATTTTTCTAAATCACCATTCTATATTCCTCTAAATGGTATCCCCTTTTTAGGAAGATTAGAATGAGTTATGTGTGATATTGGGGACGTATTGGTGATTATATTCAATAGGGATGATCATATCCTATTAATCATGGTCCAACTATGTGGATAAAAGTTCAAGTTAGCATCACCCATCCACTTATGAGGGAAAACATCCTACTAATTTCAGACTCATGCATTTTGGATACCCTTCTATTATGAGAAATTGAAACTTTTATACTTATTTTTTGGCTATCTCGGACACACGGAGAAAGAATTATGTAATAAGAAAGAGGATGAGTAAGTTAATTCTTTCATGCAATATGGTTTTTTGAAACATGTAAAAAATAAAGGGATTTATTTTTTCCTATAGGTGGAGATACAATGGGGCAGTGATAATCCCGATAAGTAAATTTGCACACAATCCATTCCTGACAATTAAAATATCATAATGAAAGGGCCAGTATCTTTAGGTACTAATGTTTGAAATATTTTTCAGATCATGGATTTAATGAACCAGGCCACCCATACTATTATGGTGGATATAGAGATGTTTTATGGCACCATGATTTTTTAATTAGGGAAACTATTGTCTCTTCCACTTGTAACCTTGTGACTTTGGAGGGTTTCCCAAAACCTCACTCTATCACAAAGTGCATTTTATTCTGACCTTCCTAACCATCTTTTCCATATAGTTATTAATCCCCCCTTGCTCTACCCTACCCTACGCAAGGAAAATGTTGATTTTATGATGGTTTCCTCAACTAAATTGAAATATTGGAGGAGGAAAAGTAAAGGATATAGTAGTATTGATCCCTCTAATCTGGATCGTTTTAGCTTTATGATGGGTATGTAATCTTTTAAAGGAATGAACAGTTTCCTAAATGGTTAAAATCAGTTGGGGAGGGTACCTCTATAGAATATTTATAGGTGGATAATAGTGTGGTCTAACCACACCTATCGCAATGAAAATATTATTCTAGAACTATTGTGGGCTTTGAAACCAATGAGTAGTTCGAATTATCTATCATCAGATCACCAAAAGAGGCCCCAATATGGTTTTTATATCCAAAACCATGTTTAATATCAATGAAATGTATGGAGTAGGAAAAAATGGTTTTCATGGATACCTTCCAATGGCACGATTAGGTCACTCTAGGGTGATTTTTCTTATCTCTAAGAATCATGCGGATATAATAATCAATAACTTTTTAGTAAATCGTATTTCCATGATTATTTACCAACTAAATTTTTATGTATGGACTTTTGTAGGTTTTTATTGGTGGCCATATCAGAAGTAAAAGTAGAGATCATGGGATCTCCTCAAGTCTGTGTTGGAGGGTTTTCCTATACCCCTTGTAATTAGTGGTGACATTAATGAAATTATGTTTCAATATGATAAATAAAGTGGGATCAATAGAACTTGTGGCATAATGAGATATTTTTTTCACAAAACATAGGCATTAGATATATATAATTTTTGGGTACTTGTATAACCCTTTAACTTGGTACCATGCTAATTCAAATTCTATTTATACGATGGATAGATTGCATAGATTTTTTTCTCAAGTTATTGGATAAATTTATTAAAAAACTTTCAAGTGTCTCACCTCACGCCAATCATGTCAGATCATTATCCCATTATTATTTTTTCCCCATGACTACTAACATCTGAAGTAAAAAAATCTTTTTACGTTATAGATATTGTTGACTAATTAAAAGTAATGTGAAGAGGTTTTTTAAACATTATTTACAGATTATGAGTCTGAGGTTAGAATGAAAATTAATTAGGTATCCTCAAAGTTAAATATATGAAGTGATAATAAGTTTTTTTTAGTTTAACCACAAATGTGATGGTATAGAGAGAAAATTGAATAATCTATATTACTGGCTTTCCTCATATGGTATCCTCTCTAGAATTTATACTCTTGAAGTTGATCCTAATTCAATACTCATAATCAATGAATTTTTTTGGCCAATTCATGTGTGTGAGACTCATATAAACGAAGGTGAATCCAGTATCATTTACTTTCACCAAAATAATTAGGTTAAATACCACCAAAATTTTATTTCTTGTCTTACTAAACTAGAGAGTATATATAAATTGGAGAATAATGAAATTCATGATCATATTCTTCATTTATTTTAGGAGCTATATTCATCAAGAGAGACTTCAATCTCTTCATATATTGATTAATGCATTGTTCTAGTAGTCTTGAGGACCATGAATGACTAGCTTGTTCATGATATCAGAAATTGTGAAAAAAAAATCTTTGTTAATCAGATTAATTCTACAAAGTTTCTAGTCTTGGGTGGATTATATATATTATCCTTTTTCCTCTTTCTTGTTTATTTTTGTAAATTATGTTTTTCCAATCTTTATTCTATAGAATTCAGGGAAAAATTGGTTTATGGGGTGAAGGTTTGTAAGAAAGTTCTACCCATTTCCCAACTGTTTTTTACGAAGGTGGTTTAATCTTTTTGAGGTCCACCATGGAGAATAAGAATGGGGAATATTTTATAAATAACCCATGAATAACCACTAAAAATTGATGATAAATTTTCCAAAAAGTGGCGCAAATCAAAATAAAATGAAGGGGGTGCCCTTTGGTTGATACCCAATAGGTAGGGCTTCAAATGGGGGTGGAATCACTTAAATAATTTTTTAAAAAAAATTATTTAGATTGTAATGGGATGCATAATTTGGATATATGGTTTTGTAAACCATGTACAAACTTTGTGAATGCAACTGGAAATGTTTTGAAATATGCTGGTTTATATTGCACAGTTTGGGTAAACCGTGATCAAAATGTGTGACCTGAAAAATTGGAAAAAAATATCAAATGACACCCCAAACACTAGGAGATCCCACCCAAATATCCTTGAATTATTTAAGTAAAATGTAGTGACACCATGGCCATCAAAAAATCCACACCATACCTGTCACGACCTGTCCCCCGGGGCCCATGCCGTGACTACCCCAAGCCCACCTTCCATAGGCCAAGGGTTGGAGACTAGCACCGAAAGACATATTACCTAAAACGGGAAGGAATTTCCATTAAACCTGTATAAACACACGGTCTAAGAACACAAAAATAAGCAACCATGATGTAAAATGTTGTAGTAAAAGTGTATTGAAAGTAGAGGGGGCAAAATACAAGACCATATGAAAAGTAAAACTACAACTGAAAAGAGAATGTAGCCCCTAGATCATCCACCAAGAATCCTACCTAAAGGGTAGGTACAAATCACCTCCTCAGCACTCTGCGCCTAGCTGGTCTCCAACACGTATAGCCTAATCCTAGCTCCCTCAACCTCAGCCCAACTGCTCGTCGTCTGCACAAGATACAACAAGGTGCGGGCGAAGCCCGTGCAAGGGTGAGTATAATAATACCCAGTAGGGACCCCGAGACCCCCGAAGGTCCCTCAAAATTCCACAAAGGAAAACCATAAAGCATGATCTCAATCACAAAACACAAAGCAATAGACACATATCAAATAGAGTCTCAACTCAAACCAGGTTTTCAATGAAGTATAAAAGTACAGATAATTAGTCTCAAAGCTAGATCATCTTATTCTGTCAAGAGGCACTACTACTGACCATACAGAGTCTGAACCACACAGTATTGGTAGGTAACTAACCCCCACAATGACCCACATAGGATCGGATCCGCCCAGGATTGGTATGTGGCTGAACCACGACGGGCCACTCTAAGGCTGGTCCTCGTCACATCGTGAGGTGCTGATTTACAGGACCGCTATGTATTGATCCACATAGGACTGCTAGGTGTTGATCCACACATAACCTCTAGGTGATGATCCACACAGGACCTCTAGGTGATAACCCATATAGTATCGCTCGATACTAACCTCCATATGATATGTTTTCATCCTCCTCCTCACTATCATCCACTGGATTCCTCGCACCCGGTGCGCTCAAGTTCTGTAGAGTCTACCACTCGAGATATCGGTCATACCTTAACCGCCACTATGCTCCACAAATAAGTAACCCAATGGAAAACCATGTCGTAAGGGTTCCAACGCGACAGACGACGTGTCAATCGGACGCTCAGACTGTGAGTTATAAGCATTTTAGCCCCAGGGGCCCGGTTGGATTCGGGTTCGATCCAACCCGACCATAATCCAACTATCACCAAAACTCAAGTGGAGTATACCAAAAAGGATCATCTCGATACAAGGTTCTCATATTCATATATGGTTCATCAAACAGACACCCGATTCCCATCTTATGGTCTTTTAAATGTTTTTGGGGTCGGGTCTGGTCTGACCATGTTAGACTGTCCTGGCCCGAACCGGTTTGGGAGGGGCCGTGGTGGACTCGGCCCGCTGGTTTGAGGTCTGACCCAGCCCGCAAGGGCGACCCGCAAGGGAGGTCTACAAAGGGTGGCCTGCAAGGGAGGCCCACAAAGTGTGTCCTGCAAGGGTGGCCCAAACCATATAGGACGACCCGTAAAGGGGAGGCCCTACCCGCATGGGGGTATCTTGCAAAGGCAGTTGCCTGCTAGGGAGGCGGCCCGCTAGGGGGAGGCCTAGGAGGGCAGTGACCTTGAAAGGCGGTAGCCCGGTAGGGCGGCAGCCCGGTCTAAGGGGGAGCACGGCCCGGCCCGAGGTGGGGTGCAGTCTGGCCCGAGGGGGATCGTGGCCCAGCCCGAGGGGGAGCACGGCCCGACCTGAGGGTGAGTGCGTCCCGCTATGGGTTCTGCCATAGATGGCATGTGGAGTGTAACCCCCTGGTCTCCTGAACACCAGAATGTCTTGGAGCCTGTTCGGTTTGCGAAGCGGCGGAGCCGCGTGGGCGTCACTCGGTCATCACGGAGCCTGCCAGAGTCGTGGTTTCGGCCTCCACTGCGGTTTCGGCTGCAGCTTCTATTCACCAATGGCATGCTGGTCGCGCTGCCTCCTACTTGCTGGTAGCACTGTGGTCGCGCCGCCTCCTATTCCGTGGCCATCTGTCATGCCGGACTCCTCCTCCATTCGTCGTAGCTGACGAGCCATGACCCTTTGCTCACCGGCGGTGTGCGACGGTGCACCGCACCATCTCCATGGAGGGCCGATGTCAGCCTCTCTGATGACCGTCATGGCTCTATGTCGCGGCCTCCCCTTGCATTGTGCATCAGCGCATGGCCTCCTTCGTAGCCATTCGGTGCTTCCATGTCAGCATTCTTCCATGGAGGGCATAAGATTAGCATAGTGGCGGAGGTTTCGGGCCATGTTCGTTGGTCCAGAGCCCTCCGCATTAGCTCGTATACAAGGGGGAGGATATAGGGGGTTCAATAAATTCACTTGAATTCAAAACAAGAAATCAGAACCCCTACCTCAAAAACCCATTGGAGAACATCCACGCTTGAAGGTGGAATGGTGATCTTCATTCCCACCACAGGCTCCCAATGACGCTGCTTGCACGTCGTCCTTCGGTTCGGGGTTTCTGGGTCTCTTGTCACCGGTCACCAGAACCAGCTTTGTCCTCCAAGGGTTTTTCATCTCAGCACTCCTTCAACACTTTTTTTCTTAGATAATATATGCTTGTACCTCCCACAAAGCTCCATATATATAGAATAGGGGGAGGGTAAGTAACAACGTTGGGAATTAATGGGGCTCATTAATTAGGAAGCTTCCTAATTTCTCTAACGTTGTTGTTACCTAGATTGTAGGGTCATGCCATTTAATGGTTGGACACAATGCTAGCCCCACACATCGCTTGTTCGTTGGAGGTTATGAAATAAAGATAAAATAATAAAATTATTTTATTTTATTTCTTTTAAAAAGTCACAAAACATAACTTTTTCTCCAGGCCTACTGCGGTTAAAGTAAAGTCTTCCTTAATTGAATCCTGGCGTTGTGGATTCAACGGATCCCTTGTATTTACAATCCAATCAATTGTTAAAATGTTAGAAAATTTTGATCAAGTGTTTACTGAACATACCTTAAAAAAAGTTCAGAAATTTATTCCGGGCAGTCTGGGCCTCAGAATCATGCACCGTCAATTTTCGCAAACTCGTAAAAATTACATATAATTAAAAAAATTACATGGATAATATGGGTCTTTACATTCTCCCCACCTTATGACTTTTCATCCCTGAAAGCCACAATATAGACTAAGGGAAAAAATGGGGGTAATGAGCATGAATTTGGGCCTCCCACTCCCAAGTGATCTCCTGGAGGTTCTCGTGCTGCCAGCAAACGTGCACTAGAGGTATCGACCGCTCATGAAGGACCTACTCCTGTCGATCCTCAATCTCCAATGTAACCTCCATAAACGTCACCTCATCATTGTAGCCAAGATCACCATGGTTGATGATGTGATATGGTTCGTGCACGTATCTCCTCAGCTAGGATACGTGGAAGATGTCGCGCACCCACTCCAACTGTGGTGGAAGTGCCAAGAAGTATGCCACCTCACCAATCCTCTGAAGTATAAGAAAAGGACCGATAAAACTCATTGATAACTTGTCACCTCTTCCAAATATCTCTATTCCACATATTGGGGAGACTCACAAGAACATGTGGTCCCCCTCCTGGAACTCCAAAGGTCTCTGTCTCCTATCATCATAATATGTTTTCCTTCTCTGTCCAGTCTTCATCTACTCCTAGATGATTTGCACCATCTCAGTGGTAGCCCGTACCAACTCTGGACCCATAAGTGCTGACTCCCCTAGGTATGTCCAGTATAGAGGTTATTTGTAGGGTCGACCGTATAGGGCCTCGAATGGTGCCATACCTATGGTGGAGTGATAACTATTGTTGTATGTGAACTCCACCAAGGGAAAGTGATCCTCCCAACTATGGAAAAAATCTAGGACACATGAGCGAAGCATATCCTCTAGCGTCTGAATAGTCTGCTCTGTCTGACCATTCGTCTGAGGATTAAAGGCAGTGCTCAAATTTAGCTGAGTCCCAAATGCCTCCTACAATCCCTTCCACAACCGGGATGTAAAATGTGTGTCACGGTCAGAGACGATCGCTGATGGTACCCCATGGAGTCGTACAATCTCCTATACATAGTGGCGTCCCAATTCCTCTACTGATCCTTGCTCTCAAATGGTTAGGAATCAGGCCGACTTGGTGAGTCAGTCAATGATCACCCAAATGGTATCATGTCCCCGGGTCGCACATGGAAGCCCTATCAAAAAGTACGTGGAGATCTCATACCACTTCCACTCTGGCACCTCTAGTGGCTGAGCTATGCCTACTGGAACCCGATGCTTGGCCTTCACTTGCTGACAAGTGAGGTGTCGTGAAACAAACTCTTCCAATACCTTCTTCATCCCTAGCCACCATTGCTGACATCAGAGGTCCTGGTACATCATCGCCACACCATGATGTACCACCAGAGGGGACTTATGGAACTCCCTCAACACCTCCTCTTTTAGCCCACCGGTACCATGGTATGTCCTATGAAGAGGATGGCGTGCTCCCCACCTTCATAAAATCTATCAAGTACTGGTCCTGAGGATATCTGAGCATGTCGAGTCTCGTAGTCAATGTTCCCAAGCTGCACCTCCCTGACTCGCTGATGGAGTGGGGGAGTGACTATCATAGACTAGAGGTAAGTTTCTCCATCTCTATCCATGAAGGATATATGCAAGGCGAATAGCAGCTCTGTCACCTCACTTAGCAACTACAGACCAGACCTCCTGTTGAGCACATCTGCTATTATGTTTCCCTTCCCAGGAGTATAGACTATCTCAATGTCATAGTCCTGGAGGAACTCTATACATCATCATTGTCTCAGGTTTAGGTCCTTCTAAGAGAAGATATACTTGAGACTATTTTGATCAGAGTAGACTATAAAACGTTCACCCATCATGTAATGTTGAAAAACCTTCTAGGCGAAGACCACTACTGCTAACTCTAGGTAATGGGTGTCATAGTTATACTCATGTTGCCTCAGCTATCGTGATCTATAGGCGATCATGGCTCGCTCCTGCATCCGGACACACCCAAGTCTGGTCCATGATGCGTCGTAGTAGACTACATACCCAACTCCCTCTTCTGGTAGCCTCAAGATGGGGGCACTCGTCAGTCTCTTCCTTAGCTCCTGGAAACTCCATTGGTATCTCTCTGTCCACAAGAAGGGTTGTCCCTTCTTTTTCAAATCTGACAATGGTGCTGCAACTCTAGAAAAGTCAGGCATGAATCTTCGGTAGTAACTATCCAACCCTAGGAAACTCTGCACCTCGGTCACACTCCAGGGTGGCTCCCAAGAAATCACAACCTCTATTTTCACTGGATCCACTTCAACTCCAACCTATAAGATAATGTGTCCCAGAAAGTGGACCTCTTATATCCAGAACTGGCACTTCAAGATCTTACCATAAATTTGGTGCTCTCAGAGTGTATCCAGAACTATCTGCAGATGATATTCATGCTCGTCCTCCATAACTGAGTAATCCAAGATGTCATTGATGAACACCACCACAAATCAATCGTGGTATGGATGAATGATATTGTTCATGATTACCATGAACACTGTTTGGGAATTGGTCACACTGAACTGAAAAACCAAGAACTCATAGTGGCCATACCGATATATGAAGGTTGTCTTCTGCACATCCTCATCTCATACTCTGGCCTGATGATAGATTGATCTGAGGTCTATCTTCAGAAACCAATGAGATCCCTTGAATTGATTAAAAATATCATCAATCCTCATATGTGGATATTTTTTCTTTACGGTCACCTGGTTCATACGCCGATAGTCCACATAGAGTCTCAAACTCCCATCCACCTTCTTGGTGAACAAAATCGAGGATGCCCATGGAGAAACACTGGGCCTTATGAACCCCTTTTCTTACAAGTCCTCCAACTGTACCCATAACTCACAAAGCTCTACGGGATCCATCCGATATGTTGGTGTAGATATCGGTGTTGTCCTAGGGTACAGGTCGATGTAAAAGTCTACCTCCCTATGAGAATGTAGTCCCGAAACATCATCAGGAAAGATATCGGCATACTGGTCTACCACTACAGTATATATCAGACTCTCGACATAAACTACCCCGAGGGTAAGGCTAGCTAACTAATGAGTAATCGGCTGCACCCTCCACTGGGTAAGTCCATCCTATGCTGAAAAGGTTCCCTTCTTGCTAGTGAAGGAAAACCTACACCCATACATGCGTATACATCGCACTTTGCGCCTAATATAGTCAATAAGAGCATGGAATGTGGCTAAACAACTCATACCCAATATGACATCGTAAGGCCTCGACACCGCTACTAGGAGATCCCAGTAAAAGCTCTCACATCCTAGAGTGAGCTCACACTACCGACACTAGTGTGTAATCATCGAATCCACTCCCTTAGGAGTCTCTAGCTATAAGGATCAAGCCAACAGCTCCACATGAATCGTCAAGCTCCAAACGAGGGATGTGTAAATAAAAGAGTGACTGGAACCTGTGTCAATAAGTACTACAACTAAGGTGGAGTAGACATAGATCGTACCTAAAATCATCTCTGGAGCTCTGTGGTCATAGGACTCAGCTTCTTGGAGCAGGGCTCGTCCATGTACACCTGCTCCCTATGGTTGGGGTGGGCCACCTTGTGGTGGTGGTGGTAGAACCTCAAAATGCTGACACCACCCACTGCATGGATAGCTCCTCTACCACATCTTCCACCCTGCGGACCTCCTCACTCCAGCCTCTGCCTCTTCCTTGGCGGTCCCTCGATCGTCTGTTGGTCGTCCGTATGGCGGGTCGGGAAGTCACGAGCCATTTGGCCCTACCTACCGCACGTGTAACACTACTTGTCCCTCGCCTTAATTCATATTCCTTGTGAGCCCCGCACATCTGACCCTACATCCTGGGGTCATCCACCATAAGTTCTGGTCTGATTGGAACTCTGTGCCATCTGCCCACTACCTGCTGCAGACAACTCTGCTACCTGACGTCCGGTGGTGGCTCTCGTTGTGGGTGCCTGCTCAGCTAGGAAGCTCTCCCCTAAAAGAGCTCACTCTAGCACCCCAGCCTGAGTTAATATGTATAATGATACCATTGATGCTCTAATATCCCATCGAAGACCCTTCTCAAAGGTCTGCACCCTGAAGAATGGGTCTCATACCATGTCGGTGGAGTAGCATGAGAGATCAGTGATCATCGTCGAGTACTGGGTATTATCATGTTTCCCTACTGTAAGTGCAGTATCTCATGTATATGCACTGAGTGTAGAGTCACTGGGAAAAAATCTACCCTAAAAAAGGATCTTGATGTCCGCCCAGATGAGGGTCGCCTCATCATGTAACTGGAGAATCAAGATCCACCATCTCCCTACTACTCCCTAGAAGAGACTAGTTTCTAGGATCACCATAAGGTCAACTGGTGTCCCAACTAGGCAAAAAACTCTAGCGATAGCCTCCAGCCAGTCATCAGCCAACTGCGGATCCGTCTTGCCTCGGAACCTCAGAGGTCTCTACCACTGAAACTCGTACAACACACTCAGTCAGCATGCACCCTCTGTTGGTTGGGCTGGTGGAAAGGGCTGCCCAATGGGTAGTGGTGCTACTGGTACACCACCCGAAGGTGCTAACACCGTAAGAGGGACCTGTACCGAGGCATCATCGCTCGACAGGTAGTCATCGCGTACTCTCTCAGGAATCCTGGTTGGCTGTCTACAGGGAAGAATTTTGAAACAAGATAGGTCTTCCACAATCAATAAGTTATACCTAGTGAGTTGACTCAAAGAGATCACAAGAAAAAAAAAACTATTCAAAAACACACGCAATCTGTGCTTCTGTGTACTGAGTCGGAAATCATAATTTAGGGTCCGGGTGTATGGATATATCGGCCGCTCCACCAACACTAGACTTCCCAAATTGAAAACCACACTCATAACACTTAACACTATTACCACATTGAAAATATCATAGTCCTAGTTATTCAGTAGAACCGACTCCTCTGATACCACTTTGTCACAACCCGTCCCTCGAGGCTCGTGACGTGACTACCCCAAGACCGCCTTCCATAGTCCATGGGTAGAATACTAGCACCGAAAGGAATATTCCCTAAAACAGGAAGGCATTGCCTTTAAAACTTTACAAACACATGGTCCTAGAAACAAAAAAAAAAGAAACCATGAAGTAAACTGTTGTAGTAAAAGTGTACTAAATGTAAAGGGGCTATAATACAAGCCCAAATTAAAATTACAAGTACAACTAAAAAGAGAAATCATCCCCTAGATAATCCATCGAGAATCCTACATGAAGGGTAGTTACAGATCACCTCCTTAGCACTCCACAGTCGGCTAGTATCCTCAGTGTACCGCCTAATCCCGGATCCCTCAACCTCAGCCTAGCTGGTTGTAGTCTGCACAAGACACTACAAGGTGCGGGCGAATCCCATGAAGGGGTGAGTATAAAAATACCCAGTAGGGACCCTGAGACCCCCTAAGGTGCCTCATAATTCCATAAAAGAAAACATAAAAGCATGATCTCAATCAAAAAACACAAAGCAATAGACACAGCGGAAATAGAGTCTCAGCTCAAACCAGGTTTTCAGTGAAGTATAGAAGTAAAGATTATTAGTCGTGAAGCTAGATCATCTTATTATGTCATGTGGCACTTCTACTGACCATAAAGATTCTGACCCACAAAGGATCGATAGGTAACTAACCCCTGAAATGACCCACAATGAATCTGGTCCTCCCAGGATTGGAATATCGCAGAACCACGACGAGCTAATCTAAGGCTGGTCCTCATCGGGTCGCGAGATGCCGATCCACACCGGACCACTAGTTGTTGATCCACACAGGACTTCTAGGTGCTAATCCACACATAACCACTATTTGATTATCCAAACAAGACCTCTAGGTGCTGAACCACACAGGATCGCTCGAAACTAACCTCCGTATGATCTGTCTCCAACATCCACCTCACAGCCAACCACTGGATTCCTCACACCTGGTGCACTCGAGTTCCGTAGAGTCTACTACTCGAGATATCAATCATACATCGACCACAACTAGGCTCTAAAAAGGAGTAACCCAAAGGGCCAGAATGTATTAAGGGTTCCTACGTGATAGACAATGCAACAATTGGACGTCCGATATGTGAGTTATAAGCATTTTAGCTCTGGGGGCCCGGTGGGATTCAGGTTCGATCCAACCCGGACATACCCCAACTATCTCCAAAACTCAGGTGAAGTATACCAAAAAAGAATCATATCAATCCAATGGTCCCAATTCCATATAAGGTTCATAAAAAAGATGTCTGGTTTCCATGTTATGTCCCTTTAAAAGTTTCTTGGCCTGCTGGGGCCCAAGTTTAGTCTGACCTTGTCGGACTGACCCGGCCCGATCTGGTTTGGGTTGGGCCATAGAAGACTCGGCCCATTGGGCCAATTTCTGGCCCAACCTACAAGGGGGCGGCCCACAAAGGGTGGTCGAGAAGGGTGTCCTACAAAGGGAATCCTACAAAGGGTGGCCCGCAAAGGGCGGCCCACAAAGGGCAGTCTGACCTGTATAAAAAGGCCTGCAAAGAAGCAGCCCAACCCGCAAGGGGGCGGCCTGCAAAGGCAGCGGCCCGCTAGGGCGGCATCCCGGTAGGGCAGAGGCCTAGAAAGGGGGCAGTCCAATAGGGTGGCGGCCCACTTGGGTGGCGGCCCGGTCCGAGGGGGAGCGCGGCCTGGCCCGAGGTGGGGCATGGTCCGGTCCGAGGGAGGGTGTGGCCCGACCTGATGGGGAGCACGGCCCGCTATGGTGTCCTCCCTATCCAGTGTAGCGAGTGTGACCCCACGGTCTTTTGAACTCCCAAACGGCCCGGAGGCCCTTAGGTTTGTGAAACGGTGGCGCAGTGGAACCCAGCGGAGGCGCAGGTTTGGCCTCCATCATGGATTCGGCATCGGCTTCTGTTCACCAGTGTCGCATGGGTCGCGCCACCTCCCCCTCGTTGGTGGCATGGTGGTCACACCACCTCTATTTCCATGGTCGGTCGTTGTATTAGTCGCCTCCTCCGTTCACCGTGGCCCTTTTCTCACTGACGGTAAGCGACGGCACACTGCACCACCTTCGCGATCGACCGGTGTCGGCTGCTCCAATGACCGTCGTGGCTCTATGCCACAGCCTCCTCTTACGACATGCGTTGGTGAACTGCCACCATCATAGCCAGTTGGTGTCGCCGCTTCGGCAGTCTTCCATAGAGGGCGTAAGATTAGCAAAGTGGCAGAGGGTTCGGCCCGAGTTTTTTGGGCCCGTGCCCTCCGTGTTAGCTCGTAAATAATGCGGAGGATAAATGGGGTTCAATAAATTCACTTGAATTCAAAACAAGAAATCAAAACCCCTACCTCAAAAACCCATTGGAGAACATCCGCACTTAAAGATGGAACAGTGATCTTCTTTCCCGCCATAGGCTCCCAATGATGTTGCTTGCACGTTTTCCTTCGGTTTGGGGTTTCTAGGTTGCTCGTCACCACTCGCTAGAACTAGCTCCTTCCTCCAAGGGTTTGGCATCTCGGCACTCCTTAAGCACTTCGTTGCATGGAGAATATGTGCTGGTACCTTCCCCTAAGCTCCATATATATAGGAGAGGGGTAGGGTAAGTAAAAACGTTGGGAATTAATGGGGCTCGTTAATTAGGAATCATCCTAATTTCCCTATTCTTGTTATTCCATAGATTGTAGGGTCAATCAATTTAATTTATTGACACACCGTTTCCCCCACACACTGCCTGTCCATTAGAGGTTATGAAAGAAAGATAAAATAATAAAATTATTTCATTTCATTTCTTTTAAAAAGTCAAAAAACATAACATTTTCTCCAGACCTACTGTGATTAAATTAAATTCTCCCTTAAGTGAATCACAGCACTGCAGATTCAACAGAGCCTTGGATTTTTAATCTGACCAACGGTTCAAAAGTAGAAAAATACCGCTCATGCGTTTACTGAATGTTTCATAAAAAAAGTTAATAAATTCATTCTGGGAACTCCAGGCCTCGGAATCACACGCCGTCAATTTTCGTAGACTCCAAAAAATTCCATATAATTAAAAAAAATACATTTAAAATCAGGGTCTTTACAATGCCACTTTCTCCCAATACCATTAATAATAACCAATCATAGGGCTATAATCAAACCAAAACCACCAAACCAAAAATACTTTTGCGGGACACTCAACTCAAACCTAAACCAGAATATCCAAAATCAAGAAATAAATATAAATAAATGAAAACCTTGGTCGGGGTGTGACATACCCCCTTTCTATAATGAGTGTTGAAAAATGAAAATGTTACTCATGCATACATATGACCTACCATCTCTATGATCGTAACATACATCATTTTTCATAATCATACTCCATGATTGGTTTTAAAAGTATAATTGATGTAAAAATATGATAATTATGTCCTGATTTTTATTATATATGTTATGGAACTATATAATATGCATAAGAATCATAACTTTCATGACAAAGTACGTATGAGAAAACATGTAAATCAACACCTGAAACAATGGGAATAACGAAAGATTATTATAAAATGGGTAATAAGATGTTATAAAAGAATCATATAAGATATTATAAATACTAATATGGTTCTGTTGTAAATTAATAACCTTCTTAAAACTATTATTCAAAATTTTAAAACATGTTCAACTAAAGGAAATTGTAGGGTAATGGATTTTATCTCAATTTAGATTCCATTGAGAATTATTTTTTATTATGAACCAATTCAATTATATATGGTGTATATAATACCCATTTGACATATAATATCATGATTCAATCATAATTCAGGGTATTTTAAGTTCTAATTTTATTTATTTTAGAAAGGGGATTTGACTTGAAAATTATTAATTTGTAAAGGTTATTATACAATCTCACTTTCTTTTGTGATTGATAACTTTATCTTAAAACAATCAACTTATTATGATCATTTTTCATTGTTTATTACATTTATATTAAATATCCATATTATTGTATTATGGATGTAATTATTTCCTATATTGTATACCATTTTTTAATATTGTGTTTACTTTGAACGTTATTTGATTAAATGAGGAAATATTGATAAATCTATATCCTTTAATCAATATGGATATTTTATGAGAAGTAATATTGATTCATGAATTAAATCAATTATTAAATATATGAGGAATGATTTAGACCCATAGTGATGGGTTGGGAGTGGTATAATATAGCCCCTCGATGCATTAGTAGGTCTCATGAGACAAATAAGTTGGCCAAATTAAATGGATTTTTATCTATAGTTTTAAACTATCATGCGAAAGGTCTTGATAATAGATGTATCCTGATGCCTGAGATCATGATGTCAAATAATTAATCATCTAATTTATTTTTAATTCAGTTATTATTATTTTTTATGATATTTTCACAATGATATTATCTCTAGAAGCATTTCATTATTAGATTATTGATTAAAGGGCATGTGTGTTTAGTTATTTACCTTTCCATATTGATCATGATTTATCTATTCATAAAATAAATTTATTTTAAATTGAATTTTTTGTCACGACCCGCCCTCGAGGTCCGTGTCGTGACTACCCCAAGCCCGCCTTCCATAGGCTAGGGGCTGGCGACTAGCACCAAGGCGTAAATCCCGGTAAAAAGGGAAGGCATTGCCTTTGTAAAGTAAACAAACACCACAGAGTAAGCAAGCGGAAAGTAAACACTAAGCAAAAACAGAGTACAGCTGAAAGTGCGGAAAAGTAAATGGGCCAGTATACAAACCCAAACTGAAAGTAAAGTACAACTCGAAAGGGAAAACAGCAACTGAAAAGTAAAAGCCGCTACATCGAGCTGTCCACTGGAAATCCCACCTGAAGGGTGGGTACAGATAGCTCCACTGCTCCACGGGTCCCGCCATCCACTCCGAGCACGTCCCGCCCAGTGGTCCACCTCCAGGTACCGTCCTGCTCTGCAAGCCTCAACTAAGATCAACGATGTCCGTTGTCTGCAACCAACACAACGTAGTGCGGGCAAAGCCCGTGCAGGGGTGAGTATAAGCTACTCAGTAGGGACCCCGAGACCCCTGAAGGTCTCCCAAATCCACAAAGGATAAACCACGAAGAAAGGTACAATCACGAAATAACAACTGACACTGCTTAGGTATATGCCCATACATATACCTAAGTCATCAATCTCAAATACGCTCCAACCTCTGAGCCCAAGTACAACTCAGTCCACACAGGAAAGTAAACGTATTCCACACAGGAAAGCAAAACGTAATCCACACAGGATTGCACAACACAATCCACACAGGAAAGCAATAGGTTTCAGCTCACACAGGTATACTTCTTCAAAGGATGATAAAGATGATCTCTGATCCATCTAAGTCGTCGGACCCACGAAGGATCGATAGGTAACTAACCCCCGCAAAAGACCCACACAGGATCGGGCCCACGTAGGACCTGTAGGCGCTGGTTCACACAGGACCGCTGAGCGCAAAGACCCACACAGGATCAGACCCACACAGGATCGGGCCCACACAGGACCTGTAGCACTGATCCACGTAGGATCGCTGAGTGCTGAAGTCGTCGTCGTCGAATCCACACAGGATCTCTGTACTGTCGTCGTCGCAATCACAGTAGCAGTAGCAGTCACAGTAACAGTCGCAGCCAGCACTAGGGTTCCCGCACACAGCAAGCTCGTTCGGAGGGTCCGCTCCACGAGCCGAGAGGCTGATACATCAACTGTCACAAGGTCCAGAGTTGATGTATCCAAAAGTTCTGTATCGTCAACAGGAACTCAACGCAACAGACGGCGCATCGATCGGACGCCCGGTCTGAGAGTTATTGGCATTTTCGTCCCCGGGGCCCGGTTGGTTTTTAAGGCAAAACCAACCCGACCGTACTCCACCTGCATCCAAACCTCGGGCGGAGTATGCCAAAAGATCCTTCTCACTAAGAGGAACACAACACAGCTAACGGCACGTCAATCGGACGTCCGTAGCTCAAGATATGAGTGTTTCCGCTCCGAAGGCCCGGTTGGTTTCGTGAACGAACCAACCCGGCCAAACTCAAAGTAATCCGAAACCTTGAGTGCGATATACCGAAACGACCGTCTCGATCCAAGGATCGCGTTGCCGCAGACGGTTCGTCAAACGGAGGTTCGTGGCTCAAGTTATGGCCAAAAAACCGAAACTGATTCGAAACGGGGGGGTCCGGGTCCGGGCCGACCCGGCCCGACCCCCCCCCCCCCCCCTGGGTCGGCCCGAACCGGGTCGACCCGAACCGGGTCGACCCGGGTCCGACCCGGCCCGGCTGGCCGTCCGGCGGCGCGGCGGCCTGGCGCCGCACGGAGGCAGCGCGCGGGGGGGATCAAGCCCCCGCTTGATTGGAGAGGCGGCGCGGCATTATGCCGCGCCCTTTTTAAAAAAAACGGCCCCCCCACGTGGGGGTCGGCTTGAAGAAACCGGGGGGCCTCCTGCCCCCCCCCCCCTCAAGGAAACCGCCCCCCTCATAAATGAGGGGGGGGGGGTTTAAGCTGGCAGGGGGAATTTATTTCCCCCGCCTTATGACCTTCCGGCCGGCCAACTGCCAGCCGGTTTTCTCCAACGGGACCGGAAAATCCGGTCCCCCTTTCCGGCTTCCGACGCCGGTGGCGCGGCCGCCGGTCTTCTCGTGCCGCCGCGGCCTGGAACCGGCCGCGGTGTTCGTCGTCCGGCGCGGTGCGACGGCACCGCGCCCCTCCGCCGCGCCTTCGATTCCCCTTGACGCGGCGCGACGGCGTCGCGTTCTTGATGATTCTTCCACGGCGCGACGCGACGGCGCCGCGCAATATAATCATACGATTATCCGCGTGGTGTGACGGCACCACGCCACCTTGTTTCCACCCGCAAGATAAATCAACAAGAACGATAGAGGGGGGTTCGGCCGTGTTCATGCGGTCCGGACCCCTCACGTTAAAACACAACTTAAATATTCAATATCCTCACGTTAGACATGCTAGAACCACGAGCAAGAATAAAATAATTAAACAAAAATCAACAACCCCTACCTTGGGTAAAGGTTCGAAGATTGTCAATGTCCCGCGGAAGACAACGTCGCGGAGGTCGGCGTCACGGTAAACGTTTGTCAAATCCGATGACGAAGAGGTACGTCCGAAGAGGCACGTCATTGGCGAAACTTCTTATGTCGACGATGGGAGTCCGAGGAGGAAGCGGTGTTCCCTCTTGTTGACACGGAAGACGAAGAAGAGAGGAGCGGCGTTCTTCGTCGGAGCTTGAGCGTTCTTCGTCAAGGCTTGAGCATTCTTCGTCAAAGTTGAAGAAAAAGGAAAAGCTCTCAAAAGCTCTCAAGTTGGCTAAAGAGTTCTAACCCAACAAAAAGTGATAAGAGCTTATTTTATTTATAAACTTAACAAATGAATTTCAAAGGTTTGAAATTCAAAAAGGATAACTCCAAAAATTAAATAACTCATGTCATTTAAAGAGGGGTTAAGGGAGTTGGGAGAAGATGAAAAGTTTAGGGTTCGTGTGGGCCCCACCACACTTAATCCTCTCAAGGGAGGTTAAGTGGGTGTGGGTCCCACCCCTAACTTCCTTTGAGAGAAGTTAACTAATAAGTTTAAATAAAAATATGTAATCCACAATTTTTATTTAACTTATTCTAATCTCCCAAAAACTAACTCTCATCCCGAAATAAACACAACCTCGGAAAAGGTCTCCTTAAGCGAATATCGGCGCTGCGAGTTCATCGGTGCCCTCGGATTTCAATTCCGAGCACCGGATCAAAAGTTAGGAAATCCTGCTCGTTCGTTCACTGAACGTACCCGAGCCAAACTTCGGAAATTGATTCCGGGCACTCCGGGCCTCGGAATCAGGTGCCGTCAGAAACCGCGCTATTGTAAAATTCCAAAGAAAATTAAGAAAAAATTTCCCTCGAATTTTACGGGTCTTTACATTACTCCCACCTCTGGGATTTACGTCCCCGTAAAGGTACATCAAAAACTAGGGAAACAAATGAGGGTACTGAGCACGCATCTGAGCCTCCCGCTCCCATGTGCTCTCCTAGAGATTCCCGTGCTGCCATCTGATGCGCACAAGAGGAATCGATCGCCCACGCAGGACCCGCTCTTGTCGATCCTCTATCTCCACAGGGACCTCCGTGAAATTCGCCCCATCGTCAACGTCAAGCTCCCCATGGTCAATGATGTGCGTCGGGTCGTGCACGTATCTCCTCAGCTGGGATACGTGGAAGACGTCGTGCACCCGGTGCAACTGAGGTGGCAGAGCCAGGCGATAATCCACCTCGCCAACCCTGCTGAGGACCTGGAAGGGTCCGATGAAGCGCGGAGATAACTTGCCGCCTCGGCCAAATCTCCGAATACCACGTCAAGGTGAGACCCGCAAGAAGACGTGGTTGCCATCCTCGAACTCTAGTGGCCTCTGCCTCCTGTCAGCATATGACTTCTGCCGGCTCTGAGCTGTCCTCATCCGCTCCTGGATGACCTGGACCTTCTCTGTCGTGGCCTGGACCATCTCCGGTCCCACAAGTGCTGACTCCCCAGGGTCTGTCCAGTACAAAGGAGATCTACAAGGTCGGCCGTACAATGCCTCGTACGGTGCCATCCCGATGGTGGAGTGGTAGCTGTTGTTGTACGCAAACTCCACCAAGGGTAGGTGGTCCTCCCAGCTACGACCAAAGTCGAGGACACATGCGCGGAGCATGTCCTCGAGAGTCTGAATGGTCCTCTCCGTCTGACCATCCGTCTGAGGGTGAAAGGCTGGGCTCAGACGTAGCTGCGTCCCGAACGCCTCCTGTAACCCCTTACAAAGCCGGGAATTAAAGCGGGCATCTCGATCGGAGACGATAGATGATGGTACGCCGTGGAGCCGCACAATCTCCTGAACGTAGAGACGTCCCAAGCTCTCTACTGAGCCCTGCTCCCTGATGGGTAAGAAGTGTGCCGACTTGGTGAGTCGGTCAACAATCATCCAGATGGAGTCGTGACCTCTGGAAGTGCGTGGAAGTCCAGTCATGAAGTCCATGGATATGTCGTCCCACTTCCACTCCAGAACCTCCAAGGGCTGTACCAAGCCTGCTGGCACTTGATGCTCTGCCTTCACCTACTGGCAGGTGAGGCATCGAGAAACGAACTCTACTACTGACTTCTTCATGCCTGGCCACCAGTGCTGTCGTCTGAGGTCCTAGTACATCTTTGCCACTCCAGGATGTACCGCTAAAGGATAAGTGTGAAACTCTCTTAGCACTTCCTCTCGCAAAGCGACTGGTACCATGGTACGTCCTCTGAAAAGGATGTCGTGTTCTGCTCCAAGGGAGAAACCATCAGGTGTCTGTCCCGAGGATATCTGTGCACGCCGTGTCTCACAGTCAGTGTCCCCACGCTGTGCCTCCCTGACTCGCTGCAGTAGTGGAGGAGTGACTGTGAGAGACTGAAGGAAGGCTGCTCCATCTCTATCCACGAAGGATATCCGCAAAGAGGCTAGCTTCTCCGTCGCCTCCTCAAGTAGCTGAATGCCCGTCCTCCTGCTAAGGGAATCGGCTACTACGTTCCCCTTCCCAGGAGTATAGACTATCTCAAAGTCATAGTCCTGGAGGAACTCGAGCCATCGCCACTGTCTCAAGTTCAGGTCCTTCTGAGAGAAGATATACCTGAGACTCTGATGATCAGAAAAGACTGTAAAGCACTCGCCCATCAGATAGTGTCGCCATGTCTTCAGAGCGAAGACCACTGCTGCTAACTCCAGGTCATGGGTAGCGTAGTTCTGCTCATGCGGCCTCAACTGACGTGATCCATAGGCGATCACTACCCGTTCCTGCATCAGAACACATCTGAGTCCGGTCCCTGATGCATCGCAGTAGACTACGTACCCTACTCCCTCCTTGGGCAACCTCAAGATGGGTGCGCTAGTCAATCTCTGTCTCAGCTCCTGGAAGCTCTGCTGACATCTTTCTGACCACACGAAGGGTTTCCCCTTCTTCGTCAAAGCTTTGAGTGATGCCGCAACTCTAGAGAAGTCTGGCACGAATCTCCGATAGTATCCAGCTAGTCCCAAGAAACTCCGAACCTCAGTCACGCTCCTGGGTGGCTCCCAAGATAACATAGCCTCAATCTTCGCAGGATCCACTGCAACTCCCGCCTCAGAGATAACGTGTCCCAAGAAGTGGACCTCACGTATCCAGAACTGGCACTTCGAGAGCTTACCATAAAGCTGGTGCTCTCGGAGTGTGTCTAGTACAACTCGCAAGTGATAGGCGTGCTCCTCCTCAGTCGTAGAGTAAATCAGAATGTCGTCGATGAAGACCATGAAAAACTGATCGAGGTATGGCTGAAAGATCCTGTTCATGAGAGCCATGAACACTGCTGGAGCATTGGTTACACCGAAAGGCATAACCAAGAACTCATAGTGTCCATACCGACATCTGAAGGTTGTCTTCTGCACATCCTCGTCTCTGACTCTGAGCTGATGATAGCCTGACCTGAGGTCTATCTTCGAGAACCACCGTGCTCCCTTGAGCTGATCAAAGAGGTCATCAATCCTCGGTAGCGGATACTTGTTCCTCACTGTCACCTGGTTCAGGCGACGATAGTCAACACAAAGTCGCAAGCTCCCGTCCGCCTTCTTGGCGAACAAAATCGGGGAAGCCCAGGGTGAAACACTGGGTCGGATGAACCCCTTGCCCTGCAAGTCCTCCAACTGTACCCGTAGCTCTCAAAGCTCGGCGGGGGCCATCCGATATGCTGGAGTGGATATCGGGGCTGTCCCGGGGTACAAGTCAATATAAAAGTCTACCTCTCTGCGAGGAGGTAGCCCTGGAACATCGTCGGGAAAAACGTCTGTAAACTGATCCACCACTGCAGGAAAACCAGGACTCCGCACGTCAACTGCTCCAAGGATAAGGCTAGCCAACTGATGAGTGATGGGTTGTCCTCTCCTCCGCGGAAGTCCATCCTATGCTGCTAAGGCTCCCTTCTCGCCGGTGAAGGTGAACATGCTCCCTTCGGTGCGTACACATCGCACCTTGCGCCTAAAACAGTCAATATGTGCATGGACCGTAGATAGCCAACCCATGCCCAAGATGACGTCATAAGGCCTCGACACTGCTACAAGAAGATCCCAGCCGAAGCTCTCGCCTCCTAGAGTAAGCTCACACTGCCGGCACCAGTGCGTAATCGTCGAGTCTGCTCCCGTAGGAGTATCTAGCCGTAAGGATCGAGCCAACGGCTCTGTCGGAATCTCCAAGCTCCGAACAAGGGCAGCGGCTATGAAAGAGTGACTCGCTCCTGTGTCTATAAGAACTGCAGCAAGGGTGGAATAGACACAGATAGTACCTCGAATCATCTCGGGTGCACCGTGGTCGTAGGCCTCTGCTGCCTGGAGCTGTGCCTGTCTCTGTCCGCCAGCTCCCTGTGGTCGGGGTGGACCTCCTGGTGGTGGTGGTGGCAGAGCCTCAAAGCATCGCCCACCACCGGCTGCTCGTCCAGCTCCTCTGCCTCGTCCGCCTCCTCCCTGCGGACCGCCACGGTCGACCCTCTGCCTCTGCCTCGGTGGTCCCTCAACCGACTGCTGCTCCTCGGCACGGCGGGTCGGGCAGTCACGAGCCATGTGGCCCTGCCCGCCGCACGAGTAGCACTGTCTGCCTCTCGAAAGACTGGCTCCGTGCTGTGTGCCCCGCACTACTGAGCCAGTGTCCTGAGGTCGTCTGCCCGAAGGTCTGGTCTGTCTGGACCCCTGATTCATCCGTCGACTGCCTGCTGCAGATGAATCTGCCACGTGCTGCCCTGCGGTGGGTCTCTGCGCTGGTGTAGACTCAGCAAGGAAGCTCTCGATCAGAAGGGCCCGCTCCAGTACTCCTGTCTGAGTCGGTATGCTGAGGGAGATCAGCGATGCCCTGATCTCGTGTCTCAAACCCTGCTCAAAGGTCCGGGCCCAGAAGAATGGGTCTCGTACCATGTCGGTCGAGTAGCGCGAGAGATCGGTAAATCTCGCCGAGTACTGAGCGACCGTCATGCTGCCCTGCCGCAGCTGTAGAAGCTCCTGGATACGCACCGCACGAAGGGTGGATGGGACGAACTCCGAGCGGAAGAGGCTCTCAAAGTCCGTCCAAAGTAGAGATGCCTCATCGTGCACCTGGAGCATCAAGCTCCACCATCGTCCTGCTGCTGCGTGTAGTAGGCTCGCAGCGATGATCACCATGAGGTCTGCTGGTGTCCTCACTAGCCTAAACACTCGTACCACTGCCTCCAGCCAGTCCTCTGCTGCCTGGGGATCCGTCTCCCCGCGAAACCTGGGTGGTCGCTAGCGCTGAAACTCATGCAGTGCGCTGAGGCGACGTGCATCGTCAGCGGCTGGTGCTGGAAGTATCGGGGGCTCGGCGGGTAGTGCTACCGCCGGTGCCACTGCTGACAAAGGGCCCTGCACCGAGGCCTCGTCGCTCGGTGGGCTGTCGTCACGCTCGACTCTCGGAATCCTAGCTGGCTGCCGTCGTGGGGCCATCCTGAAAAGGAAACAGGTGTGCCACGGTCAGAACAGTATACCTGGTGAGCTGATATAAGTAATCACAAAGAAAACTTTGAAACACACACGCAATCATTGTTTTTGTGCATTAAGTCGGAAATCAGAAGTCAGGGTCCTGGTGTACGGATACGTCGGCCGCCGCACCAACACTGGACTCCCTGGACTGATAACCACACTCAATACGCTAAACATTATTGCTTCACATAGAAAAGATCAGAGTTCGCGGTAGAACCGAACTCCTCTGATACCAATTTGTCACGACCCGCCCTCGGGGTCCGTGCCGTGACTACCCCAAGCCCGCCTTCCATAGGCCAGGGGCTGGCGACTAGCACCAAGGCGTAAATCCCGGTAAAAAGGGAAGTCATTGCCTTTGTAAAGTAAATAAACACCACAGAGTAAGCAAGCGGAAAGTAAACACTAAGCAAAAACAGAGTACAGCTGAAAGTGCGGAAAAGTAAATGGGCCAGTATACAAACCCAAACTGAAAGTAAAGTACAACTCGAAAGGGAAAACAGCAACTGAAAAGTAAAAGCCGCTACATCGAGTTGTCCACTGGAAATCCCACCTGAAGGGTGGGTACAGATAGCTCCACTGCTCCACGGGTCCCGCCGTCCACTCCGAGCACGTCCCGCCCAGTGGTCCACCTCCAGGTACCGTCCTGCTCTGCAAGCCTCAGCTAAGATCAACGTTGTCCGTCGTCTGCAACCAACACAACGTAGTGCGGGCAAAGCCCGTGCAGGGGTGAGTATAAGCTACTCAGTAGGGACCCCGAGACCCCTGAAGGTCTCCCAAATCCACAAAGTATAAACCACGAAGAAAGGTACAATCACGAAATAACAACCGACACTGCTTAGGTATATGCCCATACATATACCTAAGTCATCAATCTCAAATACGCTCCAACCTCCGAGCCCAAGTACAACTCAGTCCACACAGGAAAGTAAACGTATTCCACACAGGAAAGCAAAACGTAATCCACACAGGATTGCACAACACAATCCACACAGGAAAGCAATAGGTTTCAGCTCACACAGTTATACTTCTTCAAAGGACGATAAAGATGATCTCTGATCCATCTAAGTCGTCGGACCCACGAAGGATTGATAGGTAACTAACCCCCGCAAAAGACCCACACAGGATCGGGCCCACGTAGGACCTGTAGGCGCTGGTTCACACAGGACCGCTGAGCGCAAAGACCCACACAGGATCGGACCCACACAGGATCGGGCCCACACAGGACTTGTAGCACTGATCCACGTAGGATCGCTGAGTGCTGAAGTCGTCGTCGTTGAATCCACACAGGATCTCTGTACTGTCATCGTCGCAGTCACAGTAGCAGTAGCAGTCACAGTAACAGTCGCAGCCAGCACTAGGGTTCCCGCACACAGCAAGCTCGTTCGGAGGGTCCACTCCACGAGCCGAGAGGCTGATACATCAACTGTCACAAGGTCCAGAGTTGATGTATCCAAAAGTTCTGTATCGTCAACATGAACTCAACGCAACAGACGGCGCGTCGATCGGACGCCCGGTCTGAGAGTTATTGGCATTTTCGTCCCCGGGGCCCGGTTGGTTTTTAAGGAAAAACCAATCCAACCGTACTCCACCTGCGTCCAAACCTCGGGCGGAGTATGCCAAAAGATCTGTCTCACTAAGAGGAACACAACACAGCTGACGGCACGTCAATTGGACGTCCGTAGTTCAAGATATGAGCGTTTCCGCTCCGAAGGCCCGGTTGGTTTCGTGAACGAACCAACCCGGCCAAACTCAAAGTAATCCGAAACCTTGAGTGCGATATACCAAAACGACCGTCTCGATCCAAGGATTGCGTTTCCGCAGACGGTTCGTCAAACGGAGGTTCGTGACTCATGTTATGGCCAAAAGACCGAAACTGATTCGAAACAGGGGGTCCGGGTCCGGGCCGACCCGGCCCGACCCCCCCCCCCCCTGGATCGGCCCGAACCGGGTCGACCCGACCCGGGTCTGACCCGGCCCGGCTGGCCGGCCGGCGGCGCGGCGGCCTGGCGCCGCACGGAGGCAGCGCGTGGGGGGGATCAAGCCCCCGCTTGATTGGAGAGGCGGCGCGGCATTATGCCGCGCCCTTTTTAAAAAAAACGGCCCCCCCACGTGGGGGCCGGCTTGAAGAAACCGGGGGGCCTCCTGCCCCCCCCCCCCCCTCAAGGAAACCGCCCCCCTCATAAATGAGGGGGGGGTTTAAGCTGGCAGGGGGAATTTATTTCCCCCGCCTTATGACCTTCCGGCCGGCCAACTGCCGGCCGGTTTTCTCCAACGGGACCAGAAAATCCGGTCCCCCTTTTCGGCTTCCGACGCCGGTGGCCCGGCCGCCGGTCTTCTCGTCCCGCCGCGGCCCGGAACCGGCCGCGGTGTTCGTCGTCTGGCACGGTGAGACGGCACCACGCCCCTCCGCCGTGCCTTCGATTCCCCTTGACGCGGCGCGACGGCGTCGCGTTCTTGATGATTCTTCCACGGCGCGACGCGACGGCGCCGCGCAATATAATCATACGATTATCCGCGTGGTGCGACGGCACCACGCCACCTTGTTTCCACCCGCAAGATAAATCAACAAGAACGATGGAGGGGGGTTCGGCCGTGTTCATGCGGTCCGGGCCCCTCACGTTAAAACACAACTTAAATATTCAATATCCTCACGTTAGACATGCTAGAACCACGAGCAAGAATAAAATAATTAAACAAAAATCAACAACCCCTACCTTGGGTAAAGGTTCGAAGATTGTCAACGTCCCGCGGAAGACAACGTCGTGGAGGTCGGCGTCACAGTAAACGTTCATCAAATCCGATGACAAAGAGGTACGTCCGAAGAGGCACGTCGTTGGCGAAACTTCTTATGTCGACGAAGGGAGTCCGAGGAGGAAGCGGCGTTCCCTCTTGTTGACACGGAAGCTGAAGAAGAGATGAGCGGCGTTCTTCGTTGGAGCTTGAGCGTTCTTCGTCAAGGCTTGAGCGTTCTTTGTCAAAGTTGAAGAAAAAGGAAAAGCTCTCAATAGCTCTCAAGTTGGCTAAAGAGTTCTAACCCAACAAAAAGAGATAAGAGCTTATTTTATTCATAAACTTAACAAATGAATTTCGAAGGTTTGAAATTCAAAAAGGATAACTCCAAAAATTAAATAACTCATGTCATTTAAAGAGGGGTTAAGGGAGTTGGGAGAGGATGAAAAGTTTAGGGTTCGTGTGGGCCCCACCACACTTAATCCTCTCAAGGGAGGTTAAGTGGGTGTGGGTCCCACCCCTAACTTCCTTTGAGAGAAGCTAACTAATAAGTTTAAATAAAAATATGTAATCCACAATTTTTATTTAACTTATTCTAATCTCCCAAAAACTAACTCTCATCCCGAAATAAACGCAACCTCGGAAAAGGTCTCCTTAAGCGAATACCGGCGCTGCGAGTTCATCGGTGCCCTCGGATTTCAATTCCGAGCACCGGATAAAAAGTTAGGAAATCCCACTCGTTCGTTCACTGAACGTACCCGAGCCAAACTTCGGAAATTGATTCCGGGCACTCTGGGCCTCGGAATCAGGTGCCGTCAGAAACCGCGCTCTTGTAAAATTCCAAAGAAAATTAAGAAAAAATTTCCCTTGAATTTTACGGGTCTTTACATTTTTGTTATGTTATTTACCTTTCTATATTGATTATTCCATATCTAGTTATGATATCCAGATTATTGATTAAATGGAATGTGTGTTCAATTATTTACCAAGATATATTGTCTATTCTTTATTGATTCATGATAGTTTCCACTATACATAACCATTACTAAGAATTTGATATCGCCCTTATTTTTTTTCCTTTCCCAAGGATATGAAGAAGATATATTTTAATGATTTTAAAGGATTAAGTTCATTTTATATTGTTATGTATTATGTTTTATTTTCTATTCCCAATGTAAAATGGGCATTATGTATGTATCTGGTTCTACAAAACTATTAAATTGTTCAGTCCTTTGGGATTTGACCCTTTGTATCTATACCAATGTAATAAATTAATGCACCAACACTGAGCTACTAGTGTTGAGGTCATTATAGTTGGTATTAGATAAATTGTAGTAGAAACCTTGAGAACTAGATTAAAGTGAACGTAGATTAGGGAACATAACCCTATGATAGAAAATGTGGACAAGTGTAGAAGAACATCTTGATTTTTTTAAGGTATATACTATGTGGTTTTTCCTACCAATAAATACCTATATGGATAATACAAGTAGACATGGTTCTGGAATAGAGGTACTCAGTTGTAATAAATTTGTGAAGGGTGCATTGGGATAGACCTGATTTTCACTTGATACATGAAAATGAGTCTTACTATGCACTTGGTTTGACACTCTCATGGGATATGCTTAGGATAATTCACATTTTTTTACAAACAATTATGAAATATTTTTAAATAAGTATATCTCTAAAGAAACCAATTTTATAATTATAAGATTAAAAACGTATAAATTTTAATTTATGTAAAGTGTTACATCATATTTAGAATTATAAATTATAATTTCGTGTTCATAATTTTACAAGTTAATCTAGTATATTAAATTTTTTTATAAATGACACATGTATTGAATAAGGGTATCAATACTCATGGCCAATTTTGAGATTTCCATGCTGATGAATCCAATATAGCTGGTACTAGAACTTAGAAAATTATGCCTATATTAGGGTAGCTTAATTAGGTTGTGATAAATAATATTTCTCAGATAGATAAACCTATTCCACAATGAGATTCTCCTATGATAGATCGTTTTATATGATAGAATCCCCCAACATTTGGTGGGACTAATAATCCAATGGAATCTGAGTAATGGATTAAGTCTCTAGAGAAGATATTTATGGCATTATGGTGGGGTGAAAAGAAAAAGGTTACACTTGCAGTTTATTATCTCAAAGGTGATGATGATCAATAGTGGTCGTCGATCCAGAATACTTGGAAGGAAAAGGAAAAAACTCATGGAATGGAAAGATTTTAAAGATAAATTATTCAACAAATATTTCCCTTGTGAGAAACAAATTAAAATGAATAGAAATTTACTTAGATTAAAGAAAAAGTAAAAAAGAAAGTGTTGTAGAGTATGAGGATACCTTTAAAAGTTTAGCTAGGTGTTCTATATATTTCATATGCAACGTTGAGTGAAATATTGAACATTCGTATAAAGGTATTAAGACAAGTCTCTAAAGAGTGTTGGCCTCTCAAAACTTTCCATCATATGATGAAATTGTGTAATGTTCCATCAAAATGGAGAAGGTATTTTCTCGAATAAATATATTCAAAGGGAATCAAGAGAAGAAGAGGCCATATAAATACCAAGAGAATGGGAATTAATCAAATATGGAAAGGATAATGGAGAGATTTCCATCAGGTGAAAATTATGTAATGAAACACCATGGGAAGTGTTTGAAAGGAATGGGAGTGTGTTACAAGTGTGATGATAGGGGGTATCTGGCTCATGAATTCAAGAGAATGAAATAAATCAATGATGTACAATGTTTTAGCTGTAAATAAATGGGGATTTATTCAGACCATTTCCTTAAGTGTCAAGGGAATCTACCATAGATGAGGCCAAGTGGAGAAGGTTAAAATTATGAGATCACTACAGCTAGGGTGGAAGTACCCACTAATGTGGTGACTAGTACATTAATTCTATATTCAAATTTATCTAATGATTTATTTGATTATGGATACTCTCACTCTTTTATATCTAATCGGTTTTCTATGAAAATTAGACATTCCTCTTTTAATTTAAGTAGGTTGTTTTTAGTCAAAAATCCTAGAGGAAGTCTCACTACAACAAGTATGTGTGAGGTAGTCCCCATTATGACACATAAACATGATTTATTTAATAACCTCATTATCATAAATCCGGTTGACTTCAATATAATACTTGGTATGGACTCTATTTCAAAGAATGATTCAAAACATTATTGTATGAAGAAGGAAATTATGATTTTCGAGGATTCCTTATCATTAGAGAAGAGAATTAATCATCTAATACATATCTAGATCCACCCAAATAGCTTTACTGAATGAGATTATTGAGTAATAATAGAAAAAATATATAGGGATGGATAAGGTAATATTATAATTGAGGATATATCTATTGTATAGGAATACATTGATTAATTTCATGAGGAATTACATGGACATTCCCAAAGCATGAAGTTGAGTTTTTAATTTATTTAATCCTCGATGCAAGACCAATTTCAAAGACTTTATATAGAATAGCCACTATGGAACTTGTGGTGTTAAAGAAAAAACTATAGGATTTGTGTGATAAGGGTTTTTTTCTCCCTAGTATTTCATCATGGAGAGAACATGTTCTCTTAGTTAAGAAGAAATATGGATCCATGTGGTTGTGCATTAATTATTGGGAGATCAATTCTATTATGATAAATAGAAAGTATCATATACCTCAAATTAATGAATTATTTGATCAACTTTATGAAGCCTAATATTTTTTAAAGTTTTAAATTTGTTCTGGGTATCACCAATTGCAAGTAAAGAAGGAAGAAATTCGGAAGAAATCTTTTCAAATGAGGTATGGTCATTATAAGTTTACATTAATTCCATTTTTATTGACTAATTCACCCTCTACTTTTATGGATGTAATTAATGGATTATGCAAGTAATATATTGATTATTTTTTATATATTCATTGATGATATTTTTTTATATTCTAAAGGATATGAGGACCAGGATAATCACTTATAGACCATTCTTGAGACTCTTATAAAGAAATATTTATATGGTAAATTTATTAAGTGTGATTTCTGGCTTCAAGAAGTTTCTTTTCTTGGCTATATTATCTCCAAGTATGGAATCTTAATTGATCCTACAAAGATGAAGGTATTCAAAGAAATATTTATACCAATGAACATAACTGAGGTACGTAGTTTCATTGGTTTAGCAAGTTACTATCGACGATTCATTCATATTTTTTCCTAATTGGATACCCCATTAACTATGTTTACACATAAAGGGGTTAGGCTTGTTTAGAAAAAGGAATGCGAATAATTTTTTGATGAACAAAATAGGTTATTGGTCAATGTTCTTATTTTGACTCAATCGTATAGAAATAATGGGTTTATGATATATAGAGATTCCGTGAATAAGTGACTTGGTTGTGTCATAATTAAAAATGATAAATTTATTGCATATTAATCAATGTAATTAAATACTTAGGAATAGAACTCTCCAACCCATGATCTTGAGATGGTAGCTCTAATATTTTCTTTGAAGATATAGAGATATTATCCATATGGTGAAAGATGTGAGATATACACTGACCATAAGAAATTAAATAATTATTTTCACAAAATATATCAACATGAGGAAAAGAAGATGAATTGATCTACTCAAGGATTATGATTTATCAATGCACTACTACTCAGGGAAAGAAAATAAGGTAACTAATGCATTCAGTAGGAAAGATCATGGAGTTATAACCCTAATGAGGATTGAAAGGGACCCTATGTTTATGAATATAGTAAATATTGATATGGGAATTATTAAGGAAGTAGAGATATCACTTAATTTTCATATTATTGAAAACCCATCTTTATTGAAAAAGATAAAATTTTCTCAATATGATAATGAGAAATTTCAGAAGAAAATTAAAACTATTAATAATGTGAAATTGGATGACTTTTTTTATGAAGATGGTGTTCTAAAATTTGGAAAGTGATTATGTATTCCATCTATTCCTGAGCTAAAAATAGAATTTTTTGATGGTTCTCATAGATCAAATTTCTCTATACACCCATGTACACAAATATGTATAGTTATTTTAGGGAACAGTTTTGGTGGGATAACATAAAGTGAGAAATTACTGATTATGTGTCTAGATGTTTGATTTTTCAATAAGTGAAATATACGAGACAAAATCCTGGAGGATTCATGAAACCTCTTCATATTCTTGTGTGGAAATGGGATTACATTACTATGTAATTTTTTACAGGACTACCAAAGGCTCCTAGAAATAATGATGCAATATGGGTTTTCGTTGATCGCCTAACAAAAAATACACATTTCGTCGCTATAATATAAGATAAACCTCTTGATCACCTAAAAAGTCTCTATATTAATTAATTTGTAAAAATTCATATCACACCTATTTCAATTGGGTTTGACCAATATCCCCATTTTACATTGAAATTCTAGAAGAGTCTTCATAAACCTCTTTATACTGAGCTTCATTTGAGCACCGCCTACCATTCTCAAATTCATGGATAGTCCAAAATTACCATTAAAACATTTAAAGACATGTTATGTACATTATCACTTGACTTCCAAGGTTTTTGTGATCATTATTTAATTATTTTTCCTATAATAACGGTTTCCATTCAACTATTCAAATGGCATCGTATAAAGCATTGCATGGTAAGATATGTCGCACTCCAACTTATTGGGATAAAGTTAGTAAAAGGAAACTTATAGGACCAAAAAAATTTAAGAGGAGACAAAAAAGGTAAAGGCTATTCAAGGTCACATTAAAGCATCTCAAAATAAGATAAAGAGTTATGCTGATAATCGGAGGAAAGATTTGTAATTCCAAGTGGGAGATCATGTTTTCTTGAAAGTATCTCCATGGAAGGGTGTTATAAAGTTTGATAATAAAGGTATACTAATACCCAAGTACATAAGAACCATTTAAATCCATTAATTAATTTTAGTTATTTATTATCATTTGGAAGTGCCACCAAATCTCTCAAAAGTACAAGATGTGTTCTATAAATCATTGTTAAAAAAGTACACGCCGGAATCAATGCATGTGATCACCTCAGATGAAATAGAATCAAAACCTGATCAATATTACAATGAAGAACCCATAAAAATTCTTGTTATTATAGAGAATGTTTTGAGGAATTAAAAAACTCATCTGGTAAAGGTACTTTAGAGAAATCACAAAATGGAGGAAACAACATGGGAACTAGAGGATATCATGAAGAATAACTACCCTCATCTATTTATAAGGTAATATCCCTGAAATTTTGAGGAATAAATTTTTATAGGAGGTAATAATGTATCACCCCAAGACATTAAAATATATTTATTTTAGAATAAATATAATTTCTTCGATATCTTATGATGCACGCAACACCAGGTTTAAACGAAACACGCTACTCTATTATTTAAACAAAGTCGCAATTCAAAAACATAATTTAAATAATGTTTTGTGTTAAAATATATTTTGAATTAGTTTTAAATTAAAATCACTTAATTTATATATCTATTAATCCAATTTTGGTCATTAGAATCATTTTCAAATTTAATTTTGATATAAAAACATTGTAAACTTTTGAAATTTTTCTTTTTAAAACCCCACTTTCTCGTCGCGTGTGCAAGATTAATATTAAGTTAAAATTTTCCACTTTGGGGAATTGAATTTATAAAAATGGATTAAATATTTGGAATCATAATAATTTCAAATTTCTAATAAGTTCAACTTAAATTTTGACCAAAATGAATAGTAAAAATAGTAAAAAATCAATTATCATGGTTAATGTAAAAATGGATTTACTGGGGGTTAAAATAAAAAGATAAGGATTAAAATAGCCTAAAACCCATTGGATGGAAATATTTCGACCTCATATCTTCTAGTTTCGATAATGGACCATTTTGGAGGCTTGTAGCATATGATCGAATCTTTTCAAAAAGTTACAAGTGTGTCACTCACCTCACTTGTAAAAGGCCAGCCCTCTCCTATATTCTTCATACCTTCACACCCTTTTGGTTCAGCCAATACTGACCCAAATCACTTCTCAATTTACCTCATATCATCCTCTAAGTATTATTTTTGGAATAAATCCTACTTTGGAAGGATTTAGTGCAAACCTAAGGAGGATACTCGAAGAAGAGGTAATGTTCTTCAATGAGAGCTTTTATTTATTTATTCCCCTACCTATCTCAATTATTATTAAACCATAATGATATAATAAAATCAGTAAATTACATATATTTTTATGTTTTTATAATAATTTTATGACCAAAAACCATCTCCACATCCATCAAATAGGATATGAAATCATCATTTGTGAGTATGGCGGACTACCACCTCACGAACCGATGCCATTCATTTTTTCCATTACCACCTCTCACGGTTGGGTGTGATGATGGATAAAAAGTATATATATAATATTTTTAATATAATTATATCTATTGAGTTGTTATATCATATATACCTTTAACTTTCTATTCTGTAGGAGATACGAAAATGTTGCTTGTGTGTACGACGGACTACCACCTTGCGCAGCGATGCGATTCATCTTTCACTAATAATTTCCATAGAAGGTGATGAGGATAAAGTTAATAATTATATGTTATATAAATGAAATAATTATGATATACATGACATATTTATCATTTTTAAATAGAATATATCATTTTATTTCTTACCTTTTCACTCACTTAATGATGATAACATAATTCTTGTACGTATGGACTACCGCCTTTACGAAGCGATGTGACTCTCTTTTCAACACCACACCAAATGGATAATATATATAAGTATATAATATGCTATTTAGGATATATTTAAAATTATTTAAATATTTAATATTACTTACCTCCTTCCCATGATGATCGTTGAAAAATGGAAATGTTACTCATGCATACATACAACATACCATCTCCATGATCGTAACATACTTCATTTTTCATAACCATATTAAAAAATTGGTTTTAAAAGTATAATTGATGTAAAAATATAATAATTATATTATTATTATTATTATAAAAAATATGAAACTATATAATATTCACAAGAATAATAACTTTCATGACAAAGAAAAAATTAGAAAACAAGCCAATTAATACCCGAAACAATGAGAATAATGAAAGATTATTAACGAACGGGTGATAAGATGTTATAAAAGTATCATATATGATATTATAAATATTAATATGGTTCTGTTATAAATTAATAATATTATTAAAACTATTATAAATTATTTTAAAATGTGTTCAACTAAAGGAAAGTAGGTAAGGGATTTCGTCTCAATTTACATTCCATTGAGACTTATTGGTTATTATACACCAATTCACTTTTATGTGGTGTATATAATGCAACTTTGACATGTAATATCATGAATAAATCATAATTAATTGTATTTTAATTTTCAATTTGTAATATTTTATCCAAAGATATTTGACTTGAAAATTACCAGTTGGTAAAAGTTATTGTACAATCTCAATTTCTTTGGTGATTGTTAACTTTCTCTTAAAACAATCACATTCTTGTGATCATTATTTCACTGGTAATTTAATTTCTATTAAAAATACATATTATTGTATGATGTATATAATTATTTCCTAAACATTATACCATTTTTACATACAATTATTACTTTCAAAGTTATTTGATTAACTAGATAAATATTGATAAATCTCTATTCTTTACTCAATACAGATATTTAATGATAAGGAATATTGATTCATGAATTAAATTGATTATTCTACATATGAAGAATTATTTGGACCTATAGTGATGGGTTTAGTCTAGTATAATATATCCCCTCAATGCATCGATGGGTCTCAAGAGACAAATAAGTTGGCTAAATTAAACAGGTTTCTACCTGTAGTTTTAAATTGGATTGTGAAAGGTCTTTCTAGTAGAGGTATCATGATTCATGAGATCTTGGTATCTAATAATTAAGAATTTATTTTATTGATAATTTAGTTAATGTTATTTTCCATGATATTTTCATAATTATATTATCTCTATACACATTTCATTCTTAGATTATTGATTAAATGAATTATGTGTTCAATTATTTATCTTTTCATATTGACTATGTCTTATATATTCATACTATGAAGTTATTTAAATAACATGTGTGTTTATTTATTTACCTTTCTATATTTATTATTTCCTATATAATTATGATAGACAAGTTGTTGATTAAATGGAATGTTTGTTCATTTATTTACCATTACATGTTGTTTATTCTTTATGGATTCATGACAGTTTCCACTATACGTAACCCTTACTGATAATTTTAGATCGCCCTTATTTTTTTTCCTTTCCCCAAGATATGAAGAGAATATTTTTGAAAGATTTTTCATGTATTTATTTCATATTATGTTGTTATGTATTATGTTTTAATTTCTATTCCTAATGTAAAATGGGAATTGTGTAGGTATATGCTTCTCCACAACTGTTAAATTGATCGGTATTTTAAGTATTGACCCTTTATATCTATGAAAATGTAATAAATTAAGGAATATTCACTGGGATACTGGGGTTAGAGTTGTTACACTTAAGTCATATGAAATCATATGCGAATAATAAAGCTCAACCAGAAGGCTCTATTACGGAAGTTCACATAGTAGAAGAGTGTTAGATCTTATCTTCTAGGTATTTGGATATGATTTAGACTAAATTCAATCATTTTAGACGTGTTGGAGACATATCCACTAATTCTCAGTTTGAAAACCATCCATCAGTATTTCATACTATTGGATGATCGGTTGGAAAGGGGTCAAATTTTATTGTTACTGAAATAGAGTTACTACCAGTTCATATATAAGTGCTACTCAATAGTCTTATTTTAGATCCATTTATTGAATAATTGATACTAAAAAAAAGTGGTGACTAAGGGGTCAAGATTGAAATGAGATGGAATTAACAAAATTTATTAATAAGGATATTTTCAAATGGTTTTCCTATCATGTAAGTATATAGTCATATTCATATTGTTGACGTGTAGTTATTTTATCTATGTTAAAAGTGACACCTTAAATCTTGTTGAATAGATAATGAATGTTGAGAATCAAGATGAAATATAAAATTATCTGAAGTTTTTGGCTCGATGTCCTATAGGAAAGGCTAATAAATTTGATACCTACAATATTCATGGCTTCAAGTTTCATACAATTTATTAGGAAGAAGTATTGAAAACTCAAGATATTTGTGTATTTACACTTGAAGAGGTTGGATACTATATAGAGATGATTGATGTAATAAAATTAAACTATCATGGTCAATTTTCAGTTGCATTATTCAAATGTAAGTGGGTCAACATTGATAGGGAATATTTAAAGATTCATTACATTTTAATTTTATCAAGTTCTCTTTCTTGATCCATACCGATGAACATGCAGAATATGATCCATTTATCTTGGATTCACAAGAGAAGATCATTTATTATGTGGATGATTAAATACATGAAGTTTACAGTGTTTTTTTCACTTAGTATTTTGTTTCATGAATGATATGGGTGATGAAGATCAATTGGTACTTTGTGATATTGAACCTCATTAACCAAGGAACATTGAATAGTCTTTTCCTGACAATATTGAAACAACAGAACATCAAAGAGAGGGTGAAAATGAAGTAACCATTACAACGGAGTTTGATAACAATAAAGAAAATAAATATGAAGATAATTGAATGTATGACTCGAAAATGAAACTATATTACAATTTCACATTTATAAGTGTTTTGTACATGTATACATTGTTCTAAATTTTCATTTTTTGTAAAAATATTTTACTTATATTTATTTTGTATATTGAATATATTTTGAACCATTTGAATTGATATAATTCCAAGAATTTTTTTCTGATCCTAGACCATTAACATCTTAGAGAACACCACCACTACTATTAGCTTCAGTAGATCCAATTGATTCCACTATATTGTTGACTTTTATTGAGCTATATGTTTACCTATATGTTGTTGGTATCCCACCATTTGATGAAAATATAGTGATGGAGCAGTTGGTTACCCCTTCATCTAGGTGATATTGACGAGTTGGCATTACCGATATGTATGTCATTGTACAAAAAACTATATTTTTTATTAATTTTTTATTCATTTTTCAAACAGATAAGTATTAAAATATAAGATATATAAATATGAACATAGTATATGTATGGAAATTGAAAGACGTTAAGATTATCCTTCTATTTGATGAGTTCGGGGTACCTACCATTGATGCTACCTGAATCAATGGACAAATTCTTAATCATATTTCTTGTGAGATGGTGATCTTTCCCATTAATTGTAAAGATTGGATGCATATTCCCACAACTTGGTAAAATGAGGTATTTGATAACCAAGTAAATGAAATATTAATTTAATATTAATTGATAACCAATTTAAAATTCATGAGTAAAATTATTAATATACTTATAAAGTGTTATGTGTTTTATTTATAGATGTTTTTGTATTTTGATGTCTCGTACTATGTTTCACGCAAATGGAAATTTAAAAATTTGGGCAAGAAATAGTGAGATTTTAAATGGATATTATGACATGAGTTTAATGGTACATCTCTAAGATCTTAATAAATATATGAGAATGTACCAGAAGAAGTTTTTCATGAGTAGTAGAAGGTGTTTTTTGATATAAATAGAGATTCATATCATGAGGTAATTACATATTTTAAAGCATGTTAATAACATAAACACAATAAAATTATAATTTTTTTTAAAATTGATATTTTTTGTAGGAATTATCTAAAAAATATTGTGAATAGTGGGAAACAAGTCATTCCTCATATCGTTGGGTCTCATAGTTTTTCAAGAAAAATAAAAAATAAATCTTATTTTATCCATTATTATTTATATTATTTTATTATATTTCAATGCTTATTTCTAACTTGTATATATTTTTTTATAAATCCTAATGAATTAGGTCACTATGTTGGCCAAAAATAGATGTGGATTAAAGTTTATAGGAAACTAGATGACAGTTCTATAAATGAACCCACCAGATACGTTGGAGTAAGTAATTTTCATTACTATTTAATAATATTTTATCAAATTAAAAACATAATAATGAAAAATAAATTATAACAACAAAAAATCCTTAAACCCAATTAAATGGGGCTAACTACATGGATCAAATAGTACTAATTAGCTATATTAGCACCATTTTATCCATGTAGTCGGCCCCAAATAATTGGTTTTAAGGATTGTTTATAGTTATAATTTATTTTTCATTATTATTTTTTTATAGTAATGAAACAACATTAAATTTTAATGAAAAATTCATGAATTAGATAATATTAATAAGTTTAGATAATTTAAAAAAATATTGTTAATATTGTTGTTGTAATAGGTTAAAATTCAAGAAACTTATAATGTGAACCCTTCACAATCATCATGAGTTTCCTAGAAGGGATGGAGAATCCCAAGTAAGTATGGGTTCTAGTCCTACATCATCAGTTGTCTTTAGTATGGCTTTTTATCATTTACTGTTACACATAGTGAGGGTTTGGGCGGTGTCATTGATTCGGAAGCACATATAGAAATTTAAAGGTTGAAAGAAAATGTAAAAGAACATGAATATTATATAAAAACACAGGTTTAGTGGTGTTCAAAAAGGGAAAATGATTTAGTTTTTTTATTTTAGAGGATGACGGGCACAATCCTTGAGGAATTTTCTAGTCTTATATCTCATCCTGCTGAGGTAAATTCTAAACTCCATGGATCATTTACACATTTTCAATGAACATATACAGTATCCAAAAACACTCATGTAGCTTATTTGTTTCAATTATAATCCCAATGATCATCCTCTAAAAATAATATTGGTAGAGAACTACAGTCAACCATATTTATAAATAGAAGGCCCCCATGAATAAAATCAAATATTTAGAAGCATATTGATATAAACCATATGAGTTTTCAAATAATTATCTAATGTTTGGAAGTTTTGGAGTCAAAAATAGTTTAATATGATTTAGACATCATGTAACAGGAAATGAAATTAAAATAAATATCAACTAGAAAGAGTAAAATTGATAGAAGTTCAAGTCATACCGACCACATGACACCAGTATTGAAAACAATAACTTTGAGTCATACTTCCCACTTCGTGTGTCTGATTGAAATTACGTCAATTAATACACATCAAAAATGAATTATGGATTAGTTTTTTAAATTTTGAAAACAATCTGAGCTCTTTTTCTCAGCTTTGAAAATGTGACAAACATTTTAAACTAAAATAACACTTTTATATTTAAAAAATGCACTTTGAGTCATATTAATGACACCGGGTGTTGAATCAATGTGTAGTCACTTACTTCACATCAAAAATGAATTATGGATCATTATACTAAATTTTGAAAAAATAAAATCTTGTTTTATTGTTTTTTGATATGTGATGAGTGTTTTAAAGTAAAATGATACTTATATTGAAAACACTCACTTTGATTCATACCACCCACTTAATGCGTATGATTGAAATTTGGTCAATTCTTACAAATAAAAAATGAATTATGAATCATTTTCCTAAAGTTTGAAAAAAATATAATCTCATTATCTTAGTTTTGACAATGTGACAAACATTTAAAAATAAAATGACTCTTTTATATTAAAAACATCCACTTTGAGTAATACTGATTACATCGTATATCAAATAGACATCTGGTCAATTCATACATATTAAAAAATAAATATGGATTATTTTCTTAATGTTTGAAAACAATATGAGACCGTTTTCTCAGTTTTGGCTATGTGGAAATCATTTTAAAGTAAAATGTCACTTATATTGAAAACACACACTTCGAGTCATACCGCCCACTTCAGGTTTCTGATGGCCATGAAATCATAGGATAATGACTATAGATTGATTTTTGAAATATAGGAACTGATAAAACATCAATCTGAGTTAAAGTTTTCTTAGGTTTCCCTTAAATGTGTTTTTAGTGTTTTAAAACACTAAAACATGCATGTAATAGTAAAACCCACTGAAAATGACATCATATTGACATCAAATCATGGTAAAACCACCTTTGAATTATTTTTGACATGTATACATATAAAACACATCCATCTGATATGTGATGTGCTAGAAATGACTCAATAATCAGTTTTAAAAGATACCAAAGTCTTTAAAAACATGTGTTAGGGGTTCAAAACCAAGAAAACACCATCATTTGGCCATAAAATCATAAGAAAACTAATATATATTGATTTATGAAATATAGGAACTAACACCATATCAATCTGAGTTACAGTTTTCCAAAGAGGCCTATAAACTCTGGTTTAGTGTTTTAAAACACTAAAATGTTTGTGTAATAGTCAAAATCAGAGAAAATGACTTAAGATTGATGTGAGATCATGGGAAAACCAGAGTTGAATTATTAGGGGATACAACCTACTATTTTCCTTCCTATGGTGAATCAGTTTAGGGATGTCTTCCCTAATGAATTTTTTTGGATACCTCCAGTGAGAGATATATAATTCACCATTGAGATAGTGCCAAGAGTGGAACCAGTTTCCATTCCTCCTTATAGGATGGCACATAAAGAGCTTATAGAGCTCAAGAAGAAGTTGTAAAACCTATGAGCTAAAGGTTTTATCTAACCTGGTACCTCTCCATGGGGTTTACTAGTCCTTTTTCTAAGAACGTGAATAGTACCCTTAGGCTTTTCATGGATTACCAATAATTGGACCAACATACGGTAAAGAACCAGTATCCACTACTTCTAATAGACAAACTCTTTGATCATATATGAGGATAAATGATGATTTCAAAGGTTTATTTGAGGTCATTCCACCATCAGGTGCAGGTTAGACCTTCACACATACCTCATTCAGATTTCTGGAGCATGTATAGTCTTTATGAATACCTGGTAATGTCATTCGGTCTCACGAATGCACCATACATTTTCATGTCTCTAATGAATTGGGTTTTCCACCCATATCTGGATTCATTTATGGTAGTATTTGTCATAAACTAGACCTTGCCTAAGGGCATTCCCAATCCCCATGGGTTGGAAACTAGTTTTGGGCATCAAAACAATACAAATGGGAATGATTTAGCCTAATACAATAGGATCAAAATAAAATAATTGAACAATTGGAATATCCAACCTTAACTAAATCTCAAATAAATGTATAGATAGATTCAGTTATAAAAACTGAACAAACATAAAACTAAATACAAAACTAAAACAATGAAACTAAACTGCTACCACATGATCTCCATGTGACCTATTGGTCACCTCCAACCACAAGAACAACCCTACTCCAACAACAAGAACCTAAGCCAGGAAGCCTGAAAAAAAGTTAAACCTACAAAATGTCTTGGGTCTGCCGACACCGAGTGGTATAAGTAGGGTGTGAGCTAAACAGATTAGTAGGAAATCACCAAAGAATCCATGTGTTTCCATTCCCAAAACAATCAATTAACACTAGTTTCAAAATACATTTATAAAAATAAGGTTTTTTACATTTTACTAAACAATACCATCCTACCATTTTAAAATCCAACACATGCCACATACCATTTCCAAAACCAATTAACATTTTATAACCAAAACAAAAAATAATGAATACCAGGGCTATGATGAAAAATAGATAACAGTGCAATATAGAAACTACTGCCGAAAAAAGCAAACAATAAATAAAAATAATAATAACCATGGATGATCCTAAACATCCCTATAATACCCCTCAACGTACTTGGTTCAGAACCACCTGTCGGTGTATGGGGAAGCCCCTAATCAATAACCAACTAGCTGCTCTATCTTACCCTCACAAATGATGAAGCCCTCCTAGCCTGTAAATAACTCCATGAGGGTACCAACCCATATAATCAGGGCTGATAAGCTAACATTACTCGATCAATTAAAAGATGCTTAGGAACCCATGGTGGTAGTAAAACAGTGTAAGTAGGAGGCAATCACATGCATGAATCATCTTACCTACCATCACCGCACTTGCCTACCCCAAACACGAACACCAATATACGATAACCCATAAATGGAAATCCCTCTTATAGAGGTGCCCCATATATATATCCAACCATGTCACAACATCAAGGTTCCAATTGGGCTGCTACACCATATACACATTCAAACCATTTCGTAAAACACTTTAAGTTACCAACCGGGCGTTCACATTTTCGAAACCACATTCCATTCCCAAAATTAAAAAGTTACTACCGGGACTTAAAATTATAGAATTAAAATTCATTTACAATGCCACTTCCACATCATTTTCTAAAGTCATCACAAAACATTTATTTTATCTATACAAACTCCAAACATGCCTTTAAGTTCCAACATTCACCAAAACATGTTTCAAGGCCCAATAGACCTAAAATTTAGGAAACTTTTGAAGCCACTTGTAATTCCACATTTTGAAGAATCAAAATTCCATCTAGGGGTTAAGGAACCAATTTGGAAGAGTAATAAATAAGGATAAAGAATTCATTTTAGAAACTGATATTTAATGAAAACATTGTTTTTAAGTGCTATCTTCATTTGAATGACCATCGATGTGTTCACCTTTTTCATGCATGGATGTGCCAACATACGATTCCAAACTTTAAATATCCTTGAAATCTCCCCCCAAAACTACTTTCTATAAATACCACATGCCTTTAAATAAATACAAAAAAACACCATTGCAATGCAACCACAATTCATTTTAAAATTTGGAAAAACCCTTTCTAATGCATTTTTCCACAATTCATTAAACCATAATAAGGCACCCAAGTCACACATAAAGACCAACCCATCATTTTAACCAAGCTACCAAATATAACAAAGTACAAATAACACAACAAGGTCTCAATATCATACATAGAAAACAATATGCATTTTACCAAACACATTACATGCATATACATGTAGGCGCATATAAGAAATCCTTTGAAACCCCACTTTCACCAACATAAAAACACTATCCAAAGAAAAAATATATATCAAAATCATGCTAATAACATTTCCCTATTATTTAAAAATCCACAAGCATCAATGGAATTAAACGAAAAGGAAAAAAATGGAAACACCTACCTCAGTGGTGTGCGAACATAATGAAACCTTCAAAGAGGAGAGATCAATGCCTCATGGACCAAACACACACCATAGAATCTAAAGAAACACAACCCACACATCATCCCTAACATCTAGGGTTCTTAAAAAGAAGAACCAAGCTAATAGAGAACTATGAAATGAGAGATGGGGAAGAGGAGAAGAGTAATGTCAAAGATTATACGAATAATCCAAGAATAACCACTAAAATTTGGTGAGAAATCGTCCAAAAAGTGGCCCAAAAAGAAGGATAACAAAGGGTAGGTTCCCTGTGTTCGATATCCAACACATATGTATTCAAATGGGAGGTGGAATCACTCAAATTGAATTTTTAGGTCAAGAGTTATTAAGACGGTAATGGGATGCACGATTTTGTTGCACGGTTTTTTTAATCCATGCACAAACCATGAGAATGCTACTAGAAAAGTTATGAAACCATGTAGGTATTAGTTTCACAGTTTGGGAAAACCAAGATAAAAGTGTGTGACCAAAAAATTTTCCCAAAAACCCTCAAATGACACCCCAAACACTAGGTAATCCCACCTAATGATCCTTCAATGATTTAAACAAAATATAGTGACATCGTGGGTGTCACAAACTCCCCACCATTCCATTTTCTCACAATAACCCTCATGATGACAATGAATAGGATTAGAAGAAAACTAAAACCACCAAAACACAAATACTTTTGTGGGACACTCAAGATTAACCTCAACCAAAAGATACAAAATCAATAATTAAATAAAAACAAATGAAAACCATTATCGAGGTGTGACAATTCTTCCCACCATAGACACTTTCATCCCCCAGTAAGTCACCCAACTGAAAGTTAACCCAAACTTGAATCTATGATTGATCAAAACCAAGATAAATCATGATCATCGGGGTGACTATTCACTCCACAAGTCACACCCAACCAATCAATAATAAACCACATCATGATAACGATGGGAGAACACGAGGGTGTTCTCCCCGCCACAAGGACTCAACTAGAACAAAAACCTCAAAACCCTAAAAAAACCAACAACACTTCAACAAGAAACCCACCATAGAGTGACACAGAAAACTGGGACCCTGATAACTAACTCAAACTCTCCAAACTAACCAAATAGAACACTATCTACAATAGGTAACTTGGGAACTCCTAATCTAAACCAAAATAACATCATTAGCACAAGATAAATGAACTCATCATTAGAAGTAGAAAATGTTTCCGGAACCATCTGAAAATGAAAAGAAAATAAAATTCAGTGATGAACCGGAAACATCATTCATCAATTACATAAAACATAAACATCTCCAAATGACTATAACTAAAACCAAAACCCAAACTAACCCATATATGGGTTAAACACACTCAAAAAATGAAAATGATTCTAGAGGCCACATTCAGATAAACAAAACTACTTAGATCACAAAAGAACAAGTTCTACACACAACCATAGTAGAAGATAAACTCACAGTAGTAGTAAAAACAAAAACTAAGAAACTTAGAATGTCTCCATCCCAAAATAGGGAACAAAACCCAGGACAAGGTTTCAGACACCCCTAGAAACTCCGGACTATGCATGAACTTCACTCTGATACTTGTGGATGGAGCTTTGATGGTTGAATCATCTCTTTCCTCATAGCCAGGTACTAGAATACTCAATCAAAGCTCCGTATTTGAGAAAATATTCCTAACGAACTTTTCTAGATGACCCAAACATCTGCAATGATGTAACTTCCTCAGAGGGATACGACATGATAGCTTTGAATGCCCAGACCGACCACATTGATGGAACACAAGAGAATGGCCTAATGAACTGGAGGCTAGAACCAATGATGTGGACTCCTTAGAGATAGGTTCCTCTACTTTGCACTCTTTTATAGATCAGGAACCATTTTTATCAGTAAGAGACACCTTATTTCCAACCACCTATGCTCTGGAAACTAACTCAGCTACGAACAACTCATCCAACAACTTCTCAAAATAGGTTTCTCCAAATGAGGGAACCCTTTCTGCGATATCTAGATTAAGTCACCAAAGTAAAAGAGACCTTTCAAATAATCCTCTAATGCCTCCTCCAGAGATAAGGGAACTAATTCTTTAAAGTGTTCAACATAAGCTTTGAAGGTCTTTTGACCCTACCGAACAACCCACAACTCTTCCACCTTCCTTATCATCACATCCTCAAGTATGAACCTTTGGATGAAGCTGGTCTTAAATACATACCATTTCATCCCAACTTGAAATGGTGGTGGGACAAACAACTTCCACAGGTCCAAATCTGGACCCTTAAGAAGACCCGGGACAACATAAACTCTAATAGCTTCAGGAGTTCCCAATTATTTGAATACAATCTCTACCTTCTAAATCCACTCCACTGCCGCTAACAAACCTAGATCACCACGACGAATGGTCAATACTCGAGATAAATCAAAAACTGGTCCTGACTCATTGAAAATTTTAGGGGCCTTTATGGGCGTCATAATCTGAACAATACAAAGAACACAAATTCAAAACCAACATCAATCCAAATCACATTAATAAGTAACATCTCAAGCCAAACCAAAAGGCTAAAAAAACATATTCAAACATAATTAAAATTAAGCTTTCCACAAACCACCATTTCATTTAAAATTGAAAACTTCCTTCTCCCAAGGCCACTTTCCAAATACCAAAACCAAATTTTCATAAAACAAAATCCACATTCTAAAATAAATTTCTAGAATCATTTTTCACTTTTAAATTCACTTTCGAAAAACAAGGCCAAGCCTTTGATTTTAATCACCCACCCATGGAATCCTATGAACCATCACATATGTGTACATCCACATCTATTTACATCATCCACACATAAGTGACAACATGAACTCTCCATACATAATCTCACATATGTTAAAATTCATAAGGAGCACCAAGGGTCACATATTTCCTTTCCTCATCAAAACCCAAGAATTTACCAAATTTCAATCCAAAACACTTTTCTTTAAAACACCCTTTTTCAATCCCAAAACCATTGAAAGAAATAATTTTCATTTTAAAAAACTCTTTTCATTTTAAAATATTACTAACATCAACCAAGAACGAAATGAAACACGAATATTTACAAACTACTAAAATGAAGAACTAGAATCTATGCTTAACCCGACGACATGGTAGTGATCCATACCCCAAGTAAGAATCAAAAACTATGAAGGACTTAGAACCATGTACTCAAACTACTCATGGGTAAAAACTTAATGTGAAATCCTAATATAACACTGAATTTCCTCCATTTTCATCCCTCAATCCAAAATAATGATAATGACTCAAAACATGGACTACCCCTAGTAACTTAGGTTTCGTCATGAGTGGTGGTGATTAGGAACCGACCCATAACCAACCCCCCGAACCTCGATAATACTAATATCCAACAACCAGACATCCTAAATATCAAGGGCCTTCTTTGATACCATTTTGTCATGAATCGAACTAGGATTCCATCAAACCTGACACCCTACTTGGTCTGAGACATGGCCTGATGGGCGTTCCCAATCCCCACTGGTTGGATGCTAGTGTCATGCATAAAAAAATAAAAATCGGAATGATTTATCCCAATAAACCAGGATCAATAATAAAATAGCTTAACAAGTGGAAGATCCACCCACAACTAAATCTCAAATAAAGTTATAGACAAATCCAGTTACAACAGATGAACAAACATAAAAATAAATAAATAACTAAAATAATAAAACTAAACAGCTACCATGCGATCACTGTGGGACCTCTTGGTCACCTCCAACCACAATACCAACCCTATTACAAAAACAAGCACATGATCCAGGAAACCTGAACAAAATATGAACAATAAAAATAGCTCGAGTCTGCCAACACCGAGTGGTACAAGTAGCGTGTAAGCTAGACAACTCAATATGCAATCACTAAAGAATACATTTGTTTCATTTCTTGAAATAATCCATTATCAAATGTTTGAAAATACAGTTATAAAATATGGTTTTTCACATTTTAATAAATAATATATTCCTTCCATTTTAAAATCCAAAAAACTCCAAATACCATTTACAAAACTGATTACCATTTTATAACCAAAACCCTGAATAACGAATACAAAGGCTATACAGAAAAATAGATGATAGTGAAAACTAGAAACTAATATAGCATAAAGTAAACAATAAATAAAAATAAAAATAACCATGGGTTATCCTAAACATCCCTAGAAGACCCCTGGACATACTCATTTTGGAACCACCTGTATGTGTATGGTTAAGCCCCTAAGTCAATAACCAACTGGATGCTCTACTCTAACATCACCAGTGGTGAAGCCCTCATGGCCTGTCAATAACTCCAGGAGGGTATGAACTCGTCTAATCGGGAATAATAAATTATTGTCTCTCAATAATCTAAAATATGCCCAAGAACCCATGATGGTAGTAAAATTGTGTAAGTAGGAGGCCAATGCACACGGGACTCATCTTACCTGCCATCACCAAAATTTTCTACCCCAAACACAGACACCAATATATGATAACCCATAAAGGTAAATTCCTCCTATATAGGTGACCCATATATATCTAAACATTTTACAACATACAAGTGTCAATCAGGTCACTACAACATATACACACTCAAACCATTTTGTAAAAAACATTAAGTTGCCAACCGGGCGTTCACATTTTCCAAACCACATTACTTTCCCAACATTAAAAAGTTTCAAATGGACCTCAAAATTATATAACTAAAATTAATTTACAATTATAATTCCACATCATTTTCTAATGTTATCAAAAAAACATTTATTTTATCTATACAAATGCCAAACGGGCCTTTCAGTTCCAAAATTCACTAAAACATGTTTCAAGGACCAATGGCCCTAACTTTAAGGAAACTTTTGAAACCAATTTTAAAACCACATTTTGAAGAACCAAAATTCCATATAGGGTTAATGGAACCATTTTTTAAGAGTAATAGATAAGGAGAGAGAATCCATTTGAGAAACTGAGATTTAATGAAAACATTATTTTTAAGTGCCATCTTCATTTGAATTCCCATCCATATGTGGACCTTGTGCACCCATGGATGTTATAAAATATGATTCCACACTTAAAATATCCTTTAAATCACCCCCAAAAAATAATTTCTAAAAAAACACTTTCATTTAAACAAATACAAAAAAACACCATTGCAATGAAACCACTATTCATTTTAAAACTAGGAAAAACCTTTCTAATGCATTTATCCAAAATCCATCAAACCATAATGAGTCACCCAAGCCAAACATCAAGACCAATACATCAGTATAACCAATCTACCAAATATAACCAAGTCCAAATAACATAACAAGGGCTTAATCACATACTTAGAAAACATTAGACATTTTATCAAACACTTTGCATGCATATACATGTAGGCACATATAAGAAATTCTTTTAAAACCCACTTTCAACAATTTTCACCAACAAAAAAACACTATCCAAAGAAAAAAAATATATAAAAATAATTTGAATCACATTTTTATATTATTTAAAAATCCATAAGAATCAATGGAATGAAATGGAGAGGAAAATAATGGAAACACCTACCTCCGTGGTGTGAGAACTCAATGAAACCTTCTGAGGAGAGATATCTAAGCCTCACGAACCAACCACACACCCTAGAATCCAAGTAAACTCAATATACACATAAACACTAAAATATAGGGTTTCTAAAAACATGAACCAAGACAAGAGAGAACCATGAAATTATTGAGGGGGAAGAGGAGAAGAGGAATGTGGAAGATTTGATAAAGAAACCAAGAAGAACCACTAATGTTTGGTGATAAATCACCCAAAAAGTGTCCCAAAACAAATTTGAATGAAGGGGGTACCTCTGGTCAATATCCAACACATATATCATCAAATGGGAGGTGTAATCACTCAAATTGGATTTTTTTAGGTTAAAATTTATTAAGCCCATAATGGGATGCACGGTTTTGCTACACAATTCTGTAAACCGTTCACAAACCATGAGAATTAAACATGAATAGTTATGAAAACTTTTATGAATGAGTTCCATGGTATGGGAAAACCATGATCAAACCACGTGACCTGAACAATTTTCCAAAACCCTAAAATGACACCCGAAACACTAGGGAATCCCACCCAATGATCCTTCAATGATTTAAACACAATATAGTGACATTGTGGGTGTCAAAAAAACTCCACCATGACATTTTCTTCCAATAAAACTCATGATGACCGTGAATAGGATTATAAGAAAATCGAAACCCCCAAAACACAAAGAATGTTGTGGGAAACTCAAGCTGAACCTCAACCAAAATATCCAATATCCAGAAATAAATAAATAAAAATGAAAATTATGGTTGCGTGTGATAGTATTTGTGGATGAAATATTATTATATTATTGTTCTCAACACAACCATGAAAACCATCTTAAGATCATGGTAAATACACTGAGAGAGCTATATATTTATGAAAATCTCACTAAATTACACTTTTGGATTGAAGAATTATGCTTCCTAGGTCATATAATCTCAGAGTAAAGATTATTAGTAGACCCAAAGAATGTGAGAGTTGTAGTTTCTTGGGAGTATCCCAAGAATTCCTTTGATATACAGAGCTTCTTGGGTATATCTGAGTATTACAAATGCTTCACCCAATATTTCTCACATATCATAGTGCCTCTTACAGGCTTGACTAAGAACGGTGTGAAATTTGTATGGTCCGAAGCTTGTGAAAGATCATTTAAGGAGTTGAAGGACTTGTTAAATTCATAATCAACCATGATTCTATCAAATCTTGTAAGGATCTATACATTTTATTATGAAATATCAGGTATCAGTCTAGGAGTGGTTTTGATGTAGGATGAGTGAGTCGTAGAATACGAGTCTCTTCAGTTGAGGCCCCATGAGCATAATTACCCGATACAAAAACTTCAAGCTAGATACTATTTTACATGATTTATAGTTTTGGATGCATTACTTACTTGGGGATCATTTTATGGTATTCCTTGATTATAAAATATTTAAGGATATCTTTACATAGTGTGATCTGAATCTTAGGAAGTGCAGATGGGTTGAATACTTAGAATCATTTGATTTAGAGCTTTCCTATACACTTTGGAAAATAAATGAAGTAGTTGATGATATGAGCTTGAAGAATCATACACATGAGGCTCATGATACTATTGGTGAGTAGTAGATTATGTCCTTATTTTCAGATATTCATTTTGAGGTTTAGGAGGATCACGGTAAGACAGTCTTCCCAGCCTTGATAGTGACCTCTACCCTTTTGGAACGGGTAAGGATGAGGCAAATTTTAGATCCCAAGGGCCTAGTCCTACAGTAGAGTATCTCTAAAAAGGGTACATTTCTAGGTTTTACCATGGATTAGGATGATAAATTATGTATACATGTACATGTCTAGTTTCCAGCAGACATCTGAGAGGATTTGATGCATGAATCTCACATATTGGTGTGGGCAATACATCCTATTATCACCAAGATGAATCAAGACTTACATCACCAGTATTGGAGGCCTACTATGAAATGGGAGATATATGGATTTATTACTCATTTTTTCAAATATCAGGAAGTGAAGGTAGAACATCAGCAACAGGTGGGACTTTTACAACCATTATCCATTCCCGAGTTAAAGTCGGATGATGTCTTTATGGATCTTGTGAAAAAATTTCCTAGATCACCTCAAGGAAACGATATAGTTTTTGGTATTTTTTGACCAATTGATAAAGGTCACACACTTTGTACATGTTTGGTAGACCTTTTTAGTAGACGATCTAGGGAGGTGACACATTCAGGAGGTCATAAATCTTCACAGAGATCCTTGTTGTATCATATCTGATAGAGATTCTCATTTCACAACACAGTTCTAGTAGGGGATACAAAAGGCATTGGGTATATAGGTTATTTTAAGTATGGATTATCACCCTTAGAATAATGGTCATACATAGAACATGATTTATGTGTTAGTGGACATTCTTCGTGCATGTGTTCTTAACATCAGGGGTTCTTGGTAGAAAATATAACCCTACTAGATTTTGTTTACAATAATAGATTTCAGACAACCATCTAGATGGATCCTTAGGAGGCCTTATATAGTAGGTTATTTCAATAACCTCTATACTGGTTAGAGGTAGGGGATGAAACTTTTCTCATAACACAAATCATCCAGGAGTCTTTAGAGAAATTTTAGCTGGTTAGGAAGTTCATTTTGACAGTTTAGTCCAAGTAGCAGTCGTATGCCAATCATCGTCGATGACCTCTTAATTTTGAGGTCAGTGACTGGTTTTCCTTTAGATTTCTTCATAGCTTGGTACATATATGTATTCATTGGTAGGGTAATCTCTTGCAAATAATTTTTGGACCCTTTGAGGTTTTGGAACGAATCGAACTAGTACCATATCAGATAGAACATACTCAAAGATACAGTTCTATGCATGATGTTTTTCATGTGCCTCATCTTTTTTTTATTATCCATACCCATCACATGTTTTCCATACTGATGTTTTTGAGTTATATGTGGATTTTTCCTTTGAGGATCACCTAGAGCGTGTCATGGATTGGAGCATGAAGACACTCCAAGGCAAGTCAGTTCCTTTAGTACAGGTGCTTTGATGGCACAGTCGAGTACATGATAAGACTTGGGAGCGAGAAGCTGATATAAAAGACCAGTGTCGACATATTTTTTTAGATGATCCATATTTACCATCAAAAGTCCAACTCAAGGACGAGTTGATTTTAGGATGGGTGGTTGTAATGACCCATATTTTCAAAAAGGTATGGATTATTTTTTTTGGTTTAAATCCTTTGTTTTATCTTGGTAAATGTTCTCTAAGGCCTATAGAAGGTCTCTAGAGCATGTGGGGATTTTTTGGATCCTAGTGCTCTTGAAATTGGACAAACAAAGTGGGCCCCATGTTTATCACATGGTAAGTGATAATCGTGCGACTCACTAGGTGGGGCACTGATTACACAGTAGGGTCCGCATGGTTTGTCTACAACCGTGTGAGCTGGGGCACATGGTTGTGTAAAATTTACCATACATGAGACAGTGGATTTTCACATGGGTTTTGAATATTTGGTCAAACTATTCACCTAGAACATGAAAATGGTATTCTTGGAAAGTGGAAGAAGCATGGTTAGAACACAATTTAGCCAACTGTGCCGCCAAAATGTGTGACCCAGTTTTTAAGGGGGGATTTACAATTTCTACCCAAAAATGTTTTCAAACCTATTTCCTTATTTTCTCCTCTTATTTAGAAAAAAGACACTAATTTACTTATCCTGTGGAGTTCTTCTGAGTATAATCATGTCTTCTCAATTTCTCCTCATCTAGAATCTGATCGGGTCATCATTGAAATAATCGGATCCCTCTTGGTAAGATCTATAATACGTTGCCTTCTTTTCATTGTTTATCTTCACATATATTTGGATATTTTGGTGAAAGATCATTTTCCATATTTTTGGGGCAATTTTCTATTTATGAAATTTCTTATTTTACTTCTTTGAATCAAAGGTCGAAACCGGATAAGTGACCATCCACATACCTAAGGTAGGTGTTCTAGCAATTATACCTAAAATTTTATGTGTTTACATAGTATTTTTCATTGTACCGCACGTCGTACATCCCCACGTGTTTCCTTAAAATGTGTTAAACCTATTTAAATAATTATTCCATGTTGATATACTCTTATAGACCAATATTAGATTATTAGAGGATGTTTTCCTCAATGTTTTCCACCCCTTTGGGTGTTCTAATTGAATGCCCCATTTTATGCAATTGTTTAAATGATGCAAGCACCGTCTAAGTGTTTAGCTTGACCCTAAAATGGATTTTACCTGTTTAATAAATTAAATGGATTAATTTAAAGGAATTATAATTGGGGTAAATGCCAGGTCAAGTGATTCATACTTATATATATGTCATATATGAATTTTGACACCCATGGTTAACTGGGTTAAATATTTATTATTATTATTATTATTATTATGAGTATACCATTTATATTGGATGTTGAACAATGGTTAAGGGTTTTTTTGAGCATGGCGTTTTACACTCTCTTATATTGGGTGATAGGCTTGATGCCCACACCGCTATGCTTTTATCTGGGTAATGGTTAGAAAATTCCATGTTCTTTTTCTTTGGGTGTTGGGAATAATGACTCTCCCCACCATCTTGAGTAATGGGCATGATGTCTCACATTCATTTGAGATTATGGGATTGTACCCTTTGTTGGATCCTATAGCTTATTAGACTGGTTATGGATGCCTAAGTTACACCTCAGGTCTATCTAACACCTAGTTTCCAAGTATATGACTATATATATCCTCACGTATATAGTGTATATACATGTATAAATATTATGTATGATTAATTATATATATATATATATGAATACACATGGTTACTATGTTCAGACACATGTCGTCCTATGATGAAGCAGGTAGAGCCAGCCAGGTGTCATATAGGAACCTGTGTCAGCTAGTATTTATTTCTCAAAATTGTTTATTATTCATTTAAATACACTTTTATATGTTATATACACCATATGGATTATTTCTAGAAACCATTAGTGGTGGCCTACTGAGTTTATCTCACACCCTGTGTGGGATGACTTTAGTACCTAAGTAGCCTCTTGTCTACAGGTGTGGATAAGAGCTAGCGCCCTATCACAGATGCTTGATTTTCATTAATTATAGCATGGATCATGGGAGCATATGATAAAGTGTATGCTCGGGATGCTAGTGGATATGCCTTTTGGTCTTTTATAAATTTGAATAGAATTTTTTATATTTCTTTTATCCTGTATTCCCATCTTCTATTTTTTATATCAACATGACATGACATCATTGTATATGACATAGCCTATGGATTTTAGTATTTATTCATGTTTCTTAGTTGTTTATGCTTTCGCAATTGATTATTATACATGTTCTGCTATTACATATGTTATATTATGCTTCTACTATTGTCTATTTATTTATTATTACTACTATGACACTCTGATATGAGAGTATAGTCTCTCCATCATACCACCTTGGACCCTAGCTATTAGTCGGCAGCCTCTGGCATATGGGAAGGAACGCTTGAGGACCTGTGATCCACTAGATTGGGGCACTGGTTTAGTGGAACCCTAGTTGGGATGTTACACTTGAGGTGGTTCAAGAGAACCTTGATAAAATGATTAAGGGAAAGGATGAAATCTATCACATGTTTTAGGAGAAGATGGTACTGAATGAAGAAAGAATCATACATCCCCTATGATATATGGATGAATACTCGACTGAAAGAATAAAGGAGATAAATATGCATATTTATCATGGTTTAGTGAGGAAAGATTATTAAACTATGTTTAGGTCTTCCATTAGAGGAGTTAGAAACACAAAGGTTGGTACTAAGCCTGGAAGAAGATTCATTTCAGAATATTTGTCCATAATGAAGTAATTAGAAGTATATCGAAGAGAGTGGAAATAACTACCTTCTTTGTAGAAGATTTATTTGGATGTATAACTAAATCAAATAAATAATTTTTAATTAATCTAACACTATAGGACATGAAGCTACCATTAAGGAAGATTTGTATGGAGGATACAATGTTATATTGATTCATGTCATGATAGTATACTAGTAAGAGACTGACATGGGAGAAATTGAAACCATAACTAATGTAGTGGTATAGGAATGTGATAAATGGAGATCTAATATGGTATTTTAAGTCCTTACAGTAGGTAGGGATGTTTGAAAAATACATTAGTGAGTTTAAACAAGTAGCCCTATGAATACCAAAATTTTTAGAAATGTTGTTCATGTGTTTTTTCTTTTTATACATGTTACCTAAAATAGAGAATAGAGTTTCTAAACATGAACCTAAAAACATGCATAATATGGTTTTACTATCTAGGAAGGTTGAAAGGGATTATGTTGTAGAATGAGTGTTCAGAGGAAGAAGGTTATCCTTCTTCCTGGTGCAATGTGAAATTGGAACTAGGGTACATGTTGTTCCACCTAGAAGATCGATAGTTGATATAAATAGGAAAGAAGAAGAAAATAGTTGGGTTGGAGGCATTGATAGGTAAAGTGGAATTAAATCTATTTTGCAACGACCCAAAGTTTCATTAATGGAAATATCTCTTGATCTAATTAAATTTCTCTTTATGTTTATATAAAGTTTCAACTTCTTTGGTTTTATGTTAAGAATTTTGACTGTTTCTAATATAGCTGCTGAACAGTGATCACATGATTAGTATAAATATAGGGCTTTATCAAATCCAATTTACTTAGACAAAAGAAGTGATGGCCTTGTCCAGTAGAATTGCTCCATACGAAGCCCATTTGTCGGAGCTCGGAAAAGAGGTGGCGTCTTTGGGCTTCGCTCTTGACCAAGCCCAAGCTGATCTTCATCATGTCAAGCTCGAACAAGACCGTCTATGGTAAAAGTGGAAGGTGATAGAGATTACCACACGAGCGATGTTATCCGAGCCCCCCCAAGAGTCTGTCACCATCACACACCTTACCCTTAGGTCTTATGCGGATGTTTTAAGGGGTTATGTAACAAATCGATAGTACTATGTTCATGTACATTATTTTTTTGTATATAATAATGTATATACTTTCTTGTCATTATTGATACATTGTAAATAGTTTTTAAATTACAAATAGTGTTTTTAGTTATTATTTAATTAAGAATTCTATTTTATTAAATTAAGGGATTTTTTGAATTAAATAATATTTTAATAAAATAATATTAGTATTATTAAATTAATTTTTATTAAATATAAATGATCTTATAATTTTATGAATGCAACTATAATTTTTATTAAGGTTTGAAAGCCATTTTTATCAAAACCCGTGAATTTTCGATAAATGTCGGTTTTTATTTTAAAAGTGAAAATTAACATATTTAGAAAATTATTTAGATAAAATAAGAGTTATTTATGGAATCAAGATGTCGAAATTATCCAATAGTGAATTTTTCATAATTTTCTGAGACAGTCAAATTTTTGGGTAAAAATTAAATACCGTTTAAATATATAATGTGTTTTATGACATCATAATGACCCAATAGTGATGTAATAAAATACTATAAGCTTTATGTTCAGCAAATATATATTTTACCATTAAAATAATGTGATTTTGGGTTTGTTTGACTTACTTTTCAAAGCATTAATGGATCCCTCAAGACTTATTAAACACCTTGTCTTTTTAAATTGTTTTCCTTGGGAGTGTGACTCACCTCCACAAGAGAAAACTTATTATTTTAAGAAGTTCAGACTTTGGAATTATAAAATATTTTTTTCCTCTCCCCTTTTCCAAAAACCACGGGCAAAAACCATGGGCTGGTTTGTGGTTTGGATTAATTTAATATAAGGGGACCCAAACCTAAATAATAAAGAATTCTCTCACCTTTCCTATATAATCCCACCCAAGATCCCACTTCCTCCTCACTCAAAGGCTTTGGAGTTCGTCCAAAATCTGACCTAATATCTCTATAATCCTCCCAAGGTTCCCTAATCTCCCAAAAAGCCTCTCACAAGCCTCTCTCTAGCCTTTGGAAGCACACTTCCATGTAAGGGTTTTTTCTTCCTTTCTCATTTTTGTCCAATTTTATTTAAGTTGTTTTGCCCTTTTAATTTCAATTATGAATTTTGGGGCATGGTTTTTCACCTCCCTAATATTGCCCTATTTATGTTTAAATTATGGGAGACCCTTTTCTCTCTCATTATATTCCTCCCATGTACACCCGTTACTATGCTGAAATTCTGAAAGTAACTTCTCTCTCCTCATTTACATTCAAGCAATACTTTTGTATCATGAATCTAAATTCCATTAAAATTGTTGGGACATGTATCTATATGACCTAATTACTTTCCATTAAATTTAAATATGATTAGAAACCCCTTTCTCTCTCATCAACCATTTTTATGAATTCTTATGTCATGTCGTTACGCTGCCGAAATCGCACTGATTTTCTAAGCCAATGCCATTGTGTAGTGAATACCATGCCCATTTCTCCATCAATGGTATTCACCTTTATGCACATTTACTTAGTTATTATAAAGTTTCATTTATTAATTACACATTCCTTTATCATGGAATAAATGATTATTTTTTAGGAATCCATGTTTTATGATCCATGTGGCACACTTATGCATGAAATGAAATGTTTAAGAAGGGTGTGCCCTTATAGCGCTCCAATGCATTGGGTAAAGTATAATATCATGATACTTCATGTGAAATCAGTGTTGAATCATTCTAATTCAAGTGAAATTAGGGTTTACTCGTGCTTTATGTGCAATTATGGTTTACTCATGCTCCATGTGCAATGAGCCTTGGCTCATGCTAATTCCATGTTAAGTGTTGTTGCCACATTTCTGTGTTATGATTATCATGCTTTATCATGCCTTTATGTTCATGTTTCTATTGTGATCTATTTATATGCCTAATGTCTAACATGTATTGTACTCCTCATTTTATTCCATGTTTATTCCCTAACTGGGCTTTATAGCTCACCCTTTTCTTATGCATGTCCTCAGGTTATCCCATGCAATGCTAAGTACGAAGGAATGTAGTGGTCATGTAGAAGAAGTTTTCAATAAAGATGTTGTACTTCATGTTTTAAGTTGTTATGTAATGATCCTAAGCCCCGAAGACACTATACCTCTCGATCTTCTTGTTGTATCAAGTGAAGTTTTATGTAATAAATCATGTTTAAGTTTGTAATAAAAGTAGTGTTGTCATATATTTTCTACCGGGGGAGGTAGGAGTAGAAGCATAAGGGGTTATTTTTTTGGTGTGGGAATCCATATAACCCCATGCATCATTGTTCTAATACAAATTTGGGGTTATATACATGGGAATTTTAGGACTCTATTAGAGTGGAGATGGTGGTAGAACCAAGGGAGGTGTATAAAGAACTAATTATGGTGTGGAGAAAGTGGAATTTAGAAGCATGGGCCATGCGAAGGGTGATTTTATTTTATTCACTGGCCATGTTTTAGGAGTGTAAATAGAAGTATTAATATATAGTGTTGAAAACCAAAATTTTGTTTCTAAATCATTAACCAAACTAGAAAATGGAGTTAATTCTTCCAAGAAGTGATTTTGAACAAGGTGAAAATTTGATACAATAACGGATAGAGGTGGTACCGATGGAGTACCATCTAATCTTTGAGGATCCCACTAGGATGACATCGATCCGCATTACTCATCGTACATGTATGTTGATTGAGTTTGTTTCACTTATTAATATCATATATTATAAGCTGAAACATCACTAAAAATATAAGGTAGAAAGCTAGGTTTTATAAATTTTATCTAGAGGATTTATTCGAAAAAGATACAACTCATATGATATCCTTATCATCATGGTTAAAAATAATGGGAAATATAGGATATTTGTAGATTGTAGGGATTTTAATATGTTGATGATACATGATAGGTATCCCATTCTAGTTATTTAGGAATTATTGGATGAGTAACATGGGGTGAAATTTTTCACAAAACTAGATCTTACATCCAGATTTCATCGAATAAGAATGCAAGAGGAAGATGTTGGAAAAAAAACATTTAAGACTCATTAGGGACACTATAAGTACCTCATGATGTTTTTTGGTCTTATGAATTCCATGAAAAATTTTACTTCATAATGAATTAGGTTTTTAGAAGCATATTGTGATGATTTGTCCTAGATTATTTACAGCATACAAGTCTACAATAACTCATGGTCGAAACATCTCAAACATATGGAAGCTGTATTAGATATATTATTCACAATATATTGGAAATAAAATAAAAAATTTCTCATTTTCATAGAATTCAGTGGAGTATCTTTTACACCTAGAATCTAGGGAAGGGGTGACCATGGACTCTAGTAAAATAATTTGTGTGGTTAGCTGGTCGCGGTCATCTAATGTCAATGGGGAGAGAGGATTTTTAGGCTTTGACGGATACTATATGAAATTTATCCGGGGGTTTGGAAAGGTTTTTGATCCTTTGATATATTTAACAAAGAAATGTGGTTTTTTTGTAATGATAAGGAATATTGTGTATTCCATGAATTAGAGAGATGCATGGTGACAACACTACTTTTGGTACATCCTCATTTTTCTAAGCTCTTTATTATTGAGTGTGATGCATTAGGCCAAAGCATAAGATTGGTTCTCATGTAAGAAAGAAATTTTTCTGATGGCATATTTAAGAAAGGATCTAACTTAAACACATCTCTCAAAATTGGTTTGTGAGAAATATATTACGGTTATTGTTCTTTATGTCAATCACTAAGGGAAATACCTATTAGGTAAACACTTTTTTGTATATATTGTATATACGGATATTATTTATTAAGTTAGATAATTCATATGATGAACCAATGGTTATGGAAAGATAGGCTAATAGGCCTAGATTTGTAATTAGTGTATAAACTAGGGGGAAATCAGTCTTCTGACTCTTTGTCTAGACTAGTGGAAGAGGCACATGCTGGCCATCTAGTAGAAATAAATCTTTTTTCTACTCTATCTAAAACATTTTATATTGATTTAGGAACAATATTGGAAGAAAGTTTTTTGGATAGGGACCTTATGTTTCTCATAGTTTCCCTTGAGCACTAACTATATTCTCAAACTAGATATTGTGTTTTTGAGGGGTAGTTATATTACAAAGGGCGGTTGGTTCTATCCAAATAGTCAAGATTTATATCCAAATGTTTTCATTACTTTAATTCTAGTATAGTTTTTGGAAACTAAGGTTACTTTAAAACATATGAAAGGTCTCACTGATGGGTTATTCATGAAAGGGATGACCCATGGTGTGTTGAAGTATATCAGACGGTGCATCATTTTTCAACAACATAAGTGACAGACCATGCTACCCGTCGGGTTGATCCAGCTTCTGCCTATACCAGATTTGATTTGGGAGAAAATATTGATGTATTTTATTTCTGGTATTTCCAATTCATTAGGCTATGAAGTGATACTAGTAGTGGTGGAAAAATTATCTAATTATTAATGTTTTTACTACTATGACATCTGTACATAATAAGGGTGGAGGAAGACATTCATTTCAAGGAAGTGGTCTAGTTACCTAGAATACCTAAGTCTATTAAAATTGAAATGGATCCATTGTTTGTAATAAACTTTTGGATGGAACTTTTTCAAATGGATGGAACAGATTTAAAGACGAGTCTAGTCGACCATCCACAGACAGATTACCAAACTGAGATTGTTAAAAAAAATTGGAAACCTACTTACGGTTCTATGTTACAGAGTAGACGGTTTCATGCGCTTAGTGGAAACCATGGGGAAAATATTTTTATAATAATTCTACTCATTCCACTACAAAATATAAACCTTGGAATAGTTTACTTCATGAATCCAACAAAAAATATGTGCTTTGTGCGGGGGAGAATCAGGTTGAATTAGTTGCCACTACTTTATAGGGTTGGGAAGCTATATTGGTACAGATTCAATAGGATTGACTCTGTGATCAATAGTTTATGTAAAATCATCAAATATGCACCAATGAGATGTGTGCTTTGAGGTTGGTGAGTAGGTTTATATTAAGCTGAGATAGAAAATTTAGACTTTAATGACAAAGAAGCTTTGTCTGAAGCTTTCTACTCGTTATTATGGCCCTTATGAAATTATAGAACTCTTGGGAGATAATACATATAGGTTGGATCTACTGAATACTTCCTTCATACATACTATATTTCATGAGTCTCAGTTTAAATGTCTTGTTAGAAACCACACTATATATACGACCATCTCCAATGTTTTTTTGGGGGGATTGTTAAGTGAGTTACACTAGTGGTGGTTTTGGCTACTAAGTCACGACTTTGTTAACCTCATGTGATTTGGCTTATTAAATGGAAAGTCTAGGATATAGAATATAATACTTGGTAATATGTTTGAGATATCACGTAGTAGTTTCTAGATTTTTACCTTGAGGACAAGGTTTCTATTGAGGGAGGGACAACTGTAAGTGGTGGAGAAGTATCCTTGGACAGGACAACTATCATGCATACATACCATAGGATGATTTCTATATATAATGTATAAGGACTTTGTGGTTTAGGTTTGAAGAAGGGGATACATTATTGGGAAGGGGACATGTGACTACTTGGTAAGTCAGTTTGGTTAGTCCTCCTAAGTCGGTTCGGTTAATCCTTCTACTATATAGCCTATTCATTGGCTTAGAGTGAGGGCATCAGAAAATATCCCAATAGGATGCACCTTCTGGAGACGAAGTTAGAGAGAGAGAGAGGAACTATCAATTTTTATAGGCACACAGTTAGGAGAGGTCTTAAAGGAGGCAATATCCATATAGGATCTCCAATATAAAACCATGGTATCGTTTGTATTTTGTTTTTTCATATGGGAATTGTAGGCAGTAAGTAGAATAAGAGTTGACATTTTATCCTAGAAATACCTCTCAAAATATGTTGTGTAAGAAAATATTGTAACATAATGTGATTTGTAATTGATATGTTGGATGGTATCTCATCCTATAATGGGATGAGGTTCGATTACATCTGACACCACATAACACAACAAAAGGAAAGAAATTATATTAAACATGAAGGTTCGGGGACGTAACCCCATGACCTCCTCCTCACCCCCCCCCCCAAATACCCTTACCACCTCAACACCAAAATTGGGGCATCCTATAATGGGATAATGACAAATATTATTATTGTTCAACCAATAAAATAATTTTTCCTTGTATTTTTCATTTCATTTGGGAATGTCTCGCATATTTTAGAAAGGAAACAGTTATGTGGGTTCTCCTTGGTTTTAACATTAAATTAATATCAAAATGAAACATAAAAGTGACATGTATTTTTGTTTATGTAAAAGTTTGGTTGCATGCTTATTTAGGTATAGATGGCATGCCCTGATAGCCAAAAGAGAAACTAAAAAACTAAATTTTGTGTTTGGTATTCATATAAGTTTCTCTTCAAAAATTTATTATATGATCAATGAATTTATAATGAAAATTTAATCAAATTTATTTATTCATATTATTTTATAAATATTATGAAACTTCTTCACACACATAATGACACATTCATAATTCGAAAAATAATAAATAAAATGGAATAAAACACAAACTAATAACATGTGTGGATTGTATACAACTAATAATTTGGATAGTTTGTAGTAAAAAATAGAGTATAAACAATTCAAAAAAAAAATAATTAAAAAAATGGACATATTAATTATTGAGCTAGACTCATATACAAATCTCTCTTTACAGTGGTTATCCATTACAACCAGTACTAGTAAATTGAAAGCACTAAACTTGATTTCATCAACACTAATTGTGGAGGGAGATGACCATTTAATTAGAAAATGGTATCCTTATAGTGTTTATTAATATAAGTTTTAATAGATAGTGGTTATAGCCAAAAATTTATGTTTAAATCATTGACCAAATTAGGAAAAGGAGTTAATTCTTCTGGGAAGTAAGTTTGAACAAGGGGGAAATATGATACAGTAGTGGATGGAGGTATTGATGGAGTACCATCTCCTCTACAAGAAACCCAGAGATATGCCACCAATATGTATTAATGGTCATGAAATTGTGTTAATTGAGTTTGTTGAACCTATTAATATCAGGTTATATAAGTTGGAACATCACCTAAAAGATGATGTATAAATCCATATTGTAGATATTTTGGTCAGAGAAATTATTCAAAACATAAAAACTATGTATGCTAGCCCTACAATCATGGTTAAAAATAATAGGGAATAGAGGATGTGAGTGGACTGTAGGTATTTATATAAGACAATGATCCATTATAGGTATCCCATTACGGTTATTGAGAAGTTATTGGAAGAGTTTCATGGGGTAAAATTTTCCACCAAACTAGATCTTACCACTATATTTCATCAAATAATAATGTGAGAGGAATATGATGGGAAAATATAATTTAAGACTCGTGAGGGACACTAAGAGAACCTCATTATGTCATTTAGACTTATGAATTCCCTAAAAAAAATTCATTTTATAATGAATCAGGTGTTCAGAAGAATATTGCGATGACTTGTCCTATTTTTTTGATGATATACGGGTCTAAAATAGCTCTTGGTAAAAATATATCTAGTATATGGAAGCTGTATTTGATATATTTTTTATAAACTAGTTAAAAATAACAATAAAAAATTCCCCATTTCACAAGCTTCGATAGAGTATCTTGGAAACCTAGTGTCGAGTGAAGCGGTGACCATAGTCCCTAGTAAAATCAGTTGTGTAGTTAGCTGGCCGTGGTCATCCAACGTCAAGACAGTGCAAGGATTTTTATCCTTGATTAGATACTACATGAAATTTATCATGGGGTATGGAAATGTTATTAAAACTTTGAAATAGATAACAGAGAAAGGTGGTTTTGTTTGGATTGATAAGGCAGATTGTGGATTCTATGAATTATAGAGTTTCATGGTGACAACATCATTGTTGGTACTTCCTAATTTTTCTAAGATGTTTTTCATTGAGTGTGGCTCATCAGGACAAGGCATATGAGTAGTTCTCGTGTATTAATGTCAACCGATAGCATATTTAAGAAAGGATCTAGCTAGAACATATCTCTCTAAATTAGTTTATGAGAAAGAGATTAGGGATCTTATTCTAACAATTAATCACTGGTGGTATTACCTATTAGGTAAACACATTTTATATATATTGAATATAAGGTTCATAAGAATTTATTAAGTCATAGAATGCATACGATGAACCAAAAGTGATATCTGTAACAGCCCGAGATTTTATGAAAAATATTCTTTTTAATTTTATTAATGTCTTGTGTTGTACGCTACACCAAAAGGAGCTTGCACAACACGCATCTTTGACTTGCCTTGCATTACACGCAATCGCAACCTTCCTCGATAGCGTGTGTAGTACGCAATACTGAGTTTCACGAAACAACGATATGCTATTAAAATATTATTAAAACTAGCTGTTATGAATAGTAATAACCACTTTTTAAATTTTAGAAATTTTAGCTCTCAAGATGGACTTCATTTTTGGATTTGGAGTATCGAATTTAGCCTAAGGTGAAATTTTGGTACTTTTCGGATAACTTTCATATTCTGATGAATAGTGAAAATTACTAAATTATAATTAAAAACAAGTTTTTTAATTGAAATAATTAATAGAGATAAATTATTAATTTGAGTGGTTTTAAAGTATATTTAGAATATATTTTTACAATTTAATACAATGTTGGTCATTGAATGTAATTTCACATTTAAACCAGACATAATCAAGTGTCAATCTCTTGATAGATATTGTTTCTTAAAAACACGCTATTTGTTTTAACAGGGGGATTTAATTATAAAATTAATTAATGCAACTTCTATGTTATGAATTTGGTAAAATAGACTTCATTTTTTAATTCGGAATATGAAATATAGCTTAGGATGAAATTTTGGAATTGTTCTGAAAAACATCAATTTTTGATGAATAGTGAAACTACTAAGTGGTAGTTAAAAAACTGAATTTTTCATAAAACTTAATTTTACCGCTTCTGTGAATGGAATTTCAAAAATCCGAGAGACACGGTTGATGTCAGTAAGTAAAATATGGTTCAATGAGATGAAAATAATTTTTGGTGAATAGTAACTTTTTACTTTTATTTACCACGGTTAAAAGTAAATAGGGTAATTAAGGATAAGAATGATATTAATATTACCCTAACACATATACTAATTCTATTGGACAAGTGTATCTCGACCAAAAACAACCTTAAGTATAAAATATTATCATTTAGGCCCACTTGGATTAGATTAGGACATTTATTATTATTTAATTCAAAGAAGAGTTAAAAGAGTTAAAATCAAAGTATATTTACTAAAACATTTTTAATATAGGGTTGTACATAAGATAAATTCGATTGTAAATATTCATTAGAAATATAAAAAGATTTCCTACATGATGGTATTTTATTTTTAATTTTTAGATATCAAATAATTTAATTTATTTATGACACAAAGATGATGCAGTAATTATCTTATTAATGAAATATTGGCATAATTGATATTATAAATACCAAAATAAATGTAATTTAAGACTTTTTATGAATTACACTAATTTTCTAGGTTACTATGATATATTAGTGTTGATTTAATCAACTTGGTTTGAACATATAATTCTGTTATGACTTTCACAAAAATCATATATCAAATAGTGTCAAAATTGACACAAAATAGTTTTTAAATCAAATATTATATTATTAATTTTTATTTTATTCCTAAAGATCTAAGGTTCGGCTAAATGACTTATATAAGGATATATGTATTAATAATATACAATTTTGGGTTCGTTTGGCATGTTATAGTAAGTGTATTAACCATATAGTGAAAGAAAACAAAAAGACACGGTAAAAGTTAAATTATTTAACTTAGAGTTAAATCTAATTGATAAGGTTAAAATAATACCCTAAACTTGTCTAAATCCTATTGGATGATATTATTTCGACCCATCCCCACTTTAGCTTCGAAATAAGACCATTTGGAACCATTATAAACCGATTTTGACTTTAATATAAAATAATATTTTGAGATATTCCTAAGGTGCCCCTCTCCTCCCTTATAAAAGGGCACCTCCTCCCCCTCCTCCTCACACCAATTTGAGCACTCAAGCTCGGCCAACCCCTACCATTTTCTCCTCTCCATTTCCCTAGAATAATCCTAGAGGTCCTGGTCTTCTTCAAAGACCAATCTTAGTTCCCTAAGTGGAGGTTTCAAAGAGGCGTTCCAAAGAAGAGGTAATATCCATTACCGATCTTTTCAATTTCTTTCTTCTTCAACTTCTTCTTCTTTAGTTGTTTCATGATAAAGTAATAACAAAAATATTACTTACATACTGATATGTTATTATAAATATGAAACAACCCTAATTCACCTTCTATCCATCCTACGGAAAAATGAAATCACCGCGCGTGCGTACGTACGGAATACCGTCTCCACGCCGTGGTGTAATCCATTTTCCACCATCACCTTAAAAAGATTGGTATAATGGTGTAATGAGTAACTATTTATGATTATTATAATGTAATATTGATACTGAAATAATATATATATACTCAAATACAATTCCATGATCATAGGAACGATATCATCACTCGTGTGTACGTACGGAATACCGTCTCCACGATGTGATGCGACTCGTTCTACTGATCATCATTACATAGTAATTATATAAATAAATTGAATGAATAAATATGATATATGTTACACTAATACCATTATGGATATAAGGTATCTATAACCTTAAAAGAAGAATAAGAATTTATTCGGCAAAACACGCATAAGAACAAAAGGCAATAAGGACCCGAGTAACAAGTAACAATGAAATATTACTAACAAGAAGCTAAGAATATAACCATATATGATATCATATCAATATGTATGATTCTGGAATAAGTCAATAACATTATTTAAACCATTATACAGGAGCTTCGGACACGTACAAAGCAAATCGGACCTAAGGTAAGGGAAAATATCACAATCTCATTTTTATCCGAGATTGTTTTTACTTTGGCATTTACTGGGGTGTATTTTATCATCCACATCCATGTTCCCTAAATATGTAATATTGTTTCCATCCACTTAAAATAGTTTAAATCCAAATTTACCCTTCGGTGAGTTTTTAGTAAAGAATATGAAATGAATCTTTTGTCGTTTTTCTTACGAGGTACTTTTTGACTTTTCCGACAAAAGTACGAGAAGAATGTTTTTTTTAACTTATACGGCAAGAATGGATTTTTAAAACATTATTTCTAAGAATCTTCCTTTATAAGTTTTCAAGTTTATTTTTAATCAACTTCTTTTAGTTTATAATTGTATGACATGTAAAGAAAAGAAAAGTGTTTTTGAAGTACAAAGGATATTTTCCTCAAGAATGGAGTTCAAATGTTTTATCAAAATTATTTTCCATATAAGATAATATAGGGTTCTGTTTTTATCCCTATTATTACATTGATTTGATTATGTTGTGAGGGAATTATTTTTATGAAGTCATTTACCTTATATGATTTGTTTTATGATGTCATGATGTTTCAAGAATCACATTTTTGTTACATGTGTTATGCTATGATATATGATTTATGATTATGTGGAACACATAAGAAAGGATTCATTATAAGATGGGTGGGACCTATATCTCCCTCCAATGCATTGGGTAAAGATTTTATATCTCATGAGATAGACATGGCTGGAATGGTAGGTTATACCGGTTCATTGAAACAGGACTGGAACGAGGGTGACTCGGTTCAGAAAGGGACTTTGTCCACTAAGATAGTCTTGCCAATGAGTCATGACTAACAAGAAATGATTTTCCATGATTATGTGTGCATGCCACAAAGTTTCAAGTTTCATGTTATGATTATGGGGATCTCATTTTCACTTCTATGATTTGTTCCATGTTAAGATATTATGATCTCTTTTGCAGGTTATGATTTTCAAAAAGATATGATATGATTTTTATTTCCTTTATTTGCCCTTGCTGAGCATTTGAGCTCACCCTTTTATGTTTTCTTTTCCCCAGGATATAAAGAAAGGTTTTAGGTAAAAAAAGGGAAGATCTTTATGGGAGATATTGAAGATCTTTCACCACTATTAGAAGATTACGTTCTGAGTTTCCAAAGACACTAAACTATTACGATCCTTGTGTGTGTGTTTTTGTTATGTACCAAGTATTCCGCAAAAGTAATGTAATGTCCATGTACGTCAAGCTTCGGGTCTCTACAGTTGGTATCAGAGGGAGGTTTAGTCAACCTTTGGAAACTAGGATGCACGAACTTTAGTGAGATCCCTAGAGATATTTCTAAGGTATGTCAAGGGATGTCCCTAAGGTTAAGTATACGTATAGGTTATAGTACTAGAGTTACGCTAACGATCATAGAATTAAACCTAAGATGTTAGATATTGAAGGTACTCCCCCTTTATTATGTTGTTTTCCCCTAGCATGATTTTTTCCTCTCACACTATTCTTTTTGGGTTTTAGAAAATGGCTGGAAACAAGATGATTCATGATAATGGAGGATATGATGGACAATGGAATGATATTCTTCATGAGAAACCAAATGAATTGGGATTTGGAAGTCCAAACATCATGATTATGCCGAATCAGCAATCTCATAATATGATCAATAAAGTAAAATTTGGTAAGTTTCCTGACTCGGCTAATAAGAGAAAGATGGAGTTTCATGATGATCATAGAGGAAAGAAAGTTCAATTTCCCCTATGTAAATCATGTGGGAAAAGGAATCAAGGAGAATGTTTCAAAGGAACTGGAAGATGATTTGGGTGTGGAAAAGAAGGACACAAAGCATGTAAGTGCAAAGGAAAAGATTCAGTTAACACCATGGATGAGGATAATGGTATTGCTATGACATCAACAATGGTTAAATGTTTAAAATGTGGAATGTACGGGCATTATGCAAACCAATGCCCTAAGGGAAAGTCTCATGAAGAGAATCAGTATGGTCATATGGGAAGTATTTATGTTGATGATGATGAAGAGACTACAAATGATATGTGAGATGAAAGAATTGTTGAAGCTCAGTCAATGGTTTAAGAAGGTAGTGGAATGATTACATGATTATCAAGTGTAATGTTGTACTATAGAATAAAAAGACATCTAAGGATTGTTACACTGTTGTCTTTCCTTAAGTTTTGAAAGTTTATGATGAATGGTATGAGTAACAATGAAAGGTTATTCAGATATTTTTTTGGAAAGTGGATGATATGCACATAATGAAGTGATAAAGAGAAAATGAAATGTTTGACAGTATTCATGAGCTCATGATTGATATAAGGACTAAGTGATATCATGGTTTGAGTATATAGAATTTTGAGGATTTTGGTATGTGGAAAGTGTTAACTTTTAACTGCATTCATGTTTTCACTAAGGTATTCAAGAGAATACATGATTAAGGACTTTGAATGTTTGGAATGTGACCAAAAAAACATATCTTTTGATATATGGGGATCGACGATGGTGTTAAATATCTGGTAATCGTTTTCACTATATTATGAGAGTGGACTGAAGTATTATGGATAAGCCTAAAGATTGGAATGGATTATGTTGGACATAAGTTAGTATTGTTTAAGGATAGAAGTTTTTTCGATATTATTGATGGGATGTTATAGTAATATAGTTTTAGAAAAAGGACAACCTGCAGGACGGGCGACAGCCCATCGCGTCGGACAAGGCTGTGGGAATCAAACCCACAACCGAAGTGCGACTGGCCTTTATCGCCTACCACTGACCTACAGGAAGTCCTTGTTTAGTAGAAACTAGTTTTATTATATTACGCAGTATGATATATGAAGTATAAGTCCATTTTAGGAACCCTATATGATGAATCTCACTATAGATGGACTTATGTATTTTTTGATAACTTTTCTAACCTTTTGTTTGAGATAGATGGAATGACCCATCATTCTATCACATGATCTGCTAACACATCACGAATGACAAATTCAACTTCATTTCTTTAAGAGATGAAGTGGAAATTGTCCAAAGAACGACAAACGGTGAGACTATACCAAAATCACGAAAGTATTTCTTCTAATTCCAATTTCATCAACTTTAGGGAAATGATCTTGAAAACCAAAAATGTTATCCTAATGCTCTTATATCTGATGAATCAGACGGTACCTTAGATCGTCACAAATTTATGGCTTTGTGATTGCTGGATTTTCCATAGCCATGTTCTCTACCACTCTCCATCAGAACATGATGGTTAGATTTCTCTTCCATATCTATATTTTCACCTATGTGGAAACCCAGTGATTAGTTTATTTGGGTAACCGTTACGTTTCATACTTTTGTTTTTAAAGATTGGTTTTGATATTCCTTTTTACGATGTGGGTTTCTATTAAAGAAACTTTCGAATAGTAAACCATTTATAACCCCGACGAATTTTGAGGGCGAAATTCATTTTAAGGGGGGTAGAATGTAACAGCCCGAGATTTTATAAAAAATATTCTTTTTAATTTTATTAATGTCTTGTGTTGTACGTTACACCAAAAGGAGCTTGCACAACACGCATCTTTGACTTTCCTTGCATTACACGCAATCGCAACCTTCCTCGATAGCGTGTGTAGTACGCAATACTGAGTTTCACGAAACAACGATATGCTATTAAAATATTATTAAAACTAGCCGTTATGAATAGTAATAACCACTTTTTAAATTTTAGAAATTTTAGCTCTCAAAATGGACTTCATTTTTGGATTCGGAGTATCGAATTTAGCCTAAGGTGAAATTTTGGTACTTTTCGGATAACTTTCATATTCTGATGAATAGTGAAAATTACTAAATTATAATTAAAAACAACTTTTTTAATCGAAATAATTAATAGTGATAAATTATTAATTTGAGTGGTTTTAAAGTATATTTAGAATATATTTTTACAATTTAATACAATGTTGGTCATTGAATGTAATTTCACATTTAAACCAGACATAATCAAGTGTCAATCTTTTGATAGATATTGTTTCTTAAAAACACGCTATTTGTTTTAACAGGGGGATTTAATTATAAAATTAATTAATGCAACTTCTATGTTATGAATTTGGTAAAATATACTTCATTTTTTAATTCGGAGTATGAAATATAGCTTAGGATGAAATTTTGGAATTGTTCTGAAAAACATCAATTTTTGATGAATAGTGAAACTGCTAAGTGGTAGTTAAAAAACTGATTTTTTCATAAAACTTAATTTTACAGCTTCTGTGAATGGAATTTCAAAAATCCGAGAGACACGGTTTATGTCAGTAAGTAAAATGTGGTTCAATGAGATGAAAATAATTTTTGGTGAATAGTAACTTTTTACTTTTATTTACCACGGTTAAAAGTAAATAGGGTAATTAAGGATAAGAATGATATTAATATTACCCTAACACATATCCTAATTCTATTGGACAAGTGTATCTCGACCAAAAACAACCTTAAGTATAAAATATTATCATTTAGGCCCACTTGGATTAGATTAGGACATTTATTATTATTTAATTCAAAGAAGAGTTAAAAGAGTTAAAATCAAAGTATATTTACTAAAACATTTTTAATATAGGGTTGTACATAAGATAAATTCGATTGTAAATATTCATTAGAAATCTAAAAAGATTTCCTATATTATGGTATTTTATTTGTAATTTTTAGACATCAAATAATTTAATATATTTATGACACAAAGATGATGCAGTAATTATCTTATTAATGAAATATTGACATAATTGATATTATAAATACCAAAATAAATGTAATTTAAGACTTTTTATGAATTACACTAATTTTCTAGGTTACTAGGATATATTAGTATTTATTTAATCAACTTGGTTCGAACATATAATTCTGTTATGACTTTCACAAAAATCATATATCAAATAGTGTCAAAATTGACACAAAATAGTTTTTAAATCAAATATTATATTATTAATTGTTATTTTATTCCAAAAAATCTAAGGTTCGGCCAAATGACTTAGATAAGGATATATGTATTAATAATATACAATTTGGGGTTCGTTTGGCATGTTATAGTAAGTGTATTAACCATATAGTGAAAGAAAACAAAAAGACACGGTAAAAGTTAAATTATTTAACTTAGAGTTAAATCTAATTGATAAGGTTAAAATAATACCCTAAACTTGTATAAATCTTATTTAATGATATAATTTCGACCCATCCCCACTTTAGCTTCGAAATAAGACCCTTTGGAACCATTATAAACCGATTTTGACTTTAATATAAAATAATATTTTGAGATATTCCTAAGGTGCCCCTCTCCTCCCTTATAAAAGGGCACCTCCTCCCCCTCCTCCTCACACCAATTTGAGCACTCAAGCTCAGAAAACCCCTGCCATTTTCTCCTCTCCACTTCCCTAGAATAATCCTAGAGGTCCTGGTCTTCTTCAAAGACCAATCTTAGTTCCCTAAGTGGAGGTTTCAAAGAGGTGTTCCAAAGAAGAGGTAATATCCATTACCGATCTTTTCAATTTCTTTCTTCTTCAACTTCTTCTTCTTTAGTTGTTTCATGATAAAGTAATAAAATCATTATTACTTACATACTGATATGTTATTATAAATATGAAACAACCCTAATTCACCTTCTATCCATCCTACGGAAAAATGAAATCAGCGCGCGTGCGTACGTACGGAATACCGTCTCCACGCCGTGGTGTAATCTATTTTCCACCATCACCTTACAAGGATTGGTATAATGGTGTAATGAGTAACTATTTATGATTATTATAATTTAATATTGATACTGAAATAATATATATATACTCAAATACAATTCCATGATCATAGGAACGATATCATCACTCGTGCGTACGTACGGAATACCGTCTCCACGATGTGATGCGACTCGTTCTACATGATCATCATTACATAGTAATTATATAAATAAATTGAATGAATAAATATGATATATTTTACACTAATACCATTCTGGATATAAGGTATATATAACCTTAAAATAAGAATAAGAATTTATTCGGAAAAACACGCATAAGAACAAAAGGCAATAAGGACCCGAGTAACAAGTAACAATGAAATATTACTAACAAGAAGCTAAGAATATAACCATATATTATATCATATCAATATGTATGATTCTGGAATAAGTCAATAACATTATTTAAACCATTATACAGGAGCTTCGGACACGTACAAAGCAAATCGGACCTAAGGTAAGGGAAAATATCACAATCTCATTTTTATCCGAGATTGTTTTTACTTTGGTATTTACTGGGGTGTATTTTATCATCCACATCCATGTTCCCTAAATATGTAATATTGTTTCCATCCACTTACAATAGTTTAAATCCAATTTTACCCTTCGGTGAGTTTTTAGTAAAGAATAAGAAATGAATCTTTTGTCGTTTTTCGTACGAGGTACTTTTTGACTTTTTCGACAAAAGTACGAGAAGAATGTTTTTTTTAACTTATACGGCAAGAATGGATTTTTAAAACATTATTTCCAAGAATCTTTCTTTATAAGTTTTCAAGTTTATTTTTAATCAACTTCTTTTAGTTTATAATTGTATGACATGTTAAGAAAAGAAAAGTGTTTTTGAAGTAAAAAGGATATTTTCCTCAAGAATGGAGTTCAAATGTTTTATCAAAATTATTTTCCATATAAGATAATATAGGGTTCTGTTTTTATCCCTATTATTACATTGATTGGATTATGTTGTGAGGGAATTATTTTTATGATGTCATTTACCTTATATGATTTGTTTTATGATGTCATGATGTTTCAAGAATCCCATTTTTGTTACATGTGTTATGCGATGATATATGATTTATGATTATGTGGCACACATAAGAAAGGATTCATTATAAGATGGGTGTGAACTATATCTCCCTCCAATGCATTGGGTAAAGATTTTATATCTCATGAGATAGACATGACTGGAACGGTAGGTTATACCGGTTCAGTGAAACAGGACTGGAACGAGGGTGACTCGGTTCAGAAAGGGACTTTGTCCACTAAGATAGTCTTGCCAATGAGTCATGACTAACAAGAAATGATTTTCCATGATTATGTGTGCATGCCACAAAGTTTCAAGTTTCATGTTATGATTATGGGGATCTCATTTTCACTTCTATGATTTGTTCCATGTTAAGATATTATGATCTCTTTTGCAGGTTATGATTTTCAAAAAGATATGATATGATTTTTATTTCCTTTATTTGCCCTTGCTGAGCATTTGAGCTCACCCTTTTATGTTTTCTTTTCCCCAGGATATAAAGAAAGGTTTTAGGTAAAAAAAGGGAAGATCTTTATGGGAGATATTGAAGATCTTTCACCACGATTAGAAGATTACGTTCCGAGTTTCCAAAGACACTAAACTATTACGATCCTTGTGTGTGTGTTTTTGTTATGTACCAAGTATTCCGCAAAAGTAATGTAATGTCCATGTACGTCAAGCTTCGGGTCTCTACAGTTGGTATCAGAGGTAGGTTTAGTCAACCTTTGGAAACTAGGATGCACGAACTTTAGTGAGATCCCTAGAGATATTTCTAAGGTATGTCAAGGGATGTCCCTAAGGTTAAGTATACGTATAGGTTATAGTACTAGAGTTACGCTAACGATCATAGAATTAAACATAAGATGTTAGATATTGAAGGTACTCCCCCTTTATTATGTTGTTTTCCCCTAGCATGATTTTTTCCTCTCACACTATTCTTTTTGGGTTTTAGAAAATGGCTGGAAACAAGATGATTCACGATAATGGAGGATATGATGGACAATGGAATGATATTCTTCATGAGCAACCAAATGAAATGGGATTTGGAAGTCCAAACATCATTATTATGCCGAATCAGCAATCTCATAATATGATCAATAAAGTAAAATTTGGTAAGTTTCCTGACTCGGCTAATAAGAGAAAGATGGAGTTTCATGATGATCATAGAGGAAAGAAAGTTCAATTTCCCCTATGTAAATCATGTGGGAAAAGGAATCAAGGAGAATGTTTCAAAGGAACTGGAAGATGCTTTGGGTGTGGAAAAGAAGGACACAAAGCAAGTAAGTGCAAAGGAAAAGGTTCAGTTAACACCATGGATGAGGATAATGGTATTGCTACGACATCAACAATGGTTAAATGTTTTAAATGTGGAATGTACGGGCATTATGCAAACCAATGCCCTAAGGGAAAGTCTCATGAAGAGAATCAGTATGGTCGTATGGGAAGTATTTATGTTGATGATGATGAAGAGACTACAAATGATATGTGAGATGAAAGAATTGTTGAAGCTCGGTCAATGGTTTAAGAAGGTAGTGGAATGGTTACATGATTATCAAGTGTAATGTTGTACTATAGAATAAAAAGACATCTAAGGATTGTTACACTGTTGTCTTTCCTTAAGTTTTGAAAGTTTATGATGAATGGTATGAGTAACAATGAAAGGTTATTCAGATTTTTTTTTGGAAAGTGGATGATATGCACATAATGAAGTGATAAAGAGAAAATGAAATGTTTGACAGTATTCATGAGCTCATGATTGATATAAGGACTAAGTGATATCATGGTTTGAGTATATAGAATTTTGAGGATTTTGGTATGTGGAAAGTGTTAACTTTTAACTGCATTCATGTTTTCACTAAGGTATTCAATAGAATACATGATTAAGGACTTTGAATGTTTGGAATGTGAACAAAAAAACATATCTTATGATATATGGGGATCGACGATGGTGTTAAATCACTGGTAATCGTTTTCACTATATTATGAGAGTGGACTAAAGAATTATGGATAATCCTAAAGATTGGAATGGATTATGTTGGACATAATTTAGTATTGTTTAAGGATAGAAGTTTTTTCGATATTATTGATGGGATGTTATAGTAATATAGTTTTAGAAAAAGGACAACCTGCAGGAGGGGCGACAGCCCATCGCGTCGGACAAGGCTGTGGGAATCGAACCCACAACCGAAGTGCGACTGGCCTTTATCGCCTACCACTGACCTACAGGAAGTCCTTGTTTAGTAGAAACTAGTTTTATTATATTATGCAGTATGATATATGAAGTATAAGTCCATTTTAGGAACCCTATATGATGAATCTCACTATAGATGGACTTATGTATTTTTTGATAACTTTTCTAACCTTTTGTTTGAGATAGATGGAATGACCCATCATTCTATCACATGATCTGCTAACACATCACGAATGACAAATTCAACTTCATTTCTTTAAGAGATGAAGTGGAAATTGTCCAAAGAACGACAAACGGTGAGACTATACCAAAATCACGAAAGTATTTCTTCTAATTCCAATTTCATCAACTTTAGGGAAATGATCTTGAAAACCAAAAATGTTATCCTAGTGCTCTTATATCTGATGAATCAGACGGTACCTTAGATCGTCACAAATTTATGGCTTTGTGATTGCTGGATTTTCCATATCCATGTTCTCTACCACTCTCCATCAGAACATGATGGTTAGATTTCTCTTCCATATCTATATTTTCACCTATGTGGAAACCCAGTGATTAGTTTATTTGGGTAACCATTACGTTTCATACTTTTGTTTTTAAAGATTGGTTTTGATATTCCTTTTTACGATGTGGGTTTCTATTAAAGAAACTTTCGAATAGTAAACCATTTATAACCCCGACGAATTTTGAGGGCGAAATTCATTTTAAGGAGGGTAGAATGTAACAGCCCGAGATTTTATGAAAAATATTCTTTTTAATTTTATTAATGTCTTGTGTTGTACGCTACACCAAAAGGAGCTTGCACAACACGCATCTTTGACTTGCCTTTCATTACACGCAATCGCAACCTTCCTTGATAGCGTGTGTAGTACGCAATACTGAGTTTCACGAAACAACGATATGCTATTAAAATATTATTAAAACTAGCCGTTATGAATAGTAATAACCACTTTTTAAATTTTAGAAATTTTAACTCTCAAAATGGACTTCATTTTTGGATTCGGAGTATTGAATTTAGCCTAAGGTGAAATTTTGGTACTTTTCGGATAACTTTCATATTCTGATGAATAGTGAAAATTACTAAATTATAATTAAAAACAACTTTTTTAATAGAAATAATTAATAGTGATAAATTATTAATTTGAGTGGTTTTAAAGTATATTTAGAATATATTTTTACAATTTAAAACAATGTTGGTCATTGAATGTAATTTCACATTTAAACCAGACATAATCAAGTGTCAATCTTTTGATAGATATTGTTTCTTAAAAACACGCTATTTGTTTTAACAGGGGGATTTAATTATAAAATTAATTAATGAAACTTCTATGTTATGAATTTGGTAAAATAGACTTCATTTTTTAATTCGGAATATGAAATATAGCTTAGGATGAAATTTTGGAATTGTTCTGAAAAACATCAATTTTTGATGAATAGTGAAACTGCTAAGTGGTAGTTAAAAAACTGAATTTTTCATAAAACTTAATTTTACCGATTCTGTGAATGGAATTTCAAAAATCCGAGAGACACAGTTGATGTCAGTAATTAAAATGTGGTTCAATGAGATGAAAATAATTTTTGGTGAATAGTAACTTTTTACTTTTATTTACCACGGTTAATAGTAAATAGGGTAATTAAGGATAAGAATAATATAAATATTACCCTAACACATATCCTAATTCTATTGGACAAGTGTATCTCGACCAAAAACAACCTTAAGTATAAAATATTATCATTTAGGCCCACTTGGATTAGATTAGGACATTTATTATTATTTAATTCAAAGAAGAGTTAAAAGAGTTAAAATCAAAGTATATTTACTAAAACATTTTTAATATAGGGTTGTACATAAGATAAATTCTATTGTAAATATTCATTAGAAATATAAAAATATTTCCTACATGATGGTATTTTATTTGTAATTTTTATACATCAAATAATTTAATATATTTATGACACAAAGATGATGCAGTAATTATCTTATTAATGAAATATTGACATAATTGATATTATAAATACCCAAATAAATGTAATTTAAGACTTTTTATGAATTACACTAATTTTATAGGTTACTAGGATATATTAGTGTTGATTTAATCAACTTGGTTCGAACATATAATTCTGTTATGACTTTCACAAAAATCATATATCAAATAGTGTCAAAATTGACACAAAATAGTTTTTAAATCAAATATTATATTATTAATTGTTATTTTATTCCTAAAAATCTAAGGTTAGGCCAAATGACTTAGATAAGGATATATGTGTTAATAATATACAATTTGGGGTTCGTTTGGCATGTTATAGTAAGTGTATTAACCATATAGTGAAAGAAAACAAAAAGACACGGTAAAAGTTAAATTATTTAACTTAGAGTTAAATCTAATTGATAAGGTTAAAATAATACCCTAAACTTGTATAAATCCTATTGGATGATAGGATTTCGACCCATCCCCACTTTAGCTTCGAAATAAGACCCTTTGGAACCATTATAAACCGATTTTGACTTTAATATAAAATAATATTTTGAGATATTCCTAAGGTGCCCCTCTCCTCCCTTATAAAAGGGCACCTCCTCCCCCTCCTCCTCACACCAATTTGAGCACTCAAGCTCGGAAAACCGCTGCCATTTTCTCCTCTCCACTTCCCTAGAATAATCCTAGAGGTCCTGGTCTTCTTCAAAGACCAATCTTAGTTCCCTAAGTGGAGGTTTCAAAGAGGTGTTCCAAAGAAGAGGTAATATCCATTACCGATCTTTTCAATTTCTTTCTTCTTCAACTTCTTCTTCTTTAGTTGTTTCATGATAAAGTAATAACATCATTATTACTTACATACTGATATGTTATTATAAATATGAAACAACCCTAATTCACCTTCTATCCATCCTACGGAAAAATGAAATCACCGCGCGTGCGTACGTACGGAATACCGTCTCCACGCCGTGGTGTAATCTATTTTCCACCATCACCTTACAAGGATTGGTATAATGGTGTAATGAGTAACTATTTATGATTATTATAATGTAATATTGATACTGAAATAATATATATATACTCAAATACAATTCCATGATCATAGGAATGATATCATCACTCGTGCGTACGTACGGAATACCGTCTCCACGATGTGATGCGACTCGTTCTACATGATCATCATTACATAGTAATTATATAAATAAATTGAATGAATAAATATGATATATTTTACACTAATACCATTCTGGATATAAGGTATCTATAACCTTAAAAGAAGAATAAGAATTTATTCGGAAAAACACGCATAAGAACAAAAGGCAATAAGGACCCGAGTAACAAGTAACAATGAAATATTACTAACAAGAAGCTAATAATATAACCATATATGATATCATATAAATATGTATGATTCTGGAATAAGTCATAAACATTATTTAAACCACTATACAGGAGCTTCGGACACTTACAAAGAAAATCGGACCTAAGGTAAGGGAAAATATCACAATCTCATTTTTATCCGAGATTGTTTTTACTTTGGCATTTACTGGGGTGTATTTTATCATCCACATCCATGTTCCCTAAATATGTAATATTGTTTCCATCCACTTACAATAGTTTAAATCCAATTTTACCCTTCGGTGAGTTTTTAGTAAAGAATATGAAATGAATCTTTTGTCGTTTTTCGTACGAGGTACTTTTTGACTTTTCCGACAAAAGTACGAGAAGAATGTTTTTTTTAACTTATACGACAAGAATGGATTTTTAAAACATTATTTCCAAGAATCTTCCTTTATAAGTTTTCAAGTTTATTTTTAATCAACTTCTTTTAGTTTATAATTGTATGACATGTTAAGAAAATAAAAGTGTTTTTGAAGTAAAAAGGATATTTTCCTCAAGAATGAAGTTCAAATGTTTTATCAAAATTATTTTCCATATAAGATAATACAGGGTTCTGTTTTTATCCCTATTATTACATTGATTTGATTATGTTGTGAGGGAATTATTTTTATGATGTCATTTACCTTATATGATTTGTTTTATGATGTCATGATGTTTCAAGAATCCCATTTTTGTTACATGTGTTATGTGATGATATATGATTTATGATTATGTGGCACACATAAGAAAGGATTCATTATAAGATGGGTGGGACCTATATCTCCATCCAATGCATTGGGTAAAGATTTTATATCTCATGAGATAGACATGGCTGGAACGGTAGGTTATACCGGTTCAGTGAAACAGGACTGGAACGAGGGTGACTCAGTTCAGAAAGGGACTTTGTCCACTAAGACAGTCTTGCCAATGAGTCATGACTAACAAGAAATGATTTTCCATGATTATGTGTGCATGCCACAAAGTTTCAAGTTTCATGTTATGATTATGGGGATCTCATTTTCACTTCTATGATTTGTTCCATGTTAAGATATTATGATCTCTTTTGCAGGTTATGATTTTCAAAAAGATATGATATGATTTTTATTTCCTTTATTTGCCCTTGCTGAGCATTTGAGCTCACCCTTTTATGTTTTCTTTTCCCCAGGATATAAAGAAAGGTTTTAGGTAAAAAAAGGGAAGATCTTTATGGGAGATATTGAAGATCTTTCACCACGATTAGAAGATTACGTTCCGAGTTTCCAAAGACACTAAACTATTACGATCCTTGTGTGTGTGTTTTTGTTATGTACCAAGTATTCCGCAAAAGTAATGTAATGTCCATGTACGTCAAGCTTCGGGTCTCTACAGTTGGTATCAGAGGGAGGTTTAGTCAACCTTTGGAAACTAGGATGCACGAACTTTAGTGAGATCCCTAGAGATATTTCTAAGGTATGTCAAGGGATGTCCCTAAGGTTAATTATACGTATAGGTTATAGTACTAGAGTTACGCTAACGATCATAGAATTAAACCTAAGATGTTATATATTGAAGGTACTCCCCCTTTATTATGTTGTTTTCCCCTAGCATGATTTTTTCCTCTCACACTATTCTTTTTGGGTTTTAGAAAATGGATGGAAACAAGATGATTCACGATAATGGAGGATAAGATGGACAATGGAATGATATTCTTCATGAGCAACCAAATGAAATGGGATTTGGAAGTCCAAACATCATTATTATGCCGAATCAGCAATCTCAGAATATGATCAATAAAGTAAAATTTGGTAAGTTTCCTTACTCGGCTAATAAGAGAAAGATGGAGTTTCATGATGATCATAGAGGAAAGAAAGTTCAATTTCCCCTATGTAAATCATGTGGGAAAAGGAATCAAGGAGAATGTTTCAAAGGAACTGGAAGATGCTTTGGGTGTGGAAAAGAAGGACACAAAGCAAGTAAGTGCAAAGGAAAAGGTTCAGTTAACACCATGGATAAGGATAATGGTATTGCTACGACATCAAAAATGGTTAAATGTTTTAAATGTGGAATGTACGGGCATTATGCAAACCAATGCCCTAAGGGAAAGTCTCATGAAGAGAATCAGTATGGTCGTATGGGAAGTATTTATGTTGATGATGATGAAGAGACTACAAATGATATGTGAGATGAAAGAATTGTTGAAGCTCAGTCAATGGTTTAAGAAGGTAGTGGAATGATTACATGATTAACAAGTGTAATGTTGTACTATAGAATAAAAAGACATCTAAGGATTGTTACACTATTGTTTTTCCTTAAGTTTTGAAAGTTTATGATGAATGGTATGAGTAACAATGAAAGGTTATTCAGATATTTTTTTGGAAAGGGGATGATATGCACATAATGAAGTGATAAAGATAAAATGAAATGTTTGACAGTATTCATGAGCTCATGATTGATATAAGGACTAAGTGATATCATGGTTTGAGTATATAGAATTTTTAGGATTTTGGTATGTGGAAAGTGTTAACTTTTAACTGCATTCATGTTTTCACTAAGGTATTCAAGAGAATACATGAATAAGGACTTTGAATGTTTGGAATGTGACCAAAAAACCATATCTTATGATATATGGGGATCGACGATGGTGTTAAATCTCTGGTAATCGTTTTCACTATATTATGAGAGTGGACTGAAGTATTATGGATAAGCCTAAAGATTGGAATGGATTATGTTGGACATAAGTTAGTATTGTTTAAGGATAGAAGTTTTTTTGATATTATTGATGGGATGTTATAGTAATATAGTTTTAGAAAAAGGACAACCTGCAGGATGGGCGACAGCCCATCGCGTCGGACAAGGCTGTGGGAATCGAACCCACAACCGAAGTGCGACTAGCCTTTATCGCCTACCACTGACCTACAGGAAGTCCTTGTTTAGTAGAAACTAGTTTTATTATATTACGCAGTATGATATATGAAGTATAAGTCCATTTTAGGAACCCTATATGATGAATCTCACTATAGATGGACTTATGTATTTTTTGATAACTTTTCTAACCTTTTGTTTGAGATAGATGGAATGACCCATAATTCTATCACATGATCTGCTAACACATCACGAATGAAAAATTCAACTTCATTTCTTTAAGAGATGAAGTGGAAATTGTCCAAAGAACGACAAACGGTGAGACTATACCAAAATCACGAAAGTATTTCTTCTAATTCCAATTTCATCAACTTTAGGGAAATGATCTTGAAAACCAAAAATGTTATCCTAGTGCTCTTATATCTGATGAATCAGACGGTACCTTAGATCGTCACAAATTTATGGCTTTGTGATTGCTGGCTTTTCCATAGCCATGTTCTCTACCACTCTCCATCAGAACATGATGGTTAGATTTCTCTTCCATATCTATATTTTCACCTATGTGGAAACCCAGTGATTAGTTTATTTGGGTAACCGTTACGTTTCATACTTTTGTTTTTAAAGATTGGTTTTGATATTCCTTTTTACGATGTGGGTTTCTATTAAATAAACTTTCGAATAGTAAACCATTTATAACCCCGACGAATTTTGAGGGCGAAATTCATTTTAAGGGGGGTAGAATGTAACAGCCCGAGATTTTATGAAAAATATTATTTTTAATTTTATTAATGTCTTGTTTTGTACGCTACACCAAAAGGAGCTTGCACAACACGCATCTTTGACTTGCCTTGCATTACACGCAATCGCAACCTTCCTCGATAGCGTGTGTAGTACGCAATACTGAGTTTCACGAAACAACGATATGCTATTAAAATATTATTAAAACTAGCCGTTATGAATAGTAATAACCACTTTTTAAATTTTAGAAATTTTAGCTCTCAAAATGGACTTCATTTTTGGATTCGGAGTATCGAATTTAGCCTAAGGTGAAATTTTGGTACTTTTCGGATAACTTTCATATTCTGATGAATAGTGAAAATTACTAAATTATAATTAAAAACAACTTTTTTAATCGAAATAATTAATAGTGATAAATTATTAATTTGAGTGGTTTTAAAGTATATTTAGAATATATTTTTACAATTTAATACAATGTTGGTCATTGAATGTAATTTCACATTTAAACCAGACATAATCAAGTGTTAATCTTTTGATAGATATTGTTTCTTAAAAACACACTATTTGTTTTAACAGGGGGATTTAATTATAAAATTAATTAATGAAACTTCTATGTTATGAATTTGGTAAAATAGACTTCATTTTTTTAATTCGGAATATGAAATATAGCTTAGGATGAAATTTTGGAATTGTTTTGAAAAACATCAATTTTTGATGAATAGTGAAACTACTAAGTGGTAGTTAAAAACTGAATTTTTCATAAAACTTAATTTTACCGCTTCTGTGAATGGAATTTCAAAAATACGAGAGACACGGTTGATGTCAGTAAGTAAAATGTGGTTCAATGAGATGAAAATAAGTTTTGGTGAATAGTAACTTTTTACTTTTATTTACCACGGTTAAAAGTAAATAAGGTAATTAAGGATAAGAATGATATTAATATTACCCTAACACATATCCTAATTCTATTGTACAAGTGTATCTCGACCAAAAACAACCTTAAGTATAAAATATTATCATTTAGGCCCACTTGGATTAGATTAGGACATTTATTATTATTTAATTCAAAGAAGAGTTAAAAGAGTTAAAATCAAAGTATATTTACTAAAAAAAAATTAATATAGGGTTGTACATAAGATAAATTCGATTGTAAATATTCATTAGAAATCTAAAAAGATTTACTACATGATGGTATTTTATTTGTAATTTTTAGACATCAAATAATTTAATATATTTATGACACAAAGATGATGCAGTAATTATCTTATTAATGAAATATTGACATAATTGATATTATAAATACCAAAATAAATGTAATTTAAGACTTTTTATGAATTACACTAATTTTCTAGGTTACTATGATATATTAGTGTTGATTTAATCAACTTGGTTCGAACATATAATTCTGTTATGACTTTCACAAAAATCATATATCAAATAGTGTCAAAATTGACAAAAAATAGTTTTTAAATCAAATATTATATTATTAATTGTTATTTTATTCCTAAAAATCTAAGGTTCGGCCAAATGACTTAGATAAGGATATATGTATTAATAATATACAATTTGGGGTTCGTTTGGCATGTTATAGTAAGTGTATTAACCATATAGTGAAAGAAAACAAAAAGACATGGTAAAAGTTAAATTATTTAACTTAGAGTTAAATCTAATTGATAAGGTTAAAATAATACCCTAAACTTGTATAAATCCTATTGGATGATAGGATTTCGACCCATCCCCACTTTATCTTCGAAATAAGACCCTTTGGAACCATTATAAACCGATTTTTACTTTAATATAAAATAATATTTTGAGATATTCCTAAGGTGCCCCTCTCCTCCCTTATAAAAGGGCACCTCCTCCCCCTCCTCCTCACACCAATTTGAGCACTCAAGCTCGGCAAACCCCTGCAATTTTCTCCTCTCCACATTCCTAGAATAATCCTAGAGGTCCTGGTCTTCTTCAAAGACCAATCTTAGTTCCCTAAGTGGAGGTTTCAAAGAGGCGTTCCAAAGAAGAGGTAATATCCATTACCGATCTTTTCAATTTCTTTCTTCTTCAACTTCTTCTTCTTTAGTTGTTTCATGATAAAGTAATAACATAATTATTACTTACATACTGATATGTTATTATAAATATGAAACAACCCTAATTCACCTTCTATCCATCCTACGGAAAAATGAAATCACCGCGCGTGCGTACGTACGGAATACCGTCTCCACGCCGTGGTGTAATCTATTTTCCACCATCACCTTAAAAGGATTGGTATAATGGTGTAATGAGTAACTATTTATGATTATTATAATTTAATATTGATACTGAAATAATATATATATATACTCAAATACAATTCCATGATCATAGGAACAATATCATCACTCGTGCGTACGTACGGAATACCATCTCCACGATGTGATGCGACTCGTTCTACATGATCATCATTACATAGTAATTATATAAATAAATTGAATGAATAAATATTATATATGTTACACTAATACCATTCTGGATATAAGGTATCTATAACCTTAAAAGAAGAATAAGAATTTATTCGGAAAAACACGCATAAGAACAAAAGGCAATAAGGACCCGAGTAACAAGTAACAATGAAATATTACTAACAAGAAGCTAAGAATATAACCACATATGATATCATATAAATATGTATGATTCTGGAATAAGTCAATAAAATTATTTAAACCATTATACAGGAGCTTCGGACACGTACAAAGAAAATCGGACCTAAGGTAAGGGAAAATATCACAATCTCATTTTTATCCGAGATTGTTTTTACTTTGGCATTTACTGGGGTGTATTTTATCATCCACATTCATGTTCCCTAAATATGTAATATTGTTTCCATCAACTTACAATAGTTTAAATCCAATTTTACCCTTCGGTGAGTTTTTAGTAAAGAATATGAAACGAATCTTTTGTCGTTTTTCGTACGAGGTACTTTTTGACTTTTCCGACAAAAGTACGAGAAGAATGTTTTTTTAACTTATACGGCAAGATTGGATTTTTAAAACATTATTTCCAAGAATCTTCCTTTATAAGTTTTCAAGTTTATTTTTAATCAACTTCTTTTAGTTTATAATTGTATGACATGTTAAGAAAAGAAAAGTGTTTTTGAAGTAGAAAGGATATTTTCCTCAAGAATGGAGTTCAAATGTTTTATCAAAATTATTTTACATCTAAGATAATATAGGGTTCTGTTTTTATCCCTATTATTACATTGATTTGATTATGTTGTGAGGGAATTATTTTTATGAAGTCATTTACCTTATATGATTTGTTTTATGATGTCATGATGTTTCAAGAATCCCATTTTTGTTACATGTGTTATGCGATGATGTATGATTTATGATTATGTGGCACACATAATAAAGGATTCATTATAAGATGGGTGGGACCTATATCTCCCTCCAATTCATTGGGTAAAGATTTTATATCTCATGAGATAGACATGGCTGGAACGATAGGTTATACCGGTTCAGTAAAACAGGACTGGAACAAGGGTGACTTGGTTCAGAAAGGGACTTTGTCCACTAAGATAGTCTTGCCAATGAGTTATGACTAACAAGAAATGATTTTCCATGATTATGTGTGCATGCCACAAAGTTTCAAGTTTCATGTTATGATTATGGGGATCTCATTTTCACTTCTATGATTTTTTCCATGTTAAGATATTATGATCTCTTTTGTAGGTTATGATTTTCAAAAAGATATGATATGATTTTTATTTCCTTTATTTGCCCTTGCTGAGCATTTGAGCTCACCCTTTTATGTTTTATTTTCCCCAGGATATAAAGAAAGGTTTTAGGTAAAAAAAGGGAAGATCTTTATGGGAGATATTGAAGATCTTTCACCACGATTAGAAGATTACGTTCCGAGTTTCCAAAGACACTAAACTATTACAATCCTTGTGTGTGTGTTTTTTTTATGTACTAAGTATTCCGCAAAAGTAATGTATTGTCCATGTACGTCAAACTTCGGGTCTATACAATATCAGTCTAAGCTAATGGGATTAGATTTTGAACTAGTGTATAAACCAAGGAGGAAAAATCAAGCTGCTAACTTTGTCTAGACTGGAGGAAGAGGGACATGCTGGGTATCTAGTAGAAATCCACATATGTTCTATTATGTCTAAATCATTACAAATTAATTTAGAAACAGTGTGGGAAGAACAATATTTGTATTGTGACCCGAAGGGTCTCATGGATTCCCTTGAGCGTCAACAAGTTTCTCATCCAATATATTTTGTTTGCAAGGGTATGTTATATTATAAAGGATAGTTAGTTTTTTCCAAAATATCAAGCTTTATAACTGAACTTTTTCATTACTTTCATTCTGTGGATATGTTTGGACACTTGGGTTAGCTTAAAATATATAAAAGGATCATCGGTGGGTTGTTCTAGAAAGGGATAACTCGTGGTGTGTTTAATTATGTCTAGTAGTGAGACATTTTTCAGTGGGAGAAGTATCAAACCATGATTCCCACCAAGTTACTCCAGTCACTGCTTATACCAACATTGGTTTTGGAGGAAATATTAATGGATTTTATTTTTGGATTTCATAAGTTGTTGGCCTATGATATGATACTCGTAATGGTGGAAAGATTATTTAAGTATGCCCATTTTTTACTACTATGAAATTCGTACATAGAAAGGGTAGTGGTAGAAATTATTATCAAGGAAGTGGTCCAGTTAAATGGAATACCCAAGTCTATTTTAAGTGACAGGGATCCCTTGTTTATTAGATAATTTTGGAAGTAACTTTTTCATATGTAATGAATGGTTTTAAAGATGAGTTTGGCCTACCGTCCATAGACAGATGACCCAACCAATATTTTTAACAAAAGTTTGGAAACCTGCTTATGGTGATAGGCTATGGAGAATCCAGTTTCATGGGATTGGTGGATTCCTTGGGAAGAATATTATTACAATACAACAACTCATTATTATACTAAATTTAAAACTCTAGAAGTAGTTTACGATAGGAATCCACTAAATATTCTACACATTGTGGGGGGGGGAGAATCATGTTGACTCTATTTACACTACTTTGGAGGGTCGAGATTCTATGATGGTTCATTTTTTGTGGAATTTAATCCTTTCTCAACATTTTATGGTGAAATTTTCTAATAAATACTGATAATATGTTTGTTTTGAGGTTTGTGAGAAGGCGTATGTTAAGCTAAGACCAAACATTCATACTTCAACGCCTAACATGATTTTTTTGAAGCTAGTTACTCGTAAGTATGAACCTTATGAAATTATTGAAGGTTTGAGAGCTTTGGAATATATTATGACTCTACCAAATACTTCATTCATACATCCTGTATTTTATGTTTCTTATTTAAAATGTGTGTTTATCAACCACCCCATATAGGAACCATCCCCGATGTTTTTTTGAGGGTTTTATTAGGCGAGATGAAACAATAATGGTTTTGGATACTATGTTATAGATTTTTTAAACTCAATGTCTATGGCTTATCAAGTGGAAGGGCTTGGATACTGAAGATTATACTTAGTAAGATTTCATAGATATCATGGAGCACTTTTTTCATATTTCTACCTTGAGGATAAGGTTGATTTTGAGGGAGGGACAATTGTTAGTGGTGGGGAGGTCTCCCTGGATAGGCTAGCCTATCGTGCATACATACCATAGGAGGAGGCCTCCATCTAATACCTAAGGACTCTTTGGTTTGGGTCTGAGGAAGGTAGAACATTCTTGGGAAGGTGACATATGACTACTTGGTAAGTCAGTTTGATTAAGCCTCCTAAGTCAGTTTGGTTAATCCTCCTTCAATATAGCCTACTTAGTGTGATGGAATTGGTCAAGATCCTGGTAGGATGCACCTGCTGGAGTGAGAGTTATATAGAGAGGTGCTCTTGGTTTTTACAAGTGTTTTTCTAAAATAGGTCTTCAAGGAGGTTGTCTCTCCCTAGAGGATCTCCAACAGAAAACCTCTATATCCTCTCTATTTTATTTTTTCATAAGGGACTTGTAGGCATCAAGTAGAATAGGATATGATGATATATCCTAGTAATACCTCTTGAAATACACTATGTGAGGGAAGTGCCTAACAAAATGTGATTTTTAATTGAGATATTGGATGGTATCTCAACCTATAATGGGGTAAAGGTCAATTGCATCTGTTGTCATAGAACACAATACAAGGAATTAAATTATAGAAAATACATAGGTTCGAGGAATTGACCCTACAACCTTCCCCTCACCCCCTCCCAAACCCTTAACAACCCACCACCAATGGTGGGGAATCCTGTAATGGGATGAAGACAAATATTATTATTGTTTTCCCCATAAAAATGTTGTCCTTGTAGTTTTCAATTAATATAGGCAAGTATCGTATGTTTTAGAAAGGAACAATTATATGGGTTCTCATTTGTTTTAAAATGAAATTAATATCAAAATAAAACATAAAATGAGTCATGTATTTTTGTTTATGTAACATTTTGGTCACATGATTATTTAGGTACAGATGGTGTTCCATGATAAGCAAAAGAGATACCGAAAAATTAAATTTTGGGTGTGGTATCCATACAAGTTTCTCTACACAAATTTATTATATGATAAATTAATTTCTAATGAATATTCATTCGTAATTATTTAGTTGGAATATTTCATAAGTATTAAGCAACTAATTCTTACACATGATGACACATTTAAAATCAAAAAATTAACAAATAAAATGGAAAAAAACGCAAACTAATAACACGTATGGAGTGTATACAACTAATAATTCGGATAGTGTGTAGGAAAAAATAGAGTATGAAAAATTCAAAAAAAATGAATTTAATAAATGAACATATTAATGAATGATCCACACTCATATAAAATATCTCCTTGTAATGTTTATCCACTGTAACCAGTTCTGGTGACTTGGAAGCACTGAACATGATTTATTCCACATTGGTTGTGGACAATGGTGCCCATTTAATTAGAAAATGTCATCCTTAGGTAGATCTTTAAGGCCAACCAGTTGTATCCTTCTCATTTTATTTTATTTTCAATAATGAATAACATCAATCAACTAAAAACACTATGTTTCAATTTTTAATGCATCAAAGAAAACAAAAAATTACTAACCATTCTAAATCTCAGAATACGAGTCGCTCAACATCCTTTTTGTTGCTTCCATTCTCATTTCAATTGAACTTGAATCTTCCTCAAATTTTGTTACTGGGGTTCTTGGGATGCTAAAAATTTGTTTCTTGATCTGCCTTCCATCGTTTATTTTTGGTACATTGGTTGGTTTTCTATATTATTTTAACACTACCATCCAAGAATATCTCAATGTTCTTCACTCTTTTCTATTCCTGTGAGATTGAGTTGGATTTTATTGCATAATATTTCTACCACACTTGTTCAACACTTCTTCTAATTTCAGTACTTTTGTTTTCTTGGGTTGTCTTTTATTATCCTTGAGATTTATTTCAACACCATCATTTTCCTTCACTTCCATGATTTCTTCTCTTTCGGTGTTTGGATGGGGGAAAAGCAATAGATTCGGAACAAAGTTTACACTTTAGAAGATAAAAACCAAAATCCTCTTGGCGTATTAATTGTTCTTAGGACATGCCAGGGGAAATCTCATGTGGGAAATAGTGGGTTTAGTCAAGTATACCATGGTTGTGTGGTTTTATAATTTGATGTGAATGAGGCCATATGTTGAGGATTGGGTATTTTTGAGATGAGATATTATTGAGGGTTGTTGGTATGGTGTGGATGGTGTTTACTGTTGGAGTTGGTGTCCTAGAACCATCTATTTGTACATTGATTACATGAATATTTAATGTATTTAAATATTAAACATCTTTTTACATATTTTTCATTATTCTCCATGACTATAATGTAATAATGTCCTAGAGTATTTGTCACCTTAATAAAGCCATAGCATTTCCCCGCTATGATGAGAACCTTGAAGTGCTATGAAAATAGTATTAAATATAGTTTTGAGATTGGATGACATACTATGATGGGACACATAGTATACAGACCATCAAGTGTGAGTAATCATAATTAGAGGAGACTTCTTCTCATGAAATTCGCACTTGGTAATCTCCAAGATGCGAGATTATGAGAACAAACTGCCAGTATGAATTCTACATGTTTTGGTGTCATTGGATATTATAATCTGTGAGTGTGTGTAATGGTCCTTATAATTTAATATTATCATTAATACATGTCACGACTCGCGCACTTTGATTTACTGACAAAAACTGTCACACCATATATTAGTGAGAAGTAGGGTGTGATGGGTACGTCACGAATGACATGTTTTTAATTGATAATTCGAGGAAGGATTTCTCCCTTACATTTATGTAAATTGATATCTCACCCCATTGATTAAAATAGAATCCTCACCCAAAATTCCATGTTCATGGTGTAATGATGAGTTTATTTCAGGTAGTCAAAAAATGACATATCAAGAAAATAGGTTGATGACTCTATCATGAAACCTTCTTGATGAGATATTGTGACAAAGGGATTATATTACATAGTGAGTGTTTGTATGTTGATGTGTTTGTGGAGACTTTAAGTTCTTTCTCTTGGGTGCCTTGACCCGTTGCTATACAGTAATCTTATACTTTAGGAAAACCCACCTAATTCCAATGAGAAAGAATCTTAGAGGGTCACAAACTCAGTATTTCTGGTGGTATCGATTAAATTATATTTTAATTTAATTAATGGAATAAATATTATTCTCAATACCAAGGAATAATTTTATTCAAGTTAAAAGGATCGCATAAATTAAATAAATATTTATACACCAAATTGTGAAAAAAAAAATTTATTTATTTTATTTAAAATTTAATAAATATTTATTTACTAGTTTGTAAATAAAAATATTTATTTAAGAGAATAAATTTTTTTATTCAGGTGTTTAATAAATGGAAGAGGAGTTCAAACAGACCAAAATTGTGTCCTTTGATAAATTAATTATTTACAAGTTGGAAAATAGTGTTTATCCAATTTTAGCAAGAAGTGATAATAATACTATTATCATTACGTGGCATGGGATTTCATTTATGGTTCCATTTAGCGCAAGTTAGGGCACCACAAATAATGGTGCTGTTATTGTTATTATGTGGCATGGGTTTTCTCTAATAGTTATAATTGTATTTAATTTTTGTTTCTTAATTAAATATTGTAACTAAAACCCCATGTCGATTAATAGGAAGGTACGTCTATTGTTCCAAACCCCAATGAATTCATAAGGGTTGAGCCAAACATTTTCTCTCATGGCTCATGTCCTCTCTCCCTCTTAAGAATGATAGAATTTCTTCTAGACCAAAGAACGGGTGATCAAGAACAATCGACACAAGACATTCGCTTCACTATGCTAGCACTAGTAGAATTCGTGGTGTTGTTAGAAGACCATTAGAGCATGTGTGGATCACCGCTAGAGGTATTCTAATTTGTATCCTTGTGAGCGCAATGAAGATAATCTGTAAGGGTTATTCTGGACAATCAAAGATCATTAATTTATCAGAGCGGTCACATCATTGTTTATAATTATTTAAATAATTCATTAATGATTTTCCCTTTAATAATTTAGTTTTTCAATTCAAAGTTAATTGTTCTTATAATCTGAATTTTGAGATCTTTTCATACTATTTGGTTTCTCAAAAATCTAACAAAAACGTTTAATTTTTGGATTAAAATTAAAACATAGATCACATTAGGAGGCACCAATGATTATGTCTAGTTGACATGACTGAACATGACATGTATTCATAGTTACACACTGTGTACTCTGCCACACATGCTATGTATTCCAAATTACACACCATTTAGTTGTGTTCGGCGCATCAAGAGTAATTTTTTAATTAATCAAGTCATGTGCTTTTATTACACGCAGTGTATTTAATCCTTACATTGTGTGTTGACCAGGATAGATAGGCACACAGTTACCGAATTACACAAAGTGTGGCCCACTAGACATGGCATGTAGTCCCTTTGGGTCAGGGGCCAATCCTTGTATCCCTTACACGGCTAAGCTGACTGGTAACTGTGCAACCCGAAGAAAACACGACGTGTGTCCCACTGAACTCACTGTGTACTCTAATATTCAAGAAGTATGCTTTACACACCAAGTCCCTAGTCATGTACTTCGAATAAGATGGTGAAGGTTGTAAACGTCGGGTAGTCATAACTATATGTTGTGTACTTTACTAAATTACACAGAATAAAAAATTTCATGTTTGTGCAATGTTTAGAACTACATATCCTATATAAATCATATTATAGGTTGTTAATTTGTTCATTGAATTGTAACACGTTGCTAAAAAATCATGTTATTCATGTAATCGTCCTTGAGTTACATGTTTTGATAGTACGCATAAATCATGTATGCCATATGTCACAAGAGTAAAACAGTATGTGAATGTAATACAAGTTGGGTAGATTATAATGGGTGTTCACTATGTTACCTCCAAGGTAAATTTATGTACAAGGTTAATTTAAATTGAATTTATTTTGTTTAAAATTAAATGGATGAGAATCTCAAGGAAATTTAGAAAATGATTTAAAAAAATAATTTATTAATTAAAGATAATAATAAATCAATTCGAGCATGATTTTTCTTAATAATAATTATTAAATAATTGAATTCTAGTTTTATTAAACATGTAATTCTTTTCATATATGTGGATGATCATGAGCTAGACCAGACCTTTGTATGTGATGGGTTTACTTTTAATTTATTTTAAATTTTTGGTATGTGTGTCATCTCTCCTCATTAATATGTAAAGAATGTGTGCCCATGGATTCTTTTATGTAGACCCCATTTTTACCCCTCACATGTGTGTGAGCTAAAATTAATATGTCATGGATAGAGCTCCCAAGCTTGTGGAGGCGGTTCAAGTTGGAGCCAAGGTGGAACCAATCCAAGGAGATACCACGGTGGACAGGTGGAAAGTTGTAAACACAAGCATTGGATTGGTTCAAGGTGTTTCTCCCCTAGGCCAGGGTTAATTTATCAACCGTTAGATAAAATAACTAGTAGAAAAGCTCATGATCATTCCCTTTATATTATTTTATTTCTTTCAATTGAATGGTTTTTCATTATGTATGTATTATAGCGACTACATAATTAATGAATTAACAAGCATAAAATATGGAACTAAAATAAACATGGCTTATGCATAAATATTATCAATACATGGTTAATCACTTAAGTAAGTTCCACTTAATATTAAAAATCATGTGATAAAGATAATAAGTAATTTACACATAAGATAAAAAAATATCTCAATAAAATATTAAGTCATACCAAGCCTTCCGCTACTTGATTAAGGAAAAGACTCAATAAAACTATGTGTTTGACCAACCCTTATTGGGACAATTACTTTTATACATGAATATTTTATGAATTTTTTAGGTTGAATTAACCATTTTACATCGATAGGACTATCTCTTTATAAACTTGTTGTAAATTTGGAGGCAAGTGTTGAGAAAATCCAAGTCAAGATTTCAGGATTAGGGAGCCCAATCAATGGATCAAGGAGCAGCAAGACCATAGTTGGCAAAGACCTACCTAGCTAAATACCTTAAAATAGCTTGGCCAACCCTTGTTGGGGTTGTACAAAGGGTAATATGGATCCTTTCAACTAGAATGTCTAAGAAACTAGATATTCTGAGTTCAATGGAGAGGGTCATTGGGATATGATAAAATAGTGGGAGACTAAATAAAACCAATTTATTATTTCTCAAAAAATTTGTAATCAAGAATATACTAATAATCCACTCTTTTAATTGTATAAAAAAATTATAAGCTCATCAACCACACTATTCCTATGATCAATATTAGATAAAGACAACATTTTCACAAGTAGTAACATCTAGGAATGGTTTAGACGTCTTCTGGTTATTCTACGCCATGAATGGAAATCTTCATGCTAGATCCCTCATTACCTGATCCGCCTACCCAAGACACGAGTGATGAAGAGTTCCTAGTCTATGAGAAACATATGAATGACGTGGTCGGAATTCAATGTTTGATGTTATCATCAATGTCTAGTTAACCCATGAAGTCTCACGAAAACAAGGATGTCTATAGCATGCCTGAGCACCTCTATGGTCTTTACTAGGAGAGATCTAGACCTGAATAGTTTGAGATCTTCAAGACACTATTTCATAGTAATATTAGAGAGGGTGCCACATCTGGGCCTCACATAGTCAAGATCATTGGCTAAATTGAGTGCCCATAAGTACTTGGGTTTAAACTCCCTGAAGAACTGGGCACCAGTCTCATTCTTGCATCACTCCCTCCGAGATTCTCCAGTTTTTTTGTGAATTTCAATATGAAAAACATTGAGAAATATCTACCTGATATTTTTATACTCCTTTTCCAAGTGGATAAAGACATGATGTACGAACAACCTTATTTACTTACAGTGAATAAGACAAAAGGGAATGTGAAGATATTTAAGCCCAATGCTTCTTCACGCCCTTCTAAGAAAAGAAAGATCAAGGGGAAAAGGGAACATGAAGATGTTTGTTTAGCATGTGGCAAGAAGGTTCAATGGAAGAAAAACTGTACCCAGCTAAAGAAGTTTAGGGAAGTTTCAGGTCAATTTGTTATCGAGTGAAATTTATCTGTTTCTACATATTGGGTATTAGATACAGCCTGTTGTGATCACATATGTATCCAAATACAAAAACCAAGTGGATTCAATAAAATTGACCGAGGGGAGGTAGATCTACGAGCATTCAACAGAGCCAGAATAGCTTTTATAGCTGTTAGGGACTACCACCTCACATTGCCAATTGGGATGATCTTGGTATTAAAATTTTGTTATTGTGTGCCTTTTGTAACCAAAAACATTATTTCTATATCTCGAATATATATAGAAGGATTTATTTTCAAGTTCAGAAATGGTTGTTTCTTCTTTTATAAAGATATCATTTTTTTGGTAAAGCACATTTATATAACTGTCTTTACATGTTGGATTACCCAAACCAAGTAATTAAAATTGATAATGAAGATACTTCACATGACACATACCACACCCAACTTTGGCATCACCAACTTGGTCATCTAAATGAGAAATGCTTGGAAAAGTTACATCAATATGGATATTTATATTCTTTCAAATTAAAACCACTCGATATATGTCACGCATGTTTACATGGTAAAATGACCAAAGCCTGATTTAGTGGGAAAGGTGAAAGGGCCAAAGTGCTTCTTGAATTGGTGCATACCGATGTGTGTGGAACATTTCTAGTTGAAGCATGGGGTGGGTATTCATACATCATAACTTTTAATGATGATTTTAGTAGATATGGATATATCTACATAATGAGGTATAAGTCGGATTCTATTGATAAGTTAAAGGAATACAATAATGAATTTGAGAACCATCTTGGTAAGAAGTTTAAGAAAATCTACTCAGACTGAGGTAGAGAATATCTTAATCAAGACTTCATTGATTACTTATGGGTGTTTGGGATCCAATCCCAACTCACTCCTCATTACATGCCCCAGTGGAATGGTTTAAGAGAAATAAGGAACTGCACCTTGTTGGATATGGTGAGATCAATGATGAGTCATGCAAGTCTTCCATTATCTTTTTGAGGATATTCATTACAAACATTAGTACACATACTAAACCAAGTACTAACTAAATTGATAAATGGTATTCCATATGGGATTTGGATTGGAAGGAAAGTCATGTTATTGAATTTACATGTTTTGGGAAGCGAAGCATTTTTTAAGGCATCTTTAGGTAAAAAACATGCACCCCGAGGCACAAAGTGTACCAATATAGGATACCCCAAGGAAACAAGGAGATATTACCTATAAAACCCCTCAGATAAAAAAAGGATATAGTGGAAAGAACCACCATATTCCTTTAGAGGGAGTACATCTCCAAAAGAGATAGTGGGAGTGAGATAGACTTAAATGAAGTCGGGGCTCAAGGCACACAAGAGTTGGTACATGAGTAGATTCCACAAAGCCCCGTGGAAGTATAATATGTTCCAAAGACATAAGAAATACGTAGGAGTGCGTGAGAGGTTAGATAACAGGAACAATAAGGTTTTCTGGTTACCAAGTTGGTGACTCATTATTGTTTGATAATAATGATCCTCTAATGTACATGGAAGCAGTAAGTGGCACAGATGTTGTCAAGTGGTAAGAATTCATGAATTCTGAAATGGATTCCATGTACCAAAACCAATTTTGGATTTTGGTATATCCTCCGGTAGATGTAAATCATGTTGGTTGCAAATGAGTATTCAAGAAGAAACTGGGCAGAGAAGGACAAGTTATTACCTATAAATCATGACTGGTTTCAAAAGCGTTTAAACAGTGTCAAGTAATTGACTACAACAAAACCTTTTCACCAGTTACAATGCTAAAATCTATCATAATTCTATGGGTCATTACAGCTTACCATGACTATGATATTTGACAAATGGATGTCAAAATATCCTTCCTTAATGAGAACCTTCAGGAATATTTCTACATGACACAACTTGAAGGGTTTGCGACTCCAAAGGATTAAAATAAGATGTGCAAGTTGAAAAAATCAATTTATGGATAAAATCAAGCATTCAGGTCATGGAACATTCATTTTGATGAATCCATAATGAAATTTTGTTTTATAAAGAACGAATGTGAAGCTTTTTTTACAAATGGTTTAGTGGGAGTTTAGTCTCTTTCCAAATAGTATATGTTGATTACATATTACTTATTGGAAACAGGATACCAGTCTTACAATTTTTTATGTAATGGTGAAACAAATGCTTCTCCATGAAGGACTTGGGTGAGGCAGCATATATTCTTGATTTCAAGATCCATCAGGATAGATCCAAGAGATTGTTGGTCCTAAGTCAAAGTACATACATTGAAAAGATATTAAAGAGATTCTATATGGAACAATCCAAGAGGGTATTTTTGTCAGCGTCACATGGAATTTATATTTCCAAGAAAATGTGTCCTCAGGTGCAAGTGGAAAGAAAGAGAATGGAAAGGACTCCATACACATTAGTGGTTGGGTCAGTCATGTATGACATTCTATGTACTAGGCTAGATGTTGCCTATGCATTATTTGTGGTATACAAATATCATGTTGGCCTAGGTGACCTCCATTGGATGGCATTCAAGACTATCATTTAGTATCTAAAGAATATAATATGGAAGTATAATCTCTTGAGGTACTTTTATCAGAGAGGTGAAGTTGTAGTGAGTAGTATTTCCACAGAAGACAATGTGGTGAACCCCTTGACTAAATCCTTGACTCTGCAGAAACATGATCATCATGTGATGTCTAGCGGACTAAAAGTCGTAGGCAGTTGGCTCTAGTCCAAGTGGGAGTTTGTTTGAGTTGGTGTCCTACAACCAACTATTTTTACTTTGATTACATGAATATTTAATGTACTTAAATATTAAACATCTTATTACATATTGGTCATTGTTCTGCATGACTATAATGTAATAATGTCCTAGAGTATTTTTCGCATCAATAAGTTCATAACAATTCCCCACTATGATGAGAACCTTAAAGTGCTATGACAATATTCTTAAATATAGTTCTGCAGTTGTATGACATACTATGATGGGAAACATAGTATATAGACCGTCAGGTGAGAGTACTCATAAGAGGATGAGGATTCTTTTTATGAATTTCTCACTTAGTAATCTCCAAGATGGTAGCTTATGAGAACATACCCTCCAGTGGGAATTTTGTATGTTTTGGTGTCATCAGATATTCTTATCTACAAGCGTGTGTAATGATTCTTTGACTTTAATATTATCATTAATACATGTCATGACTCGAGCACTTTGATTTACTGATGAAAATATTCATGCCATATGTTGGTGGGAAGTAGGGTGTGTTGGGTGCGTCACAAATGACATGTTATTAATGGATAAGTTGAGGAAAAAAATTTCTTTTCCATTTATGGAAGTTGACATATCGACCCTTTTATTTAAATAGAACCATCTCCTTAAATTCCATGGTCATGGTGTAATAACGAGTTTATTTCAGGTAGTCAAAGAATGACGTATCATACATATAGCTTGATGACACTGTCATGAAACCTTCTTGATGAGATATTATGAAAAAGGGATTATCTTACATAGTGAGCATTCGTATGTGGATGTCATCGTTGTGAATTTAAGTTCATTATCTTGGGTTCCTTGACCCGTTTCTAGGTAGTAATCTTGGACTTTAGTCAAGCTCTAACTAATGTCATCAAGAAATAATCCTAGAGGTTCCCACACTAAGTGTTTCCGGTAGTCTTGATTAAATTCTATTTTAATTTAATTAGTGGAATAAATATTATTCTCAAAGACTGAGGAATAATTTAATTCAAGTTAAAATGGTCGCATAAATTAAATAATTATTTATTCAACATATTGTGAATAAAATATATTTATTTATTTTATTGAACATTTAATAAATATTTATTTACTTGTTTGTAAATAAAAATATTTCATTAAGAGAATAAAATATTTTATTCAGGTGTTCAAAAAATGGAAGAGGAGTTTAAACATACCAAGACTGTGTCCACTGATAAATTAATTATTTACAAGTCGATAAAAAATGTTTATCGAGTTGGCGCAAGAAATAATAATAATATTGTTATCATTATTTGACACCAGATTTCATTTATGGTTCCGTTTTGCACAAGTTGGCTCACCAAAAATAATGGTGTTGTTATTGTTATTATGTGTCATGGGTTTTCTCTAATATTTATAATGGCATTTAATTGTTGTTTCACAGTTAAATATTGTAACTGAAACTCCATGTCTATTAATAGGCAGGTACGTCTATTGTTCCAAACCCTGATGAATTAAGAATTTTTGAGCCAAAAAATTTCTCTCTCGACTCCTCTCCTCTCTCCCTCTCATGAACGAGATAATTTCTTCAAGACCGAAGAACGAGCGATCAAGAACGATCGATGCAAAACATTCACTTCACCGTGCTAGCACTCAAAGAATGAGTGGTATTGTTTGGAAACCATTGGAGCACATGTAAATCACCGCTAGAGGGATTCTAGTTTGGATCCTCACGAGCACAACAAAAACAATCTGGAAGGGTCATTTCAGACGATCAACGATCATCAACGTAGAAATTATCAAAAACCCAAGTATTTAATTTATTCAGAAATTAATAAATTAATTATAAACATGATGTGCAAGATCCTCTTTCTCAGATTTGGACCTTTTCTTCTCTTTGTCTAAATCTATTATTTTAATCCATGGATACTGGAATTTATTGTCGTATTGATCCCGAATTATTCATCGATTGTGAAAAAATAAAACTTGGGCCCCCCTAACCGCCATGCTTTCGCTGCATCTGGATCCTTCATTGACCATTCTGGTGGGTGGCAACAAAGGTTCATCGATGTTTTGTCCTAGGATGTTAGTGATTCCTTCTCATCGTGGTTGGTCGATGGGGTTGATGGGGTCGTTGGGTTCGTGTTCACAAAGTGAATGGCCTATTAGGTGGTTTGGTCTACCTATTGTGGGTCGTGGCCTCTGTAGATTAAGCGACATAGGTGGATGGTGTTGAGAATCGGTATGGAGAAGTTGCACACTACAGTGGTCATAGTTAGTGATGAGAGAGACCATCGAATGGGTGGGTGTTTCCCACCATGTGGATAGATATATTAGAATGAGCTTGAATAGAGTAATGTGGGCATGTCGGTGGGGTGTCAAGGTGGTATTGTGATGGTTAGGTTGTTTATGGAGGATGTATAACCCGAGGGACATGGGTTTGAGTGGAAGACTGAGGTGCTTCTGGTGTGACAAACCATGGATGTATCAGTTCACTCTAGTATTGGAAAAAGTAGGTAAGACTTGTCACAAACTTATGAGCATGGGTAGAGTAGGTGTTGTAATTAATTATTGATGAATTTTTATTGCATTTTTTTTTTCATACCCCAGTATATGTATTGATTCTAAATAAGGATACTATTGGTGGTGACCTATTGAGTTCATACTCACCTTGCACGGGACATGTGGTTCCTCTTTGTTGGACCAATAGTTATTTTTGGTTATTTGTTACCTGTACATATATCATCGTCCCATAGGTGATCTGGTTTACTCTTGTGTGGGTTCATAACATGGTAAATGTTTGTCAAAATGGAAGTATGTATATTTGGGTTATTATTGATTATTAGTCTATTGGATTCAGCTGTATTGAGTTGATATTATAATTAATTATCACCAAGGGATGTAGTATTTCAATTATCACCACATATAATCTCATTGTTATTTAGAAGCCTATAGCGTAAGGGGAGGCACTCCTAAGGTCACATAGTGCACCAACTATCCGGACACTGGTCGAGTGGTCTAGGGTGACGGGGGGTTACAACCGGAAGGATGCCCCCTCCCCCGGGAGGTTTCCACGTGTGAGTGGGAAGGAGGGAGGGGGAAGCCCCTCTTATTCCATTTAACCAATAATAATAATAATAATAATAATGGCAATGATAATGATGATGATGATATGAAATATTAATAAACTTCTTTTTAATGACCACCAAAACCTCAAAACTTTATCCCACAAACCAAATAATAAATTTAAACTCCTCATGATGCCCCAAATTAACAAAATTATTAAATTAATAAGAGTGATGATGTCTACTCATAGAATATCAAACAAGGTCATCAATTAATTTCATCAAGTTTTCTCAAGTATGTTGCAAACAAGGGGGATTAAAATTTCATTGTTTCTAGACCATTTTGACAAAACAGTACATATGCAGGTACGATAAGAATTTTGTAATTTCGATTACTTTTTTCAAGAGAAGTTGTATTTCAATGAGAATTTTTAAATGAAATTATCATATTTTTAGAAAAAAAACAAAGGTTTTAGTAACACTATCCAATGTGTTAGTTGTGGGTAGGTCTCCCTGGATAATCCAGATATCCTACATACATACCAAGGAGGAGGTCTTTGCCTAATACCACAGGACTGGGTGATTTGGGTCTGGGGAAGGGAGCACGTGATTGGGATGGGACAGGTGACTACTTGGAAAGTCAGTTCAGTTTAGCCTTCTACTATATAGCTTGTTCGTTGGGTTAGAGTGAGGGCATCAGGAAAGATCCTAGTAGGACGCACCTACTGAAGTAGGAGCATGAGTGAGAGAGATAGGCGCTCTAAGTTTCTACAGGAGCTCCAGTAACAAACCTCGATATCATATGTATTTTGTTTTAGTGCAGGGAATTGTAGGAAGAAAGTAGAATAGGAGAGGTATTCAAGGAGGTTCTCTCTCCTTGGAGGAGCTCCAATAGAAAACCTTGATATCCTATGTATTTTGTTTTGGTGTAGGGTAATCGAAGGCACCAAGTAGAATAGGAGAGGTATTCAAGGAGGTTCTCCCTCCCTAAAGGAGCTCCAACAGCAAACTTGGATATCCTCTGTATTTTGTTTTAGTGTAGGGGAATTATAGGCATCAAGTAGAATAGGATTTTTCATTCCATACTAGTAATACATCTCTAAATACATCATTTTAGGGAAGTTCCTAACAGTTTGGTGTTATCATTGGGAGGATTTCTTTGTCATGGAAGGCTGGTTGATCGTAGAGGAAAACAAGATCAGTGGGATCGCATGGGCCATGGTCTTAATTTTGGAGTTGGCCGACCACAATAGAGGAAGTGATTTTTTTAAAGTGAACTCAAGGTTTAATTACATATGTTGTCTAGTTAATGTGGAGTGTGGACGTATGAAAACTTGTTTCCTATCAGATGAAAATGGGAATGGAAGGCATGGGTTCTTCATTAGAAACAACACTAGAGAAACATTAGTGGAAAGAACGGATGATTGAGGTGGTTTAACAGAACCCTGAGAAAATGATTAAGGGATAGGTGGAAAGACAGCCATGTTTCTGTAGAAGATGAGTCTGAATGAAGAAAGAATCATGCATCCCCTGTGAGATATGGAGGATCACGTGGTTTAAATAATGAAGGAGATGGAGATGCAGATTGATCAAGTTTTGGTGATGTGAGGCGAGGAAACTATGGTCAGATCTATAATTAGGTGGTTTAGAAATAAAGAGGTCAGCACTAAGTCTGGCAGAAGCTTTACATCAAAATATTTGTCCATGGAGAAGGTCTTAGAAGTATCTCAAAGAGAGTTAAAATTCCTACCTTCTCTAGAGAAGATCTACCATTAACGAAGATTGGAATGGATGATACAACATTATATTGGTTCCTGTCAAGGTAGTATACTAGTCCGGGACTGACATGGGAGCAATTAAAACCAACAATAATGGAGCGGTATAGGAAAATGAAAGAGGAATATCCGATACTATATTTGATGTGCTTTCGATGGACAAGGACGGTTGAAAAATACATTATTTATTTCAAAAAAATAGCCCTGTGAATACCGGAATTTTCATAAATATGGTTCATGAGTTTGTTCATGGGAGGATTGTTACTTGAAATAGAGAATAGTGTCTCTATGAATGGACCTACAAACATGCATAAGATGATAAAACTGGCTAGGAAAGTTGAAAGGGAGTTGGTTGGAGAATGAGTGTTCAAAGGAAGTTGATTTGTCTTCCTGGTGAAACGTGGAACTAGACCTAGGGTACCTACTGTTCCACCTAGCAGGTCGTTAGTTGACAAAATTAAAAAAGAAGAATAAAACATTCAGGTGAAAAGAATCGAAAAGCGGAGTGGAATTAAATCTATTAGCTGCATGGAGAGGGAGGATTAGAAGCATAATGGGTCATGTTTCTGGTGTGGGCATCCATATAACCCCATGCATCATTGTCCCAATAATAATTTGAGGTTTTTGACATGGGAAATTGAGGACTCGGCCGAAGTGGAGGTGGTGGCGGAACCAAGGGATGTGGATGAAGAACTGATTAAGGTTGGGGAGAAACAATGTAACTGTTATAATTGGTGCCCTGAGAACCAACTGTTTATACTTTTATTACATGAATGTACACTTATTATATGTTGTTCATTGTTATCCATGACAATAATATAATAATGTACTGGAATATTGGTTTCATTAATAACTTCATGGAATATCTCCTCTATGATGAGAACCTTGAAATGATGTAATAGTATTCTTAAATTAAGTTCTACGGTTGGATGAAATACTATGATAGGACACATAGCATACAAACCATCATGTGTGAGTACTTGTAAGAAAATGAGACTCTCTCTCATGGAGTTCACACTTGGTAATCTCCAAGTTGGAAGATTATGAGAACAGACCCGCCAGTAGTAATTATGCATGTCTTGGTGTCATCATACATTGCTATCTAAGAGCGTGTGTAAGGGTCTTTAGACTGTAAGATTATCATTAACTCATGTCATGACTCACACACTTAGATTTGCTGATGAAAACTGTCACGAAGAAAATTGGTGGGAAGTAGGGTACGTTGGGTGCGTCACGAATGACATGTTGTTAATGAATATGTCGAGGAAGTATTTGTTCCTTCCATATTTATGGAAGGAGATATCTCAATCCCATTGATTGAAATAGAACTGTCACCCAAATTCTATGGCCATGGTGTCATGATGAGTTTATTTCCGGAAGTCAAAGAATGACGGATCAAGCATATAGGTTTATGACACTGCAATGAAAACTACTTGATGAGATATTGAGATAAAGGGATTAAATTACATATTAAGAATTCTTACAAGGTGACACATCAATTTGGCGTCAACTTCTTTCTCTTGGGTTCCTTGACCCGTTTCGAGATAGTAATCTTGGCCTTTAGGCAAGCCAGCCTAATGCCAATGAGAAAGAGGTCGAGAGGGTCACATGCTATGTGTATCCTAGTATCTCATGTAGAATGAAGATTATTCCCGTATGTGGTTTAATAATTATTCAAGGAAGCCTAAATCATTTTAATGTTTAAGGAATAATAAAATGGAAACAAGATATACACGTCGTGTACATTGAATGTACACGCCATGTAGTTTTCATTTGGGGAAGGAAATGAAAAACGAGTACAGGCCGTGTATTAATGATTACATGCCATGTAGTATTTCCAGTTGGGATTTTGAGGAAATAATATCATTTTATTAAATGGTATTTATTATAATCAGCATGGGCACATGTCAAGGAATTAATGATTCAACATGGGGGTTTTCAATAAAAGTTAATGAAATAAATAAAATGTGTAACGCGTTTATTTATTGTCTTAACTCTATAACCTCAAACCCAATTATAAATATCCTCAAAACCCCAACACTTTTCTCTAATCATTGTGAACAACAATTCTAGAGAATTCTCTCAAGGATGAAAGAACTCTTTTCTCCAAGAACGATCTCTAGATCAAGAGAGGTCCTCCTCCATCGGATCAAGGTGATCTAAGGCGGACAACGCAAGAAAAGGATTCTCCATGCTAGCACTCGAAGATTCCTTTGGTGACGTCCAGAGATACATGGTGCACGTGTGGATCACCACTAGAGGAAGTCAACACTTGGATTCTGCGATACAATGATGAATCACATCGAAACGTGATCAGAAATATCAACAAAGAAAGAACGCCATAAAAGGTACTTATTGTCAATTAATTAAATTAATTATAATCAATCTATGATGATCCTCCTTGGTGGTTCTAGGACTATTCTTCTTCTTTTTATATTTCTTTGATTCGATATGTGGAGTCTGGCATTTATCGTTGTATTGATCCTGGATTGGTCGTTGCTAATGAAAAAAAAACCAAGTGGGCACATCCACCCACGAGATTCCACTGCGCTCGGGACCTTCAAGTGGTATCAGAGTGAGCACAAAGTTGATTATAGTTATTTAATTTTCGTTGATAATTTATGCATTTATATTTGATTCAATTCAAGATAAATTGTCCTATAAAACTGAATGAACAAGATCTGTTCTTCCTCCTTCGTTTCTCGATTCACATCATAGATACAACTTTTAATTTTAATTTTGATTAAAATAAAAACAAGGAACTCATACGGGGGAGCCTCTCATTCTGTATGTATAACACAAGAATGCACAGTGTGCAGTAAATTTTACACACCGTGTACTTAGGTTCAACAAACCGATACTGGTTTTCCAAACCATTCCATGTGAATTAAGAATACCTAATTTTTTCAATACACCATGTTGACCAGAACTGAACGACACGTGGAAACCAGAATACATGGCGTATATGTTGAATCAAAACACCGTGTAGTCTGATCTGGACTAGGTGAAACTATGTACAAGGAGAAGTCGTGTAGCCGCGTACAAGGGATTTCCAGGCTGGTAACCACGTAACATGGAAGTACATGCTTTGTTAGATTAATCTACACGCCATGTACTCAGAAAGATCCAAAGTATAGAAAACACGCCAAAGCCCCCGGCGTGTCCTTTGGCTAAAGGGTGAAAACAAATACAAGCCATGTAATATATTCTACACGCCGTTTACTTTCTAGAAATGGAATTTCACCAGGTTTCCTCCAAAGTACAAAGACCCGTACACGGAATATGGATGAGAAGAATCTCAAGGAAATTTAGAAAGGAATTTAAGAAAAAGAATTGATTAATTATAAGATCATAATTAATTGAATTCAAGCGCAACTTATCTTGAATAAAAGAACTATTAAAATAATTTGAATACTAAATATGTGTAAATTTCATTCCATGCTATGGATGATCATGAGCTAGACCAAATACACTTTGTGTTTGTATGGTTTTATTTAAATTTATTTAATTTAAATTCATTGGCCTGTGATCCTTCTTCCAAAAAAATATAGGGCCTCTGTGTCCATAGTTTCTTTAATGTAAACCCCATGTAATGGAGGATCTCCCAAGCTAGAGGAGATGGTTCAAAATCCAAAGCTAAGGAGAAACCAACCCAAGAAGATACAAAGGTGGATAGGTGGGAGCTGCAAAACACGAACCATCAGGTTCAAGGAGTTTTTCCTTAGGTCAGTGTTAGCTTATCAAAACCGCTAGATAAGATAACCAATAGAAGATCATGATCATGCCATATTATTTTATTTTTTTCCGATTTCATGGTTTATTTATTATGTATGTGTTGTTGTGATCATATAGTTAATAAACAAGCCTGCAAAGATGGAATAAAATAAAAATCGGACTATGTGTAAACATTATCAGAACATGGTTAATCACTTAATAAATCATCACTTAATATTAACAAGCATGTGATAATTAGAAACTATGAATAATGGATTAAAATCCATCAAATACCATATTAAGTCAGACCAAGCCTTTCGTTACTTGATTAAGGGCAAGACTCAATAAAACAATGTGTTTGTACAACCCTTATTGGGACACTTAATTTTATAAAGGAAGCTCTTATGAAAGTTTTGGGTTGAATTAAACATTTTACATCAAGAGGATTAGCCCTTGCTAGACTTGTTTTAAAATGGAGGCAAGTGTTGAGGAAATCCATGTGTGGATTTCAGGATTGGGGAGTCCACTCAACAGATCAAGGAACTGTAAGCTCACAGATGGCAAAGACCTGCCTACCTAAATACCTTTAAATAGCTTGGTCAACCCTTGTTGGGGTTATGAAAAGGGAAATATGTATCCTTTCCACTTTAATGTCAAAGAAACTAGGCATTCCATGTTAAATGGTGGGGTCCATTGTGACATGATAAAATATTGGGAGAATTAATAAATTCATTTATTATTTTTTATAAAATTTAATCAAAAGGTACTGATAAGTCTGCTCTTTTAATTTTTTAGAATCAATATGAAAAACTCATCAACCACATTTTCTCTGTGATCAATTCTAGATAAAGACAATATCCTCACCGACAATAACTTTTAGGAATGTTTTTGGTGCCTTCAGGTTATCCTACGCCATGAAGGAAATTTTTACGAGATAGATTCCCCACTTCCTGATTCACCTACCCAAGGGGCGAGTGATGAAGATTTCCCAGTCTATGATCAACATTTTAATGATTCACTTGATGTTTAATGTTTGATGTTGTCATCAATGTCTAGTGAGCTCATGAAGTCTCATGAATACATGGATGCCTATAGAATACTAGAGCACCTCCGTGGTATATACCATGAGAGATCAAGACAAGAATGGTTTGAGATATCTAAGGCTCTATTTTAGAGAAAGCTTGTAGAGGGTGCCCCAGCTGGGCCTCATGTAGTAAAGCTCATTGGATACATTGAGCACTTTGAGGTTCTAGGGTTTAAACTCCTCGAAGAACTGGGTACCGATCTCATTCTTGCATCACTTACCTAGAGCTTCTCTAACTTTGTTGTAAATTTCAACATTAACAACATTGACAAGTCTCTATCTGGTCTTCTTATCCTCATTTTCCAAGTGGAAAATGATATAAAGTGTAAAAAGCCTTCTGTCCTTATTGTGAATAAAAGGAAAGGGAAGGCAAAGAGATTTAAGCCCAAAGCTTCTTTATGTCTTTACAAGAAAAGGAAGATCAAATGGGGGGAAAGAGAACATGAGGATGTTTGTTTCACATGTGGCATGAAGGGCCACTGGAAGAAAAACTGCACTCAGCCAAGGAAGAAAGGGGAAGATTCAAGTGCATTTATTATCAAATTCAATCTATATATTTCTACCATTTGGGTATTAGATACTACTTATGGGGCTCACATATGTATCCAAATACAGGAACCAAGTAGATTCAGAACAATTGACCGAGGTGTGGTGGATCTACGAGCAGCCAATAGAGCCAGACTTGTTGCTATAGCTGTCGGAGACTACCACCTCACATTGCCTACTGGGATGGTCTTGGTATTAAAAGAATGTTATTATGTACCCTCTATAACCAAAAACATTATTTCAGTATCCAGATTAGATACTGATGGATTCATCTTCATGTTTGGAAATTAATATTGCTACTTTTATAATGATAGCATTTGTTTTGGTAGGGCACATTTAATAACGGTCATTATGTGTTAGACTACACAAACCAAGTAATGGAAATCGATGACAAAGTTATTTCACATGACTCATACCATACCCAACTTTGGAATCACCGTCTCGGTCATTTCAATGAGAAAATTTTGAAAAAAATTACATCAAGATGGGTATTTAGATTCTTTCAAACTAAAACCACTTGGTTTATGTCATGTGTGTCTACAAGGAAAAATGAACAAAGCCCCATTTAGTGGGAATGGTGAAAGGGCTAAATATATTCTAGATTTAGTTCACACAGATGTGTGTGGACCATTTCCAGTTGAAGTAAGGGGAGGGTTATTTTACTTCATAACTTTTATTGATGATTTTAGTAGATATGGATATGTTTACTTAATGAGGTATAAGTTAGAATCTTTTGATCGGTTCAAAGAATACAAGAATGGAGGTGAGAACCATCTTGGTAAGAAGATTAAGAAAATCTGCTCAGATAGAGGAGGACAATATCTTAATTAGGACTTCCCTGATTTCTTATGGGTGTTTGGGATTCTATCTCAACTCACTCCTCCTTACACGCCTCAGTGGGATGGTGTAGTTCAAAGGAGGAACCACGCCCTGTTGGACATAGTGAGATCAATGATGAGTCATGCGAGTCTTCCATTATCCTTTTGGGGATATGCATTACAAACACCAGCACACATACTAAACCAAGTACCAACTAAATTGATAAATGGTATTCCATACGATTTATGGAGTGGATGAAAAGCCATGTTATCAAATTTACATGTGTGGGGTAGCGAAACATTTGTTAAGGCCTCATCAGGTAACAAACTTGCACCCTGAGGCACAAAGTGTACCTTTATAGGATACCCAAGGAAACAAGGGGATATTACCTATACAACCCCTCAGATAAAAAGGTTACAGTGTCAAGACACACCATATTCCTTGAGAGGGAGTACATCTCCAAAAGAGATACTGGGAGCGAGATAGACTTCGATGAAGTCGAGGCTCAAGATACACAGAATTTGGTACATGAAGAGATACCAAAAAGCCTCGTGGAAGAACAATTTGTTCCAGAGACACAAGAACTATAGAAGAGCGCGAGATAGGTAAGATAACCAGAACGATATGGTTTTCTTATCACCGAGGATGGTGACTCATTATTGGTTGAAAATGATGATCCTATTACTGATAAGGAAGCAGTTTAAGGCACAGACGTTTCCAAGTGGCAAGAATCCATGAATTCTGAAATGGATTCCATATACCAAAACCAAGTCTAGATTTTGGTAGATCCTCCAATTAATGTAAAGCCTGTTGGTAATAAATGGGTATTCAAGAAGAAACTAGACATGGAGGGAAAAGTCAGCACTTATAAGGCACGACTGGTTGCCAAAGGTTTTAGATAGTGTCAAGGAATTGACTATGATGAAAAATTTTCACCATTTGTGATACTGAAATCCATCAGAATTATATTGGTCATTGTCGCTTACCATGACTATGAAATTTGGAAAATGGATGTCAAAATAGCATTCCTTAACAAGAACCTTTAGGAAAGATGTCTATATAACACAACCTGAAGGGTTTGTGACTCCAAAGGATGTCAAAAAGGTATGCATGTTGCAGAAATCCATTTATGGATTAAAGTAAGCATCAAGGTCATGGAAGATTCATTTTGATGAAGCTGTAACTGAATTTGGCTTTGTTAAGAATGAATGTGAGCCTTGTGTCTACAAAAGGGTTCGAAGAAGTGAAATCGTTTTTCTAATAGTATATGTTGATGACATATTACAAATTGGAAATGAAGTACATGCCTTACAGTCAGTTAAGGCATGGTTGGATAAATTCTTCTCTATGAACGACTTGGGAAAGGCATCATATATTCTTGGGATCAAGATCCATGGTGACAGATCCAAGAGAATGTTGGTCCTGAGTCAAAGTACATACATTGACAATATACTGAAGAGATTCAGTATGGAACAATACAAGAGGGGATTGTTTCCAGTGTCACATGGCATTCATATTTCAAAGAAAATGTGTCCTCAGACACTTGAGGAAAGAAAGAAAATGTCAAGGATCCCTTACACATCCTCGATTGGGTCAGTCATGTATGTTATTCTATATACAAGGCTAGATGTTGCTTACACATTAAGTGCAGTAGGAAGATATCAAGCTGATCCAGGAGACCGATATTTGATGGTAGTCAAGACTATCCTTAAGTATTTGAGGCGTACTAAGGATATGTTCCTGGTTTATAGAGGAGATGAGGAACTAGTCATCAGAGTACATTTAGATGCTAGTTTTCAGACTGATCAAGATGACATGAAGTCACATAATGGATACATCTTCAGTTTGAATAGAGGTGAAATGAGCTGGAAGAGCTCAATGCAAGGTGTGGTTGTAGTTTCTACAGTAGAGTCTAAGTATATCACAACTTATGAGGAAGCTAAAGAAGAAATATGGATGTGAATCTTCATCCAAGAGCTGGATGTAGTACCTAGCAGTAAAGATCCTATCACAATCTATTTTGATAATACTGCAATGGTGGCACTTGCAAAAGAGCCAAGGTCACATCAGCAGACAAAGAACATACTTAGGAAGAACCATATCTTGAGGGATTTTTCTCAGAAAGGTGAAGTTGCAGTGAGCAGTATTTCCATGGAAGACAATGTGGAAGACCCCTTGACTAAATCTTTGACTCAGCAGAAACATGATCATCATGTGAGGTCTAGCAGATTAAAAGTCATAGGCAGTTGGCTCTAGTCCAAGTGAGAGTTTGTTAGAGTCGGTGTCCTGAGAACCAATTTTTTATACTTTGATTACAAGGATGTACACTTATTATATATTGTTCATTGTTCTTCATGACTATAATATAATAATGTCTTAGAATATTTATTTCATTAATAAGGTCATGGATGATCCCCGCTATGATGAGAACCTTGAAATTCTATAAAATATTCTTACATAATGTTATGCAGTTGGATGACATACTATGATAAGACACATAGTATACAGACCGTGATGTGCAAGTACTTGTATAAAGATGAGAATCTCTCTCATGGAGTTCGCACTTGGTAATCTCCAAGATGGTAGATTATGAGAACAGACCCGCCAGTAGTAATTCCACATGTCTTGGTGTCGTGGGACATTTCTATCTATGAGTGTGTGTAATGGTCCTTAGACTAGAAGATTATCATTAACTCATGTCATGACTCGCACACTTCGATTTGCTGACAAAAACTGTCACAAAGACAGTTGGCGGGAAGTAGGGTGTGTTGGGTGCGTCACGAATGACATGTTGTTAATGGATAAGTCGAGGAAGGATTTTTCCCTTCTATATTTATGGAATTACATATCTCAGGCCCTTTGATTGAAATAGAAATTTCACCCAAATTCCATTTCCATGGTGTCACAACGAGTTTCTTTCTGGATGTCAAAGACTGAAAAATCATGCATATAGGTTTATGACACCGCCATGAAACCTGCTTGATGAGATATTGAGATAAATGGATTAAATTACACGTTAAGCATTCGTATGAGATGACACGTCAATGCAGAGTCAACTTCTTTCTCTTAGGTGACTTGACCTGTTGCTAGACAGTAATCTTGGACTTTAGGAAAGCTCGCCTAATGCTAATGAGAAAGAGGCCTAGAGGGTCACATGCTAAGTGTATCTAGGTATCTCAAGTAGAATAAAGATTATTCCTGTATGTGGTTTAATAATTATTCAAGGAATCCGAAATCGTTTTAATGTTGGAGAAAGAATAAAATGAAAACAAGATATACATGTCGTGTACATTGAATGTACACACCGTGTAGTTTTCATTTTGGAAAGGAAATGAAAAATGAGTACACACCATGTATTAATGATTACACGCCACGTAGTTTTTTCAGTTGGGATTTTGAGGAAATAATAACATTTTATAAAATGATATTTATTATAATCAGTGTGGGAACATGTCAAGGAATTAATGTTTCGACATGGGGGATTTCAATAAGAGTTAATGAAAAAAAACGTGTAACATGTTTATTTTTTGTCATAACTCTATAACCTCAAACCCGATTATAAATATCCTCACAACCCCAACACTTTTCCCTAATTGTTATGCACAACAATTTTGGAGAATTCTCTCAAGGATGAATGAAATCTTTTCTCCAAGAATGCTCTCAAGACCGAGAGAGATCCTCCCCCATCAGATCAAGTTGATCTAAGGCGGACAACGCAAGAAAAGGCTTCTCCACACGACCACCCGGAGATTCCTTTAGTGACGTCTAGAGATACGTGGTGCATGTATGGATCACCACTAGAGTAATTCTACACTTGTCTTCTATGACGCAATGACGAATCACATTGGAACATGATCAGAAATATCAATGAAGAAAGAACACCATAAAAATTACTTCTTGTCAATTAATTAAATTAATTATAATCAAACTGTGATGATCCTCATTTGTGGTTCCAGGACTATTCTTCTTCTTTGTCTATTTCTATTATTCAATCCATGGAGTCTGCCATTTATCATCGTATTGATCTTGGATTGATTATTGCTAATGAAAAAAAACAGGTGGGCACATCCACCCACGAGCTTCCGCTGTGCCCGGGACCTTCAGTAACATCCCAGTTCCAGAATCCACCCAGAGGAGCCCTGTACCTGGTTGGTCACATGGCCTCAAGAGCAATTCCCCAAATTCCAGAGGCTGACAACTAGGATTGAGGACATTGGGTGTGATAGTGGGGAAAAAATTCCATTATTGGCATAGTAACACAACGGAAGTAAATGAATAGCAATAACAAAAGAAGTATAAAATACAATCAATAGTAAACAACAGAAGAATGATAAGAAACAACTGTGCAAATATATAAATGATTCATGATACATGTGTCTAGGAAAACAGCCAAACAAACCACAATATTGGAGAAAAACAGTACTAAAGCAAAGTACTCAAGAAAATAGGTAAACAGCTCCTTAGCATTGCAAGCCTCAGCTTGGTCCCATTCTCTCCATCTCCACAGAAATCAAGTACCTAAAATAGAAGGGTTCTTACCCTTATATATACATGGAGCAATATAATCTGTTTGGGCCCAAAAAAATGACCCAAACAGGGTGTGAGACTAAATCCTAGTAGGCAACCACCTGAAGATCTGTGCCTAAAAGTTGGTGAATATATATGGCAGGTAATAAACAAAGATGCAGTAAACAATGAAGTACTCAACAGTAAACAATTCCACACATCAAATAATCAGATAATCACACAGTTAACCCTCTGGGAAGCACACATATCCTATCCCCTCTGGTTCAGTTAAAATAATATACGGTGACACTCTAAGGAAGCTCACACAGTCAATTCCCCTTATAGTCAAATGATTAAAGACTCTCTGAGGAATCTCACACGGTCAATTCCACCTATATTAAAATAGTAATTATATACTCTATGAGGAAGATCACTTGGTCAATTCCCTTTATATCCCAAAAGTAATTAGAGACTCTATGAGGAAGCTCACCCGGTCAATTTCACTTATAGCCCAAAATTAATTAGAGACTCTCTGAGGAAGCTCACTCGGTCAATTCCCCTTATAGCCCAAAAGTAATTAGTGACTCTCTGAGGAAGCTCACTCGATCAATTCCCCTTATAGATCAAAAGTAATTCAAGACTCTCTAAGAAAGCTCACTCGGTCAATTACCCTTATAGCTCAAAAGTAATTCAAGAATCTATGAGGAAGCTCACCCAGTCAATTCCCCTTATAGTATACAACATCAGGTTCTTATGGCCCTGTGTAAGTCAAGTGAGCATAGAATGAAATACGGCCAAAGTAAACCTCTAGAACTACTTGGCTAAACATTTTACAACACATCAAGTATGTCAGATAACAGTAATCACTCCATCCTACAGTAATAGGCATGGGAAAAACATCAATGAAGCCTAACAAGCTAAACAAGACCAAACATTCATAAATAGAACATGCATGGACAACACTTCCAAATCATAGAAATCAACCCTATTCACATTCAATTAACCTCTACCCAAGCATAAAAATATGGTAGGAAATTAGAAGGGTTAAAACGGTAAACACGCAATACCCCGTTCTAGGGTATTGGTCAAAATTTCACATATAACTCAAATAATTTCAACAGAAAGGAGCAAACCACCTACCTCAGTGTTGGGTGATCAATATACTTGAGTCTCAGGGCTTGAATCACCTTATAATGCTGAAGATCTACAAAAACATCTAAACTGTTCAATGGAGGATAACTTGAAAAGAATGAGGAATCAGGAAACGAAGCTCAAGAAGAAGGTAGAGCTTACTGAGGTGATCCCAATGCAATCGACGGTGGTCGATTCAGAGATTGGATGCTCGGTCGGGGGCTCAGATGAAGATCACGGTCGTACGAGAGCTCTCAAATTAACTAGGTCGAGAAGAAGGCCTTTTTGGAAATTAGACGCGACCCCGATACGTTTAATGAAAAAAATACATGCTGTGTACTTTTGAAGTACATGGCGTGTACTTCAAGTTTCTGTACTCCACTTTAAGCGGCCTCTGGTTCACCCTAACAAGGTTGTGTGTAAGGTCGCTACACGGCCAGCACGCGGCTACCCGCGGTAACCGAGTACATGGAATGTAATCAAAAAGTACACGTCATGTACATAGAAAATTTTCAGAAACTCCTCTTTTCCTTCAAAAACACCAAAAAAATAAAAGCATACCTGAAACGAAGATTCGGGTTCTTAGAAACTTCCCGCTTAAAGAAATTTGTCCCCAAATTTCCCTAGCAAGGCGACGCAGAAGAAAAAACCCCAAACAACTCTGGCCACTTGATCGTACATCGGCCTCTCTCTCCCATGTCTCATCCTGTATTCACCCATGCTACCATAGCCCTCATACCAGAGGAACATACCAGCTATAGAGAACCTTCGTACTTCGATCAACAATCCGGATAGGATGCTCCTCGAATAATGTATCCACCTCCAACATGACTTCCTAGGGTTGGAAATCATGATATGGGTCTGAGAAGTAACGTCGAAGCTCAGAAACGTGGAAGACGTCATGTATAGCCTGGTACCTCGGATATAACTCCAACCGATAGGAAACCAGCCCAACTCTCTCCAACACCTCAAATGGCCCGACGTACCTCGGCAAAAGCTTACCCTGTCTCCTAATTCTCTTGTGTCCCAACCTCGGAGTGACACACAGGAAAACCTGATCCCCAACCTCGAACTCTAGAGGTTGTCTCCGATGATTAGCATAAGACTTCTGTCGATACTGTGCAGTAGCCATCCTTTTCCGATTCAACTCTATCTGCTTTGTGGTCTCCAAAACAAGACGAGGTCCCAGCAAAGCTGCCTCTCCTACCTCTAGCCAACTTAAGGGTGATCAGCAAGGCCTACCATACAAGGCCTCATAAGGTGCCATATGAATAGTTTCATGAAAAATATTGTTGTAGGAAAACTCAACAAGAGGTATGTTTTTCTCCCATGAACCTCCAAAATCTAGGATGCATGCTCAGAGCATGTCCTCAAGCACCTGAATCGTACGCTTGGACTGGCCATCTCTTTGGGGGTGGTAAGCTGTACTCAAAAGTACATGTGTTCCCAAGGCCTTCTAACGCCCCTTCCAGACCCGAGAAGTAAAATGTTCATCCCTGTCTGAAACAATGGAGTGTGGAACCCCATATAGATGTACACTCTCTCGGATGTACAACCTTCTCAGCTCATCAATACTGAAGGCCTCCTTGATTAGCAAGAAGTGAGAAACCTTCGTGAGTCTATCAATGAAAACCCAAACTGCATCATTCCCTCTAGGTGACCACAGAAACCCTATCATAATATTCATCATGACACCATTCCAATTCCACTCGAAAATGGGTAACTACTACAAAAGATCTGATGGTCGCTGATGCTCCGCCTTCACCTGCTAACAGGTGGAACACTTCATGAAGAAACCTAAAACATCTCTCTTCATACCTGACCACCAATACTGATGGTGTAGATCACGATATATCTTGGTGACACCAGGATAAACTTTCCAAACAGAGGAATGAAAGTCCTGCATCAGTTCCTTGCGTATGTTTGTTGGCACCCATACGCGCCCCTGAAAATGCAAGATCTCATCCTTTCCTACTATCCATCTAGGAATAGGGTTCTCTCCTGACACACTTTTCTGTAGGACTAGGCCTTTTTAATCTAATAGCTTCCTCATCTGCACTCGATCAAGAAAAGTAGAGGTAACAGCTACATATGAAAGAAACGTCTGCCTCTATCTATCGTGCTCCTCCAAATGAATCTCAGAGAATAGAGCCATAAGATGACACTCGCTAATAGCCTCCTGAACTACCTGTAAGTGTGTCCTCCTGATTAGTGCATCAGTGACTGCGTTGCCTTTCCCCGGTGGATAGGCAAGTTCAGAGTCAAAGGACTGAAGGTACTCAACCCACCTTCGCGGTCTCAAATTCAGATCACGCTGAGTGAAGATGCACTTGAGAATTTTTTGGTTGGTGAAAACCACAAAATGATCTCCCAAAAGATAATGTCTCCAACAGCATAAAGCATGAACAATAGCAGCCAACTTGAGATCGTACGTCAAGTAATTCCTCTCATGTGGTCGTAACTGTCGAGACCCATACACAACGACTCCTTCTCCCTGCATAAGCATAGCTCCCAGCCCAATACCTGAAGCATCACAGTACATAGTATAGCTATTTCCTAGCTCTATAAATACTAGTATCAGTGCTGATGTCAACCACACTTTCAGCTTATGAAAGGATGAATCACAAGAATCTGACCATAATAACTTTTCACCCTTCTTATTTAGACCCGTCAGTGGTGCTGCTAAGCACGAAAAGTCCTATATGAAACGTCTGTAGTATCCATCCAGCCCTAAAAAACTTCTTACCTCAAAAACGATCTTCGGCTTCTCTCAGGAAACTACCACCCTAAATTTCTCTAGGTCTACTGATACTCTTGTCTATGTGATGACGTGACCCAAGAATTGAATCTGATCCATCCAAAAGTGGCATTTTGAGAGCTTATCATATAACTAATGTTCTCTCCGTATACTCAGAATGATCTCAAGATGTGCGGTATGGTCTTGTTGAGTGTGATAGTACACCGAGATATCATCCATGAATACCACCATAAATGAATCCAAGTATGGATGGAACACTCATATCATCAGTACCATGAAAACTACAGGCGCGTTCGTGAGACCGAACGGCATAAACATATACTCGTATAGACCATACCTGATCTGAAAGTTTGTAAGAGGTATATCTGATGGTCTAACACGCAACTGATGATAACCGGATCTCAATTAAATCTTCGAGAACACACGGGATCCTCGAAGTTGATCAAAATGATCAGCAATCCTTGGCAAGGGATATCAGTTCTTACTGTCAACTGATTAAACTTTCAATAATCCACACAAATTCTGAGGGAACCATCCACCTTATTCACAAAGAGGACTGGAGAACCCCACAGAGATGTACTGGTTCGGTTGAAACCCTATGCCTGTAAATCCTCCAACTGCTTCTTGAGCTCCTATAACTCTGGTGTAGCCATCCTATAAGGAGGAATGAACATCGGTGCTGCTCCTGGCACAAGCTCAATTGAAAAGTCTACCTCATGCTCCGGAGGAAAACCTAAAAAGTCCTCTGGAAAGACATCTCTGAACTGATCCACTACTGGAGGAAAGTCTAACTGTGATTTCCCCTGGTCATCTAGATATAGACTAGCAATATGGGCTGTAACTCCTCCCAACCCATGATGCTCGATTCCTGCTCTTCTCACCTGGACATTCCATTCTACCTTATGAAGAAACGATCAACCCTTTGGTGATGTGAAACTCACCTTGCAGAGATAACAGTCGATGACTGCCTAGAAGGGAACTAGATAGTCCATCTCAAGAATGACATCATAACCGGTCATCTCTAGGATGTAGAGGTCCCATAAAAAGTGACATCCACGAACCTATAGAGGGCACTCCTTGCACTGATGTACACTCGCCATTATAGTCCCCAACGGAGTGTCTAGTGTCATGATATTGGCAGAATAAAAGATACAGATCCAAAGGCTATCCACAATAGCAACAGATATAATTCTATGGGAAGCCTCTGTATCAAAAAGAGAAGAAGCTAAAACTGAGGCTACTAAGATCGTACCTCGCACTGTAGAGGGTCTGGGATCCTGCTTCTGCTGGGTCTGCTCCACTGCAAAAGTCTGGCCTACACCATGGCCCTACGATCATGTCTGACCACTCTGAGCTGACACACCCTATTTTCGCTAAAAGACTGGTGACTGGATACAGTGGCCACAACCTCCACCTTGGCCTGAACAGCCGGAAGAACTACAGTTCTAGGACTGGTGAGAAACTGGCGGTGCTTCTCCAAAATGTGGAGTCATAGAAGAACCCATGTCACTAGCTGCTGGTGAGAACATCTGAAAAAAACGCTGAAGATGGCCCATCTCGCCGCAAGATCGGCACTCCACCAGGTCTCTCGGGCAACGTGGCCTTGTATTCCTACTTTTCCTGCACTGGTAGCACACCACCTAGCTACCTGATGATGCATATCATCTACTCTGATCTCCTCATGCAGTCTCCTTGCAGCGCTTCCTACTATCGACCGGAGAAGTACTAACCCTGGATGTCGAACCGTCCTGGCCCATAGCTCCAGAATCCCTCAGATTGCACTCTGTGATCAGCTCCTGGTTGACTATAGAGGATATCAAAGTCAACTTGAATATTTTCACCTAGGATCGGATGTCGTGGCTGAGACAATACTCAAACTTTCATGTCAGGAAAAACTTATCACCTCCTGGAATAAGTGTGAAACGCTGCAGTTCTGTGAAGTGAGAGGAATACTCCATAATTGAAAGAGTACCCTACTCCAGACACATGAGATCTCGGGCTTAATCGGTCCTCAAGGTCTCCGAGTAGAAGTAATCATAAAAGATGCTCTGAAACTCATCCCAAACCATATTCCACTGGCGTCCCGCCAGTTAGATCACATCCCACCACCTCTTGGTGGAGTCTCGAATCATGTAGGTATAAATCTTCACCCTCCTCTCTGGAGGTATCTCCAGATGCTCTAAGATTGTCAGCGTGGCTTCTAGCCATGACTCTATACCCTGGGGTCCTCCATCCCTTGTGAAAGTGGGAGGATGATGCTTCCAAAAGACCAGCGTCAATTCTAACATCGACAGGGTAGGAGGCGGCGCTCCCTGAAAGGTCTGCATCATCCTTATAAATCCCTCTCTGAACTGTGCATCTGCATGTGTGTCAGGTATAACGGCTGGTGCTAAGACTGGCACAACTGGAGGATCTGCTAGAAGTCCCTGATCAGCCATGTCTGGTGTCTAATCACCACCTTGTGACTGGCGTACAACTGGAGAAGGTCTCGGTGGCATGACTCTGCAAGGTCAAGTGCACATCGTAGATCAAGATTAATAGGGACTGAAACTTAGAAGTGTAAGAAGGGAACAAAATAATGAAAGACTTTAAGTTTTCCAAAACATGACTACACGAAGTGTATAAAACCTACACGGCGTGTTCGCTTAAGCCTTTAACATGGGTGTATACTCCTGCCACCACTGGTCATGTAACACCCCAAACACACAGTGTGTTTCCCAAACACACAGTGTGTTTCCCAAACACACGGCGTGTGGTTGACTTCTCTTCCCCTTCCTGAGTCCTTATACACGGTTAAGACACATGGTTCTCCTAGATCAATACTACACGGCGTGTTCAAGATAGACACGATGTGTACAAGACGAACTTCACTAACCCATGTTGTTAGAGACACGGTCGGGCACACGGCTCACACTACACAGCGTGTTCCACATGGACACAGTGTGTATAAGAAAATACTCCACCGACCTGTGTTTGTTAGATACACAGCTGGCTGGAAGGGTTACACAATACGGCGTGTTCCATACGGACACGACATGTATCAAGAAGAATCAACCTACCCGTGTTGTTAGTGACACGTCCGATTACATGGTTCTACAGCACGGCATGTACATCCGGTACATGACATGTCCCACCAAAGAATTATAAACCCCGTGTCCCTGCCCACACAGTCTGAAACACGGTTAGAGACTACACGGTGTGTACATAAGTACACAGCGTGTACTTATAAAAAACAGTTTCTTCCCGAACAGAAGAACACATGTCATGTATATAACATTACACGCCGTGTATTCTGGGTTTTTTCGGACAGTAAGCCTCAGAAACTACTCCGGAACACATAAAACACTTAAACGAACATTAAAAGTGTCAAATTATGAGCCGTCAGTGCCCATACTCCCTGCGAATCAAAGTTTGGAATTTTATACATGTTATAAATAAGGGAATCAAGCCAATGATCCACCAAAATCCGGTCCATGAGGGCCCATAACACCTCAATACCCAATGTTTGGCATTCATCCAAAAAAACCTTACACAAACAATATTCTATCACATGGCCGGTATTCTATCAAAGAATCTATCACAACAGCATGCATATCTTAGCACAACATCTATCACAACAACAAGCAATTGCTAATGCACCCTAAATGGCATGGAAAAGAGAATGACATGTGATTTCTAGCAAGTTTCAATATGATGCATGAGATGGAATACCCTCATCTCATCAGGTTGCAATAGAAATAGAACCTCAATAACGTCAACAGTGACAACACAAAGTATGCGAATCACTCAAGGTGAAATCAAATCAACCGTAAAATTGAAAAACCAGAAAAATTGCAATAACGAGTTAGACTGGCTTTTCCCTATACACAGGTTAGCTACTCCCGGGCATAGCTTATTACCAAGTACCTATTCCTTCCCATCCCTGGATATAGGATCCAAACAGAAAGTCAAGAAGAAAATAATTCCTCTGATACAGCTTTGTAACGTCCCGGTTCCGAAATCCACCCAGAGGCGCCCCATACCCGGTTGGTCACATGGCCTCAAGCGCATTTCCTTGAACGCCAGAGGCTGCCAAATAGTAACAAGTTCATTGGGTGTGATAATGGGGAAACTATGCCCTCATTGGCAGAGTAACACAACGAAAGTAAATTAATAGAAAAATCAGAAGAAGTATAAAAGCCAAACAACAGTAACCAGTGGAAGACTGATAAGAAACAACTGGGCACATATATAAATGATGCATGATACATATGTCTAGGAAAAAATCCAAAAAACCCACAATAATGTAATACAACAGTACTAAAGAAAATTACTCAAGAAAAAAGGTAAACAACTCCTCAGTATCGCAAGCCTCAGCTTGTTCCCATGCTATCCACCTCCACATCAATCAAGTACCTGAAGTAGAAGGGAGCTTGCCCTTATCTATACCTGCAGCAATATAATATGTTTGGGCCCAAAAGTGTGACCTAAACAGGGTATGAGACTAAATCCCAGTAGGAAACCTCCCATAGATCTGGGCCTAACAGTCAGTGAATATATATGGAAGGTAATAAACAATGATGCAGTAAACAATGAAGTACTCAGCAGTAAAAAATTCCACACATCAAATAAGTAGCTAATCACGCAGTTAACCCTCTGGGAAGCACAAACAGCCTTTCCCCTATGGTTCAGTTATATGAATATACATAGACTCTCTGAGGAAGCTCACACGGTCAATTCCCCTTAGAGTCAAATGACTAAAGACTCTCTAAGGATGCTCACACGCTCAATTTCCCTTATAGTCAAATAGTAATTAGACTCTTTGAGGAATCTCACTTGGTAAATTCCCCTTATAGCCCAAAAGTAATTAGAGACTCTCTAAGGAAGCTCACTCGGTCAATTCCCCTTATAGCCCAAAAGTAATTAGAGACTCTATAAGGAAGCTCACTCAGTCAATTCCCCTTATAGCCCAAAAGTAATTCAAGACTCTCTGAGGAAGCTCACTCGGTCAATTCCCCTTATATCCCAAAAGTAATTCAAGACTTTCTAAGGAAGCTCACTCGGTCAATTCCCCTTATATTGTACCACATCAAGTTCTCACGACCCTGTGTTAGTCAAGTGAGCATAGCAACGCAATACGGAAAAAGTAAACCTCAAGAACTACTTGGCTAAACAGTCTACAACACATCAAGCATGTCAGATAACATTAATCACTCCATCCTACAGTACTATGCATGTGAAAAACATCAAGGAAGCCTAACAGGCTAAACATGACCAAATGGTCGTAAACCGAACATGCATGGACAACACTTCTAAAGCATAGAAATCAATCATATTCACGTTCAATTAACCTCAACGCATGCATAAAAACATGGAAGGCAATTAGCAGGGTTAAAACGGTAAACACGCAATACCCCGTTCAAGAGTATTGGTCAAAATTGAACATATAACTCCAAGACTTCCAATGAAAAGGCACAAACCACCTACGTCGGTGTTGGGATATCAATATACTTGAGTCTTAGGGCTTGAATCACCTTAGAACGCCGAAGATGTACAAAAACGTTGAAAACGTTCAATGGAGGATAAGTTGAAAAGGAAGAGAAATCAGAAAACGAAGTTCAAGCAGAAGGGAGAGCTTACTGAGGCGATCCCAACGCAATCGACGGTGGTCTATTTAGTGATCGGATGCTCGGTTGGGGGCTCGGAGGAAGATCGCGGCCGTACGGGAGCTCTCAGATGAACTAGGTCGAGAAGAAGGCTTTTCTGGCGATTAGACGTGACCCCGACACGTTTAATGAAAAAGAAAGAAAATACACGGTGTGTACTTTTGATGTACATGTCATGTACTTTTCGTTTTTGTACTTTGCTTTAAGCAGCCTCTAGGTCACACCCACATGGTCGTGTGTAAGGCCGCTACACGGGTAGCACATGGCTACCCGCAGTAACCAAGTACATGGCGTGTACTCATAATGTGCATGGCGTGTACTTAGAAAATTTCCATAAACTCTTCTTTTTCCTCAAAAACACAAGAAAAAGAAAAACATACCTGAAAAGAAGATCTGGGTTCTTACAAACTGGAATTTAGAAGCATGGGGTATGTGAAGGATTATTTGCTTTAACTCGCTGGCCATGTTTTAGAAATTTCGATAAAATTCTTAATAGATAGTGGTGCTAGCCACAATTTTGTGTTTAAAGCATTGACCAAACAGTAAAATAGAGTTAATTATTCTATGAAGTGAGTTTGAACATGGGGAAAATATGATACAATGGCAGATAGAGGAGGTACTAATGGAGTACCATCTCCTCTTCGAGGAACCCGGTGGGATTCCATCGAGCCGCATTACTAATCATACAATTGAGTTGATTGAGGTTGTTTCACCTGTTAAAATCAGATCGTATAAGCTCGAACATCACCTAAAAGATGAGGTAGAAAGCTTGATTGTAGATATGTTGGCCAGAAGAATTATTCGAGACATCATCAACCAGTATGCTAGCCCTATCATCATGGTTAAAGGTAATGAGGAATAGAGGGTGTGCGCAAACTATAAGGCTTTGAATATGCTGACGATCCCTGATAGGTATCCCATTCTGGTTATTGAGGAATTATTGGATGAGTTACATGGGGTGAAATTTTTCACCAAACTGGATCTTACGTTTGGAATTTATCAAATAAGAATGCAAAAGGAAGCATAGAGTTCAGTGCCTTAAGGATGGGGATCACAACTTAGGCTTTTTCTTCAACTCTGTGAAGGCCAGGTTCAATTCTTCCACGTTGGTTCTCCTTCGCCACTCTGATGCTTCTGATATTTCGGACCCGGGAGCTATTATTTGTGAAAAGGTTGATTTCTTCCAATCTTTGGTTGGTTTTTTGCATGATTCTTCTTACAGGGGGAGAGCTTGTCTAGAGGCTTTTTTGTGTCATCCTATTGAGCAGAGGTACATTGAGGTTCTGGATAGGTTGGTTGAGTCAAAGTAGGTTCTTAGGGATCTTTTTTCCCTTCACCCCAACAAAGCCCCAGGTCCGAATGGTTTCAATGAGAATTTCATTCATAGGGCTTGGTCTGTGGTGTGGACTAATGTGACGTAAGCTATTTTAGAGTATTTCAAGAATGGGAGGATTCTTAGGGAGGCTAATGGTTTGATTATCACATCGGTCCCTAAGGTGCCCAATGCGTGTTATCTCTCTGACTTTAGATATATATCTTGTTGTAATATTGTCTATAAATGCATTTCCAAGATTATAGCGTAAATATTGCGCTTGGTACTTATTGGATGTATTAATAAGGCCGAGTCTGCTTTCATTCATGGGAGGAGGATTTCTGATAACATTTTGATGGCTCGGGAGTTAATGAGGGGGTACCATTTGGATTCAGGGGTTCACAGGTGAAGATTGATCCTTTAAAAGATTTTGACACATTCATATGGGAGTTCCTTTGGGATGCTTTGGATCTTCTCAGCTTTCCTTCTAGGTTCACTTTTTTGGATCAAAAGGTGTGTTTCTTTTGCTGTGTATTCTGTTAATATTAATGGGTGCTTGTGTGGCTTGTTTCCTAGGAAGAGGGGGTTAAGATAGGGGGATCCCCTTTCAAACTTTCTTTTTTTGGTTTGCATGGAGGTTTTCTCGGGGATTTTGGAATCCATTATTTCAAACTCCAGAGCTTTCAAATATCATTGGCGATGTGTTGGGGTGTCCCTTAAGGTGAAGGAGAGTATTCGGGCGATTATGGGTATCAGTGAGGGCTCCTTACATCATTGTTATCTTGGGGTCCCTCTTATAACCTCTAAATTAAGAGCGGTGGATTGTGTGGCTTTGGAGTATAAGATTATTAGAAGGGTTAAGGTGTAGACGAACAATTTTCTTTCCATGAGTAGGTTGCAACTTGTTTAGTCTGTTTTATTCAGCATGCAGGCTTATGGGTGCTCTAATTTTATTTTTCCCAATAAGGTGGTTAAGTCTATCGAAGCGAAGCTTAGGTGCTTTCTTTGGAGGGGACCTTCCCTTGCTGTATCTGGTGCTAAGGTGATTTGGGATTTGGTGGCTAGGACTAAAGAGGAGGGGGATTGGGTATTAAAAGGATTGCTGATTGGAATAAAGCGGTCATAACTAGACATTCTTTGGACTTATGTACTCCCTCCTTTTCGTTTGGGAATGGATCAAGCATTCCCCTGTGGTTTGATTCTTGGCTTCCATCCAGTCCTATCTGAAGCTCCATTGAGGATCGTATTATCTATGATTCGAGCCCTTCCAAAATGGGGGATGTCTCTAACATTATTTCTGATGGGCAATGGGACCCTCCTCTGACTATCTTGGCTGATTTGTGGGATGTCAGGTACCAGATTTTCATGCTTCCTCAGCCTAGTGGAACTTGTGATGGCATTCATTGGAATAAACAGTCAGGGTTTTCTATTTGTACGGTCTAGGAGGATCTTAGATCGAAATTTCCCACTGTGTCATGGAGCTCCTTGGTCTGGAATAAGGTTGCTCCTTCCAAATTTTCCTTTGTTTTATGGTGGGTTATTTTAAATCGCTTGCCTACCCAAGACCGCCAGCAACGTAGGGGTTTATCTTTTCCAGTTGTTGTTGTCTCTGCGAGATTGATGTTGAGGGTATTGATCATTTTTTTTAATTGTGTGATGACTCGAAGGCTTTGGTCCTCCATTTTGAGCCTCATGGAGTTTGATTGTGGGGCTAGTTCATTTCTAGCGATTATTGATTGGTGTTTGCACTCCTTCTCCAAGAATTCCTTGAGGGGTGTCTTGGGGAAGTAGGGGGTGGCTACCATGGTTTTCCTCATCTGGAAGGAACAGTTCTTTCCATCAAAGTGTTAGTGCTCTTTGGTTGAAGGTGGAGCTCGCTATTAGATCTAGACTCCTTTCTTGAAAGCAGTTCCCGATGTCCTTGCTTTAAGACGGGTTGGAGCAGGCAGTGGCGGGGACAGGTTCTGGTGGCCGAGCGGATCATGCTGGTTAGGTTGGGCTGTGTGTGCTGGAGGCTGCAGATGGGGTGGCTGGGTTTGCAAGTTGCTGGTGCAATGCAGCTGCTGGTGGTCGATGGTGCTGCTGTGTTTGTAGGCTGCTTGGCTTGGCTTCAGGGGGCTCGTCGGTCGGTTGGCTTGTGTTGGTTGCTGGTCTGGGTGGTATGAAGGATGGCTTTTGTTGTAGTGGGTTTTTGTGATCTGTTGTTGTTGGCTGCGGGTTTTTGTTGGAGGGTTGGTTGCGTGCTTGAGGCTGGGAGACGCGTGCTGATGTGGGGATTCTGGTCGAGTGTGCCGATCTGCCTGTTTGTTCCTGCCAGATTAGTGTTTGGTCTGGCCTGGGAAGGCTGTTGTTGTGATCTCTGCTGGTTGGTGCCAAGTTGGTGTGTTCTCAGGTGCAGAGGATGCAGGTTTGGAGATGGCTGCCTTTGGTGTCCGGCTCGGTGCTGTGGTTGCAGATGCGGTTTGCAGGTTGGCATGTTTCTGCACTGGATTGCAGGCTGGTTTCAGGTGGTAGCTTTAAGTTGTGGCGGCTGCTTGGGGCATGGATGCTGGTTCCTTGGTTGTTCGGGTTCAGGTGCTGCAAAGGCTGCTGGTGGTTCCGGGTTTGGCTGCTCCTTTGGGATTTGCGCGCTGTTGTGTTGCTCTGGAGTTTGGAGTGGGCTGGCTCGTCTTCTGTGCAGGCTTCTTATTGCTGTGGTTGTTTCAGTCGATTGGGCTAGCTGGTTGCTGGGTGCTACTTGCAGGCGGTGTGGCTGGGTTCCACCAATGCTTGGCTTAGGTGGATTGGAGGCTGGTGATGAGGTGTTGGCTGGTTGCAGATTGGTGCTGGATGTTTGTGGACTATAGGGCTTTGAATAATGGGGAATGGAGGATGTTTGTGGACTATATGGCTTTGAATAAGCTTGACGATACATGATAGGTATCCCATTTTGGTTATTGAGGAATTATAGAATGAGTTACAAGATGATATAAAATATTATTAACCTTCTTTTTGATAACCACTAAAACCTCAAAACATTATCCCATAAACCAATTAATAAATTTAAACTCCTCATGATACCCCAAATTAACCAAATTATTAAATTAAGAAGAGTGATGATGTCTACTCATAGAATATCAAACAAGGGCATCAATTGATCTCATCAAGTTTTCTCAAGTATGTTGCAATCAAGGGAGAGTCAAATTTCAGTGTCTCAAGTCTGGTTTGACAAAGCAATACATATGCAGGTATGATAACAATTTTGGCATTTCGATTACTTTTTTCAAGAGAAGTTGCATTTCAATCAGTATTTTAAAATGAAATCATATTTTCCACAAAAAACGAAGCTTTAAGTAACACCAACTAATGTTTTAGTGGTGGGGAGGTCTGCCTGGATGGACCAGATATGGTGCATACATACCATAAGAGGAGGCCACTGTCTAATACCAGAGGACTGGGTGGTTTGGGTCTGAGGAAGGGAGGATGTGATTGGGATGGGGACAGATGACTGGTTGGTAAGTCAGTTCGGTTTTGCCTCCAACTATATAGAATGTTCGCTGTGTTAGAGTTAGGGCATCAGACAATCTTGGCAGGGCGCACCTGATGGAGTACAAACAGGAATGATAGACATAGGCGCTCTCAGTTTCTACAGGAGCTCCAACAACAAACCTCGATATCCTATGTATTTTGTTTTGCTGCAAGGGGATTGTAGGAAGCAAGTAGAATAGGAGCTGCAGGGAATTGTGTGAGGGAATTGTAGGCAACTATTGGCAGCAAGTAGAATGGGAGAAAGTAGAATGGGAGCTGCAGGGGAATTGTGATGGAATTGTAGGCAGCAAGTAGAATAGGAGCAGCAGGGGAATTAAAGCAAGCCCAACGCAGCAGAGGAGACAAAAATTATGCAACTACTTCAGACACACCATCAAACATTCAGAATCCAAAAATTAACCTATAAAATGGAATAAAACACAAACTAATAACATGTATGGAGTGTATACAAGTAATAATTCTAATAGTGTGCAGGCAAAATCAGAGTATGAACTATTCACAAAAAAATTGAATTTAACAAATGAACGTATTAATGAATGAGCCACACTCATATACAAAGCTCTCCTTGAATTGTTTATCCGCAACAACCAATACTAATGAATTCGAAGCATTGAACTTGATTTCTTCCCCACTTGTTGTGGACAACAATGCCCATTTAATTGGAAAATGGTCTCCTTGGGTAGATCTCGAAAGTCAACCAGCTGAATCATTCTTCTCTTTCTTTTTCCTGTTCAATAATGAATAATATCAATCAACCCAACATACTATGTTTCAATTTTTAAAGCATAAAATAAAACAAAAAAATACTAACCATTTTCAATCTCAGAATACGAGTCACGCAACTTCCTTTTTGTCACTTTCATTCTTGTTTCAATTGAACTTGAATCTTCCTCCAATTTGGTGACTCGGGCTTTTGGGATGCTACTAATTTGTTTCTTGATTTGTCTTTCACCATTGGTTTTGGGGACAATGATTTGTTTTCTAGGTTCTTTTAACTCCGGCATCAAAGCTACTCTGAAAGTTGTCAAATCTTTGCCACGTCCATGAGTTTGAGTTGGCTTTTGCTGCACCAGATTTCTGTCCTGCTTTTGAGTTGGCTTTTGTTGCACCAGATTTTTGTCCTACTTGTACAACACTTCTGCCACTTTCAATACATTTTGTTGCTTGAGGTGGCTTTTCTTTTCCTTGAGATTTCTTTCAACGTCATCATTATCTTTCAATTCCATGTTCTCTTCTCTTTCAATGTTTGGCTGGGGAAAAAGCAGCACAGTCAGGACAAAGTTGACACTTCAGAGAATAAAAAACAAAGGCAATAAAATTTTGCAAACCACATTCATTAAAGAAAGCTGAGGAAAGGAATCCAAATTTTGAAGTGATAATGGAAAAAATCCTTGAAGGAGAGGGTTAATTCCATCGAGGAGTTTCATGGTGATTGAATTGAATATGAAAGAAGAATAAAAAATGAGGTAATACAAAACCATCACAGCCATCTCAATAAAATCCTGGAAAAGCATTAAAAGGATGCAAACCTGATTATCACTCATCGCAGTAAGAAAACCAGATCTTCAAGCGGTGGTTGGGGAAGCCCTTCCTCTGTCCCAAGAGCAGCACCTAAACCTTCCATCGATTTCCGCCTTTTAGTTTCTGTCTCCTTCCAATCACTGGAAACAAAATGCAGGATTAGTGGTGTTACCAATCTGGTTAAAGCGCTTTTGTAATAAGAAACAACGCACGCTTGAAAATATAAAAAACATAACTTCTCTGTGCTTTTTTAAAATTAGACCACAAAATGAGATTCTAAATGCATATTTGAAAATTTATTCATCTTAATCATGCACCGATACACGAGTAAAGAAGCCCTGAATGAGAGCTGATGATGAAAATACAATCAACGAAAAATAGTAAATGTAAATACTGCCATAAAAATACAGAAAGGGCGTCAGCATCAAGAAGGATCGCCTAATGCGCTGTTAAGATTAGATTACAATAACTCAACATAGGAAGACCACAAAAAACCCCTAAATCATAAAAGATTTACCGATGAATGCAGGTGAGCAGAAGTTCCTAAATCCACGGAGCAGAAATCGTATCAGTGATTAAAACGAAGATTCGGACAGAACCCGAGATGGTAGTGAAGTTGCTGTGAGGGTGGATTCGATCGAAAAAGAAGTAAAGATCATTAGAAAGGAAGTGAGGGAGGGGCAGGGCTCCGGTGAGAGAGCGGGAATCATTCTGGCTGAGGTAGTGTCAAAGTGTGATGTTTGGGAGGGGAGCCGGTTTTAAAATGAAGCGGCTCGGCCCGCGCCTTCGAGCCCCAGCGTTCTGTCCGATCACAGCCAGCTGTCCAAAAAATAATAAGTTACAATTAAATAATTTAATTCATATACTTCAATTTAGGAAAAAAATTATTAAATAATAAAACCTTGATTAGATATTAAGTTAAAGTAAAAAATATTAATAGATGTGTGTGTGTGTTATTAAAATTTTACATTATTAAATTATATTGAACATTTAAATTAAAATTTAATTTAAATAATTTTTAATATATTTTGATATTTATATTTGTATACACACATATAATATATATCAGTGACTGAATTTAAAATATTATTGTATTAAAAATATATAAAATTTAAATTTAAGTATCAAATAATTGAAATTTGAAATGTTATAATATATATCATTGAAAATATAATTTATAATTTATTATCCACATATGGATTATATATAAATATATTCTATTATAGATGTAGTTATATTTTAATATATTTAATTTATTTACCGTTATGGTTATATATAAAAATAAAATGAGCTCTCAATGGTAGTTAGCCTTGTGGGTCTCATCGAAGTATCGAGTTAGAATCCCACCGAACATTTATCTTCATTTGTGTATCACGTGATTTTCTTTATAAAGTAGCTCCTTCCCCCTAAATTGATGTAAATATATAAAAATGAAATGTATATCTTTATATGTCATTATTAAAAGAAAATTATTACTTTGATTTTTTTATTTTTATGAAAAATTAAATTTAAAATTATAGTTAAATTGAAAATATATATTATTTATATAAACATTTTTTAATCACATTTTATAAAATTTAACATATATTAATATATATAAGTTTTATAATATAAAAAATCATATTAAATTGAATTTTCAATTGATAATTTATTTCATGGTAAATGACACATTTGGCTTTGCAGGATACAATGTCCAAGATTTTAATAGATCAATAGAACCTTCGGTTGATCCTGAGCAAGTCAATCTTGCTCAGAACTTCAATGACCAAAAAACACGAGTTATGAATTAGTTGGAGACGGACAACAAGAACTGTATGAAGGGTGTATATAGTATTCAAAGTTGTCTTTTATACTTAAGTTCTATCATATCAAGTTTCTCTATGAAATTACTGACAAAACGGTATCCATGATTTTAGAGTTGCTTCATGATGCATTTAGTGAAACTAAGATCCATACATCATTCTATGGTATGAATAAAATCAACAACAAACTTGGACTTTATTATACAAAGTGCATGCCCTAATAATTGCATATTTTACTGTGGAGAAGAGTCCAATAAAGAAGAATGAATAAGATGTCATACAAGAAGATGGAAATCAATGAGAAATAATGAGAGTAAAAATCAATGTAACACAAGGAAAAAGCAGAAGAAGAAAACCCTGACGAAGGTATTGCGTTACTTTCCTTTGAAATCACATTTGTAAAGATTATTCATGTCATCTAAGACTTCATAAGACATGAATTGGAATGCTCGGGATAGTAACAATGATGGATTTATGAGACATCCAAAAGATGAAACATCATGGAATGTGTTTGATTCCTTATATCCATATTTTTCTTCAGATCATATGAATGTACGTTTGGGATTTTCCTACGATGGTTTAAAACCTTTTGGTACTTTAAGTACTAATTATAGCATATGTCTAGTTTTTTTGATCTCTTATAATCTATCTCCATAGATGTGTATGAAGAAGTCTTCTTGCATTATTTTGATGATTATTCCTAAAAAGAAAATGTCTGGAAATGACATTGATGTATACCTTCAACCTCTAATCAAAGACTTGTGAGAATTGTGAGATGATGGCGTGGAAACATATGATTCTTCAATGAGAAAACTATTCAAAATGCATGCTACTTTAATGTGGAAAATTAGTGAGTTTCATGGACTAGGAAACTTATCCGGTTAGAACACTCATAATGGTTTGCTTGTATAGTTTGTAATTTTGATTTTTAACCTCAACAATTACCTTATAGTAGAAAATGGTGGTTTATGTGTCATCATCGATTTCTTGATGCTTCTCATAAATTCAGGTCTAACAAGACACAATTCAACGAAGATATTGAATTGAGAAATCCATCGAAGGTGTTATCTGGTATAGAAGTCTTGGGACAATTAATGAATGCCACTATAGAATTTGGAAAATGTAATTAGTTTAAAGAAATGGGGAAGGGTACAAAGTACAATATTTGAAGAAGTTGGAACACAACAGTGGAAGAAAATGAGTATATTTTTCAAACTTCTTTATTGGGATTTTAATTTGATACTTCGTGATCTTTTATAATTCATATTGAGAAGAACGTCTATGAAAATTTAATTTTTTCATTGCTTAATGAGCACGGTAAATCGAAGGATCACCTTAATGATTACAATGATTTGGAATCAATGAATATAAAGAATGGTTTGTTAGAAAATGAGGATTAAAAGTATCCTTAGAATATTTTTACAATGAAAAATAATTAGATAGACATATTCCTTTGAACATTAATGAATGTAAAAGTGTCATATTGATATTAAAGTAACATTTCAAGGTGCGCTGACTTAATACGTTGAAAGTTACATGGATTGAAAAGTCATGACTCACATATTATGATAGAGTAGTTTTTTCCACTCGCATTGCATAATATGTTATCTGAAAAAAGTAATTGTTGTTCTAGTTGAGTTGTGTACTTTCCCTTCTCCATGAGTTTCATTGTGTTCACACACCATTGAGGTAGGTGTATCCATGTTTTTCCTTTTTGGCACATTCCTTTGATTCTTGGGATTTTTTAATAAATTTATAAACATGATTCAAACACTTTGAGTGAACCAACACATAGACATAATTGAAAAATCATTCCAAAACTAATTTTAACAATTTATACCAATGCCAAAAATACCAAAATAAGCTAAAAAAATGCACCACTGGGGTGTGAATCATGTTTATAAATTTATTAAAAAATCCCAAGAATCAAAGGAATGTGCCAAAAAGGAAAAACATGGATACACCTACCTCAATGGTGTGTGAACACAATGAAACTCATGGAGAAGGGAAATTAGGGCCCCACTAACCTTTCACACACCCAAAAACCAAAGAAAAACCAACCCACACATCAAACATAACATATTGGGTTCTTCCAAACAAGAACCAACCTAAGATAAACCCATGAAATGAGAGAGGGGAGAGAGGATAAGAGGAATGTGGAATATTTGATGAAGAAACCATGAAGAACCACTAACCTTTAGTGAGAAATCACCCAAAAAGTGGACCAAAACCAAGGTGAATGAAGGGGGAGCCCTATGGTTGATACCCAATAGGTAGGGCTTCAAATGAGAGGTGGAATAAATTAAATCATATTTTAAAATAAAATTTATTTTGGCCGTAATGGGATGCACAGTTTTGCTGCACGGTTTTGTAAACTGTGCGCAAACCACGCGAATGTTACTGGAAAAGTTATTCAACGTGCAAGTTTAGGTTGAACGGTTTGGGAAAACTATGATCAAACCATGTTACCTAAAAAATTGTAAAAACCCCTCAAATGACACCCCAAACACTAGGATATTCCACCCAAATATCCTTGGATGATTTAAACACAATGCAATGACACTATGGGTGTCACAAACTCCCCACTATGACACTTTATCCCAATAACATTAACAATAACCAATCATAGGGATGCAAGCACAAAAACCACCAAACCAAATATACTTTTATAGGACACTCAACTCAACCATCAATGAAAATATCCATCATTGAGAAATAAATAAAAATAAATGAAAATTGTGGTCGGGGTGTCACAATTCTATTAACCACAAACACTTTATGTCTCCATAAAGTCACCCAGCCAAATTGTAAACAAAACTTGATCCCCAAATTCAAAAGAATCCAAATGAAACCAGGAACATTGGGGTGACCATTCACTCCATGAGTCACACTCGACCAACATTAAGATAATCCACAACATGATGAATAATGGGGGAACACAGGAGGGTTCTCCCCACTATAAGAACCTGACTAACACCAAGGCACTACTTTAGACAGGACCAATGCAGAAAATCACAACACAAACTAAGATATCCCAGCACAAGGGGAAACCTGAATTAGGGTTAAAATATCAGAGGGGAAAACATGGAATTTCACATTTTTAATTATCTGGGTAAGTCGCACGGTTTGGCTGCACGGTTTTCCAAACCATGCACCAACCGTGTGATATGCTACTACTCGATTCAAGAACCATACCGTACTCTTGCCGCATGATTTCTAAAACCGTGTGTAGGCTGTGATTCAATCCCCAAACACCAATCTCAAGATGCATGGTGATGAGGATCATGGCACACATGGGAATCACGGGGTTGGAGGTGGACTTGATGAGGAGGGCGAAATGCACACAAGTGGACAAGACCCATTGCGTGGAATTGGAGGCCCAATGACAAGGGAGCGGACCAAGAGAATGAAGGAGGCCTTAAATGGGTTAATCATGGAATTCAATGAGGAGGCCCAACACCCTTTCTTGGGGGAAGCATCCGGGCCTATAATTACATTAATTAAGGCCCAAACATGCTTTTAAAAATCCATCCCAAGTGGTGCTACAAATTTTCAAGCCCACCCCACCATGGAATCTTCAAAGTAAAAAGGTGGTGGGATACTTGTCTTTACTTTTCCAAAAGGGTGTGCTACTTGTCTCCTAAAGTCATGGGCAAGTGCCAAAGTTGTCAAAGTCATCATTTAGGCTTTTTGACTTATGTAAACTAGGCATTAGACTATTGTAAAGAGCCACCCAATATGTGATTCGAATTTCAAGTTTCTTTGGCTATAAATAGCCACCCCCTTGTACTCTTTGGACATCATGAATGAAGGTAATGTTATTATGGTGAGTTTTGCTTGCAACCTTTGTGTTCTTGCTTAATTCTTGACTTATCAAAGGATTGGTCATCCTTTGTGGTGTCTTGTGACTAGAGTTCTTAGAGACAAGTTCTCTTTGGTTTCTACCTTGACCATTCCCCCCCTTCCCTCTCATTTTCATTATCCGCACACCACATTAACTTGTTTTCTTGTGGCGATACGGGTTCTCAACGCGCGAACATTATACAAGGTTCCTAGGACACTTCCTAGAGGGTCTTGAATCGCATATCATTTGGTATTAGAGCCCATTTTCAAGAAATCAGGTTCTTTCTTTCTTATCATTTCTTCCATTTTCATTTCTTTTCAAATCGGGCCAACATCAATTATGGTCCATTTTATTCTTCCCCTACATACGTCATTTATTCTTCTTTTCGGACGTACAGTATATCATTCGTGTAGTTGAGAATCTCATCTTTCTTATCCATTTGGAATCATCAAAATCAGAGCTATACATAGCGAGATACAGCAGGTTCAAATTTGCGACAAATTCTACAATTTTAAAACCACGCAAATCTCACGTGGATTCCATTTGATGTTACAAATTATTGCTTCTCCTGCATTTAAATATTGAAAAATTCATCTTGTTGCTGCTGCATCTACAAAAAAAAGATAAAAAAAACAAAAAAAAAACCGAAAAAAAATTAAAGGCTCAAAAAAATTGCAACATTTCTAATTCTACATCCCATTTTCATTCTTCTACTTCCATTTTTCTTACTCTTCCCAAATTTTTCATCTTGAATCCAATTTGAATTTTATCTTTGAATTCTAGTTCAGTATTTCCACATTTCAAAGATCCTTTTGATTTGTTGAAATTGGCTAAGAACGCTATAGGAAGCAAGTTGAGTGGTAAAAGGCAAGAGTGTTACATTTTGATAAAAGCCAAAATTGAGTGAAGCACGAGCGAACATATTATTTTTGAGTGTAAACACATGAAGGAGTGTGTGAGGTTCATTTTCCTTTCTATTCATTTTTTTACAGGATCCCTAAATGGAGGAGTCCTGTAATACCAATGAAGCAGACATTAAGATGTTCATGAGGGCTGTACAAGAACAATTCCAAAGATTGAATGCGAGGATGGATGAACTTCAACCCCCTTCCAATTATAGAGCACCACCAAGGAGGTGGGTTGTTGAAGAATAGGAGGAGTTGTCCAATTTTCACGAGTCACCAATTCGGCGAAATCAACCACTATGGAGGCAATCCAACGATCTTGGAGGAGTAAAGTTGAGGATCCCTTCAATCCAAGGTAAGAATGATCCTGAAACTTACTTGGAATGGGAAAGAAAGGTCAAACATGTTTTTGGTTGTCACACCTATTCTGAGGAAAACAAAGTGAAGTTGGCAGCCGTGGAGTTCACCGATTATGCTAGTATTTTGTGGGACCAACTACAAGTGAGTCGACGGCGAAGTGGAGAAAGACTCATCCACACTTGGGAGGAGATGAAAGTTGTAATGCATAAGAGGTTCATTTCTAGCCACTATTATCATGATTTGTTCCTCAAGTTGTAGGGTTTGAAACAAGGGGCTATGAGTGTTGAGGAGTATCACAAAGATATGGAGATCATCATGATTCAGGCAAATATTGATGAGGAGTGAGAGTCCACCATGGCAAGATTTTTGAACAGTCTCAACCATGACATTCGGGACATAGTGGACATGCACCACTACTTGGACACGGAGGATCTACTTCACATGGCTACCAAAGCGGAGAGGCAAGTAAAGGCAAGAAGGATGCACCCTACATCTTATGGTAAGGATTCTAGACCTTTCAAGTTTAAGGATTCCAAACCACAAGAGCATGTAAGGGAACACAAAACTGATTCAAAGGAGTTTCCCAAACCAAAACCATTCTTTCCAGAATCCAAAGGTAAAATGGCGGGTAAGGTTGTTTCCATATCATGAGATATCAAATGTTTTAAATGTCAAGGATTTGGACATATTGCTTCACAATGCCCAAACAAGAGAACCATGATTATTTTGGATGATGGAGATGTTCTTAGTGCTAGCTCAAGCGAAGATGAAATTCCATCACTTGAGGATGATTTGGAGGTGGAAGTGGAAAGCCCCGTACATGGAGAAATTCTTGTGGCAAGGCATGCTTTGAGTGCTCAACCCGATGGAGAACATGATCAAGAGAAAAGAGAGCACATTTTTCATACTAGATGCCTCGTCAAAGATAAGTTATGTAGTATGATTATTGATGGGGGTAGTTGTACAAATGTAGCAAGTTTTTTTATGGTTGATAAATTGGAATTGGCTTCAACTAGACATCATAGGCCTTATAGATTGAAATTGTTAAATAATAGTGGGGATGTCAAAGTGACTAAGCAAGCACAAGTTCCATTTTCTATTGGGAAGTATGAAGATAAGGTGATGTCTAATTTTGTCCCAATGCATGCTAGTCACATTTTATTAGGAAGACCTTGGCAATTTGATAGGAGGGTCACACATGATGGATACACCAACCGCTATTCTTTTGAGTACAACGGGAGGACGGTTATTCTTACACCATTGAGGCCTTTGCAAGCTTATGAAGACCAAGTGAGGATTGAGAGAGATTGTGAGAAGAGAGAAAAGGAAAAGAGAGAAAAAAAATAGAGATAATGAGAAGAGTGGAAAAATCAAGAGTGAAAAAGGAGTGTTGAGTAAAATAAAAAAAATGAGGGAAATAAAAGAGTTGAAAACAAGAGTGAAAATAAGAGTGAAAAAAAGAGTGTTGAGAGAAAAGTGAGCTTATTTTTAGGAAAAATAGAGATAGAGAGAGCTTTAGAGGGGGAGGAAACTCTTGTGCTTCTATACAATGGAGAATGTTTTACCACTAACTCTCCTAACCTTTCAATGCCTTCTAGTGTTATGTCTCTTTTGCAGGACTTTGGTGACATGTTCCCGGAGGAAATTCCCGATGGCTTACCTCCCTTGCGGGGTATCGAGCACCACATAGACTTCCTCCCCAGAGCAACGCTTCCAAATCGACTGGCTTATTGGGCTAACCCAGAGGAGACTCGAGAAATCCAATGATAAGTGGAAGAATTGCTAAGGAAGGGATTTGTTCGAGAGAGCTTGAGTCTGTGTGCGGTAACGGTAATCCTTGTCCCAAAAAAAGATGGTAAGTGGAGAATGTGTGTTGATTGTTGAGCTATCAAAAAAATCACGGTAAAGTATCGCTATCCCATACCTCATTTGGATGATATGCTTGATGAAATCCATGGTGCATGCTTGTTTACTAAAATTGACCTAAGGAGTGGATACCATCAAATTAGAATGACATAGGGAGATGAATGGAAACCGCATTTAAAACTAAGTTTAGATTGTATGAATGGATAGTTATGCCTTTTGGACTAACTAACGCCCCTAGTACATTCATGAACTTAATGAATCATGTTTTCTGTCCATTCATTGGGAAATTTGTGGTTATTTATTTTGATGACATCCTTGTTTATTCTAAGAGCCTTGATGAACATCATAAACATTTGAAACATGTTTTTGAAACTCTTAGGAAAAATAGGTTGTTTGCAAACTTGGAAAAGTGTACATTTTGTTTAAATTCGGTTGTTTTCCTTGGTTTTGTGGTAGGAGATGATGGCATGAGGGTTGATGAAGAGAAGGTGAAGGTGATTCGGGATTGGCCAACACCAAAAAATGTCAATGAGGTGAGGAGCTTCCATGGACTTGCAAGTTTTTACCGAAGGTTCGTGAGGGACTTTTCGACCATTGCAGCACTATTGAATGAGTTGGTCAAGAAATGGGTGAGCTTCAAGTGGGGAAAAGCTCAAGAAGATGCCTTCTCCACACTCAAAGGTAAGTTGACCAATTCACCTCTCTTAATTCTGCCCGACTTTTCTAAAGTTTTTGAGGTTGAGTGTGATGCCTCTGGAATAGGAATTGGGGCTGTTTTAACGCAAGACTCTAAGCCTATCGCATACTTTAGTGAGAAGCTTAATGGGTCTGCATTGAAATACTCTACCTATGACAAGGAATTGTATGCTCTTAAAAGAACTTTATAAAATTGGAAAAATTACTTGTGGCCAAGAGAATTTGTGAGTCATTCAGATCATGAAAGCCTAAAATTTCTTAAGTCACAAGGAAAGTTGAATAGGTAGCATGAAAGATGGCTTGAATTCATTGAAACATTTCCTTACATAATTAAGCATAAAAAAGGAAAAGAAAATGTTTTTACTGATGCTTTGTCTAGGAGATACTCTCTTATCACTTCTATGCATGCTAAAATACTTGGTTTTGAAATGTTGAAAAGCATGTATGAGAATGATGTGGACTTTTCTGAAATTTAGAAGTTATGTGAAAAACATGGCAAAAGTGATTTTTACAAACATGATGAATTTATTTTTTGGAAAAATAAATTGTGTGTTCCATCTTGTTCCATGCGTGAATTGCTTGTTAGAGAAACACATGGTGGTGGATTAATGGGGCATTTTGGGGTTGAGAAAACGTTGTCCTGATTGAGTGAACATTTTTATTGGCCTCAAATGCGTAGGGATGTGGTAAGTGTTTGTGGAAATTGTAATGTGTATAAACATGAAAAGTCGAAAGTGATTCCACATGGCTTATACACCCCTTTTCCTGTTGCTTCTCATCCTTGGGTTGACATTTCAATGGATTTTGTCCTCGGCTTTCCAAGATCACAATCAGGTAAGGATATCATCTTTGTGGTGGTAGACAGTTTTAGTAAAATGGATCATTTTATTGCTTGTTCTAAAACCAATGATGCAACTCATATCACTGATTTGTTTTTCAGGGAAATTGTTAGGTTGCATGGCTTACCCAAGATCATTGTGAGTGATAGGGATGTCAAATTCCTTAGTCACTTTTGGAGGACATTGTGAAACAAACTTGGAACCAAACTTTTGTTCTCTACCACTGCTCACCCACAAACAGATGGTCAAACGGAGGTGGTCAATAGGACACTTTTCACATTGTTGCGTTCCATCCTTAGAAAAAATCTGAATCATTAGGAAAGATGCCGGCCTCACATTGAGTTTGCTTATAATCGAGTGGTTCACTCCACTACTAATGCTTCACCGTTTGAAGTTGTGTATGTTTTTAACCCATTAACTCCACTCAATATTTTACCTTTGCCTATTAATAAATTTTCTAATCTTAAAGGTGAAAAGAAGGAAAAGTTTTTACAGGAGTTCCATGCAAAGGTAAAGGCCAACATTGAGCGGAAGAATGAACAAGTAGCGAAGCACGCCAACAAAGGTCGACGAAGATTGGTGTTTCAACCTGGAGATTGGGTGTGGGTACACTTGAGGAAGGAGAGGTTCCCAGAGCAACAAAAATCAAAACTTCATCCACGAGGAGATGGTCCTTTCCAAGTCTTATAGAAGATCAATGATAATGCCTACAAGATTGAGTTACCTGATAGGTATGGGAATGTTAGTGCCACCTTTAATGTTGCTGATCTTTCTCCCTTTGAATTTTCAGATTCGAGGACGAATCCTTTTGAAGAGGGAGGAGATGATGAGGATCATGGCACACATGGGTATCACGGGGTTAGAGGTGGACTTGATGAGGAGGGCGGAATACACACAAGTGGACAAAACCCATTGCGTGGAATCGGAGGCCCAATGAAAAGGGAGCGAACCAAGAGAATGAAGGAGGCCTTAAATGGGTTAATCATGGAATTCCATGAGGAGGCCCAACACCCTTGCTTGGGGGAAGCATCCGGACCTATAATTACATTAATTAAATCCCAAACATTCTTTTTAAAAATCCAAACCAAGTGGTGCTATGAATTTTCAAGCCCACCCCACCATAGAATCTTCAAAGTCAAAAGGTGGTGGGCTACTTGTCTTTACTTTTCCAAAAGGTTGTGCTACTTGTCTCCTAAAGTCACGGGCAAGTGCCAAAGTTTTCAAAGTTATCATTTATGCTTTTTGACTTATGGAAACTGGGCATTAGACTATTTGAAAGAGCCACCCAATATGTGATTCGAATTTCAAGTTTCTTTGGCTATAAATAGCCACCCCTTGTACTCTTTGGGCATCATGAATGAAGGTAATGTTATTATGGTGAGTTTTGCTTGAAACCTTTGTGTTCTTGCTTAATTCTTGACTTATAAAAGGATTGGTCATCCTTTGTGGCGTCTTGTGGCTAGAGTTCTTAGAGACAAGTTCTATTTGGTTTCTACCTTGACCATTCCCCCCCTTCCCTCTCATTTTCATTATCTGCACACCACATTCACTTGTTTTATTGTGGCGATCCGGGTGCTCAACGCGTGAACATTATACAAGGTTACTAGGACACTTCCTAGCAGGTCTTGCATCGCGTATCACATGGTTTCCTGGGTGAAGCCTCACATTTTCCCATAAATATGATCTAACTGTGCGCCACCTGCTGCCAAGCCCCAAAATTTTCATTTTTCAACAAAAACTCAACTGAAGGTTCCCTAAACATAAAATTTCACACCGGGACTACAAGAAAATGGGATCAACCATATTCTTAAATATATAAAAGGAACTCAAACCAAAAAATAAACCAGAAACACCATCCATCAATTCCACAAAACTCTGGCATCTCCAAATGAGCACAGCTAAAATCGAAACCGACCCACATAAGGGCCAAGCACATTCAAAGAAGAACCAACTGTAATGTCTCAAAATTTTTGTGTATTTTTTAATTATACGGAATTATTTTGAGACCGCATGTTTTGACGACACGTGATTCCAAGGCCCAGTGAGCCCAAAACGTATTTTTGAACTTTTTTAAGGTGCATTCAGTAAACATGCAAGCGGTATTTTCTAACTTTGAACTGGTACTTGGATCGAAAATATGAGGGAACCGTTGAAGTCAGAATGCCAGAATTAACCTAGAAATGACTTAACTTCGAACAAAAAGGGTCAGAAGGAAAAGTAATTTTTTGGGACATTAAAGAAAAATAATAAAATAACTTTAAAAAGTTATTTTATTTTTAATTCGCACCATTGAGCGGAGTATGGCGACGCTGCAGTGCGGAGACGAGGCGACGATGAGGCGCAATTAAGGAAGCCCCTTAATGGCTCATTGTGCAAGCATAACCAATACGTTGTTTCATAAATGAAACAACGTATAAATGCAACATCATAGCATAACAGAAATGTTTCGATGTGTTTCTTTTTATTAAACGAACTCGTTAATGGAATAGGGAATTAAACTGTGATGATTCTCTGAAGAACCTCCGTTGAACTTCCTCTCCAATGAAGAATGACAAACACCGACGAACGTCAAACATCTCCGACGAACCATGAAGAATGGAGTCGGAAGCAATGAATGACGTCGACGTATTGAAACCTCAAGGACGTAACACTGTGGAAACGAATGTCAAGTGAGGTAGGGGTTTGAACCATTTAAAGTTTCCCTGTTCTTATTCCAAATGAGGAACACAGATTAACCCATGAATAGGTTATTCCGTGAACCATGTGTTCTTGCATGGGGGTAACTTCTTTTGAGATTTCTCTATCTGGGATTATATTATCACTTGTGTTGGTTGAAATAAAATCCCTGAACCTCCCCATGTTTTTAAACTTCTAACACGGAGGGCACGGACCGACACGAATAAGGCCCCAGCCCCTCCGCATCTGTGTTCTTCATGGACGATTTCTCAAAATGTCGGAAAAGAGAATTTGAGGTCGTCGCACTAAAGGTGATGACCTAACAATTCTGTAGATGCAAAAGAATCAAGAAATAGACCACCGGAGCAACCCCAGTGTCCTGCAGAAGAAACTGTCGGCTCGCCTACATCGACGGTGGCCGCAGGAGAAGGAAGGCGGCATGCCTGTCGGGGTGCCGCGACGATGTGGAGGCAGTGTGCTATAGTGATGTGGAGGTGACGACCCGTTTTTGGGATGCCTGGGAGAAAGGAGGAGGTTGCGGTTGCTCGATCGTGGCGTTGGATATCCGCAGTGCCACATTTGCACCGTGTTGACCGAGCCAACCTGCAGACTCAGTTCGCAAGTGAGATGGAGGATGTGGCCACTCGGCTGCGTCAGAGACCACATGTGGCGCGACACACAGTGGGTCGTGGTTGCTCAGCCATGGCAACTAAGGAGCTGGATGTGGTTCCCAGCCACGTCCCGCATAGGGTGAAGGCCGGTCTGCCTCTGGTGGACCGGGTGAACCCGTGGGCCGGACCCAGACCCAACCGACCCCCATTTCACGAAAACACATGTATCTCTCAAACCGGGTGTCCGATTAATGTGTTGTTAATGACATTGTGACCCTTGCGATGGGGTAGTCCCTCTAAGATAGTCTACGTGGGTTTTGGAAGAAGTTGGTGTATGACCGAGTTGGATCGGACTTGAATCCAACCGGTCCCTTATAAAAAATGCCCATATTTTACAGACCAGGCATCCGTTCGATGTGCCGTCTAGTGCATTGGGACCCTTACGATGATACGGTCCTTCAGTTTTACTGTATGTGGGACTTCGTGGTGGTCCTGGTATGACTGATGGCTTGAGGAGCAGATCTTGCTGGAATCAAGCTTTCTAAGTGTGAGAATCCAATGGCTAGCTGTGACGTGAAGAATGAATAGTGATCCAGTGTGGGTCAGTAGTAGAGCCTCTCAACAGAATAAGAGGATCTAGATTTATGACTAATCATCTTTAATTTTGTACTTAAGTTATACCTGGCACTAGTAGAAAAAAGGTCTTTAACGTCGGTTTTTTTTATTTTTTACGTCGGTTTTTAACCGACGTTGAAGTCGCCGACGTAAAAAATATGACTTTTTACGTCGGTTTTTGTAAACCGACGCCAAAAACAAATTTCAATTGCTTTTTTGCGTCGGTTTTGTAAAAACCTGACGCCAAATAAACTCATCCGCATCATTTTTGGCGTCGGTTTCCCTAAAAACCGACGCCAAAAAGTTTAAAAAATAGTTTCGGCGTCGGTTCTTGAAAAAAACCGACGCCGTAAATGGAAATAACTTATTTTTGGCGTCGGTTTTTACAAGAACCTACGCCAAAAAGAAATTTTTATTGTTCGATGTTTTAGATCATTTCCTAATCTTCGATTTGACTGGTCGTAGAGCTAAAACGGAGTTACGGATCAAAAGTTATGGCCGTCAGAAGTTGAACATGTCAAAGTATCGATTGATACAATATGTTTTAAAGAAAACATGATAAACACAAGTTAAAATCACGTACACCAAATGATATAAAATATACATAATACTTCAAACACATTTCGATTATTTTTCGATCTTCCATTGAAATGATATGTTGTTTATCATCATATCTCTTATATTTAGCGTAGATCTCATGTGATAATAAAAACGACGATCGATAATTAAACTTACACCAATCTTGGTAAATGTCATCCGAATGTTTTATATTTTTAACACAATAAAAAAAGTAAATCATCATTATTTGAAATCTAATAGAGTTGTTTATAAATGAAGGACATTAATAATAATGAAAATGAATGAATATAATACGTACCGTAATCAAATTAATGAATGATGCCGCATTGAAAACTTGATTGAATCGAAGAGGATGAAAATGAAAAATGAAGGACAAACAGATTTATATATAGTAAATGATAATATTTTTGATTGAGTTGTATGAAAATATAGGCGGGATTTTAAAAAGTTAAACGCGCGTTGTGAAAAAAATTGAAATTTTGATACCGCGTATTAGTGAATACTATTTGGCATCGGTTTTTAAATAAACCGATGCTAAAAAGATAAAAAAAAATACGTTTCGCGTCGTTTTTTTTTTAAAACCGACGCGAAAAGTAAAAATAAATTGTTTTTCGCGTCGGTTTTTAAAAAAACCGACGCGAAAAACAAAAAAACATTTTTGGCGTCGGTTTTTATGAAAACCGACGCGAAAAGTAAAAAAAAAATATTTTTGGAGTCGGTTTTTCTAAAAAACGACGCGAAAAACAAAAAAGTTTTTTTGGCGTCGGTTTTTATGAAAACCGACGTCAAAACATAAAAAAAAAATTTACCATGTGTTAGAAAATTTTATAAGCTTCGATTTGACTGGTCGTGGAGCTAGAACGGAGTTACGGATTAAAAGTTATGGCCTTTGAAAGTTGGACTTAATTAACACTTCTTTTAGAGAAAATCAACTTCCAACATCCATAACTTTTAATCCGTAACTCCGTTTTTGCTCCATGACCAGTCAAATCAAAGCTTAGGGAATTATCTATAGGACTGTAATTTTTTTTTACATTTTTGGCGTCGGTTTGCATAAAAACCGACGCGAAAAGTAAAAAAAAATAATTTTGGCGTCGGTTTTTATGAAAATTGACGTCAAAACATAAATTTTTTTTTACCATGTGTTAGAAAATTTTATAAGCTTTGATTTGACTGGTCGTGGAGCTAGAACGGAGTTACAGATTAAAAGTTATGGCCTTTGAAAGTTGGACTTAATTAACACTTCTTTTAGAGAAGATCAACTTCCAACATCCATAACTTTTAATTCGTAACTCCGTTTTTGCTCCATGAGTAGTCAAATCAAAGATTAGAGAATTATCTATAGTATTGTAAATTTTTTTTACATTTTTGGCGTCGGTTTTCATAAAAACCGACGTCATAACTTTTTTTTTTTTTTTTTCACGTTGGTTTTTAAAAAAACCGACGCCAAATCATTTTTTTCATTATTTTTTCGCGTCGGTTTTTTTAAAAATCGACGCCAAAACTAATTTTTTTTTATTTTTTGGCGTCGGTTTTCAAAAAACCGACGTCATAACTTTTTTTTTATTTTTTCACGTCAGTTTTTAAAAAAACTGACGCCAAATCATTTTTTTCATTATTTTTTCGCGTCGGTTTTTTTATAAACCCACGCCAAAACTAATTTTTTTTAGTTTTTGGCGTCGGTTTTTAAAAAACCGACGCCAAAACTTATCCGCAAAAATATTTTACGTCGGTTTATAAGAAACCGACGTCAAATTGACGACGTTAAAAATGATTTTTCTACTAGTGTGGTGTGAGCCGAGTATTTTACTTTGTGCTATATGTTAGATATCTTGCTTGGTGGTATTACCTATGTGGTATTTCTTTTGTGGTGTTTTACTTTGTGTATTACTGAGAGACCTTTGGAGGTCTCGGGGTCCCTAATGAGTATTTTTATACTCACCCATGCATGAGATTCACCCTCACCTATTGTGTCTTATGCATACGACAGACAACTTTGACCAGGACTTTGGGGAGTTAGGACTAGACGGTGCTCAGAGGTGGATCGATAGACGTGGCGTGTTGTAGTGACATTTGATGGAGAGCTGTACCTACCCTTCAGGTAGGATCCTCTGTAGACAACCTCCATATCTTGTACTTATTTTGGTGTACTTTCCTTTCAATTGGGACTTTATTCTGTCCCCTTTACTTTTAGTTTACACAATTTACTATCAGTGGTGATACTTTGTGTTGGTTGTATTACTTTTCTTTTCTTCATGGTTATATTTGTGTAGTTTTCCCTGTTTGTGTGTGTACAGGTTTAAAGTAAATTCCTTCCCTTTTTAAGATATGCCTTTCCAGTGCTAGTCCTCAGCCCCTGGCCTAGGGAAGGATGGCTTGGGGTAGTCACGGCACGGGCCCCGGGGAACAGGTTGTGACAAAGTTGTATCAGAGGGTGGTTGGTTCTACCAGAAGAACTAAGAGTCTATAAATTTCAATGGGGGAGATAGTGTTAAGTGTATTGAGCTCATCTTTTAGTAAAAAGAGTCCAGTGTTGGTGCAGCGGACGACGTATCCATACATCAGGACCCTGAATTTTGTTTTCTGACTCGGTACACGAAAGCAATAGTTGCATTTTTTGAAAATGTTTTTCTTTTGATCTCTTTTGAGTTAGCTCACTAAGTATAACTTATTGAACATGGTGCATCTTTTTCTCTACAGGATACCTACAAAATGATAGCCAACTAGGATTCTAGTTAGAGATCATGATGATGGTCTACCATGCGACGAGGCATCGGTGCTGGGACCACTTACAGTGACAGCACCTTTGGGTGGTGTTCCATCGACACCACCACCTAGAGAGAAGAAGCTGCTACCAGCCCCACTGGTAGACAATACACACCGACTGAGTGTGTTTCATGAGTTCCAGAGACAAAGGTCTATGAGGTTTTGAGGAAAGATATATCCTCAGGAATCTAAGGATTGGCTGGAGGTAGTTACTCAGGTTTTTCGCTTGGTAGAGACACGTACAAACCATATGGTGGTTCTAGCCACTAGCCTTTATTAGGTCATGGTAGGGAGATGGTGGATCCTGACGCTCTAGAAACAATAGGATGTGACCCTTGTCTGGTCGGACTTTGAGAGCCTCTTCAGGGTGGAGTTCATACCAGCAACACTATGCTCAATGCATATTCAAGAGTTACTACACCTACAGTCGGGAAACCTAACTATGGCCCGATATTTAGGGAGGTTTACCAACCTCTCCCTCTACTCCACCGACATGGTATGAGACCCTTTATTCAGGGCCCAGACCTTTGAGCAGGGAATCCTATGGGAGATTATGACATCACTGATTCCTCTCAGCATCCCAATGAAAGATGGAGTGCTAGAACGAGCTCTAATGGTGGAGAGCTTCCTAGTCGAGAATGCACCGATGGTGACAGCCACCACCGAACAATAGGTGGCCAATTCATCTTCAGCAAGCTATAGGCAGACGATGCAGAGGCCCAAACAGGGAAGACCTTCTGGAGGACGACCCTAGGATTTAGGGTCGGAGGTGCGGAGCTCACGAGGAATAGGAGGTCATCTAAGGGATAGAGTTTGTTACTTTTATGGAGGATAGGGGTACATGACTCGTGACTGTCTGAATCCATGCACAGATGACTAGTAGGCGGTCGAGGGACCACCAAGACAGTGACATAGGTTCGATCAAGGAGTTATGTAGGGAGAAGTGTAAGGGGAGTAGGCCGACCAACAGGTGGTGGACAATGGTTTGAGGTACCACCACCACCACCCCCCAGGAGGTCCACCACAAGCTCCGGTAGTCGGTGGATAGGGGCGGGTCCAGCTTCAGGCGATGGAGGCCTACGACCACAGTGCTCCAGAGATGATTAGAAGTATGATCCGTGTCTACTCCACCATAGCTGCAGTTCTTATAGACACAGGTTCTAACCACTATTTCCTTTCCACGAACCTCGTTTGAGGCTTGGAGATTTCGGCGAAGCCATTGGCTCAATCCTTATGATTAGAGACTCTAATGGGAGGGGATTAAACTATTACAAACTGGTTCCGGTAGTGTGAACTTACTCTAGGAGGAAAGAGATTTAGCTGGGATCTCCTAGTAGAAGCATTGAGTCCTTACGAAGTCATCTTGGGTATGGAATGGTTATCTACAATCCATGCTCTGATCGACTGTTTTAGGTGTAAGGTGTGGTGTGTCCGCAAGGATGGGACCAGGTTTTCCTTCACCAGTGAGAAGGTAACCTTTGCATCACATGATGGACTTTCTTGAAGGAGGGTGAAGCCGATCACTCACCATTTGGCTAGCCTCACCCTCAGGGTAGTGGACGAGAGGATTATGAGTTTTCCAATAGTGGTGGATGAGTATGAGGATGTATTTCCAAATATGTCATAGGACTACCTCATTGTAGAGAGGTAGACTTCTACATTGACTTGTACCCTAGAACAAAACTGATATCTACACCTACATATCTGATAGACCCTATGGAGCTCTGGAATATTAGGGTACAGCTGGAGGAATTGCAGAGGAAGGGGTTTGTAAGGCCCAGTGTTTCTCCATGTGAAGCCCCGGTGTTTTTTGTTAAGAAGGCATATGGGAGATTAAGGCTATGTGTGGACTTACGACACCTAAACCAGGTGACTGTGAAAAATAAGTATCCACTACTGAGTATTTATGACCACTTCATTCAGCTAAAGGTAGTGAGGTGGTTCTCAAAGATCGAACTCAGATCAGGTTATCATTAGCTTCAGGTATAGGATGAGGTCATATCAAAGACAACCTTTAAATGCTGGTACAACCACTATGAGTTTTTGATGATGCCTTTCGTTGTGACCAATAACCCAACAGTATTCATGGGACTCATGAAAAAGATCTTCTAGCCTTACCTCAATAGTTTCTTTGTAGTATTCATTGATTACATCTTGGTGTATTCAACGTTAGAGGATGATCATGCTACACACCTATGGATAGTCCTAGATGCACTCCGGGAGCACCAGATTTATGGTAAGATCTTGAAGTACCAGTTCTAGATTCGGAAGGTCCACTTTCTAGGACACGTCATCTTAGAGGATAGAGTTGCAGTTGATCCAGTGAAGGTAGAGGAAATACTTGCTTGGGAGCCACCCAGAAGCATGACTGAGGTGTAGAGTTTCTTGAGATTGGTCAGAAACTATCAGAGGTTTGTTCCCAACTTCTCTAGAGTACCAAAACCTATTAAATATTTAATGAATAATGAAAAACCCTTCACATGGATAGAGAAGTTCCAGAATATATTCTAGTAGCTAAGGCAGAGCTTGAACAACGCTCCCATCTTAAGGTTTCTAGAGGAGGGAATCAACTACGTGGTATATTGTGATGTATCTGAGACCGTACTGGATTGTGCCTTGATGTAGGAGTGAGCAGTGATCTCTTATGACTCACAACAGTTGAGGCCACATGAGAAAAACCATACGACCCATAACCTAGAATTAGTATTAGTGGTCTTTTCCTTGAAGATGTGGAAACACTACTTGATGGGGGAACAATTTACCATCTACTCCGACCACAAGAGTCTCAGGTATATCTCCTCACATAAGGACCTAAACTTGATACAACAGTGATGATAGGAGTTCCTTCTGGACTATGACTTTTAGATAGTCTATACTCCTGGGAAGGGGAATGTCGTGGAAGACACACTCAGCAGGAGGTCTGGTTTACAACTGCTGAGTGAGGCAATAGAGCATCTAGCCACGATGCTGATATCTTATATGGATAGTGATGGAATAGCTTACCTCCAGTATATGACTGTCACTCCTCCACTCATATATTGGGTTGAGGAGGCATAACTTGTGGATGTTGACTGCGAGGACCAACGAGCTCAGATGTCCTTAGGACATGTTCCTGATATATTTTTGATAGGTGGGTAGCACGTCATCCTTTTCAGAGGACACATCGTAGTACCAGTGACGTTATGGGAGGAGGTGTTGGGGGAGTTCCATACATCCCCTTTGGAGGTACATCCTAGTGTGGAGAAGATATACCAGGACATCTGACGTCAGTACTTGTGGTCAGGGATGAAGAAAGTGCTGGTATAGTTTGTTTCATGATGCCTCATTTGTCAGCAAGAGAAGGCTGAGCACCGGGTCCCGACAGGCTTAAAACAACCACTTAAGGTACCAAAGTGGAAGTGTGATGGTTTCTCCATAGACTTTGTGATAGGGTTACCATGCACGTCTAGGGGCCATGATTCTATCTGGGTGATCATTGACTGACTCACCAAGTCAGCTCACTTCCTACCCATCAGGGAGCAAGGATCGGTAGAGGGCTTGGGACGCCTCTATTGGAACCGGGCACACTGGGGAAACCCAAAATAGGTGGATTTTTAAAAAAATTCAATAGAAGATTGAAGTAAACTTGTTGACATCGGTGAACAACATCATGATTTAGATGAGGACCACACATGAAGAGTTTTAAGCACAAAAATAAATTGTAAAAATACCTAGTTTAATTCTGAAGTCGTGCATGATGTCTTCTCATCGTTAGCGATCACTACTCGAATAATCCGACATAAAAATCCTCTAGATCATCCACATGTGCTTCAAGAAAACTACGGGATCCCCATTCTTCATAATATGAGTGCTAGCACAGAATTCCAACAATGTCTTCGACGCTTCAATGATCACCGCATCACTTTGCTAGCGATGCCTGAGAGAATGCTTGATCTGAGATCCTTGGATCTAGAGACTCTCTATCTAGATCGTGGGAGAGAGGATAGGAGAGAGAAGTTCCATGAATAGTGTTTGTAAATCTCCTCTCCTCTTATATTTATAGTGTCATGTAATTACTCAGAAATTCCAAGCTGACCCCCAAATAATCAATGCACTATTAACGACATTTTATGACTACTAAACCGAGTCATAAATATTATTATCATTTAATTGTAATATATTTAATATATTACATGACAATAATTGAGTCCATTACTTGAATCTTCATTCCCATAAATATTAATTGAACCTTGAGTATGTTTGATATTCGTCAATTAATATTTTTCATGTATTTACTTAAAGCTCGTAAATACGTTTAATAAATAAATTCAATGCTCATTATTCTAAACTCAAATAATAGGAATTTATTTATTGCATTGGTGATCATTTTTCCTTGGAAAATCCCAGACCCCAGTGGTGGGTCCCACCATTTACAAAAATCTTATTTAATCGAATTGGGATGATTCTTGAATACGCTATTGTGAATGACCCTCTAGGACCTTGTTTTGATAGTAGTGAATAGAATTCATAGACCAAGAGTTGGATAAATCAACTCATCATGGCCCCTAAAGAGATAAGGATTGTCACAATAACGACAACCAACCTACAAACACGCATTGTGTAATATAATCTCCTTGTCTGTAATATCTCATAAAGCAGGACGCACTCACGTGTCATTGTCCTTTTCTTTCTTTATTGTTTGTTGATCTAACTGGATGAATTTACCCTTGAACTACATTTCCATGGTCTTATAAAGGTATTTTCATCCTTATCAACATGGCCTGAGATATATTACTTCCATAAACTTGAAGTGACAAATCCTTTCTTGATCATTCAACCAATGCCATGCCACCAATGACGCACCCAACACAATCTACCTCACCATGAATTCATTTCCATGGTTTTTGTCTAGCATAAAAGTATGCAATCAAATTAAATACATTGGTAATGATCTCAAATCGGGAGACTATTACACGTGATCATTGATATGAACATCCAATGACACCCAAAACATGTGGTGTTCCTATTGGAGGGTCAGTCCTCATGATCTCACTACTAGAGATCACCAAGTGAGAAATTCATGAGAAGAAGTCTCGATACTTATGATCCCCCCAACATATAGACCATAGTGTAGACGCCGGAAAAGTCCGTTGTTCCCAAACAAAGCTCCGGATGCGGAAAGCGAGGTCGTATTTGGAGTCGGAAGCATGTTTCGGAGGGCCCGGAGGCCTTGCGCGGAATTTTGGAGGCCCGCGCGCAAAGTTGATGAGCCGCGTGCAAACCTCCCGGGATGCGCGCAATGCGCTGGGCCGGCGCGCAATTTTGCGCGCCCGTGGCCCGCGCGGCTCCCCTTGCGCGCCGGGCCCGATTCTGCGCCCGCGAAGAGAATTTCGCGCCCGCGGCCTGGATTTCGCGCCAGGGGTGGCCTATAAATATAAGGCGACCCCCGACGTTTTGAAGGTTGCGAGAATTCGAAAGGTCTCTCGTGCGCGCAATCCAGCCCCTTCCGCGCGCAATGCCGATCTTCAGGTAAACTCTTTTCTTTCGCGCAATAAGGCCTCGGGGTTCGCCTTCGCGCGCAATCCCTTGGGCTCCTTTCCTTTGAATAATTCTTCACCCTAAGGCCTTCGCGCGCAAAAGAAGCCTCTTGCGCGCAATTGCCCCCGGGTGCGCGCAATCCAGCCCGATTGCGCGCACCCCCCCTTTTTGAAGTGGCCATTCATTAAAGAATGAGCCGTTGCCCCCGCGCGCTATCCGAAGCCCGGTGCGAGCAATCTCAATCATCCGCGCGCAAAGTGCTGGCCCAATTGCGCGCCAGCCCGTCCATTTGCGCGCCGGCCCGCGGTATTGCGCGCCAAGCTCCTCTTTTGCGCGCAATCCGCTGGAGTCGCCCCCTTTGACCCCCTTTGGGTACCCGCCTGCGTGGCGCCCGATGACCCTCATCCCGGGTGCCCGCACCGTGCGTTGTCTTCCCGTGCGGCCCCCCTAGGCTTGCGCGAAGTGACACGAACCTATCGGCGGCTTCAACGTCCTGCACGACGTTAAACTGCATACGTCCCGCACGACGTTAAACTGCATTCGTCCCAGCTACAAGACGTTAAATTGTACGCTATTCGTCCTGCATGACACTAAACTGCACCACGTCCTGCACGATGTTAAACTGCATACGTCCCGCACGACGTTAAACTGCATTCGTCCCAGCTACAAGACGTTAAACTGTACGCTATTCGTCCTGCATGACGCTAAACTGCACCACGTCCTGCACGACGTTAAACTGCATACGTCTCGCACGACGTTAAACTGCATTCGTCCCAGCTACAAGACGTTAAACTGTACGCTATTCGTCCTGCATGACGCTAAACTGCACCACGTCCTGCACGACGTTAAACTGCATACGTCCCGCACGACGTTAAACTGCATTCGTCCCAGCTACAAGACGTTAAACTGTACGCTATTCGTCCTGCATGACGCTAAACTGCACCACGTCCTGCATGACGTTAAACTGCATACGTCCAAGCTGCATGACGTTAAACTGCCAAGCATCCTCGTCCGCGCTGCAAGACGTTAAACTGCCAAGCATCTTCGTCCTCAACACACGACGTTAAACTGTACTTCGTCCGGCAAGACGTTAAACCGTCCGCATCCTGATCCCGTGCTCCGCACGCAGGGTCCTCCCGGTTTGGATGTGGCCCCCACCCGCTCGTCTCTGTAGGGATGTTGGGATTGGAGTGGCCTTTACCCACGGGGGTAGAGTGTTACAAACCCAACGAACTACGTGGACTTTGATCCCTGTCTTCTAAACAGGGTACGTAGGAAGCCTCTCCGAGGTTCAAGCCCGCCACCTGGTCGTCCCGGTCGTATTTACGTCGGTTCGTCCATCAGTGGACCCCTCCTGGGTTCACACTTGCGTCGATTCACCTATGAATCCGCCATTGTGGGGGACTGCACATGTGTATCTCCATTGCACTTTCCCACTGCCTTTTCCTATTTCTCCCTTCTTCAGGCAGCCTCGATCTCTTCGTGAGTCGGCTTGTCAACGTCCAGCATGATGTAAAACTGTGATTCACCCGGCCGTTCCATCCCCCTCTGTGCGAGGTGGTTCGGTTCAATCCTTCTCCAGGCAGCCTCGATCTCCTTGTGAGTCGGCTTACCAACGTCCATCATGACGTAAAACTGTGATCCACCCGGCCGTTCCATCCCCCTCTGTGCGAGGTGGTTCGGTTCAATCCTCCATCCGGCGGCCTCGATCTCTTCGTGAGTCGGCTTGCCAACGTCCAGCATGACGTGAAACTGTGATCCACCCGGCCGTTCCATCCCCCTCTGTGCGAGGTGGTTCAGTTCAATCCTCCGCCCGGCGGCCTCGATCTCTTCGTGAGTCGGCTTGCCGACATCCAGCATGACGTTAAACTGTATATCCGAACTACGTTGACTTTGATCCGTGCTAACGCGCGGTACGTAGGAAGCCCATACGGGGTCCAAGCTCTTCACTCCATCATCCATCCTGATCCTTACCCGGGCCGCCACATCCCGGTGGGGTCATGCCATTTCATTCCACTCCACTTCACTCGGGAAGCCGCCCATGTGCTGGCCCCAGCGTCGGAGGTTCCCCGCAAGGGGTTCTGTCATCTGATCCACTCCTCGTGTTGATTAGTCCGATGCCGTCCCCGCTGGACGTTAAACTCGCGGCATACCCCGTGTTAAACATGGGAAGCTGAGGAAAACCTCAGGTAACACAGTTCCCCGTACCCAGTGCGGGATGCCTCAGGCCATCACGCCTTCGAGAAGCCCTATTAGGGACGGAAAGCAGACATGCAGAGTCGCAGTGTTAAGACACGCCCCCAACACCCAGAGCCACCCGGTCTCCTCACCGCAGGTTGCTGCCCCGACCGGACTCCTTGGAGCGTCCGGGCGGAAGCAGCGTAATTAACCGGTGTCCATGGAGACATGGCACCGGGAACGAGATTCACAAACATTCTTAAATCTATGAGGGAGACCCGGATTAGGCGACGAGTTCCGAGGAGACGTCCACGGAAGGAGGAGCCGACATCCCATCATCCCGGTTTCAATCAAAGAGCAGACGCCCCTGAATAAGGGACGAATGCTGCCCGCCCTTGGAAAGCGGGACTGCGGGACCACAAGCCGCGCGCGCCCATCCCCTCGGGTCGACGGGTGCACGCGCGAACGCGTCCTGGCGGAACAGCGTAACCCGACGCACATCCGCACCGAAACAGAAAAATGGTGAACCCGACGTGAATCTCTTCTCCTCGATACGAAGACCGATGGCTTTCAGAGGTGTTGGAAGACCAGCATGCTGCTCGACCGAGCATTCAGTTTTACCCGCCAGGGGCTAGGGAAGGGAACTCGGGCACTCCGTCTCGCGACGTCGAGGGCCTGGGTCCCCCCCACGGAAGGCGTCGTGGCACTAATGGTTGGTTGTCGATTCCTTTTCCTGTCAGTATTAATGGGTTCTTCTCCCTGCTTTCAGAAATCAGGTCGCCCAATCCAGTGCCCGATCACCGCCCGCCCACTGGCGCAGGGGTAGGGGAAACACCGACGCGGCTACTCCGCGCGGTCCCGCCCGTTCCACAGCCGTCCCAGTAGCCGCAGCTGCGGGGCAACCACGCCCTCTCTTCCCCTCGAAGGTCATCCAAAGAAGGGTGATCAACAGCTTGGTGCGGAGATATGAGGAAGAGGGAGTCATCCCCACCAGGGACATGGCTCGCCTAGACCTCGAGGAGGCTGCACCTCGCCACCAACGCCGCCCCCGAGGGCCGCGCAGGGAGGCACCGCTGCCTACCTCGACGTCCAACCGCTTTGGGAGCCTATCCCCGAAGCGCTCCGACAACTCCTTCCCCTATGCGGATGAGGTGGAAGATGCCCGGGACTACCCTATCCGAGATCCGCTCCAGGGATCCACGATAAGGGCTCCCGCCAGGCCACGACGACATCGCCGCCAGGCCCCTCAAGTCGAAGAGCGGGCGCTCCACCTGCCCGCGCCGCTCATCCCGACTCGTCTGTCTCGACGCCAACGTCGGGCACGAGCGGAAGAGGATGCCCACCTTGGGGCCCTAGCAACAGCGACCACGTTGGCTCAAGCCACTGCTGGTTCCAGTCACCAGGTCCCTGCGCATCCTGAGTGGGGGCACTTCTATGCCCGACCTGGATCGAGGCCCCGACCGCCCCTAAGGCAGGTTGGGTTGACTCTCCCGGTTGCTGGCACAGGCAATAGCCACCGCGGACCACCTCGCGGTAGCGCTATTCGCCAACAGGGGCTACTCCGTGTGGTCGATCCAAGAGGCATGGGTCATCCCACCTTCCGATCTCGGCCCGGAGGCCCGCCCAGAATCATCTCTTCCCGCGTCCCCTTTGATATCTGTCCCGGTGCTCCTCGCACCTTGGTTTCCAGTCCTCTTGGCCCCAGCACCAGTGCGGCCGGAGGACGCCAGGATAGAGATCAGCCGTGCCCCGAAGAACCACCCAGGGGCAGGAGGGCGAGGCGTCGACGCCGAGGGAAGAATGTTACGGAATTCCGGACATAGATCTGACCGGTTCGTTTCTCTGATACAGAGGCGGAGTACGATTCGGCGACAGAGCCCTCCCCCCAATCCCGCCAGTCAGGGGCAGGGGTAGGAATGCGGCACGTCAGCCTCGTACTTCCCGAGAGCGAGATCAATACGATCCCCGCTTCTCTCCGAAGGTATATCCGGAGTAGCGAGGGCCTGGTAGACCCCCAAGGATCAAACTTGCGGTTGGTACCAGCCCCTCTGGAAGCGCCTTCTGCCTCGATCGGAGAAGCCGAAGACCTTTTCTGGGGACCGACGGTCGAACCACGATCTAGTGCACCCTCGGCGAGCACCGACGCTACGACAGGATGTTCGCTCTCCGGCCCGTCCTATCGTGATGTGGTAGCTGGGGCACCGCCACCCTCAGAGGGCGGACCGGGATATGGAGGCCAATCGGCCTGCTCGCCGTATTCACCGCCGGCCAGCCCGTCGGCCCGCCTCGGCACCAATGCCGGTTCCCCGTCCATTCCCAGTCGTTGAAGAGGACCAAGGAGACCTGGGTCCCGAGTTTGAGTCGTGGAGCTTCTGGACCGTCCTTGCAGAGGGCCACTTCCCTGAGAAGTTTTGGCCAGTCGCAGGACCGGACTTTGATGCACCCGAATCGCTCACCCCGGATGAGTTCGAATGCTTCCGCCGAACTCTCCGGGAGACTCACTCCCGTCTTCACCGCTTACAAATGCCATATCCCGGGAGCCTAGCACACCTGGAGGATATTGGTGAGCAGTGCCGTCAAATTGACCTGGCCACGCTCCCCGCGGTTCGGCACCCCGGGTCATTTGGGCACCACGAGGCCCTCCAACAATGATGCGTTGAGTGTTTTCAAGTACTCCGCAAGGTTATCGAGGAAGCCACTCCCCACGTGAATATCCGTGGATGGGGGCAGTACGCTGCCCTACGCTTCAGTGCGATTCGCCGACAGCCCGATTCACTGGGTGGCCCTGAGGGTATATCCCCAGGGACGGAAACGGTCAATATGGCTGACCTGTCGGGGGAGGGGAACGGTTTGGAACTTCTCGACGGGGGCTCTCCCCCCGAAGACAAGCCGTTGTTGGATCCATCGGCGAGAGTTACTCGTCACCAGAGGAGCCTCCTGGGTCTCCCCGCACCCACTGAAGCACTGACGTTGAGCCGAAACGTCAGCAAAGGTAAAGAGCACAGCGAGGCTATAAAGCCCGCCGACCCATCTGCCTCCACGCAGAGGGCGGACGAGGATCCCGAGAAGGCTACGCTACGTCAACAGCTCGCCGAGCAGAAGAAGCTGGTTGACCAGCTCCTTGCCGAGCGCGCTGCAGAACGGCGGCCTGACTACGGTGATCCTAGGCCAGGACAGCAGGGACAGGAACAACCACCCCTCGATGAGGCTCTCCCGGGCAACCGTGATTATGCCGTGTTCGCCGACAGGAGAGAGGCCATCGCCTATGGCAAGAGGGCGCGGTATGTTTCACCACACCCTCCCGAGCGGCATGACTACCTGAGAGACCCCGCTCGGATTCCTCCCGCTGCCCCAAGGGCCGCTCCGCCCGCCATCCCACGAGCTGCCGAGTTCGACGACCCGGTCGACGACCCGATTGAAGGGCCATGCAATGCGCTCGTGGTTAGAGATCCTCGCCAAGACTGGAACCCATGTCCGGACGATCCGATGGCGGCACTCATCGCCCGCTTGGAAGCCTTGGAGACTCGGCAAGTGGCAATCCCACCGGACGGCAAGCCATACCCAGCATGGGTGGATGACATGCCGGCGCCTCCGGGATTCGGGAATCCCACTTTTTCCCCCTTCAACGGGACTGGAGATCCGCCACAGCATTTGGCCCATTTCAACTCGAGGTGCGGGCCTATGTTGGGGACTCCGGCGCAGCAAGAGGCCGCTAAGCTTCGCTGCTTTGTCCAGACACTGGAAGGGCTAGCATTTGTATGGTACAGCCAGCTCCCCGTCGGGTCAATAACTAGCTGGGAGGACCTTCGTAGACAATTCCTCTACCAGTTCAGTTCCACGACCCGGAAGACGAGTATCGCAGACCTCTTCAAGTGCAAGCAGAGGCCTGATGAGCGAGTCGCGGACTTCGTCGCCCGATGGAAGGGTATCACGTATTCCCTTGACATGCCATTAACTCAGGAGCAGTTGCTGACAATGTGCGTCGGGAACGTCAAGACCGAGCTGGTCCCTTCCTTGATCACTTAGAATTACCCCGGAGGGTTCAGGGACTTCTCAGACAAAGCTCAACGTCTTGAGGAAGCCCTGCAACAAGCCAGCAGGGCTGAGCCCGCTGCTGTGGCCCAGATAGAGGCCCCCAGGCCATTGGAGCTGCTGCCGGCGAGACCAGCTCCACAGCCTCACAGGAATCTGCCTCCACGGGCTCAGTTCCCGGCCCAGCAGCGGCAGCCTCAGAACCGGCCGGCCCCTCCGCGTAATGTACCACCACAACCCAGGTGAGATAATCGGGGTCCACCTCCTCGGCAAGCCCCTCCAGCCCCTCGTCAAGACCACGCTCCCAGGGGCCCGCGATACTTGACCTACTCATTTCACGAGGATCAGGTCCCCGGTTATTTCTGGAGCGCCCTGGAGCAGAGGATTGTGCGACTGCCTGAGTGTTGGAGGCCAGAGGAGGCACATCTCACGGATAACCCCCGCTACTGCCCTTACCATCGGGCCCTGGGACACACCATCCAGCGGTGCTATGTGTTTAAGGATTGGCTCCAAGACCAGATTAACAACAATGTAATCAGGTTGGGCCCAGCTCCAGCACAAGTGGCGGGCGTGTTCGTGGGATCAGATGACGATAGCGGCAATGAGGACGAATGGCAGCTGGTCTCCGACCGCGGGTCCCAGAAGTATAAAGACTGGATGGCCCGCAAGACGATCATTCGCGCCCATGGAATCATCCGTGCGCGCTTGAATCAGCCTGAGCCCCCAGAATCTGCGGGTGCTGTTTCGGCATCGTCGTCCCAGCCTGCCTCTTCCAAGAAGAGCAAATGGCGGCGGCGCAAGAAGGAAGAGCGCGCCCCGCCAGTTCCGCCACTATCCCGCACTCTCGGCGATTTCATGCCCCCGGAGATGGGGATCCCTCCTCGGATCCACCCAGTGGTTAATGATTCGTCCGATGACAGTATTGGGTACGCTTCGGTTAATACCGTCGAGCTGGTAAATCCCTTTTCGGTTCCCGACGTTGAAGAACACCAGGTGGACCTCCCTAGTGTCCCCGGTCGTCGCCACCGTCGGAGGAGCCGCAACAACAGGAGTCGCCGGGGCACAGCAGTTGGTACCTCCAGCCAGGCCGTGCACGCCACCGAGACTAGGCAGCAGGCTCAAGATCGAGCTCAGCGTGCACAGGCCCCCCATCCGGGGATGACGGATTCGCCTCTGCCACTGTTTGTGGTGTGGGACCAGGCAGAACCGCCTCAGCCGCGTCGCGATCAGCTCCGCCCTGCCACGAGTCCATCCCGGCCTCCTGGCCCCAGTACGGTGACTACTTCTCGGGCTTCAACCAATGAACAACGAGATGCGCCAAGCACCAGTAGGCCGCCGGCCCAACCGGCAAGGCCCGTCATGCTTCCAACCGCAGAGCAACCTCCTGCAACCAGGGGCTCGCGCTTGGCCAAAAAGTATGATGTCCTGAAGCACTTGGCCGACATCCCAGCGAGACTCTCCATCCTTGAGGCTCTGCGCATGTCATCTGAGATGCGCGAGGCACTCGTTGAAGCCCTGAAGAGCCCCCTCCAGTTTGAGACAGAGGTTGCGGCTGCAGAGGCCTTTCACGCCGAAACGATCGAGGATGCCGAATCCCAGGCAGTTATCTCGTTCTCTGGTAAGGATGAAGACCCTCCTATACAGGGGCACATTCATCCGCTGTATGTTACCGGCCAGTTCAATGGCCTTGAAGTCCGACGCTGTCTTGTCGACACGGGGTCCGGGATTAACCTAATTCCAACTCGGACGCTCCGGAGATTGGGGTTGTCTGAGGATGACTTGATCCCCTCCGACCTCAGGATCCAGGGGTACGACCGCACCGTGCAAACTCCGGTCGGCAAGATACGTTTGAAGACCCAGTTCGGTGACTTGGTTGCCAACACCGAATTCATGGTAGTCTCTCAAGACGCTGCGTACAACGCATTGATGGGCAGGCCATGGCTCCACCTTCATGCAGCGGTTCCCTCATCATACCACCAATGCCTCAAATACTCCCTTAACGGTCGAGTAGGCGTGCTTCAAGGAGATGCCTCTCCTTTTGCCTCATGTGAAGCCCGCTATCTGGACGCGGACTATTACAAGAGCAAGGATAAGCAGATCCTGGCAGGTGAGGTCGAGCTTGTCACTGTTGCAAGTGATCCCTGGGCAAGTTTGGATGACGCTTACGTCCTCCCGATTCAACGGTTGGACGTAGCCATGGTCTCGACGGCTTGTGAGTCTCCTGATGAGATGACCGCGACCACCCATGCCAGCACCAGCGGCCCAGCAGGATCTGGTAGCCCCAATGCAGTTGCCAACGCAGTCTCTCCCGTGGACGATCCCTCCCCGAGTGGAGAGGACGTGGAAGATGCACCCCCAGCCTTTGAGGAGGGCGTCCCCGCCACGGTCGATGAGTTAGTACAAGTGAACCTTGGAACCGAAGCAGATCCAAGACCCACATTGGTCAGTGCCGCCATGCCCTCTGAGGAGCGGCAGCAGTACGTGGACTTTCTCAGGCAGCACCGTGATGTGTTCGCTTGGGGCTATGACGAGATGCCGGGGCTAGATCCTCAGGTATCCGTCCACCGCCTTGGTCTCCCGGCGAACCATCGCGGGTTCAAGCAGCCTCCCAGGAAGATGCACCCATTTCACGGTGCCATGGTTGAGGCCGAAGTTGACAAGCTTATCAAAGCCAACTTCGTGAGGGAATTTCAGTACCCCAAATGGCTGGCCAACATTGTGCCGGTCAGGAAGAAGAACGGGCAGATCAGAGTCTGCATCGACTTCCGCGATCTCAACCGCCACTGTCCGAAGGATGATTTTCCCCTTCCAGTGACAGAGCTGTTGATTGACGCCACGACAGGGTTCCAAGCCCTCTCCTTTATGGATGGATACTCCGGATACAACCAAATCTGGATGGCCCCTGAGGATGAGGAGTTCACTGCCTTCAGGGCCCCTCAAGGTACCTTTTGTTACCGGGTCATGCCTTTCGGCCTGAAGAATGCAGGTGCCACCTATCAACGGGCGATGCACCGCATATTCAAGCCAATCCTCGGCACACTGGTGGAATGCTACGTCGACGACTTGGTAGTCAAATCGCGCCAGCGTCAGGACCATCTCAAAGATCTTGAGAAAGTGTTCGGCTTCCTCCGGTCTCGCTGCCTGAAGATGAACCCGTTGAAGTGTGCCTTCGGGGTCACCTCCGGAAAGTTCCTTGGATTTGTGGTAAGATACCGGGGTATTGAGATCGACCCAGAGAAGATCAGGGCGATTAGCCAGATGCCTCCCCCAGGTAACATCCGGGAACTGCAAGGGTTCCAAGGCCACTTAGCCTATATATGCTGATTCATCGTGAATCTGGCCGGCAAGTGTAAGCCCTTTTCTCGGCTCATGAAGAAAGGTGCCACCTATGTATGGGATAAAGAGTGTCAGACCGCTTTCGAGGAAATCAAGCAGTACCTGCTGCAACCTCCGGTTCTGATGCCGCCTGTATCCGGGAAGCCGCTGGTCCTTTATGTGACCGCCCTGGAACGGTCCCTTGGCGCCCTTCTCGCCCAGAAGAACAACGAGGGAACAGAGAATAGCCTCTATTACCTCAGTCGCATGCTCCTCGATGCGGAAGTCAGATATTCCCCCATTGAGAAGAGCTGCCTGGCGCTTGTATTTGCCGTACAGAAATTACGGCACTACTTGTAGCACCATGAGGTACAGTTGGTTTCTCGGGTAGACCCGTTGAAATATATCCTGAGCCGGCCTATGTTGACTGGCCGTCTAGTGCGGTGGGCTGTGATTCTCCAGCAGTTCGACATCAGGTATGTGTCTCAGAAGGCCATCAAAGGGCAAGCATTGGCAGACTTTCTGGCTGCTCACCCAACCTCCGCGGATCAGCCGCTGGATCTAGGCTTTCCTGATGAGGCCATTCTCTCGGTCGATCGAGCCGGTCCATGCTGGCAGATGCACTTTGACGGTGCCTCCCGGAGCCCCACCGGTAGAAGGCTCGATAATCCTAAGCTCAACAGAGTGGGCTTGGGTATCGTCTTCATCACCCCGGAGCAAGCCGTGCTGCCATACTCTTTCCTGTTGTCAGAGGGCTGTACCAACAATGAGGCGGAATACCATGCCCTCATCACTGGCCTCGAGTTAGCTCTCGAGATCGACGTGCCCCATCTGTGCATGAAAGGGGATTCCGAGCTGGTCGTTAAGCAGATCAATGGCGACTATGTTGTCAGGAAGCCGGAACTTGTGCCATTACTGGAGTGCACCCTCCTTCTGATGGCCCGGTTCCCTTCTCGGCCAGAAATTGTCCATATTCCCCGGTCGCAGAACGGTCGAGCAGATGCTTTGGCCAGCCATGCTGCGTCACTTGCGGAGCCTGAACAGGATAACCTGATCGTCCGCGTGACGCACCGCAGGCTCATCGCTCCCGTTATCCCGGAGAGAGATCGCGGCCCGTCGGTAAGTAATCTCACCACGGTTGCCCCCGTGCCCGGAGCCCCGAGTACCCCAGATATGGCAGTCGAACCAGCCCCTGATTGGAGGACGCCTTTGGTTGAGTACCTCCAACACGGCATTCTCCCGTCGGATCGAGCCGAGCGCGAGCGAGTTCGACGCCGCGCATCGCAGTTTGTCCTCCAGAGCAGTCCCGGCCTGGAGCAGATCCTCTACAGACGCGGATTCGATGGTGTTCTCCTCCGTTGCCTTCAGGGAGTTGAGATCCCACGAGTCATGCAAGAGGTTCATGCTGGTTCATGCGGTGCCCATCAGACTGGGCCGAAGCTGTCCCACCAGATTCGGAGGTTGGGATACTTCTGGCCCTCCATGATCCATGACTGCATCGAGTATGCCAGGAGGTGCCATGCGTGCCAGGTTCATGCGAACTTTGTGCATCGGCCGCCGAAGCCTCTCCATACCACCAGGTATTCTTGGCCCTTTGCAGTCTGGGGGATGGATGTTATGGGACCTTACCCGCCGGCGACGGCTCGCCAGTGCCGGTTCATTCTGACCGCCACAGAATTCTTCTCCAAATGGGCAGAGGCGATTCCGATTAGAGAGGTCAAATCCTGTTCGATCGCTGACTTCGTGACCTCCAACATCATTTATCGATTTGGAGTGCCTCACGCTATCCTCACGGATAACGGAGCCAATTTCCGAGCAGCCGAGTTGAAGAAGTTGTACGCCAAGTATAACATTCGCTCGAACCATACATCTCGCTATCATGCGCAGGCGAATGGACAGATCGAGGAGTTTAACAAGACCCTCTCTAACATTCTGCAAAAAATGGTTGGTCAGAACAAGAAGAGTTGGCCGGAAAAGCTCCCCAACGCCCTCTGGGCTTATCGGACGACGACTCGCAATTCCACCCAGATGACCCCTTATTCCCTAGTGTATGGAGCTGAGGCCGTCCTGCCCATCGAGATCCAGTTACCGTCCTTGCGCACTGCGGTCTACGACCAGCAAGCGCCGGACAGAGCTGCTGAAGCCCGTCTAGTCGAGTTGGAAGCACTGGATGAGAATAGACTTCGCGCCTTGCACAACTTGGAGAGGCATCAAAGCAGAATGGATCGAGCTTTCAATAAGAAGGTTCGCCTCCGCTCCTTCCTGCAGGGTGACCTAGTGCTAGCCCTAAGAGCGCCAATGATCCCCGGCAGGAAGCCACCCAAGTTGGAGCCCAAGTGGGAGGGACCTCTTGTCGTCCACAAAGTTTATCCCAATGGCGCGTACTCCCTAGAGACTATGGATGGTGAGCGTGTCACTCCTCCCACCAACGCTAGGTTCCTCAAGCAGTACTTTGTCTGAGTGTGCCACGTCCTGCACGACGTTAAACTGCATACGTCCAAGCTGCACGACGTTAAACTGCCTAGCATATCGTCCGCGCTGCAAGACGTTAAACTGCCAAGTGTTTCGTCCAACATGACGTTAAACTGTACCTCGTCCAAGCTACAAGACGTTAAACTGTTTGGCATTCGTCCAACACGACGTTAAACTGTACTACATCCGAGCTACAAGACGTTAAACTGTTCAGCATTCGTCCTGTATGACGTTAAACTGCCCCTCGAGAACTACGTGTGGCTTGATTCCCATCCTTATGGGATACGTAGGACCACCTGAACATAGGCCTAGCCCCATCCTTCGGGAATTTCCATCCCACCTCGGGCCCTTGGCCCAGTTGCCTCTGGGTATGTGGCGTATGGTGTGGACGCGGGGCTACGCCCTCATTCACGTCAGTTTGCTCGCCACGCTGTATGCCCCCCACGTTTGGGGATGCCTTCTGCTCCCCCCTTTTCTTTTTATTTTCGTCCTGCATGACGTTAAACTGCACTTCAAGAACTACGTATGGCTTGATTCCCATCCTTATGGGATACGTAGGACCGCATGGACACTTGTATCTCAGGTCCAGCCCCGTCTCTTGGTTGATCACGGGGATCTGCTGTCTTTTGGTTGCTCTCAGGGTGAGTCCTCCGACCCTTTCCGGTGATCTGTTAACATGTTTTGGGTACTTTGGTCTATGACCCGTAGTGTCGGATGCAATCCCGGCAAGTCCTGTGTTGCTTGTCGGGCCGCGCGCTTCCTCTTGTTCGAGCCTTCACTCAAAGGGATCCTCGTTAGCGGTTTGGGTACGATGCCTCAGTGCTCTCCTACCGCTCCAGGTCGATTTACCAGCGGGTCCTGGGCCGCAAATCGATATGAATCTTGCGATTGAGCGGTTGATGCTCGTTTTCTTGCCCCGTTCTAGGCTGATGCGATCGGATGTTGTGTTGCGAATATGGTCAGCGACATCCTTGATCTCCATGTCGGCTCTTTTAGGCTCCGAACATTGGTTGTGCGGTCCTCATCACACTCCGCCTTTGTGCGTTGTAGTGGAATCTCGACACTCTCTTCATACTGACCTCCAGTACACCTTTACACGTTAGGCAGGCCAACCAGGGTAATGGTGTCTGTTGAGGCTCCCACGATCTGAGCACCAAGGATATATGCTGATGTCCTCCCTAAGGGCCATGTGTAGCTGGACCCTCGTCCCCATAAGGAGGAAGGAGTCGCCCGAACAATTGCGTTTTGGGCCCAGTATATCTGGAGGCTAGCATCTCTGCCCCTCGGGTGATGGACATACGCAGGCCCCTATCCCAGGATCCTTCTCCTGGAATCATGCGTGACCGCAGGGCTGGGTATGTTCCCACCTCCGCTGAGTCCACCGTATCGCGATAAGCGGATTCCTCCATGGTCCGAACCACACGACCTTAAACTGTGTTGTCTGGTCCTACCACACGACCGTAAACTGTGATCGTCTTGGCCGCCCGACGAGAAACGACACTGCATCGTGATGTTCTCCTCAGGGGACACTCACGTTGGGCGCTGGTTAATAACCACGCCATTCATCAATTCCTTTCATGGATTGATTATTGTGGAGACGCCAGGGATTCCTTAATCACAGGCATGTCGCTGCACAAAGAAAAACCATCCATCTTTAAGGACAAACAAGAAATATCAAATACCGCTTCTTCTGTGTGCGAGGGTCAGACCCGCACCCTTCCCCGCGCTGGTGCCCGATTGTGTTGCGCCGCGCTTCAAGAACTACGTGTGGCTTGATTCCCATCCTTATGGGATACGTAGGAACGCCCTGATGTTTGAAACTTCGGGTCCAGCCCCACCTCTTAAAGATTCCCCCCTTCTCTGGGGAATCCGCCGCCTTCAGGCCACCCTCAAGGCGTGTCCCTCGACCCCTTGCAGTGGTCCACTGGTGTCAAGAGTACTCTGGTTTATTTCCAGGAGGGTCAGGTTCAGCTTGGTCAGGTTCCTTCCATTTTCAGGCTTCGTGCTCCCTTTCATTCGGACCCATCGCCTACGCCATGGGTGGAGCCCCCGTGAACGGTTTGGACACAATGCCTCAGTGCTCTCCCACCGACTCGGGCTGGTGCCCCCAATGGCCTCGGGCAGCAAATCGATATGAATCCTGCGATTGAGCGGTCGATGCTCGTTTGCTGCCTCATTCCATCAACGGTTAGTGCGATATTGATGCTGCTTTTCCGCCACGGTCGGCAGTACTCCCATATCGTTACGCCGGTGCCCCTAGTCCTTGAGTGAATGGCCGCATGATTCACATCACATTTTCCACCTCCCATTCTGACCAGGCAAAATCTCGACACTCTTGACACTATCCCTCAGTGCATCTTCGCATATCCAGGGGATAGGACCACGATGCGGCGTACTTTGAGGTTCTTATGGTCCGAGCTCTAAGACCTTAAACTAAGATCTACTCTTATGGTCCGAGCTCTAAGACCTTAAACTAAGATCTACCCCTATGGTCCGAGCTCTAAGACCTTAAACTAAGATCTACCCCTATGGTCCGAGCTCTACGACACTAAACTAAGATCTCCCCAAATGGGATTCTACGTCCTGCATGACGTTAAACTGCACTCTCAGAACTACGTGTGGCTTGATCTCCAGCCTGATGGAGTACGTAGGAACGCCCGGGCATTTCGACTCGGGTCCAGCCTCAGGGATCGCTAAGTCCCGCCCCTCCTCGTCGCCGGCCGTCTGGCCTGACTTCGGGTAGAGTGGTGCAGTTGTGATATTCTCCCCGATTCAGCTCGGGATGCCCCATCGCAATGATGGGAAGCGACAGTTTCCTCGTCAAATAGGTTCTGTCTGAGAATTGGGGTGATTCACGGCCAGATTAGTGCATCCGCCTAATACGCTTTCCCCACGGTGGCGCAATTTTGAGAGCGTTGGATTCTGTCCGAACAAATCATCACTTCGCCCCACGCTTCGCATGCCCTGTTGATCTGGATTTCCACCCTTGTGCCTGAAGGAAACCCAAAGCGGCATTGATGATGACATGTGATCCGCCTCCTGCAATATGAATGATGACCTTCGGTCCGTCTATTGCAGTAGTATGGTTGATTGATCCATTGTCCGCTTGCCGTCTTGGGCATTTTCTGGAAGGCCAACCGTTGTGGATTTCTGAATTCGGGACACGCGATTCACCCTTTCTCATTTCCCTATGTTCGGATAAAATCTCAACGCCCCTAGCGTTGTCCCGCTCGTGTGTCGGAACAAGTTGGGGGGATGATACATTGATTAGGCTTGAGATCTCCTTTCCTAGGAATGACCTCCCTCTTTTCTCTAGAAATCTAGGCCCAATTGTGGGTGCCTGAAGCTTGGTTAACGCTCCCGCGAGACAATGAATTGTGGTTGAGCATGTTAAGCCAAAAGATGCAGATAAATATATTGGTTCATACAAATGGATCAAAGTAGCGGAAGCAAATGTTCTGGGAGTGGCAAAAACAAAGCCCCTAGGGATTAGCGTGCTGGATAAGTCTTTCTAACACCGCTACCCTTTGGCTGGCGGCCTCCAGAGCTGCTTCTCGCTCTCTGCGTGCCCTCTCCTCGTCGGCGGTCGTAGCACGCAGTTCGTCGATTCTGGCCTGTGCATGCTCCCGCTCGACTTGAATTGTCACCATCTGTTGGCCCGCCTCCGTCAGCTGTACCTGGGCGTCAACCAGCTGGGCTGCTAGTTGCTCCACAAGCTCGGTGCACGTTGCGACGAAGGCCTCCTTCTCTGCCGCCTGCCCTTCGAGACGCCGGACTTCCTGCTCCGCCACGAGGAGCGCCCGCGTGCTCTCCGACATGTCCCGACATTGTGCGAAGTCGGCACGCTGGCGGCTCTCGCGCATCTTTTCGGCCATGAAATCATGGACCGTCAGATGGAGGCGTTGAGCATCAGCTCCCCCGGCACACAGGAAGCGCAGCCAGGTTTGGAGTGACCCCATGCGCCCCAACCACTCCGATGGGTCTCGCTTGAGGAAGTGGTGGATGCACTTCCACCCCCTTCGGCGCGCTATCCGTCTCTCCTCGACCGCCTCCGCGTCTGAGTCGTCCATCTCCTCGGGGTCGGCAGGTCGGTAGGCAGGGAAGGCAGCCAGCAGGTCTGCTGCAGGGTCCGCCCCTGGGATGTCCTCACGGGGGATAGGTTCCCCAACATCTGGGCGACCTTCTTCTCCCGCCCCAGTGGCGTTGACACCCTCGTCAGCCCCCGACCTCTCTCCGACGGCAGCACCGCCGACGTCCGCAATCCCTTGATCAGCAGTTGGTGGGGCCGGCTCGGTGTGAAAAGTCTGTTCCGGAGCAGGCGGCATGTCTGCCACTGGTCCACTCGTAGATGGCCCGGGTTCGGTAGCCCGACGGGCCTCCAGCCCTGAGATCACTGCACAAGGCATGCCGTGGTTAGTCACGGATTGTCAGCGGCAAGCACCAGCAGTAAAGTAAGGAGACTTACGGGAGTTCAGAGCGTCATCTTCCGCTATCCCGGCTGCCGCAGGAGCAATTGCAGCAGGGGACCCCTCAGCGCTTGTCAGTTCAATGATGGGTGTCTGGCCCCCGCCTTGTCCTGCTGGCGCCTCTCCTACTCCCGCTGAGGACGCCTGACCAACATCCGTGTGCTCCTGAGAAAGGTGGAGAAATGGGTTAGAAGCTGCATAAGAGAATGGATGAAGCAGGTTGAGTAGGGATAGAAGCGGACCTCGAGGAGCTCAGTGACATCAACATTGTCAGAGCCGGCCACCTCGCCGCTCTCCCGCGGGCTCCCCCGATGGGACCTTCCCTCGGAGCCTTCATCCTCCCCCGTCTCCTCCTCTTCCTCGGAGTCGTTACTGTCATCTTCTCCCGGCGGCATCTGTTCTGGAGCGGGTTCTAGACCGAGCATCACCTTCACCAGAAGGGATGGCTCCGCACGCTGACCACGTTGGCGCGCGTACTCATCCATGGCCGTCAGATACGCATACTGCCGGTTGAAGTCCACCCTGTCGGCGATCTGGAGGCGCCCGACCTCTGGCAGATAGATCCCTTCTCTGAGTATCTTTCGCCAGATGACGTCGGTCCCCAGTGACTGCCGCAGGGTCATCCAGGCCGACCACAGCGCCGGGAAGACTGCATCGTGGGAGGGTTCGAGCAGACGCCTTACCTGCTTCCCGGGCCGCTCTTCGACCACCGCACGCGCCCCCTCTCTGGGCGCCGAGGTCGTAGCGGCAGCCTGCGATGTACCCTCCGCCGAAGTCCCTGCTCGCGCCAGCTCCGCTGCTTGGCGCGCCTCCGTTCTCCCCCGTGTGGCGGCGCCTCGCCTCCTTCCTTGACGCCCGGTCTCCGCACGGGTGACCTCGAGCCGCCGAACTGGCTTCCGTAGAAGCCCCTCGGGGTACGCGATGGCCCAGTGTTCGGCGTACTCGGTTGCCAAGCCTGCGTCAACCCCGGTAGGAGGGAGAGTGATGACGTCGCCAGAGCCAAAGGCGGCGAACATCAGCCACATCTGGCGAAGGACGCCAGGGTTCTTCTCCTCCCGGACAGCAGTGAATACCCTCTTCGGCATCCGTTGAAGGCACCCGAACTGCCTGGCGAACCGGGTTGGCACGTAAGGCTCGCAGATCACCTTCCCGTCGATCTGAGCCACGAGCACCCCGCCCCGCATGTTCAGGAAGTACTCGTGCTGCTCCAGCGGACCCTGCCCGTTGTCGATCATTTGGCCAACGGGGGTGGGGAATGGGATGAAGTTGAAATTGGCATGATTGCCAATCCGAATCCTCACTCCCTCCTCACTTAGGGTCATCGGAGCGACCCCCGCGATGTTCAGCAGGGAGGGTCGCAGGCCGTTGCCCGGAGGAATGATGGCGTTCGGAAACGTGTACCCACCAAGGTGAGCAGCCACCCAGCCGTGGAAGAATTGGAAGGGCCCACAGATCCTTCGTGGCGACCCCCCTCGCGAGATGCATCCCAGGATGGCATACAGCTTCGCCAGTACTGGGACCCCGAGGTTGTATCTTTTGTTGGCGGCCATAGCGCCCGCCATCGCCAGTGTCGCCGGGCGAACGCCCATTCTCGCGTCCCGCACTGGCAGGAGCCACCCACTCAGAAAGGCGGCCAGGAACGCCGCGTACCGGACATTTGGGTCCCGGGCCTCGATGACGCGGTACCCCCATGAGCGGTAGTCACCCGTCTCCTGGACCCGCCGGTACGACTCGTTCCGGCTCCTCTGAGCCGCGGTCGGGCACCGCTTCCCCCTTCCTGGCATCTTGACCGCCGGGTCATGCTCCAAGAACTGGCCGAACCACTCCTTGTAGGCTATGTCCTTTTGGAAGTCCTTGATCCCGAGCCGCTGCGTAGCCAGGTCAAGCAGATGCCAGGTCAGAATGGGAGTCCGTGACCTGTCTTCCCAGGTGTTCTTCGGTGGCAGGAACTCATCGTACTGGTAACCCTCCAGCGGGATACCTCCGATGCAGTGGATGTCCCAGAGACCGATACCGACCTCCCCATGGTGAAGGTGGAAGGTGTTGGTATCCGGGGACCAGCGGGTGAACAGCTCCGGCCCGAGCTCGGACTGCTGGTAGAAGTGGAACTGCGACGTCCACACCGCCTCAAACAGGCCGATGTACCGCAGCTCCTCCGCGAAGTGATCGCAAGTGTGGCATACCCAGAACGCCCAGGCCCACTCACTGGTGAAATTGCCCCCAGACCGCAAGTCTCAGTCCTTCAGCCAGCCCTTGGTGTCGTCGGTGACACTCTGGCGATATATGCTCGAGTAGAGGGCTGGAGAGTTCTCCGCAGTAGGCTCACTTCCGACGATGGTTCGCGTCCTCGGGTTCAGGACATAGACATCCAAGTGTCTGGTCTCCCTGGCAGGATGTCCATTGTTGGTGATGTTATAGCGGAGAAGCTCGTCCTCCCGGGTCACCCAGGTCCGTGGCGCATCAACCTCGAACCCTGGCACCGGAACCTCATCTAGGATGCCGAAGTTCCAGAGCGGCAAGTTGTCCGACAGTGGATATGTCTTCTGGGCTGGCGTCAGCAAGTCGAACAAGGATTGATTGTTGGAAACAATCTCCTTGGCTCCGTACACCTCCTCGTTCGTCGCCATCTCAGCTCTGCGAGTGGCGGAATCCCCCTCATTTCCTTGATTCGCGGCCATCTCAGAAGCTCCGGGAGTCGTGCGGGTAAAGGGATGAAGCGTGTGGGATCGGACGAGGCTGGTAGAGAAGTTTGAGAGTTGGCGCGCAATCCTAGTGGACGGCGCGCAATCGGGAAGTCCTTCGCGTAAAACCCCGGGTGTTCGCGCAAAAGCAGGCCGAATCCCGGGCAGGTTTGCGTGACGAGCGGGCGAATTCCGCGCCGGAAAAGGCAATTTCGCACACGAGAGCGGAGATGCTTATCGCGCGGAAGGCCAGTGTACGGTGCGGGGGACCCAAGGCCCCTATTTATAGGCAAAGCCGGGAGTCCGCGCTGCGCGGAAAGCGCTTTGCGCGACCGCAGCGGCGAATTTCACGCCCGACGCCCTTTTTTGCGCGCCACAGTCCCGCGCCGCCCAGGACTTCGGCATTCCGGCGTCTCCCTCGGAACCCGATCGTTGCGACCTCTCGCCGATCAGATTCCGAGGGGGGGCTTTTGTAGACGCCGGAAAAGTCCGTTGTTCCCAAACAAAGCTCCGGATGCGGAAAGCGAGGTCGTATTTGGAGTCGGAAGCATGTTTCGGAGGGCCCGGAGGCCTTGCGCGGAATTTTGGAGGCCCGCGCGCAAAGTTGATGAGCCACGCGCAAACCTCCCGGGATGCGCGCAATGCGCTGGGCCGGCGCGCAATTTTGCGCGCCCACGGCCCGCGCGGCTCCCCTTGTGCGCCGGGCCCGATTCCGCGCCCGCGAAGAGAATTTCGCGCCCGCGACCTGGATTCCGCGCCAGGGGTGGCCTATAAATATAAGGCGACCCCTGACGTTTTGAAGGTTGCGAGAATTCGAAAGGTCTCTCATGCGCGCAATCCAGCCCCTTCCGCGCGCAATGCTGATCTTCAGGTAAACTCTTTTCTTTCGCGCAATAAGGCCTCGGGGTTCGCCTTCGCGCGCAATCCCTTGGGCTCCTTTCCTTTGAATAATTCTTCACCCTAAGGCCTTCGCGCGCAAAAGAAGCCTCTTGCGCGCAATTGCCCCCGGGTGCGTGCAATCCAGCCCGATTGTGCGCACCCCCCCTTTTTGAAGTGGCCATTCATTAAAGAATGAGCCGTTGCCCCCGCGCGCTATCCGAAGCCCGGTGCGCGCAATCTCAATCATCCGCGCGCAAAGTGCTGGCCCAATTGCGCGCCAGCCCGTCCATTTGCGCGCCGGCCCGCGGTATTGCGCGCCAAGCTCCTATTTTGCGCGCAATCCGCTGGAGTCGCCCCCTTTGACCCCCTTTGGGTACCCGCCTGCGTGGCGCCCGATGACCCTCATCCCGGGTGCCCGCACCGTGCGTTGTCTTCCCGTGCGGCCCCCCTAGGCTTGCGCGAAGTGACACGGACCTATCGGCGGCTTCAACGTCCTGCACGACGTTAAACTGCATACGTCCCACACGACGTTAAACTGCATTCGTCCCAGCTACAAGACGTTAAACTGTACGCTATTCGTCCTGCATGACGCTAAACTGCACCACGTCCTTCACGACGTTAAACTGCATACGTCCCGCACGACGTTAAACTGCATTCGTCCCAACTACAAGACGTTAAATTGTATGCTATTCGTCCTGCATGACGCTAAACTGCACCACGTCCTGCACGACGTTAAACTGCATACGTCCCGCACGACATTAAACTGCATTCGTCCCAGCTAAAAGACGTTAAACTGTACGCTATTCGTCCTGCATGACGCTAAACTGCACCACGTCCTGCACGACGTTAAACTGCATACGTCCCGCACGACGTTAAACTGCATTCGTCCCAGCTACAAGACGTTAAACTGTACGCTATTCGTCCTGCATGACGCTAAACTGCACCACGTCCTGCATGACGTTAAACTGCATACGTCCAAGCTGCATGACGTTAAACTGCCAAGCATCCTCGTCCGCGCTGCAAGACGTTAAACTTCCAAGCATCTTCGTCCTCAACACACGACGTTAAACTGTACTTCGTCCGGAAAGACGTTAAACCGTCCGCATCCTGATCCCGTGCTCCGCACGCAGGGTCCTCCCGGTTTGGATGTGGCCCCCACCCGCTCGTCTCTGCAGGGATGTCGGGATTGGAGTGGCCTTTACCCACGAGGGTAGAGTGTTACAAACCCAACGAACTACGTGGAATTTGATCCCTGTCTTCTAAACATGGTACGTAGGAAGCCTCTCCGAGGTTCAAGCCCGCCACCTGGTCGTCCCGGTCGTATTTACGTCGGTTCGTCCATCAGTGGACCCCTCCTGGGTTCACACTTGCGTCGATTCACCTATGAATCCGCCATTGTGGGGGACTGCACATGTGTATCTCCATTGCACTTCCCCACTGCCTTTTCCTATTTCTCCCTTCTTCAGGCAGCCTCGATCTCTTCGTGAGTCGGCTTGCCAACGTCCAGCATGACGTAAAACTGTGATTCACCCGGCCGTTCCATCCCCCTCTGTGCGAGGTGGTTCGGTTCAATCCTTCTCCAGGCAGCCTCGATCTCCTTGTGAGTCGGCTTGCCAACGTCCAGCATGACGTAAAACTGTGATCCACCCGACCGTTCCATCCCCCTCTGTGCGAGGTGGATCGGTTCAATCCTCTATCCGGCGGCCTCGATCTCTTCGTGAGTCGGCTTGCCAACGTCCAGCATGACGTGAAACTGTGATCCACCCGGCCGTTCCATCCCCCTCTGTGCGAGGTGGTTTGGTTCAATCCTCCGCCCGGCGGCCTCGATCTCTTCGTGAGTCGGCTTGCCGACGTCCAGCATGACGTTAAACTGTATATCCGAACTACGTTGACTTTGATCCACGCTTACGCGCGGTACGTAGGAAGCCCCTACGGGGTCCAAGCTCTTCACTCCATCATCCATCCTGATCCTTACCCGGGCCGCCACATCCCGGTGGGGTCATTCCATTTCATTCCACTCCACTTCACTCGGGAAGCCTCCCATGTGCTGGCCCCAGCGTTAGAGGTTCCCCGCAAGGGGTTCTGTCATCTGATCCACTCCTCGTGTTGATCAGTCCGATGTCGTCCCCGCTGGACGTTAAACTCGCGGCATACCCCGTGTTAAACATGGGAAGCTGAGGAAAACCTCAGGTAACACAGTTCCCCGCACCCAGTGCGGGATGCCTCAGGCCATCACGCCTTCGAGAAGCCCTATTAGGGACGGAAAGCAGACATGCAGAGTCGCAGTGTTAAGACACGCCCCCAACACCCAGAGCCACCCGGTCTCCTCACCGCAGGTTGCTGCCCCGACCAGACTCCTTGGAGCGTCCGGGCGGAAGCAGCGTAATTAACCGGTGTCCATGGAGACATGGCGCCGGGAACGAGATTCATGAACATTCTTAAATCTATGAGGGAGACCCAGATTAGGCGACGAGTTCCGAGGAGACGTCCACGGAAGGAGGAGCCGACATCCCATCATCCTGGTTTCGATCAAAGAGCATACGCCCCTGAATAAGGGACGAATGCCGCCCGCCCTTGGAAAGCGGGACTGCGGGACCACAAGCCGCGCGCGCCCATCCCCTCAGGTCGACGGGTGCACGCGCGAACGCGTCCTGGAGGAACAACGTAACCCGACGCACATCCGCACCGAAACACATAGTACTCAAATTTGAGATTAATGTTATAGTATCTAGAGGTTCTCATTATAGCCTAGGATCTTCTATAACCTTTCGATATGAAAATTAATCTCTGGGAATTACTATTTCAATAGTGGATGTAGAAAATTCTACACTATAATGGTAAGATGACCTCATGTATAGCTAACTGTATACATGATATGGTAATCAAAAGCATTGAATAGTTGGGTATAGGTAAAAAACTATTTCAATATCCTCTATGTACAAGATATAGTGCGGCTTCATGGGGTACCTTCAATGATCATCTCAGACCGTGATGCATGCTTTATATCCTGGTTATGGAAGGGGTTGCAGGAGGCATTCGGAACTCAGCGGCGCTTGAGCAAAACTTTTCACCCCCAAAAGGATGGTGAAATAGAGAAGACCATACAAACCTTGGAGGAAATGATTCATGATTGTGTCCTGGATTTTGGTCATGGTTGGTAAGACAACCTACCACTGGTAGAGTTTGCGTACAATAATAACTATCACTCCACCATTGGCATGAAACCATTTGAGGCTTTGTACGGGTGGTCATGCAGATCATCTCTATGCTGGACAGACCCAAGGGACTCAACACTCATGGGTATAGAGTTGGTACGAGTTACCATAGAGAAGGTGTAGACCATTTAGGAGCGGATGATGACAGCACAGAGCAGGTAGAAGTCATATTCCAACAAGAGATGAAGACCCTTGGAGTTTGATGAGGGAGACCATGTTTTCTTTCAGGTCTCTCCCTAACAGAGATTGCCTATATTTGGCCGAGGTGGCAAGCTATATCCGAGGTTCATCAGACCATTCTAGATCCTCATCAAAGTTGGTGAGGTGGCATACCGCCTAGCACTTCCCCCATAGATACACTGGGTGCATTATTTTTTCCACGTGTCGAAACTGAGGAGGTATGTGCATGATCCATCACATGTCATTGACTGGAGTGAGTTGGAAATTGAATATAGGGAAACATTCGCGAATTTCCCAGTGGATATAGAAGATTGATTGTAGCGGGTCCTTTATGGATGGTAGATTCCTCTAGTGTGCATTCAGTGGTAGCACGAGAACCTCCAGGAGAGCACATGGGAGCAGGAGGCTCATATTCGTGCTCAGTACCCCCACTTGATTGATTAGCCCTTGTTTTGACTTTCGGGGATGTAAATACCTAAGGTGGGGAGAATGTAATGTCTCAGAATTTCTATGTATTTTTTTAATTATATGGAATTATTTCGAGACTGCATGCTTTGACGACACTTGATTCCGAGGTCCGGTGAGCCCGAAACAGATTTTTGAACTTTTTTTAAGGTATGTTCAATAAACATGTGAGCGTGATTTTCTAACTTTTTAACCGGTGCTCAGATCGACAATCAGAGGGCACTGTTGAACTCGAAACACTGGGATTCACCTATAAAGGACTTAACTTCGACAATCAAGGGTCGGACAGAAAAGTTATTTTTTGGGAATTTTTTGAAAAATAATAAAATAACATTAAAAAGTTATTTTATTTTTCTTTCGCACCATTGAGCGGAGGATAGAGACATTGTGGTGCGACGACGAGTCAATAACGAGGCACAATTAAGGAGGCTCTTTAATGGCTCATTGTGAAAGTGAAACCGCTATGCTGTTTCATAAATGAAACAGCATAACAACATAACTTCAAAATGTAATAGAAACACCGCGACATGTTTCTTTTTAATAAATGAACACGTTGGTGGAAGGGGGAATTAAACTGAGAGGATTCTCTGATGAACCGCTGATAGAATTCTTCTCTAAAAAATAACAAAAAAACACCAATGAACATAAAACATATTCGATGAACCTCGAATAATGGAGTCAGAAGCGAAAAATTACATCGATGTCTTGAAACCTCGAGGACATAACACTGCGGCAACACACATCAAGCAAGGTAGGGGTTTGAACCATTTAAAGTTTCCTCATTCTTATTCCAAATGATGAACGAAAATTAACCCACGAACAGGTTAATCTGTAGACCGTGTGTTCTTGTGGGAGGGTGAATTCTTATGGGATTTATCTATCTAAGATTATATTATCACTTGTTTTGGTTGAACTAAAATCCCTGAACCTCTCCATGTTTTTAAACTTCTAATGCGGAGGGTGTGGGCCGACACGAACAAGGCCTGAGCCCCTCCACATGTGTATTATTCATGTATAATTTCTTAAAATGGTGTAATAGAGAGTTTGAGTTCGTCACAGTGATGGTGACGACCTAACGATTCTGTAGACATAGACGGATTGAGAAACGAACCACCAGAGCAACTTCGGGGGCCTACAGAAGAAACCGGTGGTTGGTGGTGGTGGCCTGCAGCAGCGACCGCGGGTGGAGGGAGGCGGCACGTTGCGGTGGTCGAGGGCTGTGGCCAGCTGGTTGCGACTGCATGGAGATGGAGGCCCATGTCAGGGCCACTCGGGCAAACAACGGAGGCTATAGTCACTTGACCGTGGTGTTAGAGATCTGCGGCGCCGCACTGGTTCCACATTGACCGAGTCAACTCATGGACTTGGTCTGCGGGTGACGTGGAGGATGCGGCCGCTCGGCTGCGTCGGATACCGCGAGAAGCATGACACGCGGTGGGCCAAAGTCACTTGACCGCAACAGTAGAGGATCCAGATGTGGCTCCCAGCCATGTCCTGGCCAGGCCGAAGGCGGGTCTGCCTCTGGCAGACCGGGTGAACCTGCATGCTGGACCCGCGCTACCGGGCTAGACCATCACTACCAGACCAGACTTGCGCTACCGGACTAGAGCCATGCTACAAGGCGGGACCCGTGATACTGGGTCGGACCTTCCCTATCGGGCCGGTCTGGGTTCGGTTGGGTCGGTCTGACCGGGTCGGACTGGACCTGGACCCAACCGGCCACCGTTTCACTAAAACACCCATATCTCTCAAACCGAGCATCTAATTGATGCACCTTCGATGGAGTTGGGACACTTATGATGGGGCGGTCCTTCTAAGATACTCTATGTAAGTTTTGGAAGATGTTGTAATTTGGTTGGGTTTGATCGGACTCGAATCCAACCAGACCCTTCTTACAAAAATGCCGATATCTTACAAACCAGGTGTCCGTTCGATGCATCGTCTATTTTGTTGGAACCATTATGATGAGACGGTCCTTTGGGGTAACTCTATGTGGGAATTTGTGGCGGTTGATGTATGACCGATGGCTTGAGGAGTGAATCCTCCTAGAATCAAGCGTGCTAATTGCGGGAATCCGGTGGTTGACTGTGACGTGAAGAATGAATAGAGATCCTGTGTGGGTCAGCACCTATAGATCCTTTGTGGATCATTAACTTGAGATCCCATGTGGGTCATCAGCTAGAGACCCCGTGTGGATCATTAATAGAGTCTCTGAACAGAATAAGATGATCTAACTTTATGACTAATCATCTTTACTTCTGTTCTTAAGTTATACAAGGCGTGAGCCGATTCTTTTACTTTATGCTATGTGTTTGAGATATTTCATGGTGGTATTACCTCTATGGTAATTTCTTTATGGTTTTTTCCTTTTTGGATTACTAAGAGATCATCAGGGGTCTCAGGGTCCCTACTAAGTATTGTTATACTCACCCCTACACAGACTTCACTCGCACCTGTTGTGTCTTGTGCAGATGAAGGACAACCTTGACTGTGACTTTGGGGAGATAGGACTAGATAGTGCTTAGAGGTGGATAGATAGGCATGGTGTACTATAGTGACATTTGACGGAGTGGTGTACTTAACCATCATGTAAGATCCTTGGCAGACGACCTCTGGAGCTTGTACTTCTTTTGCTGTACTTTCCTTTCAGTTGGGCTTGTATTCTGCCCCCCTTTACTTTCAGTTTACACACTTTACTCTCAGTGGTGGTACTTTTTTGAAGTTGTATTACTTTTCTTTCCTTCATGGTTAGATTTGTGAATTTTTCCCTCCCTGTGTGTGTATAGGTTTAAAGGAAATGCCTTCCCTTTTTGGGATATTCCTTTTCAGTTCTAGTCACCAGCCCCTGGCCTATGGAAGGCGGGCTTGGGGTAGTCATGGCACAGGACCTGGGGGACGAGTTGTGACACTAACGATTCAAAGATCCACATTCAGATAAATAAAACTACTCATATTAAGATAAAAAATTTCCATCAAACTTTTACAATGACATGATGAACTTACAATAACAATTAAACTAAAACACATAAAATTCAATCGTCTCTATTCCAACACTAGGGACAAAACTAGGCCAAGGTTCTGCACACCCCCAATGATTCTCGACTCTACAAGATCTTCACTCCAAGGCTTGTGGCCAGAGCCTTGATAACTGAAGCATCTTTTTCTTCACTGTCAGGTATTAACATCCTCCAATAAAAATATCTTCTTCGGGCGACACTTCCTAAAAAACTTCTCCAGATGACCCAGATAGCTATAACGATGGCATGTTTTTGGAGGATTGCAACAAGAAGGCTTCAAATGCCCAAACTGGCCACACTGGTGTCACACAGTTTAATTATCTGAAAAACAGGTAATCAGAGTCAACGAAGGAGACCTTTTAGAGATCGGTTCCTCTGGCACACCATTCCTTCCAGATGGGGAACCTTCACAATCTGTGAGAGACACTAAATTTCCTACTTATTCTCTGGAAACCAACTAATCTAGGAGTTATTTGTCTACCCCCTTCTCAAAATGAAGTTCCCTAGAGGGGAGGACTAACTCCTTGATCTCTAGACGAAGACCCCCAATGAAAAGATAAGTCTTAAACACATCCTGTCACATTACCTCAGGTGAAAAGGAAACCAACTCCTTGAAGTTTTCAACATAAGTTTTCACTATTTGTTATCCTTGATGAACATTCATAAGATCTTCCTTTTTATTTTTATTTACCTCCTCAGGTATAAACCATTGGACAAAAATGGACTTAGAAACTTCCTACATCATCCCAAATTGGATCAATTATGGTAAAAAAACTCCCATTCCTCCAAATATGGACCCTCAAATAAAAATAGAACAACATAGACTATAATAGCTTCAGACATTCCTAATGATCTGAATACACTCTCATCTTCCTCAAGCCACTTCACTGCCTCTAACGGGCCTCGATCACCATGAAGAATAGGTAACAACTATGAATAACCAGGAAATAGGCATGACTCACTAGAAACATTAGGGACCTTTCTGGGTAGCATATTATGAACAACATCCAAATAAAGAGCCAAAAATCAACAACCCATCAAATCAAAACCAAAATTCCATCTCAGGCCAAAACTACTGGCTCACACGCCAAACATACTCAAGCACAATAAAAAAAATCTTTTCAAAAATCACAATTTCATTTCAATTTCCAAAACTGCCTTCTTTCAAGGCCAATAATCAAACATAGAAATCCATTTTTACCAAGACAAAAAACCACATTTTAAAGAAAAGACAATTTTACAAAATTAGTTTCCATTTCAAACAATTTTGAAAAATCCAAGAGAATCATTTGGTTTCAAAACCCCACCCATGTCATCCTTTGAACTTCCACATATGTGTTCATCCATTTCTATACACACATTACAACATGCACTTTCCACAAATACCCTCACATGTGCACAATTTTATAAGGAATACCAGGGGTTACACATACCATCATATTATCCAAATCCAAAAATTCCCCAAAATTTCAATCAAAAACACATTTTCTTAAAACCCACTTTACCAATCCAAATACACTTGAAAGAAATACATTTTATATTTCTAATTCATTTTTATTTCAAAAACCCACTCACACCAATCATAACTAAAACAGAACTCAACTTGCACCAAACTATTGGAATGAGGAACTAGTAGCCATGATTATCCCAATGAGATGGTAGTGGGACACACACCAAGTAAGAATCAACAAATAGAAGGTGATTGAACCATATACTTGGACTTCACATGGGTCACTACTCCAAGTGGGATCATGAAATAACACCGGATTGACTCTATTATCATCCCTCAATCCAAAACAAACCAAGACAAGGCAACGATTCAATTACCATACTACACCTAGAAACTCAGGTCTCATCATGAGTGGTGGTGATCAGGAATTGACCCATAACCTACCTCCTAAACCCTGATAATATTTGTCTCCAATCTACCTGAAACCCCAAATAACAAAGAGCCTGCTTGAATACCATTTTTTCAAAAACCAGGTAGGGACTTAACCCATTCTAAGAGATGGCCCAAAGGGCATTCCCTATCCCCACAGGTTAGTAACTAGTGCCAGAAATCAAATATAAATAGAGTGGGAATAATTTCATCCTAATAATCAGGATCAAATAAATAAACTAATCAAACTGAGCACAAAAAAATAGCCAATAACTGAACATAAATAAATATAAAAATGGACCCAGATACAAAATAAAACTGAAATAAAAGAAACTAAATACAATTTTGAGAACAAAAACTAAAAAATGTACCACACTACTATAGTCTCCATGTGACCTCAAGGTCACCACCATCCATGAGACCAAACCACTCCAACGATGAGATCAAGAATCTAAAAAGTTGAGAAAGAGACTAAACCTTCAAAACAACTAGGTTTTACCGATACCTAGTGGTACATGTAGGGTGTGAGCTAAAAAACTTTGTAGGAAATCACCAAATAATCCATGATTTTCCTTTCCCAAAAACAAAACAGTAACACTAGTTTAAAATACATTTATAAAAATAGGGTTTTAACATTTTATCAAGAAAAAATAGTTTTCCCCCATTTTAAAATCCAACACACACCACATCCCATTTTCCAAAACTAGTTATCATTTTAATACCAAAAACCAAACCAAATGTATAAGAAAAATAGTACTGGGATGTGCTGAAAAATGAATAAAGAATGAAAGTTGAAATATAAATGCAACAGAAAGTAATCAAGTAGATATAAATAGTAACCATGGGAAATCCTAAACATCCCTAGAGCGCCCCTGGACATGCTCAGTTCAGAACCACCTATCGGCGTATGGTGAATACCCTAAGTCTATAACAAACCGACCACCCTCAACTAACCAATCATGTGGCACAACCCACCTATCCTAATAACAAATATAGGAGGGTACCAACCTATCTAATCAGGGTTGGCAAGATACCATCACTCAATCCTCCTCAATATGGATAAGAACTTATGGTAATAATATACTTTGTAAGTGGGAGGCCCTCTCATGCGTGACTCACCTTACCTATTGTCACTGCACTTGCCTACCCCAAACATGGACACAACTACACAATAACCCATAAAGGTAAATATCTCCTATAGAGGTGCCCACTATAGACACACACACAAACACACACATATATATATATACATCACATCATCAAGGTGCCGACCAGGCCATCACAATATATAACATTCAATCCTTTATTTAAAACATGAAAATTTCCAAATAGACCTTTGAATTTTAACATCCAAATATGTTTACCAAAAACATTCTACAAGCTCTTCCCAAAGTGACCTCAAACACCAATTTTATGATTGAAGTTCCAAACATACCATTAGGTTTCAAATTCCAATAACTTTACATAAAACCCCTTTTATACTTTGAGAAATTACACAATCTTATAAAACATTCCAAATGAGACCTTAAGACAAACATTCCCCAAAATATACTCCAAGTTCCAAATGGGACTAGCTTTGAAAATTCCATTTAAATTAAATTTTATTAGATTACACAAGGGAACCAAAATCATTCGAGAAACCAAAGTTCAAGAAAAAAATCACATTATGGTGTCATCTTCTTTTGAGTGAAAATCCATGTGTGCACTTTATGCACCCATAGATGTTCCGCCATGAAATGGAACCCTCCAAAATTCCATAAAAACACCCAAAACCATTTTCAAAACAATCACATGCTTTTTAACCAAACCCAATAATTATAAAAAAGTGTAAGAGCTTGAAAAAAATTCTTTTGAAACTGAGTGAACCCTTACCAAACATTTCACTATGGCCATCAAACCAAAAAGACACCCAAATTACACATTAACCCAATTTCAAAATTTAAAACTAAGTTACCAAAGCATTTTAAAGATAAAATATCAAAAAAAGGCTTGATTTCATCATAGGAAAACAATAAGCATTTAATAAAACAATTTTAGTGAACCAACACATATACATAATTGAAAAATCATTCCAAAAATAATTTTAATAATTTCTACCAATACCAAAACACCACAATAAACTAAAAAAAGGCACTATAGGGGTACAAATCATGTTTATCAATTTATTAAAAATTTCCAAGAATCAAAAGAATGTGTCAAAAAGTAAAAACATGGATACACATACCTAAATGGTGTGAAAACATGAAAAAACTCTTGGAGAAGGGAGATTAGGGCCCCGAAGACCTTTCACATACCCTAGAACCAAAGAAAAACCAACCCACACGTCAACCATAACATATAGGATTAGGAAAAACAAGAACCAACCCAAGAGAAAACCATGAAATGAGAGAGGGGGGATAGGAAAAGAGGAATGGGGATGATTTGATTAAGAAACCATGAAGAACCACTAACCTTTGATGATAAATCGTCCAAAAGTGTCCCAAAATAAAGGATAATGAAGGGGGTTCCCTTTGGTCGATACCCAATAGGTAGGGCTTCATATGGGGGGGGGGTGGAATCACTTAAATCATATTTTTAAAATAAAATATATTTATATCATAATGGGATGAACGGTTTGGCTATACAGTTTTGTAAAGAAAGTGAAAACTGTGTGAATGCTACTAGAAAAGTTCTGTAACTTGCAGGTTTATATTGTACGGTTTGGGTAAACCGTGCTCAAACGGTGTGACCTGAAAAATTGAAAAAAAAAACTCTCAAATAACACCCCAAACACTAGTATAGTTCACCCAAATATCCTTGAATGATTTAAACAAAATTTAGTGACACAGTGGCCATCACAAACTCCCCACCATGCCACTTTCTCTAATTACCATTAATAATAACCAATCATAGGGATATAAGAAAAACAAAACCACCAAACCAAAAAAGAATTTTGTGGGACAATCAACTCAAACCTCAACCAAAATATCCAACATCAATAAATAAATAAAAATAATTGAAAACCATAGTCGGGGTGTGACATACCCCCTTTATATAATGAGTGTTGAAAAATGAAAATGTTACTCATGCATACATATGAACTACCATATCCATGATCGTAACATATATCATTTTTCATAATCATACTCTATGATTGGTTTTAAAAGTATAATTGATGTAAAAATATGATAATTATATTATGATTATTATTATGTATGTTATGTAACTATATAATATGAATAAGAATCATAACTTTCATGACAAATCATGAATGAGAAAACATAGAAATCAACACCTGAAACAATGAGAATAATGAATGATTATTAACAAATAGGTGATAAGATGTTATAAAAGAATCATATAAGATATTATAAATATTAATATGGTTCTATTATAAATTAATAACATGATTAAAACTATTATTCAAGAGGTTAAAATATGTTCAACTAAAGGAAAGCATTAGGTAATGAATCTCGTCTCAATTTACATTCCATTGAGAATTATTTGTTATTATGAAACAATTCAATTTTATATAGTTTATATAGTTTTCCTTTGATAAATAATATCATCATTCAATCACAATTCATGGTATTTTAAGTGTTAATTTGATTTATTTCATCAAGTGGATTTGACTTGAGAATTAATAAGTGGTAAATGTTATTATACAATCTCACTTTCTTTTATGATTGTTAACTTTATATTAAAACAATCACTTTATTGTGATCATTTTTCATTGGTCATTACATTTATATTAAATATGAATAATCTTTTATTATGGATATAATTATTTCCTATATTGTATACCATTTTTACATACTGTGTTTCCTTTGAATGTTATTTGACTAAATGGGGAAATATTGATAAATCTATATCCTTAAATAAATATGGATATTTCACAAGAAGTAATATTGATTCATGAATTAAATAAATTATTAAATATATGAGTAATGATTTATACCCACAGTGATGGGTGGGGATTGGTATAATATAGCCCCTTGATGCATCGGTAGGTCTCATGAGACAAATAAGTTGGCCAAATTGAATGGATTTATATCTGTAGTTTTAAACTATCTTCTGAAAGGTCCTAATAGTAGATGTATCATGATTTCTGAGATCATGGAGTCAAATAATTAATCATTTGATTTATTTAGAATTCATTTATTATTATTTTCTATGATATTTTCACAATGATATTATCTCTAGATGCATTTCATTTTTTAGATTATTAATTAAAGGGCACATGTGTTTAGTTATTTACCTTTCCATATTGATCATGATTTATATATTCATGAATTAAAGTTATTTAAATGTAATTTGTGTTATGTTATTTACCTTTATATATTTATTATTCCATGTCTAGTTATCATATCCATGTTATTGATTAAATGGAACATGTGTTCAGTTATTTACCATGACATATTTTTTATTCTTTATAGATTCGTGATAGTTTCTTCTATACATAACCCTTACTGAGAATTTGATATCACCCTTATTTTTTTCCTTTCCCTAAGATATGAAGAAGATATACTTTAATGATTTTTCAAGGATTAATTTCATTTTATATTGTTATGTATTATGTTTTATTTTCTATTCCCAATGAAAAATGGGAATTATGTATGTATTTGGTTCTCCAAAACTATTAAACTGATTGGTCCTTTGGGATTTGACCATTTGTATCTATTCCAATATAAGAAATTAATGAACCAACTCTGAGATACTAGGGTTGAGGTAATTTTAGTTGGTATTAGGTGAAGTTTAGTACAAACCTTGATAACCAGATTAAAGAGAACATAGATTAGGGAACATAACCCTATGATCGTATTTGAAGATAAGTGTAGAAGAACATACTATTTTTTTAAGGTAGAGACTATGTGTTTTTTCATACCAATAAATACCTATATGGATACTATAAGTAGACATGGTTATAGAATAGAGGTACCTAGTTGTAATAAATTCGAGAAGGGTGCATTGGGATAGACCCGATTTTCACCTAATACATGAAAATGAGTCATACTATGAACTTGGTTTGACACTCTCATAGGATATGCTAAGGATAATTCACATTTTCTTTACAAACCATTATGAAATGTTTTTAAATAATGATATCCCCAAAGAAACCAATTTTATAATTCTAAGATTAAAAATGTATAAATTTTAATTTATGTTAAGTGTTAAATCATATTTAGAATTATAAATTATGATTTAAAGTTTATAATTTTATGAGTTAATAGAGTATATTGAATTTTTTAGAAATAGAACTTGTAAGGAAGAAGGGTATCAATAATCATGGCCAATGTTGATATTTCCATGCTGAGGAATCCAATATAGCTGGTATTGGAACTAAGAAAATTACCCCTATATTAGGGTAGCTTAATTAGGTTATGATAAATAATATTTCTTAGATAGAGAAACCTACTACACAACAAGATTCTCCTATGATAGATCGCTTTATACGATAGAATCCCCCAACATTTGGTGGGACTAGTATTCCAATGGAAGCTGATTAATGGACTATGTCTTTGGAGAATATATTTATGGTGTTGTGATGCGGTGAAAAGGAAAAGGTTACACTTGTAGTGTATTGTATCAAAGGTGATGTTGATCAATGGTAGTCGTTGATCCTGAATACTAGGAAGGAAGAGGAAATAAAACTCAAGGAATGGAAATATTTTAAGGATAAATGTTTTAAAAAATATTTCCCTCATGATAAAAAAATTAAAATGAAGAGAAATTTCCTTAGATTAAATAAAATGGAAGAAGAAAGTGTTATATTGTATGAGGCTACCTTTAAAGGTTAGATAAGTATGCTATAGATTACATATGCAACATTGAGTGAAATATTGGCCATTTATATAAAGTTATTAAGATAAGACTCTAAAGAGTGTTGTTCTCTCAAAAATTTTCATCATATGATGAAATTTTGTTATGTTCCATCAACATGGAGAATGGATTTTCTAGAATCAATATATTAAAAGAGAATCATGAGAATAAGTGGCCATCTGAACACCAATAGAATGGGAATGCATAAAAGAGGAAGAGGATGATGGAGCAATTTCCATCATGTGAAAATTATGGAAAGAAACACCATGGGAAGTGTTTGAAGGGCATGTGAGTGTGTTACAAGTATGAAGATAAGGGTTATCTAGCTCATGAATGAAAGGGGAAGAAATAAATCAATGATGTACAGTTTTTTAGGTATAAATAAATGAGGAATTATTCACACCATTGTCTCAAGTGTCAAGGGAATCTACTATAACTAAGGCCAAGTGGAGAAGGTCAAGCTTATGAGATCACTATAGTTGAGGTGGATATACCCACTAATGTGGTGATAGGTAATTTAATCCTATATTCAAATTTAAATAATGCTTTATTTGATTACAGATCCTATGACTCTTCTATATCTACTCGATTTTCCAAGAAAATTAGAAATTTCTCTTTTAATTTAAGAAGGGAGTTTTCAGTCAAAAATCCTAGAGGAAATGTCACTGCAATAAGGATGTGTTAATAAGTCCCTATTATGACACATAAACGTGATTTATTTACTAACCTCATTACCATAAATATGGTTTCCTTAAATATAATCCTTGGTATGGACTGTATTTCAATGTATGATGCAAAAAATTATTGTATGAAGAAATAAATTATTATTTTTGAGGAATATATAGAATTCCTTATCATTAGAGCAGATAATTAATTGTCTAAGAAATATATATATATTCACCCTAATAGCTTAAATGAATGATATTATTGGGTAAGAATAGAAAAAAATACAGGGATGGATAAGGTAATATTCAAATTGAGGATGTTTCTATTGTACAGAAATAAATTGATGAATTTCATGAGGAATTACCAGGACATCCCCCAAAGCATGAAGTTGAGTTCTTCATCAATTTAATCCCAAATGAAAGACCAATATCAAAGACTTTATATAGAATGTCCACTGTGGAACTAGTGACGTTAAAGAAAAAACTATAGGAGTTGTGTGATAATGGATTTATTATCCATAGTATTTCATCATGGAGAGCCCATGTTCTCTTAGTTAAGAAGAAAAATGGATCAATGTGGTTGTGCATTGATTATTGGGAGAAAAATTCTATTATTATAAATAACTAGTATCTTATACCTCACATTTATGACTTATTTGTTCAACTTCATGTAGCCCAATATTTTTTAAAGATTTAAATTCATTCTGGGTATCACTAATTTCAAGTAAAGAAGGAATAAATTTGGAATAAAGCTTTTCTAATGAGGTATGTGAATTATAAGTTTATAGTAATTTCATTTGGATTGAATAATTCACCCTCTGTTTTTATGGATATAATGAATGGATTATTCGAGGAATATATTGATGATTTTTTTTAGTATTCATTGATGATATTTTGGTGTATTCTAAAACATATGAGGACTAGGATAATCACTTACAGACTATTATTGAGACTCTTATAAGGAAATATTAATATTCTAAATTTATTAAGTGTGATTTCTGGCTTAAAGAAGTTTATTTTCTTGGCTATATTATCTCTAAGTATGAAATATTAATTGATTCAACAAATATGAAGGTAGTCAAAGAATGATATATACCAATGAACATAATAGAGGTACGTAGTTTCATTGGTTTGTCAGGTTATTATCGATGATTCCTTCGTAATTTTTCTTGATTGGATAACCCTTTTACTAAGCTTACACATAAAAGGGTTAAGTTTTTTTAGAAAAAGAAATTTAAAGAATGTTTTGATGAAATAAAGAGGATATTGTTCAATAATCTTATTTTGAATCAATCATATAGAAATTATGGGTTTATGATATATAGTTATTCATTGAAGAAGTTACTCGATTTTTTCATAATAAAAAATGATAATTTTATTTCATATTAATCAAGGTAATTAAAGACTCATGACCAGAATTATCCAACCCATGATCTTGAGTTGGAAGCTGTAATCTTTTTTTGAATATATGGAGATATTATCCATATGGTGACAGATGTGAGATATAAACTGACCATAATATATTAAAATAAATATTTTCACAAAAATACATCAACATGAGGCAAAGGAGATGAATTGATCTACTCAAGGATTATGATTTCTCAATACACTACCACTCAGGGAAAGAAAATAAGGCAACTAATGCATTGAGTATGAAATATCATGGAATTATAACCCAAATGAGTATTGAGATGGATCCTATGTTTATGGATATAGTAAATATGGATATGGGAATTATTAAGTAAGGGGATACATCACTTATTTTTCAAATTATTGTAAAACCATCTTCATTAAAAAAGAAAAAATGTTCTAAATATGATAATGAGAACTTTCATAAGAAAATTAAAACTATAAATGATGGGAAATTAGCTAACATTATTTATGAAGATGGTGTTCTAAAATTTATAAATAGATTTTGTGTTCCATCTATACCTGAGCTAAAAATGGAATTTTTGGATGACGCTCATAGCTCAAATTTTTCTATACACCCTAGTAACAGAAATATGTATAGGTATTTGAGGGAACATTTTTTGTGGGATAACATGAAGCGAGAAATTACAGATTATGTGTCCAAATGTTTGGTTTTGCAATAAGTGAAAGATATGATATAAAATCCTAGAGGAGTCATGAAACCTCTTCATATTCATGTGTGTAAATGAGATGACATTACTATGGAATTTTTCATAGGGTTACCAAAGACTCCGAGAAATAATGATGCAATATGGGTTGTTGTTGATCACCTAACCAAATATACACATTTCATCACTATAATAGAAGATAAACCTATTGATCACCTAAAAAGTATCTATATTAATGAATTTGTAAAAATTCATGGCACACATATTTCAATTGTGTTTGAACAAGATCCCATTTTACATTGAAATTCTAGAAGAGTCTTTAGAAACCTCTTGATACTGAGCTTCATTTAAGCACCACCTACCATCCTCAACTTGATGGATAGTCCAAAATTACCATTCAAAAATTGAAAGACATGTTGAGTTCATGATCACTTGATTTTCAATGTTTTTTCTATCATTATTTACCATTGGTGGAGTTTTCTTATAATAATTGTGTCTATTCAACTATTCAAATGGCATCATTTAAAGCATTGTATGGCAAGAGATGTCGCACTCCAACTTGTTGGGATAAAGTTAGTAAAATAAAACTTATAGGACCAAAACTTTTTGAAGAAGAAACAAAAAAGGTAAAGGCTATTCACAATCACATTAAAGCATCTCAAAATAGGAGAAAGAGTTATGTTGATAATCAGAGGAACGATTTGTAATTCCATGTGGGAGATCATGTTTTCTTGAAAGTATCTCCATGGAAGGGTGTTACAAGGTTTGATAAGAAAGGGATATTGATCCCCAGGTATATAAGACCCATTTAAATAAATTAATAAATTTTAGTTTTTTCTTATCATTTGGAAGTGCCACCAAATCTCTCAAAAGTACATGATGTGTTCTATATATCATTGTTAAGAAAGTACATGCCACACTCAATGCATGTGCTCACCTCTGATGAAACAGAATCAAAACCTGATCTATCATACTATGAAGAACCCATCCATATTATTGTTATTACAGAGCACGTTTTAAGTAATCAGACAACCTATCTGGTAAATTTACTTTATAGAAATCACAAAATTGAGGAAACAACATGGGAACCAGAGGATATCATGAAGAATAACTACCCACATATATTTAGAAGGTAATATATATGAAATTTTGAGGAATTAATTTTTATAGGATGGAATAATGTATCACCCAAAGACTTTAAAATATATTTCATTTAGAATAAATTTAATTTATTCTATATCTTATGATGCACGCAACATCAGGTTTAAAGGAAACACGCTACTCTATTATTTAAAAATAGTTGCAATTCACACACATAATTTAAATAATTTTTATGTTAAAATATTTTTTGAATTATTTTTAAAGTAAAATTACTTAATTTATATATCTTTTAACAAAATTTTAGTCATTGAAGTCATTTTCAAATTGAATTTTGATATAAAAACTTTGTAAACTTTTGAAAAATTTATCTTTAAAACCCAACTTTCTCATCCATTCTGTAAGATTAATATTAAAATAAAATTTTCCAATTAGGTGAATTGAATTTATAAAAATGGATTTAATATTTTTAATCATAATAATTTATAATTTCTAATAAGTTCAACTTAATTTTTGATCGAAATGAATAGTAAAAATAGTAAAAAATCAATTATCGTGGTTAAGGTTAAAATGGATTTACCAGGGGTTAAACAAAGAATATGAGGATTAAAATGACCTAAATCCCATTGGATGGAAATATTTTGACCTCATCTCTTCTAGGTTCGATAATGGACCATTTTTGAGTCTTGTAGCATATGATTGAATCTTTTCAAAAAATTACAAGTGTGTCACTCACCTCACTTATAAAAGGCCACCCCTCTCCTCTATTCTTCATACCTTCACAACATTTTAGTTCAGACAATCCTGACCCAAATAACTTCTTAAATTACCTCATATCATCCTATAAGTATTATTTTTGGAATAAATCTTACCTTGGAAGGCTTTGGTGCGAACCTAAGGAGGATACCAGAAGAAGAGGTAATGTTCTTCAACGAGAGATTTTATTTATTTATTACTCCACCTCTATCAATTATTATTAAACCATAATGATATAATAACCTCAGTATATTGCATATTTTTTTTTATTTTTTTATAATAATTTTATTACCTACAACCATCTCTACATCCATCAAATGGGATATGAAATCATCATTTGCATGAACGGCGGATTACCGCCTCACAAACCGATGTCATTCATTTTTTCCATTACCACCTCTCACGATTGGGTGTGATGATGGATAAAAAGTATATATATGATATTTTTAATATAATTATACCTATTTAGTCATTATATCATATATACCTTTTTACTTTCTATTCTATAGGAGATACGATAACATCGCTTGTGTGTACGACGGACAACTGCCTTGCGCAATGATGTGATTCGTCTTTAACTAAAAATTTCCATAGAAGGTGATGAGGATAAAGATAATAATTATATGTTATATAAATGTAATAATTATGATATCCATGAACTATTTATCATTTTAAAGAGAATATATCATTTTATTTATTACATTTTAACTCACTTAAAATTATAACATCATTCGTGTACGTGTGGACTACCGCCTTTACGAAGCAATGTGAATATCTTTTCAACACCACAAAAAATGGATGATATATATAAGTATATAATATGGTATTTATGACATTATTATTATTATTTAAATATAAAATATTACTTACCTCCTTTCCATAATGATAGTTGAAAAATGGAAATGTTACTCATATGATGCATACATACAACATACTGTCTCCATGATTGTAACATACTTCATTTTTCATAACTATCTTTAATAATTCATTTTAAAAGTATAATTGATGTAAAAATATGATAATTATGTTAGTATAATTATTATGAATATTATGAAACTATATAATATGCATAATAATCATAACTTTCATGACAATGAAAAAATTATAAAAAAACCAATTAATACCCGAAACAATGAGAATAATGAAGGATTATTAATGAACAGGTGATAAGATGTTATAAAAGGATCATATATGATATTATCAATATTAATATGGTTTTGTTATAAATTATTTATATTATTAAAACCATTATACATGATTTTAAAGTGTTTTCAACTAAAAGAAAGTGGGTAAGGGATTTTGTCTCAATTTACATTCCATTGAGACTTATTTGTTATTATGCACCAATTCACTTTTATGTGGTGAATATAATTCCCCTTTGACATGTAATATCATGAATAAATCATAATTAATGGTATTTTAAGTTTCAATTTGAATTATTTCATCCCATGATATTTTACTTGAAAATCACCAAGTGGTAAAAGTTATTGTACAATCTCACTTTCTTTTGTGATTGTTAACTTTATATTGAAACAATCACTTTCTTGTGATCATTTTTTCACCGGTAATTACATTTCTATTAAATAATCATATTCTTGTATTATGGATATAATTATTTCTTAAATTGTATAACATTTTTACCTACGATTCTTACTTCGAATGTTATTTGATTAACTTGAGAAATATTGATAAATCTGTATCCTTTAATCAACACATATATTTAATGATAAGGAATATTGATTCATGAATTAAATTGATTGTTATATATAAGAGTAATGAATTGGTCTTGTAGTGATGGGTGTAATCTTGTATAATATATCCCCTCGATGCATCGATAGGTCTCACGAGACAAATAAGTTGGCCAAATTAAACGGGTTTTTACCTATAGTTTTAAACTGCCTTGTGAATGGTCTTGGCAGTAGAGGTATCATGATGCATGAGATCACAGTGTTTAATAATTAAGAATTTACTTTATTTTGAATTTAGTTATTGTTATTTTCCATGATATTTTCACAATGATATTATATCTAGATGCATTTCATTCAAAGATTATTGATTAAATAGATTGTGTCTTCAGTTATTTATCTTGTCATATTGATTATGCCTTATATATTAATACTATCAAGTTATTTAAATGACATGTGTGTTTATTTGTTTACCTTTCAATATTCATTACTTCCTATCTAATTATTATATAAAAGTTATTGATTAAATGTAATTTGTGTTCATTTATTTACCATGCCATGTTGTTTATTTGTTATTGATTCATGACAGTTTCCACTGTATGTAACCCTTACTGATAATTTGAAATTAGTCTTATTTTTTTCCTTTCCCCAAGATATGAAGAAAATATTTTTGAGTGATTTTCATGGATTTATTTCTTTTTTATGTTGTTATGTTGTCACACCCTGACTTCGCATATCGGTAATGATTTTTAATTTTTACCTTTATCTGATAATTTTATTTTATTTAATTTTTTTTGTCGAGGTGCATGCCAGGAATTATAATAGTTTTTTAATTTTGCGGATAAATGAACATTTGACTTAGTAGTGGTCGACAACCATGCATGGCTCAGTCGAAGCCATGTCACTTCGTTAAATATTTATGTGCCCTGACCATGCTTTATTTTTAATTTTATTATTCTGGCTCCTGCTTTTGGGTTTTTCTTTTGAGTTGCGGTTTGAATCGGTTCTATTTTAAAAGGAATTTGGGATCTTATCTGGGTGTACGCACGTACGCGTGACTGTGTGTAGCACCCAATCATAATTAGAGAATTTTTTATTATTAAATGTGTTAATATTTGGGTTCATGACCTTGCGCATGACCGTGCACGTTGCCCAACCTCAATAATAATATTGATATTATTATTTTGGTTGGTTTTATTATTTTAGTTTTATTGTTCATATTCTCATTACATAAGTTAATATTTTAATTAGGTTATGATTATAATAATAATTATTTTTTTATTCTTATTTAATATTTGGATTTAGTCATTAATATTAAATTAATGTTACAATTATAAAATAATTAACTTACTATTTAGATTACTGTTACTTTTGTGATTTATGTATAGGTTAGTTTAAATTGTTTTAAGTTTCATATCATTTTAGTTTATTTATTTATTTATTTTTCCATTTATTTTTATCTTTCTTTTTCTCTCTTTTTTCCCTCCATCTCTCTTTCTCTCCCCTCTCCCTCATGCGGACCTCCCCCCTTCTGTTTTCCACAGTGCGCCCCCCTCTAACCCTAAGATAGACCTCCGCTCCGCTCCTTCTCCGGAGAACAGGATATGTGCCTCCCCTCCCCTCCAGTCCTCTTTGAGAACTTCAAGCCCTGCCCCCTCCCAGTCTGGCCAGCCAACAGCTGGAACGCTCCCTACCTTTGGTCGAAGATCCCTCCTGACGAACCCGCTCACCCGCTGGACTCATTCGGCGCACCACCATCGTGCAACACCTCCCCCTTGATCCGCACCCCTCCTCTCCCTCTCTGGTGAACCAGAAGCACCCTCCTCCTCACCGGATAGCCTTGCCCATTCCCTCCTTTGGCAGCGCCCCCTTCCGGTATGCCTCCAACTGGCGCGGCACACCTCCAGCACCACCCCGTCTTGCTTATCCAGCCTTACGCACCCTCATCGAAGGTGCGTTTCTCCTCGGTTGGTTATTTCTTCCATCGGTAGGTTGTCGGGTTAGGTTTTGGTGTTGGTTTGGTTTGATTTTGGGTACAAATGGATTGATGTTTTGGTTTTAGGGTCTAGCCGAGTCTTTTGAGGTGCAATTAACGCGCGATAGAGTTTGCGCACCAAGTGGTGAAGTTTTTTTCTACATTCCAAGTAGGTGGTTCCATGATTAATTATTATTTGACTAATTAATTTGAAAGTTTAATTAATTTAGAATATTATTTAATTAATTGTTTTATTGAGAAGTCAATCTTTTATGAGGTTTGATTTGCAGTTGAACTTATTTGGGAGCATGCTTATAATATGTGTAATTGCTGCTGAAATCTCATCTCTGGTTAATTGTTAGTTTTTTTAATTGTGAGGTTAGCCTACTAATTAGTTTGTTTGGTGTGATTTAATTTTTTACTTAAGGTTTACTATGTCTTAATGCATTTATTAGTGTGTTTAGATGATAGGAGTATGTTGTTGCTATGAAAACCCATGTCAGACTATTCACTAGTGTTTTATAAAATGTGCAGATTATTGGTTAGGATGTACAAGGGGTGCAGTTGGTGTTTTGGTGTTGCGTCGGTATGCGTTCTATATTAAATGATCATTTTAGTGGATTTTTGGTGTTTTAGTCATGCCGCGTATTTTTAAATGGGTTGGCAAGTTTTTTTGGCGGTTTGTTTAACTGTTGTAATGGTCTTTTTAACTATGTGGGTGGTTTCTTTAATCACATGTGTGATGCAGATTATGTTCCTAAGGTGGTATTGTGTGCGTGTGGTCATGTAAGGGGGTTTGGGTTAGTCTAGGGTGTAAAGCAGTGTTTTTATCATTAAAATTTATTTATGAAAATTTGAATTGTTTTATTAAATAATTATTAGGGGGAATTGTTTTGGTTAAATTGTGTAAATATTTTTGGTGCGTAAAGTCATGCGACGTGTGTGAAAATTGTTTAATAACTTCTATTAATGGTGTGTGGTGATTAATGTGATTTCTTTGATTGTGTAGTCATTTTAATTTTTTGTGTAAGTGATGCAGATTTGGTTTTGGGATATTTTTAGTGTGAGTATTATCATTATTTTTTGATGGATTTTCTGTGTGAAAATGGTGGTTTTGGAGTGTGTAGTATATTGTTTGGTTTGAGTAAATTATTATGACATGTGAGATGAACTCTGGACTACTTGAGCACTAACGGGAAGCCTGGATACTAGGTGGGCGGACTAGGACTAGTGTGCTAGTGATACAGAAGTGGCATTGGCTTGGTTTCACTTAGCTGGTTTGATGACTACAACACTAACTAAACTTTTGGATGATGTTGGGAGACCACTAGGTTATGGATGTGCTGCCCTACTAGTGGCTCATGCATGAGAATGTATATTGTTGTGTTTTTATACCATTTTTCACCGAGACACGATGTTATAGGGTCCCACTTATCGCTAGTATCTTTAGGTCCTCTCCCATGTATTGTGATCCTCTTTTTCTTTGCGCTCACCTTCGTCACATGATGTGACGTTGGGGTTAACAAGAAAGTGTTTTTGTGTGTGTGTGTTAATTTAAGTTGTTTTCCTTTTAGAGTAGTTTTCCCTTAAAAACTGTTTTCATTAAAATTGTTTAAGCACTTATTTATTTTTATTCCGTTAAATTGACAATGTATTTTTCATTTAATAATTATGCATGGAACCTTTTCTCGGTGGCATCCTACTAGGATTTTAGCTCACACCCTATATACACCTTTGAGTGTATGTAGATTCTATTTCTTCTGCATTCCAGGTTGAGGCATTGAGCATAACATTGGTGGTTCGGGTTGTCAGTGGCATCCTTGTGTTGGTTTGGTGGCAGTGGCTTGGGGATGTGACTCCTCATATCGCACGGAGGTTTGTGTTGGAGTTTTGGTTTTCCATTGATGTAGTCTCTTTTGGGTTTTTAGTTCAAGTTGTTAACATTAAATCTGAACTTGGTATAAGTGTATGTTTGGTTGTATGATTTTAGTTTCAATTTATTCATCTTGTGGTTTTTTTATATTTATTTATTCAGGTAAATCATTCCCAAGTTTTATTTTTGATACCCAGGCACTTGTGCCAGCCCGTGGGGATCGGGAACGCCTTTCGAGCCTTGTCATGGACCGGGTCAGGTGCCGAGTCAGATGAAGACCCAGCCTGGTTCATGAAAAAATGGTATCAGAGGGGTTTTGTTCTTGTTATTTGGGGTGTCAGGTAGATTAGAGATAGGACTATCGGTACTTGAGCGGTAGGTGCAGGAAGAGCGTCCCAAACTCTTACTTGTTCCGATCCTTGAGTAACCAGGGGTAGTCTGGGATTTAAGTTTTTTTTGTATTGGTCTCGGTGGATGAGGGATGACAATAGGAGTAAACTTGTACTGCGCACAGTCTCACGTGGAGTAGCGACCCATGTGATGCCCGAGAGTACAGTTCGACACTCATAGTGGTTGGCGCTTTCCTAGGGCATGGTTTGCTAAACCATGTTGCTGGGTTAGGAATGGCCACTAGTTCTTCATCCATCTGCTTTAGTGTTCATGAGGTCTTGCTTCAGTTTTGGGATTGGCGCAGAAGTGTTTTCCTTTAAAAAATGAAGCGGACATTGGTGTTGCCCTTATTTTATTTTGGTGTGGGTTTGGCATGATTTTGGGGGTGCGTATCTCTTGGAATTTGTTTTTGGAATTTGGTGTTTTATTTGTTGATATTGAATTTATAAAAGAATATCTTGGGTCATTTGAAATAGAAGTGAGTTATTTTGGAAATGGAAAGCATTTTGGAAATTTTCATTGAATTTTTGAAATGGTTTTGGGAATAAAAATGGTATTTTCAGATATTGGGAATGTTTTATTTTTGAAAGTGGATGATCATTGCTTTTTCCAGTGGTATTCCTATGGGTGCTCGTGTGTGCATGTGGATGTGATTAATGGATTGATGGTGGATCATGTGGATGGGTGCCTGAGTGGCACAAAAATGCATATTTGCGAGGCATCATGGAATATCAGTGGCGAGTTATTGATTTTTAAGGCTGCTTCTTATTTCCTGAAAAGTGGGGTTTTCTCCAAAATGGGTTTTTGTGTCAAATGGTTTTGGAAATTGAAAAATGAAATTGAGTTTAGAGTGAAGACGAATTTCTCAAAAGAGATTTTGGGATTGTTGTGCTGTGTTTGGTTCCTCAAGTAGGTGTTTTTCTTTAAGAATGAATTGATGTTCTAAATTAGAATTACTGGAATTGTGTCTGGGGTGTGAATGTTTGTTTTGTGATGTGTTTGTATTTTTGGAAGACTGTTTTGTGTTTCATGTTTAGGATTAGCCCCTAGAAATGTCCCATGGGTTTCCAGAAAGACTCTCGGTTCTAGGCCCAACCCACACTCCCAGTGGAGTGGTGGAGTTTTGTTCAGCTTGGTGGTGTCAACTGTTCGTAAACATCGAGGTTAGTTGGATATCGTTGAGTGCTTTGAGAACATTGGAAGTGTCTCCAGTTTTGGAGGAACTCCAAAATTTGTGTGGTTAAAGTTGTATCAAGTACGCCTGGTGGAGCGACACTGAACCAGTAAACAGTGATCGCTCCATTTTTGTTGTGAATAATGATGTATTGAGAGATCGTTAAGACTAACCTCATCCCACAGTTGTACCTAAGGAAGATAAGGTTCTTCATACGATGAGGAGTGTGAACTGAAGGGACCAGTTCTTGGAGTAACCCTTCCATCAGTTTGCATCGTGCATTTGACAGACCGCTCAATCTCCTATCTCTAGTGTGTTCAGTGGGCACTCTAAGTCATTCGCTGCAATTCTCAGTGGGTATATTGATAGAGTGTCCACTCGATAAATGAGGAGAAGTATGCAAGTTTCTTTTCCAGTGGAGGAAGTTATATTTAGAGGTGGTCAGCTTATGACTGCAAGGCGGTAGATGCTTCAGACATCTGGGCCCCAACCATAGGTATCAGGGTGAAGCTTGTGTGTAGTCAAAACTTTTCAGACGTGATATGGGCATGGTCCGACTTAAGTCTGCAATGTCAGGATGGGAATGGCTTAAATTTCCTTGTTGTGGTATTTCCTATGAAGGCCTCATTTTTGTTGTGATGATTATGAAGGTCATGTATCCTTGTTGTAGTCTTAGTTTGTTGGAGTTCCTCTTGGACCTTAAATAGGTTCAGAAAATCCGTATTCATGTAAAGCCAGTAGGCATCCTCTATGAACCTTCTTGTGGTCGGTTATGGATCGAAACCATACTCGTTTAAGAGATGCTCATGTCTTGTGAGATTGACGCGTGCTTGTCCAGTTTGTCGCTAGGTTAGGGGTTTCTGCTATCAAAACCATCTCATGAAGGGGAGTGTTGTCCACTGTAGGAATAATCATTGCAGGTCGGCCCGTTTTGGTGGGTTCGTGATGAAGGGTTTAGTTAGTATTGCTCAATGTAAACTGGGAATTCTAGTGAAGGTTCCATAGTGTTAAGAAATTTTAAAATTGTGGGGAGACCCAATGCAGGTCTCACTGATGTCCCCTCTTATGTTGGTTAAACATAGTGAACTTTGAGGGTCATGCTAGTGTTAATGGTTTGACTGGGCTTGTGAGTCGTTTTGGTTTGGAGAACCAATGTTGGACAAGAATCCTAATATGGTGGGGAGACCACCATCAGGAGAATTTGTGGAAAAACTCTATCATCAAAGTGTGCTTGGCGGGGCAACCCCTTACTTCTGCTCCACCCAACCTCGACCATGATAATTGGTTAACACGGGTAGTGGGTCGCTGGATGAGTATTCTTGGAGATCTCGAGTGGCCCCGATGATCCCTAAGTTTGAGGTCGGGCTGTTCCATGTTGTAGTTCTATTTTAAGTGAATTCCTTATTGCTGGTTATTTTGTTTGGTGATTCTGGTTTTGATTTCATGGAAGTTTCAGGTCATGGGTGTTTTGAATGCCCGATCTTCAGGTGACTGAGGTTTTGTCTTAGGTGTCTTCGAGATATCGCATGGAACTGTTGGTTTACCTAGTCTTTTGGGACTTTTTGGGGGAAGAAAGTGTCATGGTGGGGAGAATTGTAACACCCTGACTTCACACATTGGTGATGTTTTTTAATTTTTACATTTATCTAATATTTTTATTTGAATTAATTATTTTGTCGAGGTGGATGCCGGGAATGATGAGAGTTTTTGCGTTTTGCTGATAAATGAACATTTAAATTAGTAATGATTGACACACAGGCATGGCTCGGTCGAAGCTGCGTCACTTTGCTAAATAAATATGTGCCCTGACCATGCTTTATTTTTAATTTAATTATTATGGATCTTGATTTTGGGTCTTTCTTTTGAGTTTCGATTTGAATCGGTTCTATTTTAAAAGGAATTTGTTATCTTATATGGGTGTGCACCCGTACATGTGACCATGTGTAGCACCCAATTGTAATTAGAGAATGTTTTATTATTAAATGTGATAATATTTGGGTGTGTGACCTTGCTCACAATGGTGCACATTGGCTGACCTCAATAATAATAATGATATTATTATTTTGGTTGGTTTTATTATTTTAGTTTTATTATTCATATTCTCATTACTTAAGATAATATTTTAATTAGGTTATGATTATAATAATTATTAATTTTTTCTTCTCAGCTAATATTTTGATTTGGTATTTAATATTAAATTAATGTTACAATTATAAAATATTTAACTTAATATTTAGATTACTATTATTTTTGTGATATATGTATAGGTTAGTTTATGTTGTTTTATGTTTCATTTCATTTTTATTTATTTATTTATTTATTTTTCTCTTTCTTTTTCTCACTTTTTGTCCTCCCTCTCTCTTGCTCTCCCCTCTCCCTCACACGGACCTCCTCCCCACTTCTGTTTTGCGCAACTCTAACCCCTCTAACCCTAAGATAGCCCTCCGCTTCTCTCCTTCTCCGGTGAACAAGACCGGCACCTACCCTCCCCTCTTCTCCTCTCCCAGTGATTCAAGCGCTACCCCCCTCCCGGTCTGGCTAGCCACCCTTGGGCACGCTCCCTACCTTCTGCCGAAGCTCCGCCCCGACGAACCCCCTCACTTGCAGGACTCCTTCGGTGCACCGACATCGCGCAACACCTCCCCCATGATCCATGACCCTCCTCTCCCTCTGCGGAAAACCAAAACTTTCCTCCTCCTCACCAGACACCCTTACCCGCGCCCTCCTTTGGCTATGCCGCCTTCTGGTAAGCCTCCAACTGGTGCGACGCACCTCCCGCACCACCCCGTCTTGCTCGGCCAGCCTTCCGCACCCTCACCGAAGGTGAGTTTCTCCTCGGTTGGTTATTTCTTCCATCTATAGGCTTTCGAGTTAGGGTTTGGTGTTTCTTTGGTTTGATTTTGGGTATAAATGGTTTGATGTTTTGGTTTTAGGGTCTAGCTGAGTCGTTTGAGGTGCAATTAATGTGCGATGGAGTTTGCACACCAAGTTGTGATATTTTTTTCTACATTCCTAGTAGGTGGTTCCATGTTAAATTATTATTTGATTAATTAATTTGCAAGTTTAATTAATTTAGAATATTATTTAATTAATTGTTGTAGTGCGAAGTCGATCTTTTATGAGGATTGATTTCCAGTTAAACATATTTGGGAGCATGTTTATAATATGTGTAATTGCTGCTGAAATATCATCTTTGGGTAATTGGTAGTTTTTTTAATTGTGAGGTTAGCCTAATAATTAGTTTGTTTGGTGTGATTAAATTTTTACTTAAGGTTTACTATGTCTTAATTCATTTCTTAGTGTGTTTAGATGATATGAGTATGTTGTTGCTGTGAAAACCCATGTTGGACTATTCACTAGTGTTTTAAAAAATGTTCAGATTATTTGTTAGGATGTACAAGGGGTTCAGTTGGTGTTTTGGTGTTGCGTCAGTATGCGTTCTATCTTAAATGATCATTTGAGTGGATTTTTGGTGTTTTAGTCATGCGACGTATTTTTAAATGGGTTGGAAAGATTTTGTGGCGGTTTGTTTAACTGTTTTAATGGTCTTTTTATCTATGTGGGTGGTTTCTTTAATCGCATGTGTGATACAGATTGTGTTCCTGAGGTGGCGTTGTGTGCATATGGTCATATAAGGGGGTTTGGGTCAGTCTAGGGTGTAAAGCGGTGTTTTTCTCTTTAAAATTTATTTATGAAAATTTGAATTGTTTTATTAAATAATTATTAAGGGGGTGGTAATTGTTTTGGTTAAATTGTGTAAATGTTTTTGGTGTGTAAAGTCATGCGACGTGTGTGAAAACTATTTAATAAATTCTTTTAATAGTGTGTGATGAAGAAAGTGATTTCTTTGACTATGCAGTCATTTTAATTTGTTGTGTAAGTGATGCAGATTTGGTTTTGGGATATTTTTAGTGTGTGTATTATCATTATTTTTTATGGATTTTGTGTTTGAAAATGGTGGTTTTGGAATGTGTAGTGTCTTTTTTGGTTTGAGTATATGATTATGACATGTGACATGAACTCTGAACTACTTGACCACAAACGGGAAGCCTGGGTACTAGGTGGGTGGACTAGGACTTGTGTGCTAATGATACAGAAGTGGCATCGGCCTGGTTTCACTTAGCTGGTTTGACGACTACAACACTAACTAAACTCTTGGATGATTTTGGGAGACCGCTAGGTTATGGATGTGTTTCCCTACTAGTGGCTTGTGCATGAGAATGTATATTGTTGTGTTTTTATACCATTGTTCACTGAGACATAATGTTCTAGGGTCCCACTTCTCGCTAATATCTTTAGCTAATCTATCATGTATTATGCTCCTCTTTTGATTTTGACTCACCATCAGCACACTGTGTGACATTGGGGTTACCAAGAATGTGTGTGTGTGTGTGTGTTAATTTAAGTTGTTTTCCTTTTAGAGTAGTTTTCCCTTAAAAAATATTTTCATTAAAATTGTTTAAGCACTTATTTATTTTTATTCCATTAAATTGAAAATGTATTTGTCATTTAATAATTATGTGTGTAACCTTTTCTCGGTGGTATCCTACTGGGCTTTTAGCTCACACCCTACATACACCTTTGTGTGTATGTAGATGATGTTTCTTCTACATTCCAAGTTGAGGCATTTAGCATAGAATTGGTGGTTTGGGTTGTCAGTGGCTTCCTCATGTTGGTTTGGTGGTGGTGGCTTGGGGATGTGACTCCTCATGTCGCACGGAGGTTTGTGTTGGAGTTTTGGCTTTCCCTTGATATAGTCTCTTTTGGGTTTTTAGTTCAAGTTGTTAACATTAAATCTGAACTTGGTAGAAGGGTATGTTTGGTTGTATGATTTTAGTTTCAATTTATTCATATTTTTGTTTGTTTTATATTTATTTATTTGGGTAAATCATTCCCAAGTTTTATTTTTGATACCCAGGAACTTGTGCCAGCCCGTGGGGATTGGGAACGCCTTTCAGGCCTTGCCACAGACCGGGCCGGGGGCCGGGTCGGATGAAGACTCGGCCTAGTTTGTGACATATGTTTTATGTTTTAATTTCTATTCCCAATGTAAAATGGGAATTGTGTATGTATATGGTTCTCCAAAAATGATAAATTGATCAGTCCTTTAGGTTTTGACCCTTTTTATCTATTCCAATGTAATAAATTAAGGCATATTCACTGGGATACTAGGGTTAGAGTCATTACACACAGGTCATTTGAAATCATATATGAAGAATAAATCTCAACTAGAAGGCTCTATTGCTGAAGTTTACATATTTGAAGAGTGCTTGATCTTATCTTCTAGGTATTTAGATATGATTTATACTAAATTCAATCGTTTTAGATGTATTGGAAACATATCCACTAATTCCCAGTCTAAAAACCAGCCATCATTATTTCTAACTATTGAATGATTAGTTGGAAAGGGGACAAATTTTACAATTACTAAATTAGAGTTACTACAAGTTCATATATAAGTGCTACTCAATAGTCTTATTTTAGATCCATTTATTGAATAATTGCTACTGAAAACAAAGTGGCGACTAAGTGTTCAAGCTTAAAAAGAGTTATAATTAACAAAATTTATTAATAAGGATATTTTCAAATGGTTTTATTGTCATGTATGTATATACTCATATTCATGTTATTGACGTGTAGTTATTTTTTCTATGTTAAAAGTGACCCCTTAAATATTATTGCCTAGATAATCCAAGTTGATAATCGAGATGAAATATAAAACTATTTGAAGTTTTTATATCGAGGTCTTGTATGGAAGACTAATAAATTTGATAGCTACAATATTCATGGATTCATGTTTCATACAATTTATCAGGAAGAAGTATTGAAAACTCACGATAGTGGTGTATTTACACGTGAAGAGGTGGGATACTATAGAGAGATGATTAATATAATCAAATTAAACTATCATGGTCAATTTTCAGTTGCATTATTCAAATGTAAGTGGGTCAACATTGATATGATACAATGAAATATTCATTACATTTTAATTTTATCAAGTTCTCTTTCTTGATCCATACCGATGAACATGGAGAATATGATCCATTTATCTTGGATTCACAAGTGAAGATCATTTATTATGTGGATGATGAAATACAAGAAGTTTGTAGTGTTTTTTTCACTTAGTATATTGAGACTTGAATGATATGGGTGATGAAGATGAATTGGTACTTTGTGATATTGAACCTCATTAACCAAGGAGTATTGAATAGTATTTTCCTAACAATATTGAAATAATAGAACTTGAAAGAGAGGGTGAAAATGAAGTACTCATTGCAATTGAGGTTGATAAAAATGAAGATAATAAATATGAAGATAACTGAATGTAAAAATCAGAAATAAAACTATATTACAATTTCACATTTATATGTGTTTTGTACATATATAAATTGTTCTATATTTTCATTTTTTGTAAAAATATTTTACTTCTATGTACTTTATATATTGAATATATTTTGAACCATTTTAATTGAAATAATTCCAAGATTTTTTTTGAGATCCTAGCTAATCAACATCTTGGAGAACACCACCACTATCGTCATCTTCAGTGGATCAAACTGATTCCACTATATTGGTGAATTTTAGTGATCCAATAGTTTACCCATATATTTTTGGTATCCCACCATTTGATGAAAATATAGTGATGGAGCAGTTGGTTACCCCTTCATCTAGGGGATATTGACGAGTTTCCATAACTGGTATGTATTTCATTGTAAAAAAACTATATTTTTTATTAATTGTTAATTCATTTTTCAAACAGATAATTTATAAAATAGAAGATATATAAATATGAACAGAGTAGATGTATGAAAACTAAAAGTCTTTAAGATTATCATTCCATTTGATGAGTTTAGGGTGCTTACCAATGATGCTACCCGAATCTATGGACAAATTCTTAGGAATATTTCTTATGAGATGGTGAGCATTCCCATTAATTGTAATGATTGGATTCATAATCCCACAACTTGGAAAAATGAGGTATTTTATAACCAAGTAAATGAAATATTAATTTAATATTAATTGATAACCAATTTAAAATCCATGAGTAAAATTAATAATATACTTATAAAGTGTAATGTGTTTTATTTATAGATGTTTTTGTATTTTGATGTCTCGTACTCTGTTTCATGCCAATGGACTTTTAAAAATTTGGGAAAGAAATAGTGAGATTTTAAATGGAGATTATGACATGAGTTTAATGATACATCTCTAAGCTCTTGATAAATATATGAGAAAGTAATTGAAGAAGTTTATCATGAGTAGTAGAAGATGTTTGTCGATATAAATAGAGAATCATATCATGAGGTATTTAAATATTTTACATCATGTTAATAACATAAACACAATAAAATTATAATTTTTTTTAAATTTTTTATTTTTTTTAGAATTATCTAAAAAATATTCTGAATAGTGAGAAACAAGTCATTCCTCATATCGTTGGGTCTCAGAGTTTTTCAAGAAAAAGAAAAATTTCAATTTTATTTTATGAATTATTATTTAGATTATTTTATTATATGTCAATGTTTATTTATAAATTTTATATATTTTTGATAAAGGCTGATGAATTAGGTTACTCTGTTGGCCTAACAGAGATGTGGATTAAAGTTCATAGGAAACTAGATGACAGTTTTGTAAATGAACCCACCAGATACATTGGTGTAAGTACTTTTCATTACTGTTTAATAATATTTTATCACTATAAAAACATAATAATGAAAAATAAATTATAATAACAAAAAATCCTTAAACCCAATTAAATGGGGCTGACCACATGGATCAGATAGAGCTAATTTTCTCTATTGGCACCATTTTATACATTTAGTCGGCACTAAATAATTGGTTTTAAGAATTTTTTATTGTTATAATTTATTTTTCATTATTATGTTTTTGTAGTAATGAAACAACATTAAATTGTAATGAAAAAATCATGAATTATATAATATTACTAAGTTTAGATAATTTAAAAAAACATTATTAATATTGTTGTATTAATAGGTTAAAATTCAAGAAGCCTATAATGTGAACCCTTCACAATCATCATCAGTTTTCTATAAGGGATGGAGAATCTTGAGCAAGTATGGGTTCTGGTCCTACATCATCAGCTATCTTTAGTATGGCTTCTTTATCATTTACTGCTACACATAGTGGGGGTTCGAGCAGTGTCATTGATTATGATAAACATATAGATATTTAAAGGTTGAAAGAAAAAGTGGAAGGAAATGAATCTTATATAAAAACACAAGTTTAGTAGTGTTAAAAATGGAAAATGATTTACTTTTTGTATTTTAGAGGATGATGGGAACAATCCTTGAGGTAATTGCTAGTCTTATAGCTCATCCCACTGAGGTAAATTCTAAACTCCATGGATCATTTACACATTTACAATGAACATATACAATATACTAAAACACTCATGTAGATTATTTGTTTCAATTATCATACCAATGATCATGCCCTAAAAAAATATTGGTAGAGAACTACAATCAACCATATTTATAAATAGAATGCCACTATGAATAAAATCAAATATTTAGAAGCATATTGATATAAACCATATGAGTTTTCATAGAATTATCTAATGTTTGGAATTTTGGGAGTCAAAAATAGCTTAATGTGATTAAGAAATCATGTAACAGGAAATGAAATGAAAATAAATATCAACTGGAAAGAGTAGAATTGATAGAAGTTCGAGTCATACCGACCACATGACACCAGTATTAAAAACAAGAACTTTGAGTCATACTGTCCAATTTGTGTGTCCTATTGAAATTACGTCAATTAATACACATTAAAAATGAATTATTGATCATTTTCTTAATATTTGAAAACAATATGATCTCTTTTTATCATCTTTGAAAATTTGAAAAACATTTTAAACAAAAATAACACTTTTATATTTAAAACATGAACTTCGAGTCATACCAATGACATCGTGTGTCAAATCAATGTGTAGTCACTTACTTCACATAAAAAATGAATTATGGACCATTATACTAAATTTTGAAATGAATAAAATCCTGTTTTCTTGGTTTTGGACACATGACAGGTGTTTTAAAGTAAAATGACACTTATATTGAAAACAATCACTTTGAGTCATACCACCCACTTCATGCGTCCGATTGAAATTTGGTCAATTCCTACAAATCAAAAATGAATTATGAATAATTTTCCTAAATTTTGAAAAAAATAATCTCATTATCTTAGTTTTGACAATGTGAAAAATGTTTTAAAATATAATGACACATTTATATTGAAAACACGCACTTTGAGTCATACTGACTACATCATGTGTCAAATTGACATCAAGTCAATTCGTACATGTCAAAAAATAATTATGGATTATTTTTATAATGTTTGAAAACATTATGAAATCGTTTTCTCATTTTTGGCTATGTGATAGGTGTTTTAAAGTAAAATGAAACTTTTATTGAAAACACACACTTCGAGTCATACCACCCACTTCGGGTGTCTGATGGCTATGGAATCATAGGATAATGACGGCAGATTGATTTTTGAAATATAGAAATTCATAAAACATCAATCCGAGTTACAGTTTTTTTGGGATTCCCATAAATGTGTTTTTAGTGTTTTAAAACACTAAAATATGCATGTAATAGTAAAAACCATATAAAATGACATCATATTGACATGAAATCATGGTAAAACCACCTTTGAATCATTTTTTACATGTATACATATAAAACACATCTATCTGATATGTGGTGTGCTAGAAATGAGTCAATAATAAGTTTTAAAAGATACCGAAGTCTTTAAAAACATGTGTTGGGGGTTCAAAACCAAGAAAACACCATCATTTGGCCATAAAATTATAGGAAAACTAATATATATTGATTTATGAAATGTAGGAACTAACACCACATCAATCTAAGTTACAGTTTTCCCAAGATTCCCGTAAAATCATGTTTAGTGTTTTAAAACACTAAAAAGGGCGTGTAATAGTCAAAATCATAGAAAATAACCTCAGATTGATGTGAGATCATGGGAAAACAACCGTTTAATTATTAGGGGATATGACCTGATGCTTTTCATCCCATGGTGGATCATTTTGGGGATGTATTCCCTAATGACTTTTCTTGGATACCTCAAGTGAGAGATATAGAATTCACCATTGAGCTTGTGCCAAGAGTGGACCCAGTTTCCATACCTCCTTGTAGGATGGAACCTAAATAGATTCTAGATCTCAAGAATTAGTTGGAATACCTAAGAGATAATGGTTTTATCAATCTTGGTACCTCTCTATGGGGTTCACTAGTCCTTTTACCAAGAAGGCGGATAATACCCTTAGGCTTTTCATGGATTACCGACAATTGGACCAACAAACGGTAAAGAATCAGTATCCAATACCTCAAATAGACAACCTATTTGATCATCTATAATGATAAATTATATTTTCAAAGATTTATTTGAGGTCGGTCCACCATCAGGTTCATGTTAGACCTTCATACATAACTCATATAGCTTTCTGGAGCATGTATGGTCTTTATGAATACCTGGTAATGTCGTTCGGTCTCACGAATGAACCATCCATTTTCATGTCTGCAATGAATCAATTTTTCCATCCATATATGGATTCATTTATGGTAGTATTTTTCACAAACCAGACCTAGATTCTATCCAACCCAACACCGACCCGGTCCGAGACATGGTCCGAAAGGTGTTCCCAATACCCACGGGTTGGAAACTAGTTTCGGGCATCAAAATAATACAAATGGGAATTATTTAGCCCAATAAACTAGGATCAAAATAAAATAACTAAACAAGTTAAAGATCTAACCATAACTAAATCTCAAATATGTGTATAAATAGATTCAGTTATAAGAACTAAACAAACATAAGACTAAATACAAAACTGAAACTGAAACAATGAAACTAAACTTCTACCACATGATCTCCATGTGACCACTTGGTCACCTCCAACCACAAGACCAAACCTAATTCAACAACAAGCACCTGATCCTAGAAACTTGAAAGAAGATGAACCTGCAAAACAGCTCAGGTATGCCGACACCGAGTGGTACAAGTAGGGTGTGATTTAAACAGTTCAGTAGGCAATCACCAAAGAATCCATGTGTTTCCTTTCTCTAAATAATCCATTAACACTAATTTGAAAATAAAATTATAAAAATAAGGTTTTTTACATTTTACTAAATAATACCATCCTACCATTTTAAATTCCAACACATTCCACATACCATTTCCAAAACCAATTACCATTTTATAACCAAAACCCAAAATAATGAATACCAAGGCTATGCTGAAAAATAGATAATAGTGAAAAATGGAAACTAAGGTAATAGAAAGTAAACAAGAAATAAAAATAATAATAACCATGGGTGATCCTAAACTTCCCTATAAGACCCCTCAATGTACTCGGTTTGTAACCACCTTTCGGTGTATGGTGAATCCCCTAATCAATAAACAACTGGCTGCTCTATCCTAGCCTCACCGGTGGTAAATCCCTCCTGGCCTGTCAACAAATCCATGAGGGTACCAACCCATCTAGTTGGGGCTAATAATATACCATCACTCAATCAACTAAAAGAAACCTCGGATCCCATGGTGGTAGTAAAATTTTGTAAGTAGGAGGCCAATGCATGTTTGACTCATCTTACCTACCATCACCACACTTTCCTATCCCAAACACGAACACCAATATATGATAACCCATAAATGTAAATACCTCCTATAGAGGTGACCCATATATATATATATATATATATATATATATATATATATCCAAACAGGTCACAACATTAAGGTTCCAACTGGGCTGCTATACCATATACACATTCAAACCATTTTTTAAAACACTTCAAGTTGCCAACCGGGCATTCACATTTTTCGAACCACATTCCTTTCCCAAAATTAAAAATTTCTTACTAGGACTTAAACTTATAGAACTAAAATTCACTTACAATTACACTTCCACATCATTTTAAAAAGTCATCACAAGACATTTATTTTATCTATACAGACGACAAATGAGCCTTTAAGTTCCAACATTCACTAAAACATGTTTCAAGGCCCAATGGACCTAACTTTAAGGACACTTTTAAAGACACATTAGAAGATAAAAACCAAATAACCTCTTGGGATATTTGTTGTTCTTAAGACATTCCAGGGGTAATCTCATTTGGGAAATAGTGGGTTTAGTCATGTATACCTTACTTGTGTGGTTTTATAATTTGATGGGAATGAGTCCATATGTTGAGGATTGGGTATTTTTGAGATGTGATATTATTTAGGGTTGTTGGTATAGTGTGGATGGTGTTGAATATTAGAGTTGATGTCCTAGAACCAACTGTTTGTACTTTTATTACATGAATACTTAATGTATCTAAATATTAAACATCTTATTACATATTGTTCATTTTTCTACATGACTATGAATTAATAATGTCATAGAGTATTTGTCACCTTAATAAGGTCATATAATTTCACCACTATGATGAGAACCTTGAAGTTCTATGACAAAATTCATAAATATAGTTTTGCGGTTGGATGACATACTATGATGGGACACATAGTATAAAGACCGTCAGGTGCGAGTACTTGTAAGAGGATGATAATTCTTCTCATGAAATTCGCACTTGGTAATCTCTAAGATGAGAGATTATGAGAACATACCGGCCAGTAGGAATTCTGTATGTTTTGGTGTCATTGGATATTACTATCTTCAAGTATGTGTAATTGTTCTTAGAATTTAATATTATCATTAATACGTTCCATGACTTGCACACTTTGATTTAATGAAGAAAACCGTCATGCCATATGTTGGCAGGAAGTAGGGTACGTTGTCTACGTCATTAATACATGTCACACGCCATGTATTTGGAGTTACACACTAGTTAATCTACCACACATGTTTTTTATTCCATATTACACACCGTGTAGTTGTGTTTAGTGCATCGGGAGTAATTAGGAAACTACTCAAGTCATGTGCATTTATTACATGTAGTGTAGTTAATTCTTACACCATGTTTTGACCAGGAAAAATAGGCAAACCGTTACCCCATTACACACTGTATGGCCCACTAGACCTGGCATGTAGTCCCTTCGGGTTAGGGGCTAAACTAAGTATCCCTTACACGGCTAAGCCGACTGGTAACCATGTAACCCGGAGACAATACGAAGTGTGGCCCACTGAACACACCGTGTAGTTTGAGATTTCCAAAGTACCCTTCACACACTGAGTCCCTATGCGTGTACTTCAGATAATATGGCGAAGGTAGTACATGTCGTGTAGTTGGAACTAAATGTCGTGTACTTTACCAAATTACACAGAATTTAAAATTTAATGTTTGTGCAATGTTCATAACTACATATCATGTATAAATTGTATTATAGGTTGTTACTTTGTATATTTAAGCATAAAAAATTTCTAAAAAAAATCATGTGATTCTTGTAATCATTCTTGAGGAACATGTTTTGATAGTACACATAAATCATGTATTCCATATTCCACAAGAGTAAAATAGTATACGAATATAATACATGTTGGTTAGATTCGAACGGGCATTCACTATGATACCTCCAAGGTATATTTATGTACACGGTTAATTTTAAATTAATTTATTTTGTTTAAAATTAATTAGATGAGAATCTAAATAAAATTCAGAAAAGGATTAAGATAAAATAATTTATTAAATAAAGATAATAATTTATCAATTCGAGTGTGATTTATCTTAATAAGAATGATTAAATAATTGAATTCTAGTTTCATTAAATGTGTAATTCGTTGCATATATGTGGATGATCATGAGCTAGACCAGACATTTGTATGTGATTGGATTAATTTTAATTTATTTTAAATTGTTGGTATGTGTGTCATCGCTTCTCATTAATATATAGAGTCTGGGTGCCCATGGATTCTTTTATTTAAATACCCTTTTTACCCCTCACCTGCATGTGGGTTAAAAAGAACATGTAATGGATGGATATCCCATGATTTTGGAGGCAGTTCATGTTGGAGCTGATATGGAACCAATCCAAGGAGATACAAAGGTGGATAGGTGGAAAGCTATAAACACAATCCTTGGTTTGGTTCATTGTTTTTCTCCCCTAGGTCAGGGTTAATTTATCAAATGCTAGATAAACTAACCATTAGTAAATATCATGATCATTCCCTTTACTTTATTTTATTTCTGTGAGTTGAATTGTTTTTCATTATGTATGTATTGTCGCGATTACATAATTAATAAATTAACAAGCATGAAATGTGGAACTAAAATAAACCTGGATTGTGCATAAATATTATCAAGACATGGTTAATCAGTTAAGTAAGTTCTACTTGATATTAACAATCATGTGATAAAGATAATAAGAAATTTACACATAAGAGATAAAAAAGCCCTCAATAAAATATTAATTCATACCAATCCTTCTACTACTTGATTAAGGGAAAGACTCAATAAAACTATGTGTTTGAAAAACAATTATTGGGACACTTACTTTTATACAAGAATATTTTATGAATGTTTTATGTTGACTTAACCAATTTACATCAAGAGGAGTAGACCTTTCTAAACATGGTGTCAATTTAGAGGAAAGTTTTGAGAAAATCCATGTCAAGATTTCAGGATTAGGGAGTCCACTCAACAGATAAAGGAGCTGAAAGACCATAGTTGGAAAAGAACTGCCTACCTAAATACCTTCAAATAGCTTGACCAACCCTTGTTTGGGTTATGAGAAGGGGAATATGGATCCTTTCCACTAGAATTTCCCGATAACTAGACATTCCGAGATCAATGGTGAGGGTCATTGGGACTTGATAAAATAGTGGGAGACTTAATAAAATCAATTTATTATTTCTCAAAAAATTGTAATCAAGAAAGTACTAATAATATGCTCTTTCAATTGTAGAAAAAAATTACAAGCTCTTCAACCACACTATCCCTATGATCAATACTATATAAAGAAAACATCCTCACAGGTAGTGACTTCCAGGAATGGTTTAGGCATATTTAGGTTATTTTACACTATGAATGGAAATATTACGTGCTGGAGTCCTCATTACCTGATCCGCCTACCCAAGATATGAGTGATGAAGAGTTCATGGTCTATGAGAAACATATGAACGAAGTGGTCTGTGTTCAATTTTTGATGTTATCATCAATGTCTAGTGAACTCGTGAAGTCTCATGAAAACATGGATGCTTATAGCATGCTTGAGAACCTCTGTAGTCTTTACTAGGAGAGAGCTAGATATAAATTATTTGAGATCTCCAAGGCACTCTTTTAGATTAATCTTGGATAGGGTGCCCCATCTGGGCCTCACATAGTCTAGATCATTGGTTATATTGAGCACCTGGATGTTTTAGGGTTTAAACTCCCTGAAGAACTGGGCACCGATCCCATTCTTGCATCACTCCCTATGAGCTTATCTAGTTTTGTTGTAAATTTCAATATGATCAACATTGATAAGTCCCTACTAGATCTTTTTATCCTCCTTATCTAAGTAGATAAAGACATGAATCATGAACAACCTAATGTCCTTATGGTGAATAAGAGGAAAGGGAAGGAAAATATCTTTAGGCCCAAATATTCTTCACGCCATTCCAAGAAAAGAATGATCAAGGGGGAGGGAAGGGAACATGAAGTTTTTTGTTTCGCATGCGACAAGAAGGGTCAATGGAAGAAAAACTGTACCCACCTAAAGAAGCAAGGGGAAGCTTCAGGTGCATTTGTTGTCGATTGAAATTTATCTATTTCTACAAAATGGGTATTAGATATAGCCTGTGGTGCTCACATATGTATCCAAATATAGGACCCATGTAGATTAATGAAAATTGACTGAGGAGATGTAGATCTACTAGAATCCAATGGAGATAGACTTGTTGTTGTAGCTGTTAGGGACTACCACCTCACATTGCTGATTAGGATGATCTTTGTATTAAAAGTTTGTTATTATGTTCCTTCTGTAACCAAAAACATTATTTCTATATCCATAATACATACAGATGGATTTATCTTGAAGTTCATAAATTAATGTTTCTTTTATAAAGATAGAATTTTTTTTGGTAAGGCACATTTATATAACGGTCTTTACATGTTGGATTATACAAACCAAGTAATGGAAATTGATAACGAAGATACTTCACATGAATCATACCACACCCAAATTTGGCATCACTGGCTAGGTCATGAAAATAAGAAATGCTTGAAAAAGTTACATTAGGGTGGATATTTAGATTCATTAAATCTAAAACCACTTTATTTATTTCACGCATGTTTACAAGGTAAGATGACCAAATCCCCATTTAGTGGGAAAGGTAAAAGGGCCAAAGAGATTCCTGAATTGGTTTATACCGATGTGTGTGGACCATTTCCAGTTGAAGTAAGGGGTGGGTAGTCATACTCCATAACTTTTACTGATGATTTTAGTAGATATGGATGTATATACTTAATGAGGTATAAGTCAGATACTTTTGATAAGTTAAAGGAATACATGAATTAAGTTGAGAACCATCTTGGTAAAGAAGATTAAGAAACTCTGCTCAGACCGAGGTGGAGAATATCTTAATCAATACTTTACTGATTACTTATGGAAGATTGGGATTCTATCCCAACTCACTCCTTATTACATGCCCTAGTGGAATGGTGTAAGCGAAAGGAGGAGCCGCACCTTGTTGGAAATTGTGAGATCAATGATGAGTCATGCAAGTCTTCCATTATTATTTTGGGGATATGTGTTACAAACATCATCACACATACTATACCAAATACTAACTAAATCGATAAATGGTATTCCATACGATTTTTGAAGTGGAAGAAAAAGCCATGTTATCGAATTTACATGTGTTGGGAAGAGAAGCATTTGTTAAGGCCTCTTCAGGTACCAAACTTTCACCCCGAGGCACAAAGTGTACCTTTATTGGATACCCTAAGGAAAAAAATAAGATATTACCTATACAACCCCTGAGACAAAAAATTTATAGTGTAAAGACCCTCCATATTCCTTTAGAGGGAGAACATCTCTAAAAGAGATAGTGGGAGAGAGATAGACTTCGATGAAGTCGAGGCTCAAGGAACATAAGAGTTGATACATGAGTAGATTCCACAAAGCCCCATGGAATAAGAATATGTTCCAAATACACATGAACTGCGTAGAAGTATGAGATAGGTTAGAGAACAAGAACGGTACGGTTTTCTAGTTCCTAAGGATAGTGACTCATTATTTTTTGATAATAATGATCCTCTAACCTACAAGGTAGCAGTAAGTGGCACAGATGTTGTCAAGTGGTAAGAAGACATGAATTATGAAATGGATTCCATGTACCAAAACCAAGTCTATATTTTGGTAGATCCTCTAGTAGATGTAAATCCTATTGGTTTCAAATGGGTATTCAAGAAGAATCTAGACATAGAAGTACAAGCCAGTACCTATAAGGCACGATTGGTTGAAAAAGTGTTTAAACATCATCAAGGTATTGACTACAATGAAACATTTTCACTAGTTGCAATGCTGAAATCCATGAAAATTATAATAGTAATTACCTCTTACCATGACTATGAGTTTTGTAAAATATATTTAAAAACAACATTCCTTAATGAGAACATTCAGAAAGAAGTCTATATGGCACAACCTGAAGAGTTTGTGACTCTAAAGGATTCCAATAAGATATGCAGGTTTCTAAAATACATTTATGGATTAAATTAAGCATCCAGGTCATGGAACATTTGTTTTAATGAAGCCATAATGTAATTTGGTTTTATAAATAATGAATGTGAGTCTTGTTTCTACAAACAGTTTAGTGGGAGTGCAACTAATTTCCTAATAGTATATGTTGAAGACATATTACTTATTGGAAACAAGATACCCATATTATAGTCTGTTAAGGAATAGTTAAAAAAATTATTCTCCATGAAGGAATTGGGTGATGCATCATATATTATTGGTATCAATATCCATCATGACAGATCCAAGAGAAAGTTGGGCCTAAGTCAAAGTACATACATTGACAAGATATTAAAGAGATTTAGTATGGAACAATCCAAGAGGGAATTGTTGTTAGCGTCACATGACATTCATATTTCCAAGAAAATGTGTCCTCAGGAGAAAGAGGAAAGAAATAGAATTTAAAGGACTCCATATGCATCAGTGATTGGGTAAGTCATGTATGACATGCTATGTACTAGGATAAATGTTGCCTATGCATTAAGTTTGGTATGCAGATATCAAGCTAACCCAAGTGACCGCCATTAGATGGCAGTCAAGACTATCCTTAAGTATCTGAATCACATACTACGGAAGTATCATCTTTTGAGGGATTTTTCTCAGAGAGGTGAAGTTACAGTGGGCAGTATTTCCATGGAATACAACATGACAAACCCCTTTACTAATGCCTTGAATCAATTGAAACATGATCATTATGTGAGGTCTAGCGGACTGAAAGTCGTAGGTAGTTGTCTCTAGTTCAAGTGAGAGTTTGTTGGAGTTGGTGTCCTAGAACCAACTGTTTGTACTTTGATTACAAGAATATTTAATGTATTTAAATATTAAACATCTTATTACAAAGTTTTAATTGTTCTGCATGACTATAATTTAATAATGTCCTAGAGTATTTTTTGCATAATGTGGTCATAGTAGTTCTCTGATATGATGAGAACCTTGAAGTTCTATGAAAATATTCTTAAATATAGTTCTTTGGTTGGATGACATGCTATGATGGGAAACATAGTATACATACCATCAGGTACGAGTACCCGTAATCAGATAAGACTTCTTCTAATGAAGTTTGCAATTGATGATCTCCAAGACAGGAGATTATGAGAACATACCCACCAGTAAGAATTTTACATGTTTTGGTGTCATCGTATATTCCAATCTATGAGCATGTGTAATGGTCCTTAGTCTTTAATATTATCATTAATACATGTCATGAATCTAGCACTTTGATTTACTGACAAAAACTGTCACGCCATATGTTGCTGGGAAGTAGGGTGTGTTGGGTACTCCAAGAATGACATGTTATTAATGGATAAGTAGAGAAAGGATTTTTCCCTTCCATTTATGGAAGTTGATATCTTGGTCCTTTGATTGAAATAGAACCGTCTCCCTAAATTCCATGGTCATGGTGTAATGATGAGTTTATTTCAGGTAGTCAAAGAATGACATATCAAACATATAGGTTGATGACACTATCATGAAACCTTCTTGATGAGATATTGTGCCAAAGGGATTATATTACACAGTGATCATTTGTATGTGGATGTCGTCGTTACAACTTTAAGTTCTTTATCTTGGGTGCCTTGACCCGTTGCTAGATAGTAATCTTGGACTTTAGGCAAGCTCTTCCTAATTCCAACAAGAAAGAATCCTATAGGGTCACACAATAAGTGTTTACAGTGGTATCGATTAAATTCTTTTTGAATTTAATTAATGCAATAAATATTATTCTCAAGACTGAGGAATAATTTTTTTCAAGTTAAAATGGTCACATAAATTAAATAAATATTTAGTCACCAGATCGTAAATAAAATATATTTATTTATTTTACTGAACATTTAATAAATATTTATTTACTAGTTTATAAATAAAAATATTTATTTAAGAGAATAAAATATTTTATTTGAGTTTTCAATAAATTGAAGAGGAGTTCTAATGGACCAAGACTGTGTCCATTGATAAATTAATTATTTAAAAGTTGGTAAAAAATGTTTATCTTGTTGGCACAAGAAATAATAATAATGTTGTTATCATTATCCATCACGATATTTAATTTATGGTTCCATTTTGCGCAAGTTGGCGCACCATAAATAATGGTGTTGTTATTGTTATTATGTGGATTGAGTTTTTTTCTAATAGTTATAATTGCATTTAATTGCTGCTTCGCAATTAAATATTGTAACTGAAACCCCATGTCGATCAATAGGCAGGTACGTCTATTATTCCAAACCCTTATGAATTGAGAATTTTTGAGCCAAATATTTTCTCTCTCGACTCCTCTCCTCTCTCCCTCTCAAGAATGAGAGAAGTTCTTCAAGACCGAAGAACGAGTGATCAAGAATGATTGACGCAAAACATTCGGTTCGCCATGCTAGCATGTGGAGAATAAGTGTCATTTTTCGGAGACCATTAGAGCACATGTGGATCAACCTTAGAGGGATTCTAGTATATATCATCATGAGAGAAATGAATATGTAAGAACCCAGATCTTCTTTTAGGTATGAATCTTGATTTCTGGTTGTTTTTGAGAAAAAGAGGAGTTTATGGAAATTTTTGGACTACACGCCATGTACTTATAAGCACACGCTATGTACTTAGTTGCCACGAGTGACCGTGTATTAGCCATGAAACATCCGAGTACATGGTCGTTCATGATTACTTGATGACCACCTAAAGAAGAGGCCGAAAAAGGCATGTACACGCTGTGTACTTTTAAAGAACATGCCATGTACTTTTTTTTTCATTAAACGGAATGGGGTCGCGTCTGATGGACATAACCATATTCTTCATGAACTATCTCATCCAGGTGTGAACAAGACCACTGAATATTCTCCAAGAACCCAAATCACCATCTATTCTCCGATACGAACTCCGTCAGTTGCATTGGAATCGCATCAGTGAGTTCCTCTTTCTTCTTGAACCACATCTCTTGATTTATCCTCTTTCATGAGTTATCCTCAGTTGAATATTTTTAATGTTTTGGTAGATATATGACATTATAGAGAGATTAAAGGCCTGAGGTTCATGTATATCGATCTTAAGATGCCGAGGTAGTTGGTTTGTGCTGTTCCGTATTCAGTCCTAGAGTTATATGTGAAAAATTCCCCAATACCCTCATTCGGGGTATTGCGTGTTTATGGTTTTATCCCTGTTATTTTCCTTCTATGCCTTGTGTGCCTCAGTAGAGGTTTGGTGATTGTAAATAGGGTTTTTTACCTTGAAATGGATGTGTTTTCCCATGTTTATGTGATTTTGACCGTTTGGTCTAGCTTTCTTATTAGGCTGCTTGCTTTCCATGCCTAGTATTGATAAGATGGAGTGCTTATTATCTAACATGCTATGATATGATGTATATTGTTTATCCAAGTAGTTATTGAGGTTTAATTTGGATTCCATGTATCATTTGTGAATGATTGACTTACATAGGGCTGTGGGAACCTGGTTTAGTAGAACATAGGGAGAATGGACGTTGAGGGCTTCTCCAGAGTGTCTATTTACTTTAATGTTGTGAGACCATAGGGAGGATAGACGTAAGTTCTCCCTTTGAGTGTCTATAGTTTCTTTGATAAGGGTCATAGGGGAAATTTGACGTTGAGTGCTTCCTCATAGTTATTATTAGTTACCGATATGAGACCATAGGGGGAATTGACGGCGAGTGCTTCCTCAGAGTGTCTTCGCTAAAGCTGAACCAGAGGGGTTAGACTGTGAGTACTTCCCAGAGGGTTGATTGTGTTTGTTTTGATTGAACTAAAGGGGTTAGGCTGTGAGTACTTCCCAGAGGGTTACCTGCTTTTGTTTAGCTGCTTACTTTATATATGAAAATGAATGCAATTGAATTTGTAGGATTGTTATTATATGTACTTCCTTGTTTACTGCTTCATTTTGTTTATTGCATTCCATATATATTCACTGACTGTTAGGCATAGATATATGGGTGTTTGCCTACTGGGATTAGTCACACACCCTGTTTGGGTCATGCTTTTGGGCCCAAATAGATTATATTGCTGCAGGTGTAGATAAGGGCAAGCACCCTTCTACTTTAGGTACTTGATTGCTGTGGATCTAGGGAGCATGGGACCAAGATGAGGCTTGTGATGCTTTGCAGATGTTTACTTGATTTTTTCTTGTACTTTGGTTTAGTACGGTGTTCCAGCATTGTGATTTGTTTGGATTATTTACTAGATATATGTGTCATGCATCATTTATATATGTTTTCTCCATTTGTTTATTACTTTCACTGTTTATTTATGACATGTTTTACTACTTCCTCAATTATTATCTGTTTTACTTCCACTATGTTACTCTACCAATGAGGGAATAGTTTTCCCACTATCACAACCAAGGCCCTCATTGGTAGTCGGCAGCCTCTGGCATTCAGGGAAATATGCTTGAGGCCATGTGACCAACCGGGTACATGGCACCTCTATGAAGCACCTGGAACCAGGACATTACAATGTGGTATCAGAGGGTTTTCTTTTCATCTTGACATACTGTTTGGAGCCTATAGCCAGGGATAGGAAGGAATTAGTACTTGGTAATAATCTGTTCCCAGGAGTAGCAAACCCATGTATAGGAAAAAGTCAATTTACCTCGTTATTGCAGTTTTTCTAGTTTTTTAATTTTACAGATGATTTGATTTCACCATTGGGTGATTCACATGTTATATGTAGTTATCATTGATAATATTGTGGTTCTATTTTTGTTGAAACCAAATGAGATGAAGGTATGCCATCTCATGCATCATATTGGAACTTATTAGAAATCACATGTCATACTTTTCTACCATGCCATTTAGGGTGAATTAGTGATTGCATGTTGTTGTGATAGATGTTGTGCTTGATGTTCATGCTATTGTGATAGATGCCTTGATAGAATACCTAATTTTTATAGGGTATTGAATTGTGTAAGGTTTTTTTGAGTGAACACCAAACTTTTTTTCTTAAGGTGTTATCATACCTCATGGATTAGAATTTGGTGGATCATTGCCTTGTTTTTCTTGTATATTACATGTATAAGATGCCAATATTTGATTCGTGGGGAGTATGGGCCCTCACAGATCAGAATTTGGCACCTTAATGTTCGTTTCACTATTTTCTGGGTTCCAGAGTATTTTATGAGGATTGCTTTCTAAAATAACCCAGAATACACAGTGTGTAATGATGAATACATGCCATGTGTCCTTCTATTTGGGAATGAACTCTTTTTCATAATTACACATTGTGTATTGTATGTACACACCATGTAGTATCTAACCATGTCACTGGCTGTGTGGGCATAGACACGTGGTTGGGAATTCTTGGTGGGACACACCGTGTCCCGGACGCACACACCGTGTGTTTAGACCATGTGTTCGCCCGTGTGACTAGTGACGCGGATGTATAAAACTAGGTTATACATACCGTGTCAAGCTTGAACATCCCGTGTAGTGTAACCCTTGAACCTGTCTGTGTGAAAAATAAAATGGGTCAGTGAAATCCTTCAAGTACACACCATGTCTATCTGGAAAACACCGTGTAGAGTGAGCCTTGTATCCGTTCGTGTAACGAAAAACATAGGGTGGTGGAAATCCTTCTTGTACACACCGTTTCTGTCATAAACATGCCGTGTAGAGTCAGCTATGTAACCGGCCATGTAACTAACAACACGGGTTGGTGAAGTTCGTCTAGTACACACCGTGTCTGGCACTAACACACCATGTAGTCTTGTTCTAGGATAACCATGTGGATTACCCATGTAAGGGAACTTAGAAAGGGGAAGAGGATTCAATTACATGCCGTGTGTTAGGACAACACGCCGTGTTTTTGGGGTGTTACATGTGTAAGGGTTGGTGTCCTGAGAACCAACTATTTTGTACTTTGATTATAACAATTTTCACTTATTATATATTGTTCATTGTTCTGCATGACTATAATATAATAATGTCCTAGAATATTTGTTTCATTGATAAGGTCATGGAAGATCCCCGCTATGATGAGAACCTTGAAATGCTATAACAATATTCTTAAATAAAGTTCTACGGTTTGATGACATACTATGATAGGACACATGGTATACAGACCATCATGTGCGAGTACTCGTAAGAAGACGAGACTCTCTCTCATGGAGTTCGCACTTGGTAATCTTCAAGATGGTAGATTATGAGAACAGTCCCGCCAGTAGCAATTCCGCATGTCTTGGTGTCATCAGAAATTTATATCTACGAGTGTGTGTAATGGTCCTTAGACTGGAAGATTATCAATAACTCATGTCATGACTCACGCACTTAGATTTACTGAAAAAACTATCACTCAGACAGTTGGCGGGAAGTAGGGTACGTTGGGTGCGTCACGAGTGACATGTTGTTAATGGAAAAGTTGAGGAAGGATTTTTCCATTCCATTAATGGAAGTTGATATCTCAGTCCTTTGATTGAAATAGAACTATCGCATTAAATTCCATGGCCATGGTGTGAACAACGAGTTTATTTCAGGTAGTCAAAGAATGACGGATCAAGCATATAGGTTTATGACACTTCCATGAACCTGCTTGATGAGATATCGAGACAAAGGGATTAAATTACACAGTAAGCGTTCGTATGAGGTGATACGTCAATGCGTCATCAATTTTTTTCTCTTGGGTGCCTTGACCCATTGCTAGACAGTAATCTTGGACTTTAGGAAAGCTCGCCTAATGCTAAGGAGAAAGAGGCCTAGAGGGTCACACACTAAGTGTATTCAAGTATATAAAGTAGAATAAAGATTATTACCGTACGTGGTTTAATAATTATTCAAGGAAGCCTAAATCGTTTTAATAATGGGAGAAGAAGGAAATGAAAAACAAGATATACACGCCGTGTATTAAATATTACATGTCGTGTAGTTTTTCATGGAAAACAAGTACACACCATGTATTAATAATTACACGCCATGTAGTTTTCTTTATGGAAAGGAAATGAATAAATAAAAACAAGATATACACGCCGTGTACATTTAATGTACACGCCGTGTAGTTTTCAATGAAAAACAAGTACACGCAGTGTAGTTTTTCCAGTCAGCATTTTGAGGATATAATATTGTTTTAAATGATATTTATTATAATCAGCGTGCGCGCATGTCAAGGAATTAATTATTCGACATGGGGGTTTTAAATAAGAGTCAATGAAATAAATAAAACGCGTAACACATTTAATTATTTTCATAACTCTACAACCTCAAACCAGATTATAAATATCCTCACAACCCAAACTCTTTTCCTACCCCCATGTGAGACACAACAATTCTGGAGAATTATTTCAAGGCCAAAATAACCTTTTCCTCCAAGAACGTTCTCAAGACCGAGAGAGATCCTCTTCCATCGGATCAAGACGATCTAAGGTGGAAAATGCAAGCAAAGTATTCTCTATGCTAGCACCTGGAGAATCCTTTGGTGATGTCCAGAGATATGAGGTACACGTGTGGATCACTGCTAGAGGGAGTCTACACTTGGCTTCTGCGATGCAATGACGGATCACATCGACAACGTGGTCAAGAACATCAACAAAGAAAGAACACCCAAAAGGTATTTCTTTATAATTAATTAAATTAATTATAATCAACCTGTAATGATCCTTGTTTGTGGTTCCGGGACAAACCTTCTTCTTTGTCTTTTTCTGTGATTTGATCCATGGAGACTGGTGTTTATTGTCGTATTGATCCCAGATTGATCATTGCTAATGACAAAAAGCCAAGTGGGCACATCCACCCACGCGCTTCTACTGCGCCTGGAACCTTCAAATGGTATCAAAGGGAGGTTACAACGTTGATTATAGTTATTTAATTTTCGTTGATAATTTATGCATTTATATTTGATTCAATTCGAAATAAATCATTCTATAAATCTGAATAAATGAGATCTATTCTCCCTCCTTCGTTTCTCGATTCATATCACAGAAACGGACTTTTAATTTTAATTTGATTAAAATAAAAATGAGGAACTCATCCGGAGGAGCCTCTCTTTCTGTCTATACAACATGGGATTACACGGCGTGTACTTAAAACTACACGCCGTGTACTTAGGTTCAATGAACCGGCACTGGTCCACTAAACCACTCCGTGTGAATTGATTATGACTAAGTATTAATCATGTTGTGTTGACCCGAATTGAACGGCGCATGGGAATCGGAATACACGGCGTGTATGTTGGAACAACACGCCGTGTAGTCCGATTCGGTCCAGGTGAAACTGTGTACAAGTAGAAGCCGTGTTCCGCGTAAACGGGATTGCCAAGCTGGTTACCGCGTAACAAGGAAGTACATGCCGTGTATGATTCATCTACATACCGTGTACTCCAAAATTTCCAAAGTACATAGAACACGGCAAAGCCCCGACGTGTACTTTGGATAAAGGGTGAAAAGAAATACACGCCATGTAATTATAAACTACACACCGTGTACTTTCCAGAAATGAAATTTCACTAGGTTTCCTCCAATGTACAAAGACCCGTACAAGGAATATGGATGAGAAGAATATCAAGGAAATTCAGAAAGGAATTTAAGATAAAGAATTGATTAATTATAAGATCACAATTAATTTAATTCGAGCGCGTCTTATCTTAAATGAAAGAACGATTAAAAGAATTTGAATTCTAAATATGCGTAAATGTCATTGCATGCTATGGATAATCATGAGCTAGACCAAAGACCATTTGTATGTGTATGGTTTCATTTAAATTTATTTAATTTAAATTTGTTGGCCTGTGAGCCTTCTTCTAATAAAAAGTAGGGCTTGTGTGCACATGGTTTCATTAATGTAAACCAATGTAATGGAGGATCTCCCAAGCCAGAGGAGACGGTTCAAATCCCGAAGCCAAGGTGAAACCGACGCAAGAAGATACACAGGTGGACAGGTGGGAGCTGCAAAACACGAACCAACAGGTTCAAGGTGTTTTCCCTAGGTCAGGGTTAGATTATCAAAACTGCTAGATAAGATAACCAATAGAAGCTCATGATCATGCCATCTTATTTTATTTCTATTTGATTGCATGGTTTATTTATTATGTATGTGTTGTCACGATCATATAATTAATAAAATTAACAAGCATGCAAAGATGGAATAAAATAAAAACCGGACTATGCGTAAACATTATCAAAACATTGTTAATCACTTAAGCAAGCATCACTTAATATTAACAAGCATGTGATAATGAAAAAATACGCATAAAGTACTAAAATCCCTCAATACCATATTAAGTCAGACCAAGCCTTCCGTTACCTGATCAAGGGAAAGACTCAATAAAACTATGTATTTGACCAACCCTTGTTGGGACACTTACTTTTATAAAGGAAACCCTTATGAAAGGTTTCAGGTTGACTTAACCATATTACATCAAGAGAAGTAGCCCTTGCTAGACTTGGTGTAATATTGGAGGCAAGAGTTGAGGAAATCCAAGTTAGGATTTCAGGATTGGGAAGTCCACTCAACAGATCAAGGAACTGTAAGCTCATAGTTGGCAAAGACCTGCCTACCTAAATACCTTCAAATAGCTTGACCAACCCTTGTTGGGGTTATGAGAAGGGGAATATGGATCCTTGCCACTAGAATGTCAAAGTAACTGGACATTCAAAGTTAAATGGTGAGGGCCATTAGGACTTGATAAAATAGTGGGAGAATTAATTAATTAATTTATTATTTCTCATAAAATGTAATCAAGAATGTACTAATAAATCTGCTCTTTTAAATTGTAGAATCAAGATGACAAACTCGTCAACCACCTTTTCTCTGCTATTAATTCTGGATAAAGACAATATCCTCACCGGAAGTAAATTTCAGGAATGGTTTAGGTGCCTTCAGGTTATCCTATGCCATGAATGAAAGTTTTACGTGCTGGAGTCCTCGCTTCCTAATTCTCCTACTCCAGGGGCGAGTGATGAATATTTCTTGGTCTATGATTAACATTTGAATGACGCTCTCGACGTTCAATGTTTGATGTTGTCATCTATGTCTAGTGAGCTCATGAAGTCTCATGAAGACATGGATTCCTACAACATGATCGATCTCATTCTCACATCACTCCCCTAGAGCTTCTCAAACATTTTTGTGAACTTCAACATGAACAACATTGAGAAGTCTCTGTTTGATCTTATTATCCTTATTCGCCAAGTGGACAATGACATGAAGTGTGGAAAGCCTTCTGTTCTTATGGTGAATAAAAGTAAAGGGAAAGAAAAGAGCTTTAATCCCAAAGCTTCTTCAAGGCCTTCCAAGAATAGGAAGATCAAAGGGGAGGCAAAGGAACAAGATGTTGTTTGTTTTACATGTGGCAAGAAGGACCACTGGAAGAAAAACTGACCCAGCCAAGGAAGCAAGGGGAAGCTTCAGGTGCATTTGTTATCAAATGCAATCTATCTGTTTCTACTAATTGGTTATTAGATACTGCTTGTGGTGCTCACATCTGTATCCAAATACAGAAACCATGTAGATTCAGAATGATTGACCGAGGTGAGGTGGATCTACGAGCAGCAAACGGAGCCAGACTCGCTGCTGTAGCTGTCGGAGACTACCACCTCACATTGCCTACTAGGATGATCTTGGTGTAAAATGGTTGTTATTATGTGACTTTTGGTACTAAAAACATTATTTCAGTATCCAGATTAGATACTGATGGATTCATCTTCAATTTTGGAAGTGGATGTTTCTAGTTTTATAAATATAGCATTTGTTTTGGTAGGGCACATTTAGATAACGACCTTTATGTGTTAGACTACACAAACCATGTAATGGCAATCGATGACAAAGTTAATTCACATGACTCATACTACACCCAACTTTGGAATCACCGGCTAGGTCATACAATGATAAATGTTTGACAAAATTACATCAAGATGGGTATTTAGATTATTTCGAACTAAAACCACTTGGTGTATGTCATGCATGTCTACAAGGAAAAATGACCAAAGCCCCATTTAGTGGGAAAGGTGAAAGATCTAAAGTTATTATAGAATTAGTTCACACAGATGTGTGTGGGCCATTTCCAGTTGAGTCAATGGGTGGGTTCTCATACTTCATAACTTTTACTGATGATTTTAGTAGATATGGATATATCTACTTAATGAGGTATAAGTCAGATTCTTTTGATCGGTTCAAAGAATACAAGAATGAAGTTGAGAACCATCTTGGTAAGATGATTAAGAAACTCCACTCAGGAAGAGGTGGAGAATATATTAATCAGGACTTCATTGATTTCTTACGGGAGTTTGGGATTCTATCTCAACTCACTCTTCCTTACATGCCACAATGGAATGGTGTAAGAGAAAGGAGGAACCACACCCTTTTGGACATGGTGAGATCAATGTTGAGTCATGCGAGTCTTCCATTATCCTTTTGGGGATATTCATTACAAACAACATTGCACATACTAAACCAAGTACCAAATAAATCGATAAATGGTATTCCATACGAGTTATGGAGTGGACGCAAATCCATGTTATCGAATTTACATGTGTGGGGTAGCGAAGCATTTGTTAAGGCCTCTTCAGGTAACAAACTTGCACCCTGAGGCACAAAGTGTATCTTTATAGGATATCCCAAGGAAACAAGGGGATATTACCTATACAACACCTCAGACAAAAAGGTTATAGTGGAAAGACACGCCATATTCCTTGAGAGGGAGCACATCTCCAAAAGAGATAGTGGGAGCGAGATAGACTTTGATGAAGTTGAGGCTCAAGATACACATGAGTTGGTATAAGAACAGATTCCACAAAGCCTCGTGGAAGAACAATCTGTTCCAGAGACACAAGAACTGCGTAAGAGCACGAGAGAGGTGAGAGAACCAGAATGATATGGTTTTCTTGTCACTGAGGATGGTGACTCATTATTGGTTGACAATGATGATCCTCTTACCTACAAGGAATCAGGTGAAGGCATAGACATTGCCAAGTGGCAAGAAGCCAGGAATTCTGAAATGGATTCCATGTACCAAAACCAAGTCTGGATTTTGGTAGATCCTCCAGTTGATGTAAAGCCTATTGGTAATAAATGGGTATTCAAGAAGAAACTGGACATGGAGGGGCAAGTCAGCACCTACAAGGCACGACTGGTTGCAAAAGGTTTTAGAAAACGTCAAGGAATTGACTATGATGAAACCTTTTCACCAGTTGCGATACTGAAATAAATCAGAATCCTATTGGCCATTATTGCTTACCATGACTATGAAATTTGGAAAATGGATGTCAAAACAACTTTCCTTAATGGGAACCTCCAGGAAGATGTCTACATGACACAACCTGAAGGTTTTGTGACTCCAAAGTATGACAACAAGGTATGAAAGTTGCAGAAATCTATTTATGGATTAAAGCAAGCATCAAGATCATGGAACATTCATTTTTATGAAGCTATAACAGAATTTGGCTTTGTTAAGAATGAATGTGAGCCTTGTGTCTACAAGAGGTTTAGTGGGAGTGCAATAATTTTCCTAATAGTATATGTCGATGACATATTACTAATTGGAAACGAAGTACCTGTCTTACAGTCAGTTAAGGCATGGTTGCATAAATGCTTCTCCATGAAAGACTTGGGTGAGGAAACATATAATCTTGGGATCAAGATCCATCGTGATAGATCCAAGAGAATGATGGGCCTGATTTAAAGTACATACATTGACAAGATACTGAAGAGATTCAGTATGGAACAATCCAAGAGGGTATTGTTTCCAGTGTCACATGGCATTCATCTTTCTGAGAAAATGTGCCCTCAGACACATGAGGAAAGAAAGAGAATGGAAAGGATCCCTTACACATCTGCGATTGGGTCAGTCATGTATGCTATGCTATGTACGAGGCTAGATGTTGCTTACTCATTAAGTGTGGTAGGCAGATATCAAGCTGATCCAGGAGACCGCCATTGGATGGCAGTCAAGACTATCCTTAAGTATCTGAGGCGTACTAAGGATATGTTCCTGGTTTATGGAGGATATGAGGAACAAGTCATCATAGGACATGTAGATGCTAGTTTCAAGACTGATCAAGATGAAATGAAGTCGTAGACTGGATACATCGTCAGTTTGAATGGAGGTGCAGTGAGCTGGAAGAGCTCAAAGGAAAGTGTGGTGGTAGATTCTACAGCAGGGTCCGAGTATATCGCAGCTTCTGAGGTAGCTAAAGAAGTAGTATGGATGCGAAGCTTCGTCCAAGAGTTGGATGTATTACCGAGCAATAAAGATCCCATGACACTCTATTGTGATAATACTATAGCAGTGGAACTTTAAAAATAGCCAAGGTCACATCAGCGGACAAAGCACATAATTCGGAAGTATCATCTCTTGAGGGATTTTTCTCAGAGAGGTGAAGTTGCAGTGAGCAGTATTTCCATGGAGGACAACGTGGCAGACCCCTTGACTAAAGTCTTGACTCAGCAGAAACATGATCATCATGTGAGGTCTAGAGGACTAAAAGTCGTAGGCAGTTGGCTCTAGTCCAAGTGGGAGTTTGTAAGGGTTGGTGTCCTGAGAACCAACTATTTTGTACTTTGATTACATGAATGTTCACTTATTATATATTTTTCATTGTTCTACATGACTATAATATAATAATGTCCTAGAATATTTGTTGCATTGATAAGGTCATGGAAGATCCCTGCTATGATGAGAACCTTGAAATGCTATAACAATATTCTTAAATAAAGTTATACGGTTGGATGAAATACTATGACAGGACACATGGTTTACAGACCGTCATGTGAGAGTACTCGTAAGAAGACGAGACTCTCTCTCATGGAGTTCGCACTTGGGAATCTCCAAGATGGGAGATTATGAGAACAAACCCACCAATAGCAATTCTGCATGTCTTGGTGTCATCAGACATTGCTATCTATGAGCATGTGTAATGGTCCTTAGACTGGAAGATTATCAATAACTCATGTCATGACTCGCGCACTTAGATTTACTGACGAAAACTGTCACACAGACAGTTGGCGGGAAGTAGGGTACGTTGGGTGCATCACGAGTGACATGTTGTTAATGGATAAGTCGAGGAAGGATTTGTCCCTTCCATTAATATAAGTTGATATCTCGGCCCTTTGATTGAAATAGAATTTTCGCATTAAATTCCAAGGCCATGGTGTGAACAACGAGTTTATTTCAGGTAGTCAAAGAACGACGGATCAAGCATATAGGTTTATGACACTGCCATGAAACCTACTTGATGAGATATCAAGACAAAGGGATTAAATTACACAATAAGCATTCGTATGAGGTGATACGTCAATGTGTCTTCAATTTTTTTCTCTTGGGTGCCTTGACCTGTTGCTAGACAGTAATCTTGGACTTTAGGCAAGCTCGCCTAATGCCAACGAGAAAGAGGCATAGAGGGTCACACACTAAGTGTATTCAAGTATCTCAAGTAGAATAAAGATTATTCCCGTACGTGGTTTAATAATTATTCAAGGAAGCCTAAATCATTTTAATGATGGAGGAATAAGGAAATGAAAAACAAGATATACACGCCGTGTATTAAATATTACACGCCATGTAGTTTTTCATGGAAAAAAAGTACATGCCGTGTATTAATAATTACACACCGTGTAGTTTTCTTTATGGAAAGTAAATGAATAAATGAAAACAAGATATACACACCGTGTACATTGAATGTACACACCATATAGTTTTCAATGAAAAAAAGTACATGCTGTGTATTTATTAATACACGCCGTGTTTTTTTTCCAGTCGGGATTTTGAGGATATAATATTGTTTTAAATGATATTTATTATAATCAGAGTGGGCGCATGTCAAGGAATTAATTATTCAACATGGGGGTTTTAAATAAGAGTTAATGAAATAAATAAAATGCGTAACACGTTTATTTATTTTCATAACTCTACAACCTCAAACCTGATTATAAATATCCTCATAACCCCAACTCTTTTCCTACCCCCGTGTGAGACACAACAATTCTTGAGAATTATTTCAAGGCCGAAAGAACCTCTTCCTCCAAGAACGCTCTCAAGACCGAGAGAGATCCTCTTCCATCAGATCAAGACGATCTAAGGCGGACAATGCAAGCAAAGGCTTCTCCACGCTAGCACTTGGAGAATCCTTTGGTGATGTCTAGAGATACGAGGTACACGTGTGGATCACTGCTAGAGGGAGTCTACACTTTTCTTCTGCGATGCAACGACGGATCACATCGAAAATGTGATCAAGAACATCAATGAAGAAAGAACACCCAAAAGGTATTTCTTTATAATTAATTAAATTAATTATAATCAACCTGTAACGATCCTTGTTTGTGGTTCCAGGACAAACCTTCTTCTTTGTCTTTTCCTGTGATTCGATCTGTGGAGACTGACATTTATCATCGTATTGATCCCGGATTGATCATTGATAATGACAAAAATCCAAGTGGGAACATCCACCCATGCGCTTCCTCTACGCCCGGAACCTTCAACATGACCTGGATTGGAAAAAGTATACGCCCATGTGAAGGCTTAAGGGAACACACTGTGTAGGCATTATACACATCGTGTATCCATGTTTTCAAAAATTGAATGCTTTCCTTCTCTTGTTCCCTTATTACACTTATATGTTTTAGTCCCTATTAATCATGATCGAAGGTGTGCGCTTGACCTTGTAGATTCATGCCATCGAGACATCCTCTGGTTGTCCTCCAGTTGCAGGGTAGTGATCAGACACTAGATATGGCTAATCGGGGACTACCAGCAGATCCTTCAGTTGTTCCAGTCTTAGCACCAGCCATCATTCAGGATACAGGTGTAGATGCACATTTCTGAGAGGGATTTATGAGGTTTATGAAGACCTTTCGAGGAGTACCACATCCTACCCCTTCTATGGTAGAGTTGATGTAGATTTTTTAGTAGCAACATCCTCCCACCTTCACAGGGGATGGAGGACCTCAGGTTGCCGAGTCATGGTTAGAATCCATGCTATCTATCTTTGATCATCTGGATATTCCTCTAAAGAGGAGGGTGAAGCTTGATACGTATATACTTCAGGACTCTACCAAGAGATGCTGAGATGTGATCTCACAGGCAGGATGCTATAAGGTCATGTCTTGGGATGAGTTTCAGCATGCCTTCTATGATTACTTCTACCCAAATACTTTGAGGACTAATCGAGCCTGAGATTTTATGATTCTAGAGAAGGGTACTCTTTATAATATGGAGTATTCTTCTCACTTCACAGGTCTAAAATGCTTCATGCCTATTCTAGGAGGTGATGAGTTATTTCTTGCAAGGATGTTTGAGGATGGTCTCTTGAATGACATCCGTACTCTGGTGAACATCTTCAGGTTGACTTCAATCACTTCTATAGTGAACCGGGCTCTAATCACAGAGCACAATTTAAGGGATTCTAGAGCTGTGAGCCAGGGCAGTTTGGTACCTAGAGTTGGTATCCCTCCTACTGACAGTAAGAAGCACTGTAGGGAGTCTACGCATAGAGATCCAAGGATACAAAAGACATATTTTGGTATCCAGGTGGTGTGCTACCAGTGAGGGAAGAGTGTACATACGAGGCCACATTGAACGAGAGACCTAGTGGAGTGCTGATATTGCAGAAAGATGGGTCACCTTCAGTGTTTCTGTCAGTTCTTCTCACCAGCAGCTCATGATAGGAGTTCTACTATGACTCCACATTCAGAAGTAGCACCACCAGTTTTTTATATTTCTAGGAACTGGAGTACTTTCATCCCTTTAGGATGAGGTGGAGGTCATGGCCGTGGTAGAAAGTCACCAGGCTTTTAGCAACAACAGGGTGGATTAGCTCAGGGTGGTCAGGCGGGGTCGCAGGGTCGTAGTGCTGGTCATACTTTTGCAGTGGAGCAGGCCCAGCAGGAGTAGGATCCTAGACTCTCTACAGTACGAGGTACGATCCTAATTGCCTCAGTTTTAGCTTTTTCTCTTTTTGATACGGGGGATTCCCATAGCTTTATATCTTTTTCTATTGTCAAGAGTCTTGGTCTATGTATCTTTTCTTTTGCTAATATCTTGATGTTAGACACTCCGTTGGGGACAAGAACAACTAATGTATGACAATTCAAGGAGTTCCCTCTTGAGGTTGGTGGGTGTCACTTCTTATGGTACCTCTATGTCCTAGAGATGACATGCTATGATGTCAGTCACAAAATGGACTTGTTAGTTCTCTTCCAGGCTGTTGTCGATTACTATCGCTGTAGGGTGAGTTTCACATCACCAGAAGGTGGATCATTTTTACATAAGGGTGAATGGGATGTCTAGGTGAGTAGAGAGGGACTCGAGCATTATGGGTTGGGAGGAGTTACAACCCAAATTTCTAGTCTATATCTGGATGACCAGGGGACTTCACAGTTGGACTTTCCTCCATTGGTGGATCGTTTTAGGGATGTCTTTTTAGAGGACTTTTCAGGTTTTCCTTCAGAGTGAGAGGTGTAATTATCTATTGATATTGTGCTAGGAGTGGAACCTGTGTTCATTACTCCTTATAGGATGGCTACACCAGAGTTGCAGGAGATCAAGAAGCAGTTGGAGGAGTTACAAGCTAAGGGTTTTATCTGACCGAGTACTTCTCCTTGGGGTTCGCCTATCTTATTTGTGAAGAAGGTGGATGGTACCCTTAGACTTTGTGTGGATTATCATAATTAAAACAGTTTATAGTCAAGAACCGATTTCCCTTACCGAGGATTGATGATATATTTGTTCAACTTCGAGGAGCTCAAGTGTTCTCGAAGATTGACTTGAGACCTGGTTATCATCAGTTGTGCCTTAGATAATCTGATATTCCTCTTACAGCTTTTTGGAGTAGGTATGGTCTATACGAGTACATCGTTATGCCGTTCGATATCACGAACAAACCTATAGTTTTAATGGCACTAATGATCCGTGTGTACTATCCATACTTGGATTCTTTCATGATAGTATTCATGGATGATATCTTGGTGTACTCTCACACTCGACATGACCATGCTACCCATCTTGAGATATTTTTGAGTACACTGAGATATCATCGGATATATGATATGCTCTCAAAATTACACATTTGAATATACTAGATTCATTTCTTGGGTCACATTATCTCAGAGACAGGAGTATCAATAGACCCAGAGAAAGTGAGAGAAGTAGTTTCCTAGGAGCAGCCGAGGAACATCTTTGAGGTGTAGAGTTTTATAGGGCTGGCTGATTATTACAGATGATTCATACATGAATTTTCACACTTAGTAGCACCACTTATGGCTCTAAATAATAAGGGTGAAAAGTACTTGTGGTTAGATTCTTGTGAGTCAGCCTTTCAGGAGCTGAAAGTGAGGTTGACTTCAACACCGATACTAGTTTTTCCAGAGCCGGGAAAGAGCTTTATTGTATACTGTGATGCATCAGGTATCAGTCTGGGAGTAGTGCTTATGCAGGGGGAAGGATTTGTTGCTTACAGTTCTCAGTAGTTGAGGCCACATGAGCAGAAATACCCGACGCATGATCTCGAGTTGGCTGCAGTTGTTCATGCTTTTATGCTGTTGGAGACATTATCTCAGGGGAGATAATTTTTTGGTTTTCACCAACCACAAAAATCTCAAGTATATCTTCACTCAGCATGACCTAAATTTGAGACAGTGAAGGTGGGTTGAGTACCTTCGGTATTTTTATTTTGAGCTTGCCTACACGCCCGAGAAAGTCAACACAATAGCTGATGTGTTGAGCAGGAGAACTCAGATACAGGCAGTTTGGGAGGCTAACGGTGAGTGGAAGCTTATGGCTATGTTATCTGAGATGAATTTGGAGGTGCACGATAGACAGGGGAAGACATTTCTGTCTTCTGAAGATGTTACCTCTACTCTTCTTGATCAAGTACGAATGAGGCAGCTATCAGATTCAGAAGGCCCAGTCCTACGGGAGAGTGTGTCAGGAGAGGACACTATTCTTGGATGGACAGTAGGCGAGGATTAGATCTTGTGTTTTCATGGATGTGTGTGGGTGACAGTAGACATACATGAGGAGATTATTCGGGACTTTCATTCCTTAGTTTGTGTAGTTTATACTTGTGTCACGAAGATTTATCGTGATCTACACCATCAGTATTGGTGGCCAGGTATAAAGAGAGATGTTGCTAGTTTGGTCATGAGAGTTCCACCTATCAACAGGTGAAGGCGGAGCATCAGCGACTAGCAAGGATTTTGCAATAGTTACCCATTCCCGAGTGTAAGTGGAATGATTTCGCGATGGATTTCATGATAGGTTTTTCGAGGTCACCTCGAGGGAATGATGCAATATGGGTTATCATTAATAGAATCACAAAGATTCCTCACTTCTTGCTAATCAAGGAGACCTTCTCTTTTAATGAGATGATAATGTTGTATATCTGAGAGATTGTACGTCTACATGGGGTTCCACACTCCACTGTTTCAAATAGGGATGCACATTTTACTTCTCAGGTCTGGAAGGGACTTCATAGGGATTTGGATACACAAGTACTTCCGAGTACAACTTACCACCCCCAGACATATGGCCAATCTGAGCATACGATTTAGGTACTTGAGGACATGCATTGATTAGACATCTTAGAATTTGGAGGTTCTTGGGAGAAGGACATACCTCTTATGGATTTTTTCTACAATAATAGTTTTCAAGAAACTATTCAGATGGAACCTTATGAGGCTTTGTACGGTAGGCCATGTTGACCACCCCTATGCTGGATAGAGGCAGGAGAGGCAGCTATGCTGGGACCTCGTCTTGTCTAGGAGACCTCAGAGTAAATAGAGTCGATTCAGAAGAGGATGGATACTACAAAGTCAAGACAAAAATCTTATGCTGATCAACGAAGATGATATCTAGAGTTTGAGGTCGGAGATCATGTTTTCATGCATGTCACACTGAGGTTGGGACAAAGGAGGATTATGAGACATGGAAAGCTTTCACCGAGGTATGTCGGGCCATTTGAGGTTTTGGAGAGAGTCGGGATGGTTTCCTTTTAGTTTCAATTACCTTAGAGGTACTGAGCTATGCATGACGTCTTCTACATTTCTCAGCTATGGCGATACTTCTCAGAACCATCTCAAGTTTTCCAACCTGAGGAGGTTGATCTCAAGGTGGATGCCTTGTTCGAGGATCATCCTATACGAATTGTTGATTGAAGTGAAAAGGTTCTCTGTGGCCATCCTATTCCTCTGGTACTTGTGCAATGGCATCATAGGCCAGTACAGGATGAGACTTGGGAGAGGGAGGATGATGTACGATCGTAGTAGCCAGATCTGTTTGATGATTCTTCTTCTACACCGCCTTGTTAGGGAAATTTGGGGATGACTTTATTTAAGGGGGAAAGTTTGTAAGAACCCAGATCTAATTTCAGGTATAAATTTTGATTTCTTGTATTTTTTTAGAAAAACAGGAGTTTCTAGAAATTTCTGGAGTACACACTGTGTACTTATAAGTACACGCCATGTACTCGGTTGCCACAGGTGACCGTGTATTAGCCGTGAAACGGCTGAGTACATGTCCGTGTGTGGTGACCTAGAGACCACCTAAAGCGGAGGCCAAAAAAGGAAATTACAAGCCGTGTACTTTTTTTCATTAAATGGACCGGGGTCGCTTCTGATGGACATAACCATATTATTATCGACCTATCACATCTGGGAGTGAACGAGACTGTCAGATCTTCACCAAGCCCCTGACTCACAATCCATTCTCCGACCCGAACTCTATTGGTTGCGTTGGAATCACATCAGTGATTTGTCCTTTCTTCTTGAACCTCATCTATTGATTTATCCTCTTTCATGAGTTATCCTAATTTGAACGTTTTTAACTTTTTTGTAGATATATGAAATTCTAGAGAGATTTAAGGCCTGAGGTTCATGTATATCGATCTCATGACACCACGGTAGGTGGTTTGTGCCTTTCTGTAGTTAGTCCTTGAGTTATATGTGCAAAAGTTCCCAATACCATCATTATCGGTATTTCATATTTATGGTTTTATCCATGTTATATGCCTTCTATGCCTTGTGTTCTTGAGTAGAGGTTTGGTGATTGTAAATAGGGTTATTTTCCTTGAAATGGATGTGTTTTCCCATGTTTTCCTGATTTTGACCGTTTGGTCTAGCTTGACCATTGGACTGCTTTCTTTTCATGCCTAGTATTGTTAGGATGGAGTGATTATTATCGGACATGATATGATATGATATAGATTGTTTAACCAAGTAGTTCATTAGGTTTAATTTTGATTCTATGTATCATTTGTTCATGATTGACTTACATAGGGCTGTGGGAACCTGGTGTAGTAGACCATAGGGAGAATGGATGTTGAGGGATTCTTCAGAGTGTCTGTTTACTTTTACGTTGAGAGACCATAGGGGGGATGGATGTAAGTGATCCTCAGAGTGTCTATATTTTCCTCGATACAGTACATAGGGGGAATTGGATATTGAGTGCTTCCTCAACGTGCCTATTATTTACCGATACGAGACCACAAGGGGAATTGACGGTGAGTGCTTCCTCAGAGTGTCTTTGCTAAAGCTGAACTAGAGGGGTTAGACTATGAGTACTTCCTATAGGTTTTCTTGTGTTTATTTTGGTTGAACCAGAGGGGTTAGGTTTTGAGTACTTCCTAGAGTGTTACCTTATTTTTTTAGCTTCTTACTTGATATATAAAAATGAATTCAATGGAATTTTTAGGATTGTTATTATGTGTACTTACTTGTTTACTGCTTCATTCTATTTATTGTATTCCATATATATTCACTGACTGTTAGGCACTGATCATTGGGTGGTTTCCTACTGGGACTAGTCTCACACCCTATTTAGGACATTATTTTGGCCCACAAATATTATATTGTTGTAGGTCTAGATAAGGGAAAGCATCCTTCTACTTCATGTACTAGATTACTGTGGAGCTGGGGAGCATGGGACCAAGATGAGGCTACGATGTTGTGGAGTTTTTTACTTTCTTTTCTCTTGTAATTTGGTTTAGTACTGTATTCCATCATTGTGATTTTTTTGTATTATTTCATAGACATATGTATCATGCATCATTTATATATGTGTGCTACAGTTTTTATTACTTCGGCTGTTTATTTATGGAAAGTTTTACTGCTTCCTCTATTGCTATCTATTTTACTTCCACTGTGTTACTCTGCCAATGAGGGAATAGTTTCCCCACTATCACACCCAAGGCCCTCACTGCTAGTCGGTAGCCTCTGGAATTCAGGAAAATACGCTTGAGTCCATGTGACCAATCGGGTATGGGGAACCTCTGGGCGGCACCCAGAACCAGGATGTTACAGAAGACAATCTATAAGGGACATTCTAGATGATCAATGATCATCAATGAAGAATGTACAAAATACACAAGTATTTAATTTATTCATAAATTAATAAATTAATTATAAACATGATGTGAAATATCCTATTTCTCGGATTCCATGATTTTATTCTCTTTGTCTAAATCATTGATTTTAATCCGTGGATACTGGAATTCATCGTCATATTGATCCCAAATTGGTCATTGATTAAGGAAAAAAGAAATGTTAGGCCCTCTGAAGCACCACACTTCCACTGCGTCCAGATCCTTCATTGACCATTGTGGTTGGTGGTGACAGAGGTTCACCGATGGTGTGGCCTAGGATGTTAGTGACTCCTTCTCATCGTGGTTGGTCAATGGGGTCGTTGAGGTCATGTTCACAAAGCTAATGGCCTATGAGGTGGTTCGGTCTACCTGTTGTGGGTGGTGGCCTCTGTAGATTAAGCGACATAGGTGGATGGTGTTGAGTATCGGTATGGAGAAGGTGTACACTATAGTGGTCATAGTTAGTGATGAGATAGACCATCGAATGTGTAACACCTGAGAATTTTATGAGAAATATTTTGTTTTTATGTTATATAAATCATCAAAAGAATCTTTCACTACACACAACACTATCTTGGCTTGCCTTACATGCAACCGCTACCTTCCTCGATAGCTTGCGTTGTACGCAAAACCGAGTTTCACTAAACAACGATATGCTATTAAAATATTATTAAAACTAGCCGTTATGAATAGTAATACCCACTTTTTTAAATTTTATAAATTTTATTTTTCAAAATGGACTTCATTTTTGGATTCGGAATATCGAAATTATCCTATGGTGAAATTTTGGTATTTTTCTGAAAACTTTCAATTTTTGATGAATAGTGAAAACACTGGGTTACTATTTAAAAACCAAATTTTTATTTAAATAATTATTTATTTTATTTAAATTTATTTTAGGTCAAAATTGATACATAATACCTATATAAGTTCAATACAATCCATTGGAGTCATTTTATAATAATTTTAGACATAAAAATTTTATTGAACTTTTCACCGTCTTTTACCCACCTCCTAGGAGAATTTTCAAATTTACATAAAACATAATTTTACCACTTCTGTGAGTGGAATTTTGAAAATCCAAGAGACACGGTTAATATCAAGGACTAAAATGTGGTTCAATGAGATGAAAATAATTTTTGGTGAATAGTAACTTTTTACTTTTTTTACCACGGTTAAAAGTAAATAGGGTAATTAAGGGTAAAAATGATATTATTATTACCCTAACACATGTCATAATTCTATTGGATAAGTGTAATTCGACCAAAAACCACCTTAGGAATAAAATATGACCATTTAGGCCCACTTGGATTAGATTAGGACATTTAATATTAATTTATTTAAAGAAGGGTTAAAATAGTAAATATCAAAGTTTAATAAGTAAATCATTTTTAATATAGGGTTATACATAAGATAAATTCGACTATAAATATTAATTATAAATATAAAAATATTTCCTACATAATGGTATTTTATTTGTAATTTTTAGACATTAAATAATTTAATTTATTTATGACACAATGATGATGCAGTAATTATCTTATTAATGAAATATTGAAATAATTGATGTTATAAACACCCAAATAAATGTAATTTGAGACTTTTTATGAATTCCAATAATTTTATATGTTAGTATGACATGTTAGTATTGATTTAATTAACTTTTTTCAAACTAATATTTCTGTTATGATTTTCACAAAAATCAATTACCAAATAGTGTCAAAATTGACATAAAACATGTTTTTAAAAAAATATTATATTATTAATTGTTATTTTATTCCTAAAAATCTAAGGATCGGCCAAATGACTTAGATAAGGTTCTATAAATTAATAATAAACAACTTGGGGTTCGTTTGGCTTGTTATAGTAAGTTTATTAACCTTATAGTGTAAGAAAACAAGAAGACACGGTAAAAGTTAAATTATCTAACTTAAAGTTAAATCTAAATGATAATGTTAAAATAGAAACCTAAACTTGTCAAAATTCTATTGGACGATATTATTTCGACCCATAACCACCTTAGATTCTAAATAAATCAATTTGGAGCTATTAAAAACCGAATATGGCTTTATAATAAAATAATAATTTTAGTTTTTTCAAAGGTGCCCCTCTCCTCCCTTATAAAAGGGCACCTCCTCCCTCTCTTCCTCACACCACTTTGAGCCTTCAAGCTTGGACAACCCTTGAAAAATTATTTTCTACACATCCCTAGAAACATCCTAGAGGTCCTGGTCTTCTTCAAAGACCAATTTTAGTGCCCTAAGAGGAGGTCTCAAAGAGGCGCTTCAAAGAAGAGGTAATGTCCGTTACCGATTCTTCCAACTTTATTTCTTATTCCACTTATTATTCTTTAGTTGTTTCATTATGAAGTAAAAACATCAGTATAACTCATATAATGATATGTTATTATAAGTATGGAACAACCCTATTTCACCATCTATCCATCCAACGGAAAATGAAATCACCGCACGTGCGTACGTACGGAATACCGTCTCCACGCCGTGGTGTAATCTATTTTCCACCACCACCTTACTTGGATGGGTATAATGGTGTAAAGAATAACTATATATGATTATTTTAAAGTGATATTTATTCTGAAATAGTATACATACACTCCAATACAATTCCACGATCATGGGAACGATATCATCGCTCGTGCGTATGTACGGAATACCGTCTCCACGATGTGATGCGACTCGTTCTACATGATTTTCATTGAATAATGATTACATAAATGAATTGAGTGAATGAATATGATATATATTACAATAATACTAGTCTGTAAATGAAGTATCTATAACCTGAAAAGAAGAATAAGAATTTATTCAACAAAACACGCATAAGAACAAAAAGTAATAAACACCCGAATAACAAGTAGCAATGAAATATTACTAATAAGAAGCTAAAAATATGAACATATATGATATCATAACAATGAGCATGATTATGAAATAAGTCAATGAAATTATTTAAATCATTATACAGGAGGTTCGAACACTTATGAAGCAAATCGGACCTAAGGTAAGGGAAAATCTCGCAATCTCATTTTTATCTGAGATTGTTTATACTTCATAATTTACTGGGGAATATTTATCACCCACATCCATGTTTCCCCAATATTTAATATTATTTATATCCTCCTACAATTTTTTAAATCTAATTTTACCCTTCAGTGAGTTTTTAGTAAAAGATATGAAAGGAATCTTCTGTCATTTTTCGTATGAGGTACTTTTTGACTTTTCCGACAAAAGTACGAGAAGAATGTTTCTTTAAATTATACGGCATGAATGGATTTTGAGAACATTATTTCCAAGAAGATTCCTTTACAAGTTTTCAAGTTTATTTTTAATAAACTTCTTTTAGTTTAAAATTGTATGACATTTTAAGAAAGGAAAAATGTTTTTGAAGTAGAAAGGATATTTTCCTCAAGAATGGAGTTCAAGTGTTTTATCAAAATTATTTTCCATATAAGATAATATAGGGTTCTGTTTCTATACCTATTATTACATTGATTTTATTATGTTGTGATGGAATTATTTTTATGAATTCCTTTATCTTATATGAATTTTTTATGATGTCACGATGTTTAAGAATCCCATTTTTATTACATGGGTTATGCTATGATGTATGGTTTATGATTTTGTGGGACACATAAGAATGGTATCATTATGAGATGGGTGGGACCTATATATCTCTCCAATGCATTGGGTAAAGATTTATATCTCATGAGATAGACATGGCTGGAACGGCAGGTTAAACTGGTTCAGTGAAACAGGACTGAAATGAGGAGTGAACTCAGTTCAGAAATGGACTTTGTCTGCTAAGATAGTCTTGGCAATGAGTCTTGACTAATAAGAAATGATTTTCTATGATTATGTGTGTATTAAACAAAGTTTCATATTTTATGTTATGATTATTGGGATTACATTTCACTACTATGATTTATCCCATGTTATGAAATTATGTTCTCTTTTGCAGGTTAAGATTTCCAAAATGTTATGTTCTTATGAATATGATGTGATTGATATTTCTTTTGTTTACCCTTACTGAGAATTTGAGATCATCCTTTTGTATGTTTTCTTTCCCCAGGTCAGGAATAAGGTTATTAAGTAGGATATTCCAAAAAGTGACTCTATATATGATGAAATAAATGGGAGACAACGTAGATGATTTATGAACCAGTTGTTTTTGTTTCCCAGTTTCTAAAGACACTATACCTATACGGTCCTTTCATGGTTTTGTTATATATTGTAATAAGTATGCTTCAATTTTGAAGTATTAACAATTTATGTAAAGTTTGGGTCGTTATAGAATGGGTGGGTATTTCCCACCATGTGGAGAGATATATTAGAATGAGCTTGAAGAGAGAAATGTGGAAATGCCGATGGGGTGTCAAGGTGGACTTTTGATGGATAGGCTAGTTATGGAGGATGTATAAACCGAGGGACATGATATTGAGTGGATGGATGAGGTGATTCTGGTGTGACATACCGTGGATGTATCAATCCCCTCCAGTATTTGACAAAGTAGGTAAATACTCATCATGGATTGATGAGAATGGGTAGAGTAGGTGTTGTAATTAATTATTGATGACTTTTTATTGATTTTTTTTCATACACCAGTATATGTATTGATACTAAATAAGGATACTATTGGTGGTGGCCTATTGAGTTCATACTCACCTTGAAGAATCCCTTTGAGATGTTTGTAGGCTTTATATATTTAAATATAGGAAATGGAAAAGGCTCAATATTAGGAGATTAGTTGACAGTGCATGGGATGGTTTGCATGATTTTGTAGATGGGACATGTGGTTCCTCTTTTTTGGACCGGTAGTTATTTTTGGTTATTTTTTACCTATACATATATCATCGGCCCATAGGCGATCCAATTTACTCTTGTGTGGGTTCATAACATGGTAAATGTTTATCAAAATGGAAGTACATATATTTGGGCTTATTATTGATTATTATTCTGTTGGATTTAACTGTATTGAGTTGATATTATTATTAATTATCACTAAGGGATATAATATTTCCATTATCACCACATATACCCTCAATATTAGTTATAAGCCTATAGCATAAGGGGAGGCGCACCTAAGGTCACATAGTGCACTGTCAGTCCAAGCACTAGTCGAGTGGTCTACGGTGACAGAGTGTTACAACCAAAAGGATACAACCTCCCCCTGTAGGTTTCCACATGTGAGTGGGAAGGAGGGAGGGGGGATCCCCTCTTATTCCATTTAACCAATAACAATAATAATAATGACAATGATAATGATGATAATGATATACAATATTAATCAACTTCTTTTTAATGAGCACAAAAACCTCAAAACTTTATCCCCAAAACCAAATAATAAATTTAAACTCCTCATGATGTCCCAAATTAACAAAATTATTAAATTAATAATAGTGATGATGTCTACTCATATAATATCAAACAGGGTCATCAATTAATTTCATCAAGCTTTGTCAAGTATGTTGCTAACAAGGGGGATTCAAATTTCATTGTTTTGAGTCTAGTTTAATAAATAAGTACATATGCAGGTATGATAAAAATATATATGCTTGACCGAATAATTTCATTTTTTACTAGTGAGAAATGTCAAATAAATAGGAATTCATAAGATGTCATACAAGAAGATGGAAGTCAATGAGAAATAATGAGAGTAAAAACCAATGCAACACCAAGAAAAATCAGAAGAAGAAAAATCCTACAATGGTGTTTCATTACTTTCCTCTGAAACCACAATTTTAAAGATTATTCATGTCATATAAGACTTCATATGACATGAAGTGGCATGCTCAGGATAGTAACAATGATGGCTTGATAAGGCATCCAAAATATTAAACTTTATGAAACGTGTTTGATTCATTATATCCTTATTTTTATTCAGATCCTATGAATGTAGGTTTAATATTGTCCTACAATGGTTTAAAACCTTTTGGTACGTTAAGTACTAATTATATCATTTGTCTAGTTGTATTGATATCTTATAATCTACCTACATAGATGTGTATGAAGAATCTTCTCTTATTATTTTTATGATTATTCCTAGAAAGAAAATGCATGGAAATGTCATTGATGTATAACTTCAATCTCTAATAAAAGAATTTTGAGAATTGTGGGATGATTGCAATAGTCTGGACCCTCCTGGTCCATTACATTGCTAAATAATGATGTTCTAGGCATCATGGGGACTATTGGTGACTCATTGAGGATTTTTCCAAATTTCAAGTTGAACGAACGGTGGCACCGATGGACATCAGTGGCACCAATGGGCCATCAGTGGCACCAATCGGCATCGGTGGCACATATGGGAAATCAATGGAACTTATTAGAATTGATGGAACTGATTAGCCATTAGTAGCACTGATCGACATCGGTGACAGGTCATCGGTGATACGGCGACGGTGCTAGGGTGTCGGTGACTCACCTATCAGTGTGTCATGTCTAGTTTTTCTAGGACAGTCTATTTTCACTCCCGTAGTGCCTCTTTTAACGTAACAGTGTTTTAATACCCCTTTAAAAGTGATTTAAGGCCCGTAGAAGATGTTTTAAATCCACCAAGAGTCGATCGACCCTTTAATTACCAAAATGTATGGCCTTTTCATTGGTGTCACACCCTTTTTCGCGTTTTCCAGCCACCCATTTTTTCTAGTTTCACCCCCATTACATGTTTTTCTCTGCTTAAAGGAAATCTATCAACTCATAGTCATCTGATGGTTTATCTCCACCATATCCAAGGAGAATTATTAAATATAAATTATTTCCAATGTGTGAAACCACCGAACCGCGTGGTCAAGACACGATTCGACTTTTAAGTACTTTGAAATGGTCTCCTTGATTTTAGGATATGGCCTCTTCATAAGCTTAGATCCTATCTTCCTTATTAATTTTCATTTCTCTAAGTGCCCCTTGAGAATTCCTCCTGAGATGAATCATGCGCTCAGATCCTTTCCACTCAATCATGGAGTCCTTCCTGCAAGTCGCGCTTCCCCAGTTCTTGGCGCAAGGAGAAAACTTCAATCCTTGATCATCAAAGTAGGGATTTTCCTTCATCTCTCCTTACTGTGCATCATGTGAGGTGGGTATGATGATGTTCCCTCAAGACGTAGATGAAACCAACTTTAACAAAGATAATAAACAAAATTTTAACAAACTTTGAACCAAGTAGGGGTTTTCCCTCAAGATTTTGTTGTATTTTTTTTGCCTTCATTTTTATGCTGTGAATTGTATGGGATTATGTCCACTAAAAATTATGGATATTGGTGGTCCTTTCTTGCGCACTAATGAAGCTCTTTTTTCTGGATAATCTAATGATTAAATGACTATAACATGGAAACTGATTAATCACGTAAACATGGTTGATTAAATGGATGCCCGATGGATAATAACACTTTTGTGATCAAACCGATTAACCAAAATGAAAGGTGGAACTTAATGAATGGTTTTGGATAAATATAAAAAACTCCCTTGCTCTGTTAAGATGATATTCATGGTTTTTCGGATTGATTCTTTGTGGGGTGACATAGAGGGGAATGAAATCTTTGGTTGAGATGTTGTTGGTATGCAAGTCTGATGCCATGTGGAGCCAGTGGTAAATGTTCTAGACCTAGTAAGTTGGGGATTTGTTTGGTTCCAGTACTTTTAGGGATCTCATAGATCCCATTTTGATGTTGTCACTTACAAGATAACTGGGAGTGGATGCTTAAAACACCTGCTTGGCTGTTTTCCTCCAGTAGCTGTTTTGGCTTGCGATTATGCCTATTAGTTTCCTAGTTTTGAAGTAATATTTAAATGGAATCACTTGAACATGATAATGAGAACATGTACAATGGAGAATTGTTTTATAGAAATGGGTTTTGTTTTGGTTGTGTCTGTTGTGTATTTGTGCATATAGGGGGGGGGGGGTAGCGGTAAGAGTGGTTTTGTGCGGACTGGTTGTTGGTTTCAGGTCCCTTAAGTTGGTATGAGTTATTGATTAACTATATGTATAAAATTTATTTCTTATGTTTCTTATACGCACCCCATCCATGTTTTTCAATTTATATAGTACACCCCCATTTCATGGGGGAGGGTGTTTTTCCCAACATTCTTATGAGTGGCTGGTTATTATCTCCTTTCTACTCCCACTCCTAGGTAGACCAACATTCGCTGAGAAGGTTGTGATGGCCTAAGGTTCATTATGACCCAAGACTCTCCAGGAAGGGTGTGTTGTTGTGGTTTACCTAGGCATGTGCGGGTAAGTTTGTTTCCCAAGCTTCTTTGGGATGAGGCCCAGGTGTTTTTGGGTGTGGAAGTAGTTGTTCTGGATGAGGTGTCTTTGGGCGTAGTAGTGGTTGTTATGGACCAGGTTTCTGTGGGCGTGGTTATGTGTGGTTGTGGTAGCCTAGGTGTTTTTGGGTACGATGGACATGCGGTTGGAATGGCTCATATGGTTGCTGTTGGGGGCGACAGTGGGACTAGAATGAGAATTGTGGGGGGGAGGTCTGATGTTTAGGATGTTCTAAATAACTAGTGGGAGAGTGGTGTAGGGTACCCAATATCGATGTGTTATTACTATTATTTTACCTAACTTTCACTATTTTGGGAGTGTTCCTTGGTGAGGTTGGGTGGATATTTTTCCCTGCTAGGTGTTTTGGTTACCTCTATTTCTCATGGGGCATTAGAATTTATCCCCACTTGTGCACGAGAGCTTTTTGTTTCCCTACTAAGTATACATGTGTACTCACCCTACATATATAAAACTGATTTCAGGTTTCCAGGAGGACTTTGAGGACCATGCCAGACCTTACTAGCTCAGGAATCAGGACAATTGTTGTTACTGCTTTTATTTCTTTTGGTACTTTCCTTTAGAGTTTTCTTGTACTTGTATCACATTATTTGAACATGCATGTTGAAAAAGGGTTTCTCGCTTTACTTTTTCTTATGATATTTGGATTTGTTTGGGATTTACCATCTTATCTCCCAATATTGTTCTATAAAAGGGTAATTCCTTCAATATCACAGGATATTCTATACCCTTAGTGCTAGTCACCACTCTGAGGCCTACTGAAGGTGGGACTCGGGGGGTCATTATCTCCCCTTCAACTTGAAGAAGGAAGGGTCTGGCAGTTTATTTTTCCATCCCTCATCTTGGAAAAGGTGGGTCGTGACATAATGGTATCAAAGGTGATGTCTAAGAGATATGATGAAGTTATAGGTTAGGAATAGTGAGGATTGAATGGTATGGTAGGGAAAAAATGTTAGACGATCTTGTTGCATGAAATAGTCCAGGGAATACTGGCTAGGAAATGGTATTTTAGGTCCCTCCATGATCCGATGCAAGGACTTTGGACCTACTGAATGACCAAGTGAGGCTACACTAGTTTTAGGGTAGAGACCCTAGTAAAGTTACATGAATCATAATGAATTGTGTTCTAGTGTGTATTGGGTGTTTTGGGAATTTAAAATAAATGAAAAGTCTAGAATAAATTTAAAAGGAACCTTCTACACTACTCAAGCTTAGTAATTCTTTGTTTATCTTTTTATCTATGGCACCCAGACGATGTCCATGAGTAGTGTGGGCAGTTGAATCCTAGTAGTTTGATCCGGTTGATCAACGAAGGGCTGATTGGGAGGGGGAGGATGAACAGTGGTAGAAAATGCTTCATGCCTTCTAGTAGAAAACTCTTTAACAATACGAGGGAACGTCTCAGACATGGAGACAGAGAGCTGAATAAAGGAGCTGGTGATCAACTTCAGCTTGATTAGGGCTCCGATAGAGTACTGGGTTCCTCTAGCGGTGATCCATATGTGAGGGGCGATGCATCAGTAGTGGATGCTTTATCTTAGAGAGAAGAAGTAATCTCAGATTTCTTGGAATGACTTTGAGAAGGAGTTCCAAGAGGAATTCCTTTCTTCCATGATAAAGTCCTAAAAGAGGCAGGAGATGCTCTCACTTCGGCAAGGGAGTATATTGGTAAGGGGGTTGAGGATCAAGTTCAAGGATCTCCTTCATTTTACTCCAGACCTCTTCTTAGACGGGGAGGCATGTGCAAGACTCTTAGAGGAGGTGCTCCGAACTTCTCTTCAGTATGTTGTTACTCCTTTCACTCTGCCAATGTACTTGGAGTTTCAGAAGAGGGACATGGTAGTGCATAGGATGCACATACTGGGAGGTGTGCCTTGAGAGGGGAGCCAGTTGAGCTTGTTAATGGGGAAGGTTGTCAGCAGTAGGCCTCCAGCATCAGGGCCTTCCAGGTTTCAGCTAGTGGGTAGTTGGCCTCAACAGTTCAAGTTCCAATATCATGGTCCTTTCCCTTTCACCATGGGCTTGGGATTGAGGTGATTTACCTATGGCATCCATGAGAATATTTATAATTAGTTCCCTATCCGAGTGTAGTATGGTGGGGGTGGGCAGGTTTAGCACCCACCTCAGCAGTAGCAGTTTCCAGCCAGACCCTTCCAGCAGTAGGGGTAGTGAGCTCCCGCTCCACTAAGAGCATACGCTATAGGAGGAGGTCGACCTTAGAGCGCTCCATAGGGACCTTGACCATGGCGTGGCCAAGGAGGTGGCTGGAAGCCGAGGGGAAGAGGATTTGGGTGTGTGAAGTTACACGCCATAGGGGTAGCCTTTCCAGTAGGGCTAGAGGTCATTCGAGGTACAATCAATCTGTTTTGTACTCTTGCCTATGCCTTGTGTGATTTAGGGGCTTCACACTCCTTTGTTGCATCCATTCTAGTACATGCCTTGGGTCTAGACATAGAGAGACTTTCCATGCCCCTGGTGTTGAGTATGTTAGTTAGAGGTCAGACCAGCCTGTTTGATGTTTTTCGAGGATGCAAACTGATGTTGGGGCCGCATCTTTCCAGTGGGGATCTCTTTCTACTGAAAATTCATCCATACGATGTCATCCTAGGCATCGACTGGTTGTTCTCTGTTCACACCATTATTGACTGCTTCCAGAGAATGGTTTTGTTCTCAGATATGGGTGTCCAACATGTATCCTTCATTAGCCAGTGAGGTTTCCAGGAGGGAATCCAGCTTGTGGAGCCCCTTATTTCCTTGTTAGCTGAGTTGTTGGTAGAATTGGTAGAATCAGAGATAGTGGAAGTTCTAGGAATTTTTAGTGAGTTCCTAGATGTCTTCTACAAATAGGTTGTGACTCTACCCCCTCAACATGATGTTGATTTTGGGATAGACTTACAACCTAGTGCATGTACGATTTCGATGGATCCCTATCCAATGGTGCCTTCTAAGTTATGGTAGTTGTGGATTCAGGTTTATGACCTGATGAATAAGGGTTTCATCCTACCAAGTGTGTCTCCATGGGGTGATCTTTTCTTGTTCACAAAGAAGGCAGATGGTGGTCTGAGGCTGTGTATAGACTAGCGAATACTGAATCAGGTGATGGTTAAGAACCCTTACCCCCTTCTGAGGATCAATGACCTTTTTGAACAGTTTATGGGAGAAGGTTGGTTCTCTAAGATATAATTGCGTTATGGTTATCACCATTTGAGGGTGAAAAAGGGTGACACTCCGAAGACTGCTTTCAGGTGCAGATATGGGCACTTTGAGTTAATGGTCATGCAGTTTGGCATTACAAACGCACTGGATATGTTCATGGGGCTCATGAATTCTATTTTCCATGAGTATCTAGACCGGTTCGTGGTTGTGTTCATTGATGAATTCCTAATCTACTCTAGGTTAGAGGAGGATCACACTGAGCATCTATGGATAGTTTTGGAAGTCCTCTAACACCACCAGCTCTACGGGAAGTTGTCCAAGTGAAAGTTCTAGACATAAGAGGTGCACTTCCTTGGAAACGTGTTGTCCCAAAAAAGAATAGTAGTGGACCAGTCGAAGTTCGAAGAAGTTTTTTATTGGGAAGATCCTAATAATGTGGCAGAAGTTCATAGTTTTTTAGGACTAGCAGGTTACTATTGAAGGTTTGTACCTGAATTCTCTCGAGTTTCAGTGCCATTGAAGACCTTGACCAGAAAGGACTGGGCTTTCGTATGTAGTGAGTAGTGACAGAAAACCTTCAGTTATTTGAAAGGGAAGTAGGTCAGTGCCCTAATGCTGAGGTTTTGAGAGGAAGGGGTAACGTTTGAAGTGTTCTGTGATGCTTCTGGTCTAGGTCTAGGGTGTGTGCTGATGTAGTAGTGGGGGTGATCTCTTATTGGTCAAGGAAATTACACCCTCACAAACATAACTAGGTCACACATGACCTGGAACTTTCATCGGTCATGTTATCACTAAAATGTGTATGCATTACCTCCTTGGAGAACACTTCATGGCCTTCACAGATCACAAGAGCTTTATGTATGTCTTCTCCCAACGAGACCAAAACTTGCGACATCGAAGGTATATGGAGTTTCTTCAGGACTACGACTTAGATATACCCTACAAATCAGGAAAGTGGAATGTGGTGGATGATTATTTGAGCAGGAATTCACAGAAGGATGTTGTTTGGGAGTCATCAGATTCTTGGAAGGCGATAGAGGAGTTAGGTGCCTTACACGTGGATGCAAGGGTGGACGGTGGTAGAAGTTGTCTGTTTCAGATGACAATTCATCCCTCTATGATGCGATAGGTGGATGAGTCTTAGTGGGGGGACTCAGAGACCGAAGTGATGCGTGATCGTGTTGACTAGGGCAATGCTCTGTAAGGATGATCAGAGCATAGTCAGAATCAGATGTGGTTCCATGGGAAGTTATTTTTCCCAGTGGTGATGCATGAGAGAATACTTCACGAGTTCCATAGATCATCCCTGATGGTACACCCAGGAGTCTCCATGATGTAATGGGTCTTAAGAGGTTAGTTTTGGTGGTCTAGAGTGAAGTGGTAAGTGGCAGATTTTGTGGAAAGGTGAGTCTTCTGTCAGTAGGTGAAGGCTGAGCACCATGTCCCCAATGGTCTTTTGAAGCCCTTAGACATTCTTGAGTGGAAGAGGGATGATGTATCAATGGATTTCATCACAGTACTACCCAAATATGAGGGAGGCTATGATTCTATCTAGTTAGTGGTGGACCGATTGACAAAATTAGCTCACTTCTTAGCGGTTAATGAGTTGAGTGTAGTAGATGCATTAGCATAGAAGTACGTGGGTGAAGTTGTGCAGCTGCATGAAGTTCCTAGAACCATAATTTCAGATCGGGATACATGTTTTACTTAACAATTCTAGAAGGTATTACAACCTGCTTTTGGAACCCAAATATTCATTAGCACAACCTTCTACCCTTAGATGGGTGGGTAGATAGAGAGGACCATCCAGACATTGGAGGATATGCTACGAGTCTGTGTTTTAGAATTCAAAGCATCATGGGTACAATAATTTCCTCTGGTGGAGATTGAATACAATAATAACTATCACTCCACCATTGGAATGACACTATTTGAAGCCATTATATGGAAGAATATGTTGTTCACCTGTGTACTGGACAGAGGTTGGGTAGGTAGGTGTTCTTGGCCCAGATGTTGTGCAGAGCACGACAAAGAAGGTTTATCTTTTGCATGAAAGGATGAAGGTGGCTCAGGACCGACAGAAGTTGTATGACGATCATTGGAGGATACCCTTAGAGTTCGATGTTGGGGAACATGTGTTCTTAATGGTCTCCCCTCATATTGGACAATGGTGGTTTGTTAGGGGGAGTAAGATTTCTCCCAGGTTCATCGAACCGTTTGAGGTGTTGGGATGAGTTAGTGAGGTGGAATACCAGATGGAGTTACCACCGAGGTTGGAGAGGATCCACAACATCTTTCATGTATTCCAGTTCTGTCAGTATTTATGTGATGACTCTCACATCCTTGACTGGGGAGTGTTGGATATCGAGGACGATGCGACGTTCATGGAGTGACTGGAGAGAATCTAGGATCGTAAGAAGAAGGTGCTTCGTGGATGGACCATTCCCTTGGTTCATGTGTTGTGGAGGCATGGTGGCCTCGAGGAGAGTACCTGGTAACATGAGGCATAGATTTCTTACTAGTACCTAGAGCTGTTTTGAGTTTTGAACTTGTGTTTTATTCATGCCTTGATTATGATGTAGTGTTTGACCCTACTTGCTGTATGATAAGTTGTTTCCATGTTCCCTATTTTGTGTGAAAGGTCTTGACTATGGGGAGGGGATAATCTGATCCCTAATCAAGATGCATTAATGTGGATGCGATTAAGCCAATGTGGGTGAGTCAGTGCCTCCCAAAGTGGATAGTATCTTGATAAGGAGGAAGGAGATCCATAACCCATGTATCTCAGTGGTGTGACCTTTTTGTGTTTGTGTGGTTACTTGAGGTAGATGAGTGGTAGTTTTTCTATAGTTGTTTAGGAGATAGATGAGATAGGTGTTCCAGGATTTTGGGGTTTTATTTCAGCTTTTGAACAACTTTAGGGTGGTTTGTCCCTGAGAGGTATCTTACGAGGTGGTTGTTCAGACCCCTCTATTTTCTTTGGGTTTACTCTTGAGTTCTTGAGGGTGAGAATAGTTCAAGATGTATCTGATGTAATGTATTAGAACCTCTTGGTCCATTACTTTTCCAAATCCTGATGTTTGAATCATCCTAGGGACCATTGGTGTCGCATTGAAAAGTTTTCCAAATTTTAGGTTGAATGATTGGTGGCACCAATGGGGCATCGGTGGAACCAATAAACTTTGGTAGCACCAAACAACCATCAGTGGAAACGATCGGAATCGGTGCCTAGGTGAGGATGCCTGGGTGTCGGTGGCTCACCCATCAGTGGGTCATTTCCAGTTTTTCTAGGACTTTCCAGTTTCACTCCCATAACACCTCTTTTAACATAAAAGTGTTTTAATACCCATTTTAAAGTTATTTAAGGCCTGTAAAAGATGTTTTAAATCCCCCAAGAGTCAGGAGACCCTTGAATTACCAAGATGTGTGGCCTTTTCATCGGTGTTAAACCCCTTTCTACATTTTACATCTTTTCGTATTTTCCAATTTTTCACATGTTATGTGTTTTTCTCCGTTTAAAGGAAATATATCAACTCACAACCGTCTGCTGGTCTATCTCCACCATCTATGAGAAGAATCATTAAATCTCAATTATTTCCAACGTGTGAAACCACTGAGCTACGTGGTTAAGACACAATATGACTTTTAAGTACTTTGAAATGATCTCCCTGATTTTAGGATATGGGCTCTTCTTAATCCAAGATCCTCTCTTCCTTCTTCCGTTTCATTTCTCTAAGTTCAACTCAGGAATTCCTCCTGATATGAATCATGTTCTTGAAGCCTTTTCTCTCAACCTTAGAGTCCTTACTAGAAGTTTCACTTCTCTAGTTCTTGGCGTAGGGAGAAAACTTCGATCCTTGATCATCCAAGTAGGGGTTTTTCCTTCATATCTCTTTACTGTGCATCATGCAGGGTGGGTATGATGATGTTCCCTCAGGAAGTAGATGAATCCAAATTTAAAGAAGATAATAAATGAAATTTTAAAGAATGAAGGGTTGGGAAATATGGTGACGTTGTTGTGTTTTTTTACCTTCATTTATATGATGTCAATTGTATGGGATTATGTCCACTAAAAATCATGGTTGTTGGGGTCCTTTCTTGTGAACTAATGAAGCTCTATTTTCTGGATAATCAGGTGATTGAATGACTATAACATGGAAATTTGATTAATCATGTAAATTTGATTGATTAAATAGATTCATGATGGATAATAACCCTTGTGTGATCACCCCATTTAACAAAACAGAAAAAAGGAACTTAATGAATGGTGTTGGATAAATATGAAAAACTTTATTGATTTGTTATGATGATATGGATGGTTGTTTTTATTGATGATTTGTATGGTGACATAGAGTAGAATGGAATCTATGGTTGAGAGGTCATTGGTATGTGAGTCAGAGGCCGTGTAGAGCTATTGGAAAATGTTCTGGACTTGGTAAGTTGGGGATTGATTTTGTTCAAGTAAATAGAGGGATCTCATGGATCCCATTTTTATGTTGTTACATACAAGAGAACCAAGAGTGGATTCTTAAAACGTCTACTTGGATATTTTCCTCTAGTTGCTATTCTGGATTGTGATTATGCCTGTTAGTTTCCCAGTAGTGAAGGAATATTTAAATGGAATCACTTGAACACGATAATGAGAATGGGTACAAAGTGGGAATATTTTCAAAAAATGGGTTGTGCTCTGGTTGTGGCTGTTGTGTATTTGTGCATATAGGGGGTAGTAGTAAGAGTGGTTGGGTGCGGGCAGGTTTTTGGTTTCAGGACCCTTAGGTTGGGATGAGTGCTTGATTACCTATATGTATAAAATTTAGTTCTTGTGTTTCTTATACGCACCCCACCCATGTTGATCACTTCATGCCGAACACCCCCATTTCACGGGGGAGGGTGTTTTTTACAACATTCCCATGAGTGGATGGTTATTAGCTACTTTCTACTCCCTCTCCCAGGTAGCCCAAGATTCTCCAGGTAGGTTGTGATGGCCTGAGGTTCATTATGGCTCAAGAATCTTTGGGCAGGGTGTGTTGTGGTGGTTGGCCCAGGTGTGTGCGGGCAGGTTTGTTTCCCAGCCGTCTTCGGGATGAGGCTTAGGTGTTTTCGGGTATGACAGTGGTTATTCTGGCCCATGTGTCTTCGGGTGTGGCAGTGTTTATTATGGTCCAGTTGTCTGTGGGTGTGGTTATGTGTGGTTTTGGTGGACCATGTAACATCCCGACCCGGAAGCCACTAAACTAGTGCTCCAAGCTGATTCGAAACAAGGCCTCAAGTGTGCCTCCCTGTACTCCAAAGGCACCCGAATAGCAGTGAGGGCCTAGGGTGTGATAGTGGGGAGACTATTACCTCATACCAGAGTAATAAAAAAGTGAAAATAACTTAGTATCATACATAGAGGAAAGTAGAAAAAGTGCAGAAGCAATAAAAAACTGAAATAGAACAAGCTGTAGTAGTAAAATGCTGTAAAATCCCAAACAGTTATGCAATACAATATAACAATGGTCATCGATTGGGCCGACCATACAGATAAAAGTACAAAAAAACTGGAAGTAAAAGTACAGGTCTCTACTACTAACTCTGAGCCAACCCACATACCTAATCTACATACACTGTTGAACTATAGCATCCCGATTAGTAGAACCACTCAATAAGCTTAGATATATCATGAAACACTAGGCCTCAGCTCTATCCACCATGAAATTCATGATCAACCTAAAAATAAGGCATAATGTCTACATGTACACCGAGGTGAATGTGTAGGGGGGAGAAATAATCTCAGTAGGCTACCCTGAAAAGAAACCTATAATTGCGCTGCTAAAGTGTATGCAAAAGAAACATGCTCAGCCTCGCTGAGACATAACCAAAAGGTAGGAAAACCAAATGTGAAACCACAACCGAACTCAGGGTCTGAAATCCTTATCAACTAGGCAAGTTCCACCATGGATGTACATATATATATACGTATACATGTATAGTCCCATAACTATAAAAATATACATAAATATGAATATTCATGAGTATTTGAATCAAATAACATGAAACCACATCAATAATCGATCCTTGGGTTCATAAGCCTGATCGCTCGGACATACTATGGAAGGGAATTGAGATAGAAGTCATGCCACTCAATTCATGTATCATTAAGTCGATCTATGTGTCCATAATCCCATCGATATGTACCTACTTCACCCAACACCAGAATTATGTCTCTAATCAAGCTACGTCACCATAGGGGGATGCTCGTCCTACACCTGGGTTCAATCCTACTCACCTCCAATCATTGAAAAAGGATATCATATACCAATAGTAAATCCCATAAGAAAGGTTACTATCTACCGACGGTCAATCCTATGGAGAAAGATTTTAGGAAAAACATCCAGACATCTAGTGAGACACCATGCTGCACCCCTGGAGTCCCATAACTGATATGGAAGAACGTAATCACTCCGATTATATAACGTCTATCCTATGATCATGTCTAAGGCATTCCAATATTGGATTCCAAATATCACTCAAGGTGTAGGATTCATCAACCCACCGAGCCCGTCCAAGGAATCCCTCAACTGGATCCAAGAATCACTCATGGTATATAAGTCTATCACCCATTGATCCTATCCAAGAAATCCCACAACTGGATCCATGTATCACCCATGGTATAAAAATATCCAACCAATGATCCCATCTATGGAATCCCTCAATCGGATCCATGAATCACTCAATGTTTAATTACATTCAACAACCCACTAATCCCGTCCAAGGCATTCCTACAATGATAAACCATATATAACATAGGGTATATAAATAAATAGACCAATGAGTCCATCCAAGGCATTCCTACAATGGTAATACTTGTATCACTCAGGGAATACAAGTCAACACATAATGATTAATAACTGAGTCCCAGGTAATACCTATGGTACCTATAAAATATCATAAATAACATGGATCAGAAACTAGATCCCAAGAGAGAACATCCGAACATCCCATCAAACAAGAAATATGCCTCATGTTAGGCTAAACAACAACCAGCCAGGAAGCACCTCTGGTAAACACTGCTGTATCAGCAAAACCAATTCAGATATAAAAAAATTAGTGAGGGTGGACCAAATTCCCAAACCAACACTACATCCACAGCCCCATGGGTTTACTAGTTTGGTACAGGTTCTTGGTTACACTCGAACACCATCTCTACCCAAGCCTGACGTAACATCTCAAGTTCGGTCAAACCACGTGAACCCACTGGGTCCCTCAAGTCAAACACTAAGGAGTCATCCTACTCAGGATCCTCTAGGTAAAAATGAGAAAAGGCATCCTACACGTGATTCTTAGAAAAGAGTAAGGGAGGAATCATACATGTGCTCTTCGAATGAAGAACAACAGAGGCATCCTATAACAGGGATCCTCTCCAAGGAAAATAGGATAGAGATCTTACAAGGGACTCCCTAAGTTGGCACATAAGAAAATTCACCCCTTAGGGGATCCTTGGAAGAATCCAATCTCAAAAACTCATAAGCCGGAAGGGAATGTATTACAAGGGGAACGTCCTAAAAATAATAAGTTGTGGGAGATAACTCATAGATCATCTTAGATCAAAGGTATCAACTAGGTTGGTCCTAACACCCAACTTATCATCCACGTCAATTCTCCCACTCAGGTGATAAATAAAATCGATAACTGGAGGAATAACCTCTCCATTTAGATAGAAACCCCAAAACAACATTTAGATGACCTATAAATGTTAATATTATTCCACCATTGCGATCTACCTAGAAAAAATGCTCAGAATGGACTACTAACACGCCCAATTCTGACTTCCAGGGCACAAAATACCCCAAACTACTAAGCTGGAAAAAGTACATGGTGTGTAATTCAGAGTACATAGTGTGTACTCTTATCCACCCCTGGATGTGTACATATACATGGATAGAACACATGGGGTCTACCTATGTAAAAGTACATAGCTTGTACTTCAAATACAAATCATGTACTGTTTAAAAACCAAAAACCCGTGTTATTTCACAAAAGGTTGGACACACGACCATGAAACCACACAACGTGTACTCAGAGTACACGTCACATAATTTGGAAAAATTATTAATCCCCAAATGGGAAGAAAAAATGGCGTGTTCCCCTGGAACACACGCTGTGTAACCTGGGTTTCTCGACAGGAAATTCCTCGGATCGCCCGAAACACCTGTTTTCGCCCCCGAAACAATAGATCGAGACCCAAGAGGCCAAAAGAAATAAATATAAGTCTTTAAGAACTTAAATTTTTTTAAAGGATATCTATGGAGAAAATGTAAACTATCTTACCTTCAGGTGGAAATCAGCGAAGCTTTGGTTGATTTCATCGTCCACGGATGCCGTATGCCGACTCAGCACGTCGAGGGCTCTGCAATGGTACCTATCTTCCCTTACCACTCTCAATAATTATACCTCTATAAATTATCCCTTATTTCATTATAGAGGATGAAAAAATAGGAGGTATTATCAAGAAGGAGGAGGAAGGAAGAGAAAATAAAGAAAAAAAAAAGAAAAGGAAAGAAAAGAAAAAGGGCCCTGGGCCGGGCCCGGTGCCTGACTTGAGTTTGTACCTTGCCTAGGCTAAACACCCCATTACAAACTCAATGGAGGATATAGAATATCAATATGATGCTATGTTTAAAAGTTATCACTGAAGAAACCTACATGAATAAATTAATATTTAATTTAATAATATTAATTATTAAATATTCTGCTAAAATTTGAACAGCTCAGATTTCCACCAAACTCCTGTCCTTGGGTAAACACCCTATTCTGAGACCAATGGAGTGGTTAGAAAAATTATCTGAGACCAAATTGAAGGGGAAAAGGACCACTTTACCCCTCATAAGAATCCAACTACAAAAATTCGAATTTCTACTCAAAACTGTAGTTCAGAAAAAATAAAGGTCCTTACAAACACCCCAATATAAACCTTCTCATCCCCAAGAAGCCCGGTGAAAGGACCAGCAGCCATGCTCTCAACCTGAGCACCTACAAAACAAAGCTGTTTGGACTATCCAAAGACCCGCCTTATAGTGTTAACAACTGATTTCTACATGGAAGACATTTAACTATGACCGATCTAGTACTCCCCACCATAGGAATACCCCTATCGTCGTCTTAAACGAAAACTATGAGTTCAAAATCTCATGACAAACACTAAAGTTTAACTGAAATGAGGAAAACCACCCTCATACGGCCAATGGTGAACTCCCCACTATATTTATTTCCTTACACTGATCCTAGAGTGGAAGCACAACATGTTACCTCCTCAACAGGGAATAACATTAATAAAGAAAAAGGAGCTCAGCATTGGGCTAAAGCTCTCTCAACATACTCAAGATGAATCAAGATAACACATGATCATCTCTAACAGGAGTACACTGAGATTCTAAAAAAATTCACATCCAACTCCCTCTGAGCCACACTCACCATCCTGTCAAAACCTAACTAGGATTAATCCATGGGTCAACCATCTTATGGTACCTGATTTATTCCACAATGTCACCTCTACCATGAAGGGACATTCCAGCACAACATCCGAGATCTAAGCCCACAGAACGTCTTGAAACATCAGTCCTCAGCTCACACCCATCCACTCACTGATTTAGATTCAAATGATACCATATGAAACCAGCATGTATCTTCATCACCCGACATGTACACACTATGATGTTCTAGTCACAAGCATCTAACCATGCTCTGACTACATTAGATATGGAAAAAACACTAGTCGACCAGGCCAGACACCCAAACAGTCCTTCCCATCGAATCTAGTTTCGAAAAGCTAGCACCAGAGGTACCTCTATCAGAATTTGAAAGAATCAACATGCCTATAATGAAAAAATTTAGCATCTACCATGCCTCGATCATAAAACAAGTGTAAATGAAGCACAATGCCAAAAAGGATTCTGAAAACGTAGGACAACCTCTCAAATAGGTTTCCCTAGGAAAGACAGATGTCGACCTATAAGGGTCTGAGTCTAAAAGAGGGATCTCTAGGCCTCCCACCCATTCCTATAGAAAAATTCTCACAATTTGGTAAAAAGTTCCAAACTCCTAGCCCAAAAGATCCAAAACCTCTCAAAAGAAGGTAAAGATCACAACGACCAAAAAAGGACCAAACTAAAAACACAACCTACGAGGTCCCCAATCCTCTGCAAGCATCATCAGAAGGAATGTCTCCCTAGAGTTCACAACCAATGTAGAAGAGAAAAGTCAAACTGACACTCATAGGGTATCCGTATATGGAAATACCCCAAGGAGGTCTAGTTCATAAGAAAATACTTAGTATCTATCAGCATCGTAATTAGAGATCCGACTAGATAAACATAGACCTAAGAAACATAACCCAACAAAGGGTTAAATAGAAAGGAATCACATTCCATATTGACCTACTAGGGTCACTACATAAGAGGTTCATGAGGACTGAGTCATCATCCTCTCATCAAAAATACCTCGATGTAGATCCACATAACCTACCATCAAAGTAAAAAAGTATGTGCAAGAAGACCCAAAGGTCTCAATCGTTAGTAAAAATACACACTAGCAGGCCTATTTGTTGTGAATCCTATGTGCATAGTATGATGCATGAGACACCACTTGAATTTACTAACCAAGTATCAAAATACATCCCTGGACTCTTACCAATGGATAAGATCTGGAGATCCATGGTAAATCATAACATCCACAAAACATGTGTGTCACTCAAGGTGAAATCATATACAACTCTAACATTGCAAAATTAGAACAACAATCCCATACCCCGGAAACTAGGACTTCTTACTCGAACAAGTGTTCCCGACACACCAGTCTGATATACATCAAAGGTTCCAACACATTTATAATACTCATGTATACCATATCCCAAATAGTAAATATTAGGAAAAGAAAACTCCTCTGATACCACTTTGTAACATCCCAACCCGGAATCCACTAAACCGGTGCTCCGAGATGGTTTGCCACAAGGCCTCAAGCGCACCTTCCCATATGCTAGAGGCTTCCAACTAGTAGAAAGGGCATAGGGTGTGATAGTAGGGAGACTATGACCTCATAACAGAGTAAGATAATATTGTAAATAACTAAGTATCATACATATCAGAAAGTAAACAGAGTGAGGAAGCAATAAACAACTGAAATAGAACAAGCTTTAGTAGTAAAATGATGTAAAATCCCGAACAGCAATGCAATACAATACAACACTGGTCACCCACTAGTCCGACCATACAGATAAAAGTACAAAAGAAATTGAAATTAAATTTATAGCACTCCACTACTAACTTCGAGCCAACCCACATACCTAATCTCCAGACACTGTTGAACTGTAGTAGCCTGATCAGTTGAACCACTCGAGCAGTTCTGCTCGATCATGCTGCACCGAGCCTCATCCCTATCCACCATGAAACTTGTTATCAACCTAAAACGAATACATAAGGTCTACACGTACACTAAGGTGCACATGCATTGGTGAGAAATAATATTAGTAGGACACCCTGGAAAGAAACATATAACCGTGATGCTAATGTATATGCAAAAGCAACGTGCTCAGCCTAGCTCAGACATAACCAAAAGGTAGAAAAACAAAATTTGAAACCACAGTTGAACTTAGGGTTTGAAATACTGATCAACTGGGAAAGTTCCACCATGGATGTTCATATCTATATATGTATGCATGTATAGTCCCATACCTATACACATATAAATAAATATGAATATTCATGAATATGCATATCAAATAATAAGGAACCACATCAAAAGTCGATCCTTGGGTCCATAAGCCCGATCGCCCAAACATCCTATGAAATGGAATTGAGCTGGACATCGTGCCACTCAATCCATGTATCATTAAGTTGATCTATGGGTCCATAATCCCATTGACATGTACCTGCTTGAGCCAATGCCATAATTATGTCTCTGAGAAAGCTATGTCACCAGAGGGGGATGCTTGTCCTACACCTGGGTTCACTCATACTCACCACCAATTACTAAACAAGGATACCATATAATAATGTTCAATCTTATAAGGAAGGATACCGTATACTGACAGTCAATCTTGTGAAGAAAGATTTTAGGAAAAACATCCAGACATCTGGTGAGACACCATGCTGCACTCCTAGAGTCCCATAATTGACATGGAATAACGGTATCACTCAGATCATATAACATCCTGCCTATGAGCCCGTATAAGGCATTCCAACACGAGAATCCAAATATAACTCAATGTATAGGAGTTTTCAACACACTGATCCCATCCAAGGCATCCCTCAACTGGATCCAAGAATCACTTAGGGCACATAAGTATATCACCGATTGAGCCCGTCCAAGGAATCTATCAACTGGATCCATGTATCAACTAGGGTATAAACATATCCAACCAATGAGCCCATCCATGGCATCCCTCAACTGGATCCATGAATCACTCAAGGTTTAATTACATTAAACAACCCACTGAGCCTATCCAAGACATTCCTACAACAAGAATCCATTTATCACTTATGGTACATAAATAAACAACCCAATGAGCCTATACAAGGAATTCATACAATGGGGATCCCTGTATCACTCAGGGCATACAAGTCATTACATAAGTCTTAACAGCTGAGTCCCATGTAATACCTCTATTACTTGTAAAATATCAGAAATAACATGGCTCAGAAGCCAGATCCCAGGAGGGAACGTCCAGGTATCCCAAAAAAAAAGAAAGATGCCTCACGCCAAGGTCTATAACCACCATCTAGGAAGCACCTAAGGTAAACACTACTACATCATCAAAACCAAGTCAGATATAAACAAACGAGTGAGGGTGGCCTGAACGCCCAACCCAACACTACATCCACAGCCCCATGGGATTAATAGTTCGTTATGGGTTCTAGGTGATACCCAAACACCATATCTACCCAAACCCAACATAACATCTCAGGGTCAGTCAAACCATGAGCACCCATTGGGTCCCTCATGTCAAACAATGAGGAGGCATCCTACTCGGGATCCTCCAGGTAAACATGAGAAAAGGAATCATACACAGGATACTTAGCGAAGAGTAAGGGAGGAATACTACATGGGATACTTGAACGAAGAACAAAAGAGGAATCCTATAATAAGGATCCTCTCAAAGGAGAATGAGAGAGAGATCCTACAAGGGAATCCCTAAGTCAGCACATAAAAAAAGGCATCAATCAAGGGATCCTTTGAAGAATCTAGTCTCACAACCTCATAGGCCAGAAGGGAACATCTCACAAGGGGAATGTCTTCAAAATAATAAGTTACATGAGATATATCATAGCTCATCTCAGATCAAAGGTCTTAACTAGGTTGGCCCAAACACCCAACCTATCATCCACGTCAAGTCTCCCACTCAGGTGACAACTGAACTTGATAACTGAAGTAAGAACCTCTAAATTTAGTCATAAACCCCCAAAACACCATTTAGATGACCTATAAATGTAAATAATATTCCACCATTTCGATCTACATAGAAAAATTCTTAGAATGGACTACTCACACTCCCAATTCCGACTTCAAGGGCACAAAATACCCCAAACTACTAAGATTGAAAAAGTAAATGGAATGTAATTCAGAGTAAAAAGTGTGTACTCTTATCCATCCCTCTGTCTGTGTACATATACATGGCCAAAACACATGGGGTCTGCCTGTGTAAAAGTACAGGACGTGTACTTCAAAGTACATGACATTTACTGTTTAAAAACTGAAAACCTATGTTCTTTCTCACACAGTTGGACACACGACCATGACACCACACAACGTGTACTCAGAGTACACAGTGCGTACTTAGGACAAATTAATCTTCCCCTAATGGAAAGAACACATGACGTGTTCCCCTAGAACAAATGCCATTATCAAAGGGAAATCCCTCTGATTGCCCGAAACACCCAATTTTGCCCCTAAAACAACAGATCAAGCCTCAAAACGCCACAAACAAGAAAATTAAGGCTTTAAGAACTTAAAACAACATGTTTAAAGGGGATATATGGAAAAAACATGAATGGTCCTACCTTTAGGCAGAAAATTCTTAAGCTTCGGTTGATTTCACCGTCCACAGATGCTGTACGCCGACTCAGTATGTCGAGGGCTCCCCAACGATACCTATCTTCCCTTACCTATCTTAATACTTATCCCTCTCTCAATTATCCCTTAGGTCATGATGTAGGAGGACCACATAGGAGTAATGCAAAAGACGGAGGAGGAAGGAATAGAAAAGAAATAAAGAAAAGAAAATAAATGAAAAGAAAAGAAAAAGGGGCTCGACCCAGCCCCGGTGCCTGACTCGAGTTTATACCTTACCTAGACTAAACTCCCCATTCAAGACTCAATGGAGGAGATGAAATCTAAATACGATGATCTATTTGAAAGTTATATTTGAACTAACTTGCACATATAAATTAATATTTAATTTAATAATATTAATTATTAAATATTCTGCTAAAATTCAAACAACTCAGATTTCCACCAAACTCTTGTCCAAGAGAAAAAACCCTATTCCGAGACCAACAGAGTGGTTAGTTAAATTATATGAGATCAAATGGTTTCGAAAAAGACTATTTTACCCCTCACAAGCATCCAACAACAAAAATTCAATTTTTTGATCAAAACTGTAGTTTGGAAAAAACACAGGTCCTTACAGCCCAGGTGTTGACGGGTGGGATGAACGTATGATTTGGATGGACTATATGGTTGTTGTTGGGGGAAGTAGTGGGAATGAAATGGGAATTATGGGGGAGGTTTGATGCATAGTATGTTCTAAATAACCAGTGGGAAAGTGGTGTGGGGTACCCAAATATTGATGTGCTATTACTATTATTTTATTTGACTTCTGGTATTTGGGGAGTGTGCCTTGGTGAGGATGGGTGGGTAGTTTTCCTTGCTAGGTGTTTTGGTTACCTCTTTTTCTCACAGGGCATTAGAATGTCTCCCCACCTGTGCACAATGGATTTTGGTTTCCATACTTAGTATACCTGTGTACTCACCCTATATATATAAAATTACTTTCAGGTTTCTAGGAGGACTTTGAGGATCAGGTCAGACCTTACTAGCTCGGGTGTTAGGACATTTGTCATTGCTGCTTTTATTTCTTTTGGTACATTCCTTCAGAGTTTTCTTGTAATTGTATCATTTTATTTGAACATGCATGTGGAAAAAGGGTTTATGGATTTACTTTTACTTTTAGTATTTGGAGTGGTTTGGGATTTACCGTCTTATATCCTGATATTGTTCTATAAAAAGGGTAATGTGTAAGGACCCAGATCCACATGGATTGACCCTTTGCATATTTTCAAAGACTAGGGTTCTTGGAGAAGGCTCTGAAGAAGTCTGGAGGAGTTTGGTCGTAGAAATCTGGAAGCAGCGGGGGTACACAATTTGACCATGGGGTACACGATGTGACCGGTTCAAGTTATAGAAAAAATAAAACAAAGCACCGAGGTGATGTGTTTTTAAGTGGAACCCGACCTTGAGGCAGTACACGACGTGAATGGGAAGTACATGTCATGTACTGACTCACCACTGTATGTTTTAAATACATACCAGCTGCTCAGGTATTTCCAAATCTACTTCCAAGACTCCCGTCTATATCATCCCAAGTGACCCAGCAGACCCCTCCATGGTGTTTTAGAGATCTCTTCAGCTAGGATCGATCTCAGGCTTCCTTCTTCGATCTGTCTTCAATCCGAGGTAAGATATACCTCCATTATTTGGTTTTCTTCAATCCACCTTCTCTATATTCTTCTTGCCATGTTATGTAATTTGATCTCTATGGTTCTAATATAGTTTATTTTTGGTGTTGTTGATGCGGTTGTGCCACAACATCCTTGGGTGGATACATTTTTTGTGGAGAAGGTGATCGTGATCCGCTGCTTCGATGCATTCTCGAGTGAAGAACATCAGAAAACTTCTGAGGGAGTGGATTTGTTGCTTCTCTATTCTTTTATGAGTAATCGTAGAGTTAGCATGATTTAGCCCTTTGGATCATAATTTAATTGATCTAATTGAATACTTGAAAGGGATTTAAAAAATTGGATTGATTTCATGTTGTTGCAATGCACCGTGATAACAATTTGCCTCTTGATTTTATAGATTGTGTGATATATATGCTTTTTTTTATCATGTTTCTCTTGAGGAAATTAGTAAAGAACATCAAGATTGAATTAATTGATAATTAAATGGATAAAGATAATGATTCATGTAAATGAATTTTGTTATTGATGTTGTAATATGATGTTAATAAAATTGATGCAGACATGCATTCTTATTCCAGTTGTTTGTTGAACATGAACCATGTTGGTGATTATGTTCTAAATGCATGTCAAATTAATTATTTAATTAATTTGTGGTAGTTATGATAGCTTTCAATTAGGTTGCCCGTAGTTGGAACCTATTAATAATGAATCGGTTAATTCAAGATGGATTAAATAATAGGTTGTTGATAAAATATAATGCCTGGTAGGGTTTTGAGATACCCTCTTGCTTGTAAAGATCAAATAGACATATGCCTGGAGCTGTGAGAGCTCATTGCTTGTGTAGGTAGAATGCCTTTCTTGGGGCCAAGAGCCTAGTTGCTTTGTTGTTTGTTTCCTACTGCTTGTGTTGTGGTGTGAGTATGAGATGGTTGATCCTGGAGGGATATTGAGGTATGTTGGGAAGGGAGGCCCATTGGTTGTGGTAGCATTTTATGCCTAGAGTGGCGAGATGCATTGGTTTATGCATGTGGGTATCGGGGAGGACACTAGAGATGATGAAACAGTTTGGATGTGAATGTTGGATGCTTACATAATCTTGTTGGTTGTTATCTTCTGTACTTTCCCCACTGCTCAAGGTAGCAGGTTTTTCTTACCCTCCTTCCAAAAGAGGTGAAGATATGTGGGGTATTCCATGTCCTTTTTGTGTTTAGCTTCTTGAGGATGGTGGGTCTTTCTCATACTGTATGTGGAAAAGACTCAACGAGTAGTTCATCTACTCACCGTGTTGAGCCCCTTGTGTTTGGTAGCTTATTTTTTATTTTCTAGAATGCCTAGAATTATGGGATGTGATAATGATTTTAATTAATTATTGAATAAATGATGTTGAACCCATGGGGTTGGAGCTAGGTGGGACACAATGTTGAGGTTACAATTCAAAGGAGAAATGTATCTTGGTTGGAATTCTAATGAAATGTAATGTAGAATTTTTAATGGTTAATTAATGTTTAAATAATTAATTAACATAAATTGTAACTTATAAAAAGGGATAAAGTAATATAATGTATCACTTTAAATGGTTGTGTGCTTATAGGATACTTAGTCTTAGTAGTGGAAGCCAGGAGTCTGAGAGACATTAGTTGTAGTTGGTTCTGAGTCTAGGTTTTTCCCAATAGTGTGGTTGTGAGCTATATTATATCATGTAATTTTTGTGTTTCTATACGCTACCACAACCTGTCGGTTAGGGAGACTAACACCCTGGGGATTCTAAGCCCTAGGGGGGTGTTTTCTCCACATTCCAGTGGGGGGATGGATGGTTGACTACCCCCTTTTCCCCCACTATTTCTCTTGGTAGTTACTTGTGCTGGTGGGCACAACATTTAGTTTTCCCCATATATGTGTGTAAAGGGTTGTAATGGCTTGTGGTTATTCACACACATATATTCTGGAAATAGATTCCCATGGACTACTATAAGAGTAATGTGTATAGGATGTGATGGCTTGAGGATACTTACTTGACATATGGGCTGTAATAGATTAATACATAATACCCAATGTATGATGCATGTTATGTAGGCTGTGATGGATCCCAGAAACTACTTGGTTACTTTTGGTTGTGTGGATAGTGTGGTGCTTTTCCCAGGTGCCTACGAGAAAGTTTTGTCTTGCACGAGGTGCATGTGGTAGTGCTCGCCCAGGTGTCTTCGGGCTAGAGTTTTGGAGAGAGATGTTTTAAGACGTTCTATGTTGGGGAAAAGTGGAAAACCAATGGGGAAGTTGAAGCAGGGTACCCTTGATATGATTTATTATATTATATACTCTTGTATGCGATACTTGGTGAGAGTATCCATGGTGAGGTTGGGAACTTAGTATACCTATTTAGGCGACGAGTTAGTTTCACTTGTAGTTTACTGTGCTTTAGCATGAAATCTTTACTTTTGCATGAGAGGCTATGGGGAGGATCCTACTTAGTATACTGTTATACTCACCCTACGTATATATAAACTGTTTTGTAGGTCACTCCGATCAGGTTGGAAATCAGGCTGGTTACTACTAGCTTGGGGTTGCAGGAGTTGTTCAGGCTTCGTGGTTGTTTTTTTTTACTTTCTTTTGGTACTTTAGTTTTCCCTTTCAGTTATAATAGTTCGTGCATGACATAACATATGTGTACTTGGATTTCTTATATATTACAGTCTGAGTCGGAGTTGGTTTGTGTCTGTCTTATCTCTCTCTTTTGCATATGTTCTCTTAGAGGGTAATGCCTCCTATTTTTGTGTTTACTATAGACTCGGTGCTAGTCACCAACCTGGGGCCTACTAGAGGCAGGAATCAGGGGTCACTGTCTCCCTTCTCACATTTCTAGACTAGGAGGGGTACACCTTGTGGGGAGGGGGTCACAATAGAGTGGTATCATAGCTCTGGTTGAGGGATAGTATGGAGTTTAGTGTTAGGAATAGGTGAGGTTGCTTGGGTTGGTAGGGAAACAGTGTTAGTCATGTTTAACAAGTGATGTAGACACTGGAGACTGGCTGAGACATAGGCGTTTAGACCCCCTGTGATCTGATGCACAATCCTTTAAGTTTACAATGGCCACTAAACGAGGTGATTCTAGTTACTGGGTAGGGACCTAGGAAAGGATCATGCATCATTATTCTTTGTTCCTGTGTTTGAATGGGTAGAACTTGGGATAAGTTAACCTAAAATGAATAAAAGAAAAAAAATTAATTAATTAATGTTGAGTCTTCCATATTCTAGTTTTAGGAGCTCTAACTATTTGTTAATTTGCAGGTATGGCTCTAGGTCGACGTCCTAGTCAGGTTCGCACAGAAGATGGCCTGCAGGCTACGCTAGTAGATCGCCGCATGGTAGAGGTTGATGATGAAGAAACAAGGAGGAGGAAACTTCGAGAGTTTTAGTGCCATAATCTAAAGAAGTATGAGGTCTCTGTTTCAGATACATTCACAGAAGACTAGTTGGAGGAGGTTGAAATAGTATTTATTTTGATATGTGCTCGAAAGAAGCACTGGGTGTCTTTGGTTGCGACGATGCTACATGGAGCAGCAAGGCAGTGGTGGTTCTTATTCATCAGGGATCGTGAGGAGTCAGCAATCTCATGGGAGGATTTCCGAGAGAAGTTCAGAATCGAGTTTATTTCTTCGACTGTGAAGGAATCTAGTCACCAAGAGCTTCTTACCCTTAGATAAAGGATATCCAGTGTATGAGTGTTTGGAATCTTTTTTAGGAACCTTTTATGATATGCTTCGAACCTGTTACCAGATGAGGAGGCTAGGGAGAGGCATTTTGAGGAGGTTTTGTGTCCAGAGATCCAGCACCAAGTCACCCTGTTTATGCTGAAGATATATCTTGAGGTGCTGGTGAGGGAAGAGGTCATCAAGAGAACATTAGACTAAACTAGATCTTCATGATAGGGGAGTCATCATGATTTATCATGAAGTAGATTTGTGGTATGGGGTTCCCAATTTTCAGGGTAGAAGAGTGTCTCTTCGGCCGAGGGTAGGTCCAAGACCTCAATATCTCATTACTCTAGGGGTGGTGGATCTCATGCCTATGTGAAGGTACTAGGAGATTGTTTTTCTTATGGATGGTGAGGTTATCAGCAATAAGAGTTCCCAATCTTTCAGAACAGTCATCGTGCACCAAGTGTTTCGATCCAAGTTCCTCTATTGAGGCAGTTCTAGCCGAGGCAGTAGTAGAAGGTTGCACCAGGTTTGGATTAGTAGAGTGTAGATGGGTCAGGCAGAGGACAACCTCGTAACACTTTGTATCCTCATAGAGAAGAGTGAGGCCATGGTGGTGGTCTTCATCAAGGTTAGATAGGCAATGAAGGAGGTCGTGGTCAGCTTCATTCTTTAGCATTGCCAACGTTAGGCGAGCTAGACATCATTAGAGGTACCCTTTTCCTATTTTCTACTTGGTTTTATTCCTTGTTTGATTTAGGAGAAACACACTCCTTCATATCACCTGCCCTTTTCCATGCTTTGGGACTTGATTTATAGAGGATTCTAGTGCCCTTGGCATTGAATACGCTAGTTGGAGGTCAAGATGACTTGTTTGAAGTATGTAGAGACTGTTAGCTAGTGATGGGAAATCATTACTCTTGGGGACATTTCCTATGTTTAAAAATATAACCATATGATGTCATCCTCCACATGGATTGCTTGTATTCATTGCAGGCTATCATGGATTGCTTTAGTAGGTAGTTAGTGTTCTTCGATGCAGATGGAGAGCCTTCGATGTTTGTTGGTGAGAGAGACCCTCAGATGGGTCAGAGGCATGTTCCGTCTTTATTATCCTTGATGGCTGAGCTGATACTGAGTTCTTCAGAGGTTCAACAGCTGGTGTTTCCTATGGTCTTAGAAGAGTACCCTGATGTCTTTCCAGAAGAGGATGTAGCATTACACCCTCAACGAGAGATCATGTTTGGGATCGAGCTACAACCAGGAGTGTCTCCTATATATATGTCTCCATATAGGATGGACCCTTATGAGTTATGGGAGCTGCGTATACATCTTGATGGTATGCTATAGTGCAGTTTTGTTCGAACGAGTGTGTCACTGTGGGGTGCACTGGTTTTTTTCATGAAGAAGGCTGATGGTAGTTTGTGGTTATGTATCGATTATTGTCCCATAAAAAAGTGACAGTGAATAATCGATATCCTCTTCTGTAGATTGATGATTTATTCAATCAACTGAAGGGTGAAAGATGGTTCTTGAAGATCTACTTGTGGTTAGAATATCATCTGATGCATGTGAAGGATGAGGATATACTGAAGACTACTTTCCATTGTCATCATGGGCATTATGAGTTTGTTGTAATGCCGTTTGGTGTGAGTAATGTTCCAACTATTTTCATGGGATTGATGAATTTCATGTTCCATGAATTCTTGGATAAGTTCATGGCAGGTTTCATCGAAGACATCCTTGTGTACTCCATGTTTGAGGAGGAGCATACATAGCATCATCACACCATTTTGGGAGTTCTTTGTCAACGACAACTGTTTGGGAAGTTTTCAAAGTTTGAGTTTTGGGCCCGATAAGTCCATTTCTTGGGGAATGTTGTGTCCCAGTAGGTAGTATCTATGGATCCATCGAAGATAGAAGCATTTGTGTCTTGGGAATCACCCAAGATAGTGGTAGAGGTGTGAAGTTTCCTTGGTCTTGCAGGCTACTATAGGAGGTTCATAGCTGATTTTTCTCGGGTTGCGACACCACTAACAACATTTACTAGGAAGGATCAGGCATTCATGTGGACTGATCAGTGTCAGGAAGCTTTTGAGTAACTAAATGAGAAGTTGGTAAGTGTTCCAGTTCTTTGTCTTCTAGTATAGGAAGTTTAGTTTAATGTTTTTTATGATGATTCACATCTAGTGTTATGCTATGTTTTGATGCAATAAAGATCAGTCGTTTCTTATGGATCTCGGTATTTTCATACCCATGAACATAGCTATACCACCCATTATCTTTAGTTGGTAGTAGTGGTGTTTGATCTGAAGTTGCAAATACATTACCTCATTGACGAGAGCTTTGTGGTTTTCACTGATCATAAGAGCCTTAGGTATGTTTTCTCCCAACGTGACTTGAACTTGCAGCAACATCGGTGGATGAAGTTATTGGAGGAATATGAAATCGAAATATTGTATACACCTGGAAAGGGGAATTTTGTGGATGATGATCTAAGAAGTAAGTCACGTAGTGATGTAGCTTGTAAATATGGTGATTTCTGGAGAGTGATGGAAGTACTATTAGCATTACATCTTGATATAGGAGAAGTTGGGGGAAGAGGTTGTATTTTTTAGATGACAGTGCAGTAGGTGGAAGAGTCCCAGTTGGGGGATCTAGAGGTGTAGGTCTAGAGAGACCTAGTTGTTTGTGGTGAGGCCCTTGATGGTTGGTATGAGGATGAAAAACACCGGGTATTGTATTAGGGAAGTCTTTTCGTTCCTTTGTCAATGCATGAGACGGTTCTTAGAGAGTTCCATAGTTCGCCTTTAGCGGTGCACCTTGGCGTGACAACGATTTACTGGGACTTGAGGATTTAGTTTTGGTGGCTTGGGATGAAGTGTGTAGTTGCGAAGTTTGTGTCTCAGTGTTTGGTCTTCCAGAAGGTGAAGGTTGAGCACCATGTCCCTGGTGGTTTGTTCCAGCCATTAGATATTCTGCATTGGAAGTGGGAGGAAGTCTCAATGGAATTTGTTACTAGTTTACTTCAAGATCAGGGAGGAAATTATGCCATTTTTGTGGTAGTGGATCATTTAATGAAATCATCCCACTTTTCAACGATCAAGGAGTTGAGATCAGTGGAAGTTTTTTCGAGGTAGTTTCTGGAGGAGATGGTGAGACTCCACAGAGTCTCGAGGATGATATTTCTGATTAAGATCCTCGTTTTACCTCTAGGGTGTTGAGAGGTCTCCATCATGATTTTTGTTCTTAGTTATGCATTAACACTTCTTGTCATCTGCATATGGATGGTTAGAGAGATTAGAGCATCCAGACTCATGAAGATATATTTCACTCTTATGTCCTGGATTTTGGAGGTTTGCGGATGAGTGAATTACCCTTGGTGGAGTTTGCTTACAACAATAGTTTTCACTCCACTATTGGTATGGTGTCTTTTGAATAATTATATATCCAAACTTGACATTATCCATTATGATGGACTAGGGTTAGAGAGTCAGCAATTCTCAGACCAGAACTAGTGCAGAATACAACAGAGATGGTTTAGGTGATTCGTGAGAGGATGAAGACAACGCCGGATTGTTATAAATCATATACTGACTAAATGAGGAGACCTTTGGATTTTGATGTTGGGGATCATGTTTTTCTTTAGGGTACTCCCCATCATGGGCAGCGAAGGTTTGGTCGTGGTAGTATGTTTTCTCCCTCGTTTGTTGGGCCTTTCGAGGTATTGGCTTATATTGGATCTGTGGCATATCAAGTAGCACTTCCCCCATAGATGAGCCAGATACATGATGTTTTTCACGTGTCACAGCTCTGTAGTTATCTTCCTTATGATTCTCATGTCATTGATTGAGTAGAGATCTATGTTGATGATGATGTGACCTTTGAGGAGAGGCCAGTAGAGATCCAATACCGTAAAGTGAAGGTGTTGCGTGGGTGTTCTATCCCCTTGGTTTGCATCTTGTGGTAACACGGTGGTGTGGAGGAGAGTACACAGGAAATCAAGTCAAAGATGCATGCTCACTACCCAGAGTTGTTTGATGTTTAGATATTTCCTTGTAACAATGTTCATTTTGTGGTTGTAGACCTTTCTAGTATATGAGATGTATTTCTTTGTTGCTTGTTGTGGCTTGCTCTCTTTGAGAGGTATCTCCCCTAGGAGAGCATTTAGGAGCTGGTTGTGGTTTTCACGAGGCGTTGTGTTGTTCTTTTGATGTGGTTGAGCTCCTGTGGTGGTCAAATCCTTGAGATTTATCTCATGGGGAGGTTGTTCGGACAACCCATTTCTATTTCCTATCTATCTTGGTTTTGGATTCTTGAGGATGAGAATTTTTTGAGAGGTATCTGATGTAAGGGCCTGGATCCATGTGTATCGACCCTTTGTGTGTTTTCGAAGACTGCAGTGCTCGTAGAAGGCTCAGAAGAAGTCTGGAGGAGTTTGGTCACATAAAGATGGAAGTAGTGGGGGTACACAACATGACTATGTGGTACACAACGTGACCGGTTCAAGTTACAAAAAAATAAAAAAATCACCAAGGTGGCGTGTTTTTCAGCAGAACCCAACCTCAACATAGTACATGAAGTGAATGGGAAGCACACATCGTGAACTGACCCGTCACTGTATATTTTAAAGACATACCAGCCGCTCGGGTCTTTCCAACCCTATGGCCAAGGATCCCTTAATTCTCATCCCTGGAGACCTAGTAGACCCCTCCATGGCGTTTTATAGATCTCTTCGGCTAGGATCGATCTCGGACTTCCTTCTTTGATCTGTCTTCAATATAGGGTAAGATCTACCTACATTCTTTTGTTTTCTTCAATCTGTCTTTTCCCGTTTCTCCTTACCATGTTATGGAATTTGATCTCCATGGTTATAATGGAGTTTATTTTGGGTGTTGTTGATGTAGTTCTTCCATGACATCCTTGGGTGGATGCAGTTGTTGCAAAGAAGGCGATTGTGATCCGCTGCTTTGATCCATTCTCGAGTGAAGAACGTCTGAAACCTTTTAAGGTAGGGGATTCGTTGCTTCTCTATTATTTTATGTGAAATAATAGAGTTAGATTGATTTATCCCTTTGGATCTCAATGGAATTTACCTAATTAAATACTTGAACTGGATTGAAAGAATTGGTTTGATCTCATGTTGTTTCTATGCACCATGATAACAGTTTGCCTCTTGATTTGACAGATTGTGTGATATCTATGCTTCGTTTGTTATCATATTTCTCTTGATGAAATTGGTAAAGAACGTAAAGCCTGAATTAATTGATAATTAAATGGATAAATATTAATATGTATGTAAATGAATATGGTTATTTCTATTGTAAAATTATGTTAATCAAATTGATACAGATGTGCATGGATATTCTAGTTGGTTGTTAAAATTGAATCATGTTGGTGATTGTTGTTTAAATGCATGTCAAATTAATTGTTTAATTAATTTTTTTTAGCTATGATAGCTTGAAATTAGGTTTCCCATAGTTGAAACCTACTAATAATGAATCGGTTAATTCATGATGGATTAACGAACTAGTTGTTGATAAAAGATAATTCCTGGTAGGGTTTTGAGATACCCTCTTGATTGTAAAGGCCAAAGAGCCTTATGCTTGGAGCTGTGAGAGCTCATTGATTGTGAAGGAAGAATGCCTTGCTTGGGGCCAAGATCCCAGTTGCTTTGTTGTTTGTTTCCTACTACTTGTGTTGTGGTGTGAGCCTGAGATGGCAGATCCTGGAGGGATATTTTGGTATGTGGGGTAGGGAGGCCCATTGGTTGTGGCGACATTTGACTTCTAGAGTTTAGATATGCATCGGTTTATGCATGTGGGTATTGGGGAGGACTCTAGAGACGATGAAATGGGTTAGATGTGAATACGGATGCTTGCTGAATCGTGTTGGTTGTTATCTTATGTACTTTACCCACATATCAAGGCACCTGATTTTTCTTACCATCCTTAGAAAAGAGGAAATGACATGTGGGGTATGCCACGTTCCTTCTGTGTTAAGATTCTTGAGGATGGTGGGTCTATGCTCCTACTATAGGTGGAAAAGACTAGATGGGTAGTTCATCTACTCACTGTGTTGAGCCCCTTGTGTTTGGTATCTTATTTTTGATTTTCTAGAATTCCTAGAATTATTGGAAGTGATAATGATATTAATGAATTATTGAATAAATGATGTTGAAACCATGGGGTTCCAGCTGGCTGGGATGCAATGTTGATGTTATCATTAAAAGGAATTGTGGATCTTGGTTGGAATGCTAATGAAATGTAATGTGGAATTGTTAATGGTTAATTAATGTGTAAAGAATTAATTAATGTAAAGTGTAACTGATAAAAAGGGATAAATTAATCTAATGTATCTCTTTAATTGTTTGTGTGCTTATAGGATACCTAGTCTTAGTAGCAGTAGCCGGGAGTCTGAGAGACGTTAGCTGCAGTTGAGTCTGAGACTAGGATTTACCTTATAGTGTGGTTGCAAGCTATATTATATCATGTACCTTTTGTGTTTCTATACGCTACCCCACCCTATCAGTTAGGGAGACTGACACTCTGAGGATTCTGAGCCCTGGGGGGGGGGTGTTTTCCCCAACATTCTGGTGGGAGGATGGATGGCTGACTACCCCATTTGGCCCCGCTCTTTTCTCTTAGTAGTTACATGTGTTGGTGGGAACAACAGTTAGTTTTCCCCATATATGTGTGTAGAGGGCTATAATGGATTGTGGTTATTCACACACATATATTCTGGATATATTTTCTTATGGACTACTATAGGTGTAATGTGTATAGTTTGTGATGGCTTGAGGATCCATACTCAGCGTATGGGTTGTAATGTCTTGAGGCATAATACCTGACGTATGATGCACATTATGAGGGTTGTGATGGATCCTGAAAACTACCTGGTTACTTTTGGTTGTGTGGATGGTGTGGTGCTTCTCCCAGGTGTCTATGGGAAAGTTTTGTGTTGCACAAGGTGCATGTGGTAGTGCTTGCCTAGGTGTCTTTAGGCTGGAATTTTGGAGAGAGATGGCTTAAGACGTGCGACATTGGGGAAAAGCGACAAACCAGTGGGGAAGTGGTATCAGGGTACCCTTGATATGATTTATTATATTATATACTCTTGTATATGATACTTGGTGAGAGTATCCATGGTGATGCTGGAAACATAGTATACCTGTTTAGATAATGAGTTAGTTTCACTTGTTGTTCACTGTGCTTTAGCATGCTTTCTTTACTTTTGCATGAGATGATCCGAGGAGGATCCTATAGAGTATACTATTATACTCACCCTATGTATATATAAAATGTTTTCTAGGTCACTTGGAGATGGTTGGAGATCAGGCTAGTTACTACTAGCTTGGTCTTATAGGAGCTGTTTGAGCTTCTTAGTTGCTGTTGTTTTAACTTTATTTTGGTATTTACTGTTTTCCCTTTCAGTTATAGTAGTTCTTTCATGACATTACATAAGTGTACTTGAAATTTCTTTAATATTTCAGTCTGATTTGGAGTTGGTTGGTGTTTTTCTTAACTCTCTCTTTCGCATGTGTTCTCTTAAAGGTTAATGCCTCCAATTTGTGTGTTTAATATACCCATAGTGCTAGTCTCCAACCTGGGGCCTACTATAGGCAGGACTCGGGGGGTCACTATATCCCCTCTCACATTTCTAGACCAGGAGGGTTATACCTTGTGGAGAGGGGTTCATGACCTAATTCCTTTTATATCACATGATATTCTATACCCTTGGTTTTAGTTGCTACTGTGAGGCCTATAGAAGGCGGGACTCGGGGGTCATTATCTCTCATTCAACTTGAAGAAGGATGGGTTTGGAAGTTTGTTATTTCTTCCCTCATCTTGGAGAAGACGGGTCATGAAAATGATGGCGTAGAAACATATGATGCTTCAATGAGAAAACTATTCAAAATTCATGCTTCTCTAATGTGGAAAATTAGTGAGTTTTCTAGACTAGGAAACTTATCTGGTTGGAAAACTCATACTATTTTTCTTTTAATGTTTGTAATATTGATTTTGAACCTAAATAATTACCTTATAGTAGAAAATGGTGTTTTATGTATCATCATTGATTTCTTGATGCTTTTCATAAATTCCAGTGTAATTAGACACAATTCAATAAAGATATTAAATTGAGAAAGCCATCGAAGGTGTTATGTGGTTTAGAAATCATGGGATAGTTAATGAACGTCACTATAGAATTTGGAAAATCTAATTAGATTAAAGAAGTGGGGAAAGGGCACAAGGTACAATATCAAAAGAAGTTGGAACACAATAGTGGAATAAAATGAGTATATTTTTCAAACTTTTTTATTGGGATTTTAATTTGATACTTCATGATCTCAACATAATGCATACTGAGAAGAATATCTATAACCATGTAATTTTTTCATTGCTTAATGAGCACGGTAAATTAAAGGATCACCTTAATGCTCACAATGATTTGGAATCAATGAATATAAATAATGGTTTGTGGGAAAATGAGGATTAAAATTATCCTTAAACTATTTTTACAATGAAAGATAATTATAAAGACATATTCCTTTGAACATTAATGAATGTAAAAGTGTTAGATGGATATAAAGTAACATTTTAAGGGTCATTGACTTAAAAAATCAAAAGTTACATGGATTGAAAAGTCATGACTCACATATTATGATGGAGTAATTTTTTCTAATGGAATTTCATAATATGTTATCAGAAAAAGTAATTGTAGTTCTAATTGAGCTGTGTACTTTCTTTATAGTGCATTGTGGAAAAACTATAAATCCAACTAACCTTAATAAACTTCAAGAAAGAATTGTTTTGACAGTTTTCAATTTTTATATGTTATTTACCCCCTTAATTTTTCACAATCATTATTTATTTGACTATTCATTTTTTGAATAAGTAACACCATTGGGACCGATATACAATCGATGGATGTATCCAATTCATTGGTACGTTAGTATTATTTTTTATTTTCATTGAAGAATTCATTTTTATCAAATCATTATGTATTTTTTTAATGATGTTTCTAATATCTTTTCATAAAGCACTTAGTATATCACCCCAAGACTTTGTAATATATTTCTTTTAGAATAAATTTAATTTTTGTGATAGCTTGTGATGCATGCAACACCAGATTTAAATGAAACATGATACTCTATTATTTAAACATAGTCGTACTTCACACACATAATCTAAAATTATTTTTAAAAAAGTTTAGAAATTTTATTTTATAATATGGAATTAATTTTTCAATTCATCTATCAAAATTATCTTTGGGTGAATTTTTTGGATATTTCTGAAAAGTTTCATTTTTTATGAATAGTGAAAATACTGAATTTAATTGAAAACTACATTTTTATTTAAATAATATAAAATGTTAAAATATATTTTGAATTGGTTTTAAAGTAAAATTAGTTCACATATTTATCTATTAATCCAATTTAGGCTATTTGAATCATTTCCATGTTGAATTTTGATATAAAAACTTTGTAAACTTTTGAACATTTTCTCTTTAAAAACCCGCTTTCTCATCGTGTTTGCAGAATTAATATCAAATTAAAATTTTCCAATTTTGTGAATTGAATTTGGAAAAATGGATTTAATATTTTTAGTCATCATAATTTATAATTAATAATAAGGTTAACATAATTTTTGACTAAAATTAATAGTAAAATAGTAAAAAATTAATTACCACGGATGAGGTAAAAATGGATTTATAGGGGGTTAAACTAAGAATATAATGGTTAAAAATGAAATATAAACTTTTAAAACCCCAATTGGATGAACTTATTTCCATTTTATCTCTTATAGTCTCTAGAATTATCCATTTTGGAGTCTTGTGTCATGATTAAAACGTGGGTATGACTGAATCTTAAAAAAAATTAGAAGTGTGTCACTCACCTCACTTATAAAAGGTCACCCCCTCTCCTCTATTCTTCACACCTTAAAACCCTTTTGGTTTGGAAAATATATACCCCAATAACTTCCCAAATTTCTTACTCTTATCCTATAAGCCTTATTTTGGGTATAAATCTAACCTTGGAAAGATTTGGTGCAAACCTAAGTAGGATACCTGAAGAAGTGGTAATGTTCTTCAACGTGCGCTTTTATTTTATTACATCCTCCACCTCTATCAATTCTCATTAAAACATTATGATATAATAAAATCAGTATCTTCAATATAATTATTATTTTTATAATAAGTTCATGACTTATATCCATATTCACTTCCATAAAATGGGTTATGAAATCATCATTCTTACATACGACGGACTACTGCCTCACGAATTGATGTCATTAATTTTTACATTACCACCTCTCATGGTTGGGTATGATGATGAATAAAAATTATATATATGATATTTATAATATAATTATACCTATAGATTCATTATATCATATATATATTTTTTACATTACATTCCATAGGAAATACGATAATGTTGCTCATGTGTATAAAGGGATACTGCCTCGCAAAATGATGTGATTCTCATTTCACTAACGCATTACATTGAAGGTAATGAGGATGAATTAAATGATTATATGTGATATAAATAACATAATTATGATATTCATGACATATTTATAATTTTTTAAAGATAATATATCATTTTCTTTCTTATCTTTTCACTCACTTAAAGATGATAACATCATTCATGTATGTGTGGACTACCACCATCATGAAGCGATGTGACTCTATTTTCATCACCACATAACATGGATGATATATATGAGTATATAATATTTTATTTATGATATTATGATCATTCAGGAATGATACAATATTACATACTCTGTCACAAACCAGGTCGGGACCCGACCTGATCCGAGACATGGCCCAAAGGGCGTTCTTGATCCCAACGGGTTGACAACTAGTGTCAGCCATAAAATATAATTTGAGTGGGAATGATTTCAGCCCAATAACCATGATCAAATAAATAAACTAATAAAACTAATCATGTAGAAATAACCAACAATTGAACATAAATAAATATACAAATAGATACAGATACAAAATAAAACTGAACAAGCAGAAACTAAATACAAATATTGGAGAAAAAAATAAAAACTAGACCACAATAACACAATCTCCATGTGACCCCAAGGTCACCAACATCCATGAGACCAAACCACTCCAATGAAGAGCACACAAATCTAGAAACCTGAGTAAGAGACTAAACATGCAATACAGCTTGGGTCTACTGACATCGAGTTGTACAAGTTGGGCGTGAGCTAGACAACTCAGTAGGAAATCACCAAAGAATCCATGTGTTTCCTTTACCAAAACAAACAATTAACACTAGTTTTAAATAAATTTATAAAAATATATTTTTTCACATTTTATCAAGAAAACATAGTTATCCCCCATTTTAAAATCCAACACACGCCACATCCCATTTTCCAAAAATGGTTATCATTTTAATACCAAAAACTAAACCAAATGTATAAGTAAAACAGTACTAGGCTACACTGAAAAATGAATAAACAATACAATATGAAAACTAAATTCAACAGAAAGTAAACAAGAAGATATAAATAGTAACCATGGGTGATCCTAAACATCCATAGAGTGACCCCTGGATGTACTCATTTTAGAACAACTTACTGGCATATGGTGATGACCCTAAGTCTATAATCAACTGACTGCCCTCAACAGACCAATCTAGTGGCACAACCCACATGGCCTAACAAAAAATCCAGGAGGGTACCAACACATCTAATTGGGGTTGAAAATCTATGATAACTTGATCATCTAAAATAAACCCAGGAACCCATGGTAATAATATATTGTGTAAGTGGTAGGCCCTCGCATGCATGACTCACCTTACCTGCCGTCACAGCACATGCCTAACCCAAACACGGACACCACTATATGATAACCCATAAAGGGAAATCCCTCCTATAGAGGTTACCACTATAGACACACACACACAAATATATATATATATATATAAATATAAATAAATTTATATTTATATATATATATACATCACATCATCAAGGTTCCAACCGATCCATCACATCATATAACATTTAATCCTTTCTTTAAAACCTCAAAATTTCCAAATGAGCCTTTGAATTTACAAATCCAAATGAGTTTACCAAAATCATTAAGCAAGATCTTCCTAAAGTGACATCAAACACCAATTTTATGATTGAAGTTCAATATAGGCCTTTAGGTTCCAAATTACAATACCTTTCCATAAAACCCTTTTTAAACTTTGAGAAATTACACAATCTTATAAAACATGCCAAACGATACCTTAAGCCAAAAATTCCCCAAAACATAATCCAAGTTCCAAACATGCCTAGTTTCTAAGATTACATTGAAATTCAATTTTTTAGATTACACAAGGGAACCAAAATCATTTGAGAAACCAATGTTCAAGGAAAACATCACTTTAAGGTGTCATCTTCATTTGAGTGCACATCCATGTGTGCAATTTGTGCACCCATGGATGTGCCACCATCCAATGACACCCTCCAAACTTCTTTGAAAACACCTAAAAACTTTTTCAAAACTATCACATAATTTTTAAACCAAACCCAATCATTAAAAAAAATTGAAAGAGCATGAATAACCTTCTTTTTAATCTGAGTGAACCCTTCCCAAACATTTTACTATGGCTATCAAACCATCAAAAACACCCAAATTGAACCTTAACCCAATTTAAAAATTTAAAACTAAGTTACCAAAGAATTTAAAAGGTAAAATATCACAACAAGTCTTGATTTAATCATAAGAAAATAATAGGTATTTAATCAAACACTATGAGTTCACCAACAGATATAAATAATTGAAAAATCATTCCAAAACTAATTTTAACACTTTCTACAAATGCCAAAACACCACAATAAGCTAAAAAATGCAACATAGGGGTGTGAATAATGTTTATCAATTTATTAAAAATTCCCAAGCATCAAAGTAATGTGAATAAAAGGAAAAACACAGAGACACCTACCTCGATGGTGTGCGAACATTACGAAACTCTTAGAGAAGGGAGATTAGGGCCCCACTGACATTTCACATAGCCTAGAACCAAATAAAAACCAAACCACACATCAAACCTAACATCTAGGTTTCGTAAAAACAAAAACCAAGCCAATAGAAAACCATTAAATGAGAGAGGGGGAATAAGATAAGAGGAATGGGGAAGATTTGATGAAGAAACCATGAAGAACCACTAACCTTTAGTGAGAAATCACCCAAAAAGTGGCCAAAAACAAAAGATAATGAAGGGGGGAGACCTATAGTCAATAAACAATAGGTAGGGATTCAAATGTGAGGTGAAATCACTTAAATAATATTTTTTAAATAAACTTTAATTAGGCCATAATGGGCTATATGGTTTTATTTTACAGTTTTGTAAACCGTGCGCAAAACACATGAATACTACTAGAAAAGTTCTTCTACTTGAATGTTTTAGGATGCAAGATTTGGGAAAACTATGATCAAACCATGTGACATAAAAATATATAAAAAACTATCAAATAATACCCCAAACACTAGGAGATTCCACCCAAATATCCATTAATGATTTAAACACAATGTAGTGACACCGTGGGTGTCACAAACTCCCCGCCATGCCACTTTCTCCTAATAACATTAATAATAACCAATCATAAGGATACAAAAAAAAACCACCAAACCATAAATAATTTTGCAGGAAACTAAAATAAAACCTCAACCAAAAGATCAAACATCAAGAAATAAATAAAAATAAATGAAAACTGTGATTGGGGTGTGACAATTTTCTCCACCAAAAACACTTTCTGTCCCTAGAATGTCACACAACCGAATTGTAAATAAAACTTGATCCCCAAATTCAAAATAATCCAAATGAAACCATGAACATGTGGGAAACCTTTCACTACATGAGTCACACTCGACAAACTTTAAGAGAATCCATGACATGATGAACAATGGGGGAACACGAGAGGGTTCTCCCCACCATAAGAACCTGACTAACACCAAGGCACTACTTTAGACTGACCCAATGCAAAAAATCACAAAAAAATACATATATCCCAACAAAAGGGGAAACCTAAATTAGGGTTAAAATATTGGATGAGAAAATATGGAATTTTACATTTTTAATGATCTAGGTAAGCCACATAGTTTTGCTGCACGGTTTTCCAAACCACGTGCCAACCGTACGATATGCTACTACCAGATTCCAGAACCATACCGTACTCTTACCGCATGATTTATCTAACTGTGCATAGGATGTTAACCAATCCCCAAAAACCAAACTCAAGATGCATGGTTTCCTTAGTGAAGCCTTATGGTTTCCATTAACCATGTACTAACTATGTTCCCCTTGCTTCCAAGCTCCAAAATTTTTAGTTTTAAAAAAAAACTCAACTGATGGTTCCCTAAACATAAAATTTCACCCTGGGAAAACAAGAAAATGGGATCACCTATCTTCTTATGCAGATAAAAGAAACTCAAACCAAAAAACAACCCAGAAACACCATCCATAAATTCCACAAAACTCAAGAATCTCCAAATGAGCACAACTAAAAATGAAACCGACCCACATAAGGGATAAGAACATTCAAAGAAGAACCAACGATCCAAAGAAACACATTCAGATAAAGAAAAATAATCATATTATGATAAAACAATTCCATCACACTTTTACAATGATATAATGAACGTAAAATAACAAAAAAACTGAAACATATAAAATTCAACCATCTCTATTCCAACACTAGGGACAAAACTAGGCCAAGGTTCCCCACACCCCCATTGATTCCTGACTCTACATGAGCTTCACTCCGTGGCTTGTTCCTGGAGCCTTGATGACTAAATCATCTCCTTCTTTACTACCAGACATTGACATCCTACAATCAAAATATCTTCTTTAGGTAATGATTCCTAAAAAACTTCTCCAGATGACCAAGATAGTTGTAACGATGGCATGTTTTTGGAGGATTGCGACAAGAAAACTTTAAATGCCCAAACCGGCCACACTGGTGGCATAGAAGTGAATTATCAACATAATTGGTAGTCAGAGTCAATGAAGGAGACTTTTTAGAGAATGGTTTCTCTGTCACACCATTATCTCTATACGGGGAACCTTTACAATCAGTGAGAGACACCAAATTTCCAGCTTGTGCTCTGGAAACCAACTCATCCATGAATTCTTCGTCCACCTGCTTCTCAAAATGAAGTTCCCTAGAGGATATGACTCACTCCTCGATATCTGTATGAATACCCCCAATGAAAAGATAAGTCTTCAAAAGATCCTACGACACCACCTTAGGTGAAAAGGATACCAGCTCCTTGAGGTTTTCAACATAATCCTTCACTATTTGTTGTCATTATTGAACATTCATGAGATATTCCTTTTTCTTTGTATTTAACTCCTCAGGTATAAACCATTGGAAAAAATTGAATTGAACACTTCCCATGTCATCCCAACTAGCATAGACGGTGGTGAAAACAAATTCTCATTCCTCCAAAGCTGGTCCCTCAAATAAAAACAGAAAAACATGGACTATAATAGCTTCAGGAGTTCCTAATGATCTGAATACACTCTCAACTTCCTCAAGCCACTTCACTACCTCTAACGGGCCTCAATCACCATGAAGAATGGGTAACAACTAAGGAGAATCAGGAACTGGGCATGAATCACTAGAAACATTGGGGACCTTTTTAGGAATCATATTCTGAAAATCATCAAAAAAAAGAGCCAAAAATCAACATCCAATCAAATCATAACCAAAAGACCATCTCTAGCCAAAACTACCATCTCACATTCCAAACATACTCAAGCACAATAAAAAGCACTCTTTTCAAAAGCCACAATTTCATTTCAATTTACAAAACCGCCTTCTTCTAAGGATAATAATCTAACATCGAAATCCATTTTTCACAAGACAAAAACTAACTTTTTAAAGAAAAGACAATTTTCCAAAATCAGTTTCTATTTCAAACAATTTGGAAAAATCAAAGATAATCCTTTCATTTCAAAACCCCAACCCATGGCATCCTATGAACCACCACATATGTGTTCATCCATTTCTATCCACACGTTCCAGCATGAAATTTCCACACATACCCTCACATGTGAAAATTTTTATAAGGAATACCAAGGTTTACACATACCATATTATTATCCAAATCCAAAAATTCACCAAACTTTCAATCCAAAACAAATTTTATTAAAACACATTTTACCAATCCAAAGCCACTTGAAATAAATAATTTTTCAATTTATAATTTATTTTAATTTCAAAAACCCAATCACACCAATCAAAACCAAAATGGAACTCAAGTTGCACCAAACTGTCGGAACGTGTAAATAGTAGTCATGCATAACCCGACAACATGGTAGAGAGCCACACCCCAAGTAAGAATAAAAAAATAGAAGGTGATTACTCCATATACTCAGACTCCACATGGGTCACTACTTCAAGTGGGATCATGAAGTAACACCATCTCACCTCCATTATCACCCATCAATCCAAAACAAACCAATACAAGACAACGATTCAATTCCCACACTACCCCTCGCATCTCAGGTCTCATCATGAGTGGTGGTGATTAGGAATCGACCCATAACCTACCACCTAAACCCCCAAAATTATAACCTCCAGTCTACCTAAAACCCCAAATAACAAAGTTCTTACTTTGATACCATTTTTTCATGGACCAGGTCAGGACCCAGTGCATTCTGAGACATGGCCCAAAGGGAATTCCAGATCCCCACAGGCTGATAACTAGTGTCTGGCTTAAAATATAAACTGAGTGGGAATAATTTCATCCTAATGAATAGGATAAAATATATAAACTAATCAAACTGACCACACAAAAATAACCAATAACTGAACATAAATAAATATAAAAATTGACACAAATACAAAATTCAACTGAACAAGTGAAAACTAAATAAAATGTTGAAAAGAAAACTAAAAACTAGACCACACTACCACAATCTCCATGTGACCTCAAGGTCACCACCATCCATGATAAAAAACCAATCCAACGATGAGTAAAATAATCTGAAAACCTAAGAAAGAGACTAAACCTATAAAATAGCTCAGGTCTACCAACACCGAGTGGTATAAGTAGGGTGTGAGCTAGAAAACACAGTAGGAAATCACCAAATAATCCATGATTTTCCTTTCCCCAAAATAAACCATCAACAATGGTTTGAATTTTTTTTATAAAAATAGTTTTTTCACATTTTATCAAGAAAACATATTTTTCCCACATTTTAAAAGCCAACACACAGCACATCCCATTTTCCAAAACCAGTTATTATTTTAATACAAAAAACCAAACCAAATGTCTAAGTAAAATAGTACTAGGATGTGCTAAAAAATGATTAAACAATGCAAGTTGAAAAATAAATGAAATAGAAAGTAAACAAGAAGGTATAAATAGTAACCATGGGCGATCCTAAACTTCCTTGAAGCGCCCCTGGACGTACTCAGTTCAGAACCACCTATCAGCGTATATTGAAGACCGTAAGTCTATAACCAACCGACCACGCTCACCTAACCAATACAGTGGCACAACCCACCTGTCCTAACATAAAATCTAGGAGGGTACCAACCCGTCTAATCAGAGTTGGAAAGATACCATCACTCAATCCTCTAAAATATTCCTAGGAACCTATGGTAATAATATATTTTGTAAGTGTGAGGCCCTCACATGGGTGACTCACCTTACCTACCATCACTTCACTTGCCTAGCCCAAACACGAACACCACTATATGATAACCCATAAAGGGAAATCACTCCCATAGAGGTGAAAACTATACACACACACACACACAAACACATCACATCATTAAGGATCCAACTAGGCCATCACATTATATAACATTAAACCCTTTCTTTAAAACATGAAAATTTACAAACGAGCCTTTAACTTTACACATCCAAAATAAGTTTACCAAAAACATTAAGAAAGTCTTCCCAAAGTGATATCAAACACCAATTTTGTGATTGAAGTTCAAAACAATCCATTAGGTTCTAAATTACAATACCTTTCTATAAACCATTTTTAAACATTTTGAAATTACACAATATTATAAGACATTCCTAACAACCCCTTAAGACATACATTCCCAAAAATATACACCACGTTCCAAATGGGACTAGATTTGAAAATTCCATTTAAAGTCAATTTTTTTAGATTAAAAAAGGGAACCAAAATAATTCGAGAAACCAAAGTTCACGGAAAACATTTAACACCCGAGATTTTTATGAGTAATATTTTGTTTTTATGTTATATATAAATCATCAAAGGAATATTTCACTACACACTAGCTTGGCTTACTTTACACGCAATCACGACCTTCCTCGATAACTTGCGTTGTACGCAATACCGAGTTTCACTAAACAACGATATGCTAGTAAAATATTATTTAAAATAGCCGTTATGAATAGTAATAACCACTTTTGAAATTTTATCTTTCAAAATGGACTTCATTTTTGGATTCGGGATACCAAAATTAGCCTAGGGTGAAATTTTGGTATTTTTCTGAAAACTTTCAATTTTTGATGAATAGTGAAACCACTAAGTGGTAGGTTAAAAACTGAATTTTGCATAAAACTCAATTTTACCACTTCTATGAATAGAATTTCGAAAATCTGACAGACACGGTTGATATCAGTAAGTAAAATGTGGTTCAATGAGATAAAAATAATTTTTTGGTGAATAATAACTTTTTACTTTTTTTTACCGCGGTTAATAGTAAATAGGGTAACTAAGGGTAAATATGATATTACTATTACCCTAACACATGTCCTAATTCTATTGGATAAGTGTAATTCGACCAAAAACAACCTTATGAATATAATATGACCATTTAGGTCCACTTGGATTAGATTATGACATTTAATATTATTTTATTTAATGAATAGTTAAAATAGTTAAAATCAAAGTTTAATAACTAAAACATTTTTAATATGGGTTTATACATAAGATAAATTTAATTATAAATATTCATTAGAAAGCTAAAAAGATTTCCTACATAATGATATTATATTTATAATTTTTAGACTTTAAATAGATTAATTTATTTATGAAACAACGATGATGCAGTAATTACCCTTTTAAGGAAATGTTAACATAATTGATGTTATAAATGCCCAAATAAATGTAATTTGAGATTTTTTTATGAATTCCAATACTTTTCTAGGTTACTATGATATATTAATGTTGATTTAATCAACTTGGTTCGAACATATAATTCTGTTATGACTTTCACAAAAATCATATATCAAATAGTGTCAAAATTGACACAAAATAGTTTTTAAATCAAATATTATATTATCAATTGTTATTTTATTCCTAAAAATCTAAGGTTCGGCCAAATGACTTATATAAGGATATATATATTTATAATAAACAACTTGGGGTTCGTTTGGCATGTTATAGTAAGTGTATTAACCATATAGTGTAAGAAAAAAAAGACACGGTAAAAGTTAAATTATTTAGCTTAGAGTTAAATCTAATTGATATGGTTAAAATAATAACCTAAACTTGTATAAATCCTATTGGTTGATAGGATTTCGACCCATACCCACTTTAACTTCGAAATAAGACCCTTTGGAACCATTATAAACCGATTTTGACTTTAATATAAAATAATATTTTGAGATATTTCTAAGGTGCCCCTCTCCTCCCTTATAAAAGGGGACCTCCTCCCCCTCCTCCTCACACCAATTTGAGCACTCAAGCTCGGCCAACCCCTGCCAAAATCCCTTCTCCACTTCCCTAGAATAATCCTAGAGGTCCTGGTCTTCTTCAAAGACCAATCTTAGTTCCCTAAGTGGAGGATTCAAAGAGGCGTTTCAAAGAAGAGGTAATATCTATTACCGATCTTTTCAATTTCTTTCTTCTTAAACTTCTTCTTCTTTAGTTGTTTCATGATAAAGTAATAACATCAGTATTACTTACATACTGATATATTATTATAAATATGAAACAACCCTAATTCACCTTCTATCCATCCTACGGAAAAATGAAATCACCGCGCGTGCGTACGTACGGAATACCGTCTCCACGCCGTGGTGTAATCTATTTTCCACCATCACCTTACAAGGATGGGTATAATGGTGTAATGAGTAACTATATATGATTATTATAAAGTGATATTGATACTGAAATAGTATAAATACACTTAAATACAATTCCACGATCATGGGAACAATATCATCGCTCGTGCGTACGTACGGAATACCGTCTCCACGATGTGATGCGACTTGTTCTACATGATCATCATTAAATAGTAATTATATAAATGAATTGAATGAATAAATATGATATATGTTACACTAATACCATTCTGGATATAAGGTATCTATAACATTAAAAGAAGAATAAGAATTTATTCGGCAAAACATGCATAAGAACAAAAGGCAATAAAGACCCGAGTAACAAGTAACAATGAAATATTACTAATAAGAAGCTAAGAATATGACCATATATGATATCATATCAATATGTATGATTCTGGAATAAGTCAATAACATTATTTAAACCATTATACAGCAGTTTTGGACACGTACAAAGCAAATCGGACCTAAGGTAAGGGAAATATCACAATCTCATTTTTATCCGAGATTGTTTATACTTTGGTATTTACTGGGGTGTATTTTATCATCCACATCCATGTTTCCTCAATATGTAATATTATTTCCATCCACCTACACTTGTTTAAATACTATTTTACCCTTCAGTTAGTTTTTAGTAAAAGATATGAAAGGAATCTTTTGTCGTTTTTCGTACAAGGTACTTTTTTGACTTTTCCGACAAAAGTACGAAGAATGTTTTTTAAACTTATACGGCATGAATGGATTTTTAAAACATTATTTACAAGAAGCTTCCTTTACAAGTTTTAGAGTTTATTTTTAATCAACTTCTTTTAGTTTAAAATTGTATGACATGTTATGAAAGGATAAATGTTTTTGAAGTAGAAAGGATATTTTCCTCAAGAATGGAGTTCAAGTGTTTTATCAAAATTATCTTCCATCTAAGATAATAAAGGGTTCTGTTTTTATCCCTATTATTACATTGATTTGATTATGTTGTGATGGATTTATTTTTATGAATTCCCTTATCTTATATGAATTGTTTTATGATGTCACGTTTTTTAAGATTCCCATTTTTATTACATGGGTTATGTAATGATGTATGATTTATGATTTTGTGGCACACATAAGAATGGTATCATTATGAGATGGGTGGGACCTATATCTCCCTCCAATGCATTGGGTAAAGATTTTATATCTCATGAGATAGACATGGCTGGAATGGTAGGTTATACCGGTTCAGTGAAACAGGACTGAAACGAGGGTGACTCGGTTCAGAAAGGGACTTTGTCCACTAAGATAGTCTTGGCAATGAGTCTTGACTAACAAGAAATGATTCTCTATGATTATGTGTGCATGCCACAAAGTTTAATGTTTTAAGTTATGATTATTGTGATTACATTTCACTGCCATGATTTATTCCATGTTATGAAATTATGATCTCTTTTGCAGGTTAAGATTTCCAAAAGTTATGCGCTTATGTAAATGATGTGATTGATATTTCTTTTGTTTACCCTTACTGAGCATTTGAGCTCACCCTTTTGTATGTTTTCTTTCCCCAGGTCAGGAAGAAGGTTATTAAGTAAGATATGCCAAAAGGGACTATAGATATGATGAAATAAATGGGAGACAGTGTAGACGCTTTATGAACCAATTGTTTATGTTTCCCAGTTTCTAAAGACACTATACCTATATGGTCCTTTGTGGTTTTTTCATATGTTGTAATAAGTGTGCTTCAATTTTGAAGTATTAAAAATGTATGTAAAGTATGGGTCGTTATAGTTGGTATCAGAGGAAAGGTATAGTCAACCTTTGGAAACTAGGATGTGAAAGCCTTAGTAAGAACCCTAAGGATAAGTCTAAGCATAGAACACAATCTTAGTGTTTTAGAAATGGCCATGAATAACGTAGGATAAGACCTTAAGCGTGAAAATTTTATTCTTGAATTATGTGGTTTTCCTATTATAATTAGTGTTGCTCACACTATTCTTCTTGGTTTTAGTCAATGGATGGAACCCGAAGGAACCATGTTAATGCGGAATGCGATGGGCAATGCAATGATTGTCCCCCTGAGAAACCAAACGATATGGGAGATGGAATGAAAAATATTGTAGCCATGCTCACACAACTTTATCAAGCTATGAATCATGCAGGACTTCCAAATGAATAAAGGAAGGAGCAACATTATGTTGAATCCTTCATGAGGCAGCGTCCACCTTATTTCAGCGGTTCAACTGATCCATTAGTGGCTGAACAATGGATTAGTACCACTGAAAAGGTATTTTCAGTTCTTCAATGTTCTGAACATGATAAAGTCATCTTAGCGGTATATCGTTTGGAAGGAGAAGCTGATCAATGGTGGAATCTTATCAAGAATACGAGGCCAAGGGATGAAATTGAGTCCATGGAATGGGACGAGTTCAAACACTTATTTTTCAATAAGTATTTCCCTCGTATTCTTCGAACTAAGATGGAGAAGGAGTTTCTTGAATTGAAGCAAAGGGATGATGAATCTGTTGGTACCTATGAAGCAAAATTTACAAGACTTTCAAGGTACGCTTCTGGTATTATTATCCAACCTGAGAGTAAGATCGATCGATTCTTTAGTGGCTTAAAACCAAGTCTTCGAAGGGCGTTAGCCATAAGGGACTTCAATATCTACGAGGAAATCATTCGATGTGCTCTCAAAGTCGAGATGGAGATTGGAGTAACCCATCAGTCATATGGGTTTGATAAGAAGAGGAAAATGGAATTCAAAGGAAAATTTAAAGAGCACACTGAAAAGAAGATGAGCTTTCCCTTATGCTCAAAGTGTGGAAAGAAACATGGAGGGAGTTGTCTTAAAGGGACAAGTAAATGTTTCAAATGTGGAAAGGAAGGTCATCGGGCATTTGAATGCCGTGATAATGGGAAGAAGATGTCTAATGATGCAAACAAAGGAAGGGATACACAGAATGAACCTACTACACTTCAATGTTTCAAGTGCAAGGAGATGGGGCATTATGCCAATCAATGCCCAAATCCAAGGGTTGATGATGATGGTCGACGTCAACAAACTCTTAAGGCTAAAGACAAAGGAAAGTCACATGCAATTTCTATCAGCGATGTGGAGTACGATAACGAAGTGGTGAAAGGTACACTTACCATCCACTCTAAAGTTGAAAATGTTTTATTTGATTCTGGATCCACCCACTCTTTTATTTCTGAAGAATTTTATAAGGGTATCACCGTATTACCTCAACAATTAGATGTTGAGTTAGCTGTGACAACGCCTAATGGCACATTAATCGCATCAAAATTTTATAATTCTTCTCCAATTGATGTTTGTGGGAAAGTGCTTCCTGCAAATCTTGTGATCCTTCCTTTAGTGGAATTCGATGTGATTCTTGGCATGGATTGGCTTTCTTTATACGGAGCTCATATCAATTGACAAAGAAGGGAAGTCACATTTCAAATTCCAGATCAATCTATGATCGTCTATCAATGCAAGGATGAACATAACCTTCCAGTGGAAATTTCCTCCATTTTATGGGTATTGACTCCACTAAATGAAGTTTATTTATCTCAAATGGTTGGTGAGAAACTCATGATTAAGAATATTCCCATCGTACGAGAGTTTGATGATGTCTTTCCGGAGGAATTACCGGGTCTTCCACCAAATCGTGAAGTTGAGTTTTCAATAGAACTCGTACCGGGTGCTTTGCCTATTTCAAAGAAAACTTATAGAATGGCCCCAATTGAGTTGCAGGAATTGAAGAAGCAACTCCAAGAGAATCTTGATAAGGGATTCATACGCCCTAGTGCGTCACCTTGGGGAGCACCTGTTCTATTTTTTAAGAAGAAAGATGGATCAATGAGACTCTGCATTGATTATCGAGAACTTAACAAGATCACTATCAAGAACAAATATCCTCTCCCACGCATTGATGAATTATTTGAACAACTACGCGGAGCTCAATACTTTTCCAAGATTGATCTTCGTTCAGGGTATCATCAATTAAGGGTCAAAAGGGAGGATATACCAAAGACGGCTTTCCGTACAAGGTATGGACACTATGAATTTATAGTGATGCCATTTGGTCTTACTAATGCCCCTGCTATCTTCATGGATCTAATGAATAGAGTCTTTAGAGACTATCTTGATCAATTTGTGGTAGTATTTATAGATGATATTCTTGTCTATTCAAAGATAAAGGAAGAGCATGAAGATCACTTGAGAATTATATTGAAGACCCTGAGAAAGGAGAAGCTTTATGACAAATTTACCAAGTGTGAATTTTGGCTTAAAAAAGTTGCATTTTTGGGTCACATAATCTCAAAAGAGGGGATATCTGTGGATCCAGCAAAAACAGAGGTTATCGAAAGATGGTCGAGACCAACAACAGTAACTGAGATCCGAAGTTTTCTTGGTTTGGCTGGATATTATCGACATTTTGTAAAAGATTTTTCACGATTATCTAATCCACCCACCAAGTTGACTCGGAAAGGAGTTAAGTTTGTTTGGATAGAGGAATGTGAAGAGAATTTCAAGGAGTTGAAAAGAAGGTTATCCAGTGCACCTGTGCTCACACTGCCTTGTAGTAGAGAAAGGTTTGTGATCTACAGTGATGCATACAAGAAGGGATTGGGGTGTTTTCTTATGAAAAATGATATGGTGATAGCTTATGCCTCACGACAGTTGAAAATCCATGAGCAAAATTACCCAACACATGATTTGGAGTTAGCTGTGGTAATATTTGCATTAAAGATTTGGAGGCATTACCTTTATGGTGAAAGGTGTGATATTTATACTGATCCTAAAAGTTTAAAGTATATTTTCACACAAAAGGAGCTGAATATGCGTCAAAGAAGATGGTTGGAGCTGATTAAGGATTATGACTGCTCAATCCATTACCACCCTGGGAAAGCAAACAAGGTGGTAGATGCATTAAGTCGATAAGACCATGCTAGTTTATCCACGATGAGGATCACAAAAGATCCAATATTTATGGATTTACAAAGGATGGATCTTGGAATTATAATGGAAGGGGAAAAATCTTATCTTTATCAAATGAATGTTCAACCATCTATACATGTGAAAATTAAAGAGGCACATAAAGAAGATGTCGAGTTACAAAAGAAGGTGAGAAATGTTCCTGAATTCAACCTTGATTGTGATGGGATAATAAAGTTCAGGAATCGGGTTTGTGTTCCTCCCATCCCCGAATTAAAGGAGCTGCTGGATGAGGCTCATAGTTCTTCATTCTCTATTCATCCTGGAAGCATGAAGATGTATAGGGACCTAAAAGAGTACTTTTGGTGGGATGGCATGAAAAGAGATGTTGCTGAATATGTCTCTCGATGCTTGGTTTGTCAACAAGTTAAAGCCGAGAGACAGAAGTCTAAGGGGATGTTACAACCATTACCCATACCCGAATGGAAATGGGAAAACATCACTATGGACTTTGTCACAGGACTTCCTAAAACATCCAAAGTCAATAATGCTATCTGGGTCATAGTTGATCGTCTTACAAAGTCTTCACACTTCATTGCTATTAGAGAGGATTTCTCTCTAGATCAGCTTGCCAAGATATATGTAAAGGAAGTGTTAAGATTGCATGGAGTACCACTTTCTATTATATCTGATCGGGATCCTAGATTTACCTCGAAGTTCTGGCGAATTCTTCAGCATACTCTGGATACATAGTTGAGTTTCAGCACTGCTTATCATCCTCAGACAGACAGTCATTCTGAGAGAACAATTCAAACCCTAGAAGATATGTTGAGAGCTTGCTCTATGGATTTCAAAGGAGGTTGGGATCAACACCTACCTTTGGTGGAATTTTCTTATAATAATAGCTTTCACTCCAGTATTCAGATGGCTCCTTATGAAGCTCTCTATGGAAAGAAATGTAGGACTCCAACTTGCTGGGATGAAGTTGGGGAAAGAAAGCTATTAGGACCTGATCTTGTTGATGAAATGTCAGAAAAGGTCAGATCTATTCAACAACACATAAGAGCAGCTCAGAGTCGACAGAAAAGTTATGCCGACAACCGAAGAAAAGACCTAGAGTTTGAAGTGGGTGATAAAGTATTCTTACGAATATCTCCCTGGAAGAGGGTTATGAGATTTGGAAAGAAGGGGAAGTTGAGCCCTAGATATATCGGTCCTTTCGAAATACTGGATCATGTTGGAAAGGTAGCTTACCGATTGGCGCTTCCACCGAATCTCTCTCAAGTTCACGATGTGTTCCATGTATCTCTCCTGAGAAAGTACATACCTAATCCTTCACATGTACTCAGCTCAGAAGTTGTACCGCTGGAACAAGATCTTTCTTATAAAGAACAACCGATAGAGATTCTGGATCGTAGCGAAAATGTCCTACGAAACAAGACCACTCGATTGGTGAAAGTTTTATGGAGGAACCGCCAACTTAAAGAAGCTACATGGGAGCTTGAGGATATGATGAGGGAGAAGTATCCTCATCTGTTTGTTACAAAGTGACGAATTTCGAGGGCGAAATTCTTTTTAAGGGGGGTAGAATGTAACACCCGAGATTTTTATGAGTAATATTTTGTTTTTATGTTATATATAAATCATCAAAGGAATCTTTCACTACAAACTTGCTTGTCTTACTTTACACGCAATCACGACCTTCCTCGATAGCTTGCGTTGTACGCAATACCGAGTTTCACTAAACAACGATATGCTATTAAAATATTATTTAAAATAGACGTTATGAATAGTAATAACCACTTTTTGAAATTTTATCTTTCAAAATGGACTTCATTTTTGGATTCGGGATACCGAAATTAGCCTAGGGTGAAATTTTGGTATTTTTCTGAAAACTTTCAATTTTTGATGAATAGTGAAACCACTAAGTGGTAGGTTAAAAACTGAATTTTGCATAAAACTTAATTTTACCGCTTCTGTGAATGGAATTTCGAAAATCCTTCAGACACGGTTGATATCAGTAAGTAAAATGTGGTTCAATGAGATAAAAATAATTTTTTGGTGAATAGTAACTTTTTACTTTTTTTTACCGCAGTTAATAGTAAATAGGGTAACTAAGGGTAAATATGATATTACTATTACCCTAACACATGTCCTAATTCTATTGGATAAGTGTAATTCGACCAAAAACAACCTTATGAATATAATATGACCATTTAGGTCCACTTGGATTAGATTATGACATTTAATATTATTTTATTTAATGAATAGTTAAAATAGTTAAAATCAAAGTTTAATAACTAAAGTTTTTTTAATATGGGTTTATACATAAGATAAATTCGATTATAAATATTCATTAGAAATCTAAAAAGATTTCCTACATAATGAAATTTTATTTATAATTTTTAGACTTTAAATAAATTAATTTATTTATGACACAACGATGATACAGTAATTACCCTTTTAAGGAAATGTTAACATAATTGATGTTATAAATGCCCAAATAAATGTAATTTGAGATTTTTTTATAAATTACAATAATTTTCTAGGTTACTATGATATATTAGTGTTGATTTAATCAACTTGGTTCGAACATATAATTCTGTTATGACTTTCAAAAAAATCATATATCAAATAGTGTCAAAATTGACACAAAATAGTTTCTAAATAAAATATTATATTATCAATTGTTATTTTATTCATAAAAATCTAAGGTTCGGCCAAATGACTTATATAAGGACATATATATTAATAATAAACAACTTGGGGTTCGTTTGGCATGTTATAGTAAGTGTATTAACCATATAGTATAAGAAAACAAAAAGACACGGTAAAAGTTAAATTATTTAACTTAGAGTTAAATCTAATTGATAAGGATAAAATAATAACCTAAACTTGTCTAAATCCTATTGGTTGATAGGATTTAGACCCATCCCCACTTTAACTTCAAAACAAGACCCTTTGGAACCATTATAAACCGATTTTGACTTTAATATAAAATAATATTTTGAGATATTCCTAAGGTGCCCCTCTCCTCCCTTATAAAAGGGGACCTCCTCCCCCTCCTACTCACACCAATTTGAGCACTCAATCTCGGCCAACCCCTGCCAAAATCCCTACTCCACTTCCCTAGAATAGTCCTAGAGGTCTTGGTCTTCTTCAAAGACCAATCTTAGTTCCCTAAGTGGAGGATTCAAAGAGGCATTTCAAAGAAGAGGTAATATCCATTACCGATCTTTTCAATTTCTTTCTTCTTCAACTTCTTCTTCTTTAGTTGTTTAATGATAAAGTAATAACATCAGTATTACTTACATACTGATATGTTATTATAAATATGAAACAACCCTAATTCACATTCTATCCATCCAATGGAAAAATGAAATCACCGCGCGTGCGTACGTACGGAATACCGTCTCCACGCCGTGGTGTAATCTATTTTCCACCATAACCATACAAGGATGGGTATAATGGTGTAATTAGTAACTATATATGATTATAATAAAGTGATATTGATACTGAAATAGTATAAATACACTTAAATACAATTCCACGATCATGGGAACAATATCATCGCTCATGCGTACGTACGGAATACCGTCTTCACGATGTGATGCGACTTGTTCTACATGATCATCATTACATAGTAATTATATAAATGAATTGAATGAATAAATATGATATATGTTACACTAATACCATTCTGGATATAAGGTATCTATAACCTTAAAAGAAGAATAAGAATTTATTCGGCAAAACACGCATAAAAACAAAAGGTAATAAAGACCCGAGTAACAAGTAAAAATGAAATATTACTAATAAGAAGCTAAGAATATGACCATATATGATATCATATCAATATGTATGATTCTGGAATAAGTCAATAACATTATTTAAACCATTATACAGCAGTTTCGGACACGTACAAAGCAAATCGGACCTAAGGTAATGGAAATATCACAATCTCATTTTTATCCGAGATTGTTTATACTTTGGTATTTACTGGGGTGTATTTTATCATCCACATCCATGTTTCCTCAATATGTAATATTATTTCCATCCACCTACACTTGTTTAAATCCTATTTTACCCTTCAGTTAGTTTTTAGTAAAATATATGAAAGGAATCTTTTGTCGTTTTTCGTACAAGGTACTTTTTTGACTTTTCCGACAAAAGTACGAAGAATGTTTTTTTTAACTTATACGGCATGAATGGATTTTTAAAACATTATTTCCAAGAAGCTTCCTTTACAAGTTTTAAAGTTTATTTTTAATCAACTTCTTTTAGTTTAAAATTGTATGACATGTTATGAAAGGATAAATGTTTTTGAAGTAGAAAGGATATTTTCCTCAAGAATGGAGTTCAAGTGTTTTATCAAAACTATCTTCCATCTAAGATAATAAAGGGTTCTGTTTTTGTCCCTATTATTACATTGATTTTATTATGTTGTGATGGATTTATTTTTATGAATTCCCTTATCTTATATGAATTGTTTTATGATGTCACGATGTTTAAGATTCCCATTTTTATTACATGGGTTATGTAATGATGTATGATTTATGATTTTGTGGCACACATAAGAATGGTATAATTATGAGATGGGTGGGACCTATATCTCCCTCCAATGCATTGGGTAAAGATTTTATATCTCATGAGATAGACATGGCTGGAATGGTAGGTTATACCAGTTCAGTGAAACAGGACTGAAACGAGGGTGACTCGGTTCAGAAAGGGACTTTGTCCACTAAGATAGTCTTGGCAATGAGTCTTGACTAACAAGAAATGATTCTCTATGATTATGTGTGCATGCCACAAAGTTTAATGTTTTAAGTTATGATTATTGTGATTACATTTCACTGCCATGATTTATTCCATGTTATGAAATAATGATCTCTTTTGCAGGTTAAGATTTCCAAAAGTTATGCGCTTATGTAAATGATGTGATTGATATTTCTTTTGTTTACCCTTACTGAGCATTTGAGCTCACCCTTTTGTATGTTTTCTTTCCCCAGGTCAGGAAGAAGGTTATTAAGTAAGATATGCCAAAAGGGACTATAGATATGATGAAATAAATGGGAGACAGTGTAGACGCTTTATGAACCAATTGTTTATGTTTCCCAGTTTCTAAAGACACTATACCTATACGGTCCTTTGTGGTTTTGTCATATGTTGTAATAAGTGTGCTTTAATTTTGAAGTATTAAAAATGTATGTAAAGTATGGGTCGTTATAAAACATCACTTTAATGTGTCATATTCATTTGAGTGCACATCCATGTGTGCACTTTGTGCACCCATGTATGTGCCACTATCTAATGGAACCCTCTAAACTTCTATGAAAACACCCAAAACCATTTTCAAAACCATCACATACTTTTTAATCCAAACCCAATCATTCTACAAAAGTGAAAAATCATGAACAACCTTATTTTGAAACCGAGTGAACCCTTCCCAAACATTTCACTATGGAAATCAAACCAAAAGGCACCCAAATTGCACATTAACCTAATCTCACAATTTAAAACTATGTTACCAAAGTATTTTAAAGGTCAAATATCACAAAAGGCTTGATTTAATCATAAAAAAAGGAATTTAATCAAATAATTTTAGTGAACCAACACATAGAAATAATTTAAAAATCATTCCAAAACTAATTTTAACAATTTCTACCAATTCCAAAACACCACAATAAGCTAAATAAAGGCACCATAGGGGTGCAAATCATGTTTATAAATTTATTAAAATTTCCCAAGCATCAAAGGAATGTGTCGAAAATGAAAAAAATGGAGACACCTACCTAGATGGTGTGAGAACATGAAAAAACTTTTGGATAAGGGAGATTAGGGCACCACAGACCTTTCACACACCCTAGAACCAAGGAAAACCTACCCACACATCAACCCTAACATATACGGTTCGTCTAAACAAGAACCAACCCAAGATAAAACCGTGAAATGAGAGAGGGGGGAGAGGAGAAGATGAATGGGGAAAATATGATGAATAAACCATGAAGAACCTCCAAAATTTGATGAGAAATCATCTAAAAAGTAGCCCAAAATTAAGGATAATGAGGGGGGGGGGTTCCCTTTGGCCGATACCCAATAGGTAGGGACTCAAATGGGAGGTGGAATCACTTAAATCATATTTTTAAAATAAAATTTATTTATACTGTAATGGGATGCACGATTTGGCTATATGCTTTTGTAAATAGTGTTAAAACCATGAGATTGCTACTTAAAAAGTTCTACAGCTTGCAGGTTTATGTTGAATAGTTTGGGGAAATCATGCTCAAACTATGTTACCTGAAAAATTGTCAAAAACCCTCAAATGACACCCCAAACACTAGGAGAGTCCACCCAAATATCCTTGAATGATTTAAACAAAATTTAGTGACACCGTGGGTGTCACAAATTCCCCACCATTCCACTTTCTAAAAATACCATTAACAATAACCAATCATAGGGCTACAAGTGTTGGACTCCTCATATGTTAATCATGTTTTAATGATCACAAATCCTATACATTCTATATAACTTGTTAATTCTGTGTAATCTGTCTCAAATCATTTGTACATATGATTAATTTATTTAGGTCTTAAATAATTATTGTAAAATATATTTAAATTATTTTATAATGAATTTATTCTAGGAATGATTATGTTTAATTCATTCTGTGGATATCACTATTTAGGTCTGTATACAGATATTTGGCTAAGTCTGAGAAACCATGACCAGACATCGTGATCAGATACCGTGACCAAACACCATGACCCATACACTATGACCTAGACACCATGACCAAGACACTGTGACCAGAAACTATGACCCAGACACCGTGACCCCGACACCGTGAACAGACACCATGAATCAGATACCATGACCATACACTGTGATCCTAACACCACATCTATGCTACAGGTTCCTGATCTTTATACAACTATACCATCATGACTGTCTCATTGATCAAAGTCAAAGAAGAATACACCATTTCAAGGAGACACTGTTTCAAGGAGACACCATTTCCAGATAGACTGTGACACCGTTTTTAATCTATTTTTCATTTCTCAATTTAAGTTCTAAAGGTCGTATTTGAGTCTTTTAAATGCACTGACATAATTAATGTTTCATTGTAGACATGTCACCTGACAGTATGAGGTATGAGGTGTAGAATACATGCATCCTATCTGCTCCAACACACACACTCCAAGAATAAAAAGAATAGCGTGGCCAGAAACAAAAGAGAGAGAATAGAGAAACAAGTGTGTGCACGATAACGAAGAAGAATGAGAATTATTGAAAGAAGAACCAACACATGAAACTCGACACTTCTGAAGAACACACAGAGCATACTCAAATGATAGAGTCTATAATATTTTCCCACTATCAACTCCATGAAGAACACGAGCTAGATCTAGCTAAGTTTCAATACTCTATTTTCTGCAAGAGGACTCGATTCCTGCATCTGCTTCATCCTAGAAGTCCATAGCTACATAGACTAACACTTAGAGCACTTCTAAACTTATCTCATCATTTTTACTCTATTGTGTATCATTTTTATCCTTTGAGCAGTGTATGTGTGTCTGTATAAAAACACACACTGTGTCCTTAATTAAACAGAAGGATACAAGATATCATTCCTCATACATATTTTTACACTTGTTTATTCCCACAGATAAGTGTGGAAGATATCCCTGTGTGACCTGATAGTTCATACCCATGAAGAACTGTGGAAGAGGTCGTGTAAGATGGACAATCCTATATACTATTTTTTACCCCGATCCGGGGTGTGGATCAAGTTTATTAATATAAACTACTTGGAGGTAGGTGATCACCAAGTGGAGTGGATTAGGCCTCATTTTGAGACTGAACCACTTGTTTTATATCCACTGTGTTTTTCAATTTAGTTTTCTCTATTTTACTATATAATTCAGAAATCACTAACAATAATTTTATATTTAATCTTATAAAGAAGTTATAATTGTTTTTCCTTATTAGAATAACATCAAAATAAATATTAATAACTGATATTAAGATTACTGAGAATAATCCATCTTCTTAGAAGTTATTTAAATAGTCAAACATTCATAACCGTATTACATTGATTAACTGGGCTATATTTAAATTTATTGGATAACCTTGTAAGAATACTTTATAATTAGAAATTTTTATAGATACTCAATTCACCCCCCTCTTGTGTACTCTACTCCGACCAACATTTGGTATCAAATGAGTTTGTTATTCCTATTAAGACTCTGTTTTTGACCCCATTCAAATGTCATTTTAGTTGTACTTTAAGGATATGTAAATTTATATTCATTATAAATTTATATCTCTTTAAAAGTAGTTATTTATTATAGATAATATATTAGAAGGTTCTCCAACAAATAGACCACCATTCTTTAATAGAACCAATTATGCCCAATGGAAAATTAAAATGAAAATGCATTTAGAAAGTATGATTTTTGAAATCTGGTCTTTAATTATAGATGATTATAAGATTCTTGCTACTGATAGAATCACTTGGGATGACCCTACCAAGACTTCCTACAATAAAATTTTCAAAATATGAATGCTTTATATTTCTCCTTTGGAGATGAGGAATTTAACATAATTTCTGTATGCAAAACTGCCCATGAAATTTGGGATACTTTGTGTGTTTCACATGAAGGAACTTCTAGTGTGAAAGAAATGAGACTTAATATGTATAATATTAAATATGATAAATTTAAAATGAAACCCGATGAGCCTATTTCTGACATGTATCTAAGGTTCAATGAAAATTTCAACAAAATGGTTTCTCTTGTAAGAGAAGTTACTGCCAAAGAACAAATCATGAGGATTCTCATATGCCTACCTAATAGATGGAGAGGAAACAATATCTCTATTAGAGAATCATGTGACATCATCAAGTTACCTATACAAGAAATCATTGGGAAACTAATGATGTATGAAGATAACCTGAAAGTAAACAAGGAAGAGGAGGATGAACCCAAAAGAAAATCAATTGCATTCAAGACCACCACTTCTAAGCACAAAGGGAAAGAACAATTGGAAGCCTCTGTAGAAAGTTCTAGAAGTGAACAATCATCACCTAACATTGATGAGTAGATGGATCAATTATCCAAAATATTTAAGTGATTCTACAATAAGAATAAATTTTTCAGAAAGCCTAACTTCAAAGGAAGATATGATCAAAAGGGAAGATGGAAGAAAGATTGGAAAAGAAGTGACAAGTTTGATGAGATAGTCTGCTATGAGTGTAAACAGAAGTTACATATAAAGGATGACTATACTAATCTCAAGTAAAAAAATAAATATGAGGATAAAGATAGAAAATATAAAAATTCAATGAAAGAAACATAGAGTGCTTCTGAGGATAGTTCAAGTGACTCAGAATCTTCACATGATGAATAGGCTAATAAAGACAATATGTGTTTTATAAAAAACACATCTGAGGTAACACTGAAATCTCATGTACACAATTCCTATTATTATGGAGATGAGAGTGACTCTAAAAATATTTCTAATGAAGAAATGTTTGAGTACTGTAATATTCTTGAAGAGACATGAAATTAACTAAAAGATAAATACAAGTCTTTAAAGAAACAACATGGTATAACCTCAACTATTATGACTATACTTACTGTAGAAAGGGAGAAAAATGCCCAATTACTAAAAGAAAACAACAAACTAAAGATATATAATGAGCAATTGAAAAAGGATATTGAAATGTTTACAAATGATAAAGATACCTTGGTACAAATTCTAGGTAAATAGAGTGCTCCTAAATATACTATTGGCATTGGATATCAACCTAGTAAAATAGATTTTGGAAGAACTAATTTTGTCTCTAAGTCTAGGACATACAGATTTACTCCTAGTTCTAGAAAAAATTTATCTAGTTCAAGTTATGATACACTCTCTACTGTTTCAAGAGTTTTTGGACCAAATAGAGTTTATATTTCAAGAACTTTACATAATGATTATAGGAAACCTATGAGGCAGAAGTGGGTTTCTAAAGCACTAGTCACTAATATTACAGGACCCAAACAAATATGGGTACCAAAATATGTTCTATTTGACTATTTCTTAGGAAATATTCTTAAATATATCCTGTAAAAGCTTATGCTACTTGGACAGTGGGTGTTCAAGACACATGACAGGAGGCTATTCATGCTTCAAGAACATAATAAAAATTGATGGTGGACATCTCACCTTTGGTGACAATGATAAAGGAAAAATCATTGGCCTTGTCCAAATCAGTAACTCTAACTCAATTTTAATTTCCAAAGTTCTATTTCTTGATGGACTGAAATAAAATCTTCTTAGTATTTCACAACTATGTGATGATGGATTTCATGTTAAATTTGAAAATGATGCTTGCAATGTTTTCAATTATAAAAATGAATTGGTGTTTTATGCATTAAGAAATGAAAATGTATACTCTATTGACTTAGATTCTTTAGTCTCTCAAAGTGCTTCATGTTTAAGTGTTTTTCACAAAGAGTCTTGGATTTGGCATAGGATACTAGGAAACTGTAATATTCACTCTCTCAGAAAGCTAACAAGAAAAAGCTTAGTCAAAGACCCAACCAAACTTGAGTTTCCAAATGGTAAAGTGTGTAATACTTGTAAAAAGGGAAAGCAACACAAAATTTCCTTCAAACCAAAGAAAGAAGTATCAACTTCTCAACCTCTCGAATTGGTTCACATGGATTTGTTTGGAACATCTAGAGTTTCTAGTTTAAATGGGAAGAACAATGTTTTTGTTCTTATATATTACTTTTCAAGATATACTTAGACGTTCATTTGGGCTCACAAATATGAATCCTTCTCTCATTCTACCAAATATTACAAAACTGTAGAAAATCATAGTGGACTTAGAAATAATTCCTTGAGAAGTGATCATGGCTGTGAGTTTAAAAATCATGATTTTGAATCCTTTTTCTCATAAAATGGATATAGTCATAATTTCTCTTCCCCCAGAACACCTCAACAGAATGGAGTTGTGGAAAGAATAAATACAACCTTGAAATATATTACTAGAACCATGCTTAGTGAATATAACTTAAATATTTATTTTTAGGATGAAGCTATAAATATAGCATGCTATATTATCAATAGAGTGTTGATTAGACCTATTATTAAAAGAAATACATATGAGTTATGGAAGAATAGAAAACCAAAAGTAATCTAATTCAAAGTTTTTGGTTGAAAAGTATATATCCTTAATACCAAGGAAAATCTTGAAAAATTTGCATCCAAGAGTGATGAAGGAATATTTTTAGGATATTAAATCTCTAGTAAAGCCTATTGAGTGTTTAATAAAAGAACTAAATGTGTGGAAGAATCTTTCCATGTCAAATTTGATGAAACAGATTCACATGAGCCTAAGGCCACTCTAGAGAGCCTAGAAGATGATGTACCAAATCTAGACATTAATTCAAAATCCTCTAACCATCCTGTGATGGAATATGCTAAAACTTCAAGTTTTGGAAATTATTTAGATTCAAGTCACAATGAACCTGAACCTATTGAAGAACCCGAAATCACTAGTACTTATTTTTCTAGAGATATTATAACTCTTAAGAACCATCCTTTAGATGTTGTTGTAGGAGACATAGATAAAGGAACTCAAACTAGAGCTTCTCTTAGAAATCAGGTTGAACATCAAGTCTTCTTGTCACAACTTGAACCTAAAAACATTAATAATGCTATCAATGATGAATTTTGGGTGATGGATATGCAAGAAGAACATAATCAGTTTGAAAAGAACAAAGTTTGGAAACTTGTTGATAGACCCAAAGACCCATTTACCGTAGGCACTAAGTGGGTGTTTAGAAATAAAGTAGATGAAGCTTCTAACATAGTTATAAACAAGGCTGTATTGGTTGCACAAGGCTATAGTCAATAATAAGTATTTGACTATGAATAAACCTTTTCACCAGTAGCTAGACATGAAGACATCAGAATTATTCTTGCTTATGACGAACATATGAATTTCAAACTATATCAAATAGATGTTAAAAGTTAATTTTTAAATGGGTATATAGCTGAGGATGAATTTTTTTATGAGAAATCCCCTCGTTTTACAAATCCTCATTTTCTAAATCATATTTTTAAATTATCAAATGATTTATACAGTTTAAAACAAGATCCAAGAGCCTAGTATGATAGATTAAGTAATTTTCATATTTACAAAGGTTCTAAAAAAGGAATAGCTGATCCTGCCCTTTTTATAAAACTAATTTCCAATGAAGTTTTATTATTTCAAATTTATATAGATGAAATTATCTCTGGATCTTCAATAAATTCTTTATGTATTGAATTTTCTAAAATGATGCAAAACAAATTTGAAATGAGTTTAATGGGTGAAGTACAATTCTTTCTTGGATTTCATGTCTTTCAAAATAATGATGGTATTATTTTAAATCAATGCAAATATACTAGAGATCTTATAATTTTTTTTGGTTTGGATAGCACTACAAGTAGTGACACTCCAATGATTACTACTTGTAAGTTTTATTGTGATGATGATGGAAAATCAGTTGATCAAACCACTTATAGAGGGATGATTGGAAGCTTACTCTACTTAACTTCTAGCCAACCTGACATTGTGTTTAGTGTGTGTATGTGTGCTCGTTTTCAAGAAAACTCTAAGGAATCTCATTTAAATGCTGTTAAGAGAATTTTCAAATACCTCAAGAATACATCTAATCTAGTATTGTTCAATCCCAAAGGGAAATCATTTGAGTTAGTTAGTTATTCTGATGCTGACTTCAGTGGTTGTAAGTTAGATAGAAAAATGTACTTTGGAACATGTCACCTTTTAAGAAAGTCACTAGTATCATGGTCTAGTGAGAAAAAAAACTCTATTGCATTATCTACTATAGAAGATGAACACATAGCTGCTGGTAGTTTTTGTGCACAAATATTTTGGATGAAAAACACATTACTAGATTATGGATATCAATTTAGGCATGTACCTATAAATTGTGACAATACAAGTGCTGTTAACATCTCAAAAAATCCTGTTTCACACTCTTGGACAAAACATATTGATGTAAGACATCACTTTTTGAGAGATCATTATCAAAAAGGTGACATCAATTTGGAATTCATTAGAACTGAATATCAGCTCGCTGATATATTAACCAAACCATTAAATTATGAATGAATAGATTACTTCATACATGAATTAGGAATGATAAATCTTAAGTAGTATGTATACTATTTCATAGTTTACGGTTTCATAAGTCACTGTCTTAAGGATACTTTCTAACTCTAATAGTTCTATAGATTTACTATCTTAAAAGTTGTTGTTTTATGTTTATGGTCTCATAGTTACTATCTCTTGCTTAATGTATGGAACTTACTATCTCAAACAATACAGTTTCATAGTTTAGAAATCACACAGTTACAGTCTCACCGTGAAAGCTAGTTACGGTCTCACCATGAAAGCTTTTTATGGTATCACCATAAAGATGATTTATTATTTTATTTACATACTATAACCTCTATCGTGGTAATTAATTATTTTATTTTTTACTTTCCCATGATTTTTATTTTGCGATGCTTGGTATCCATAAATGATAAAAACAAAAGAAGTTTTACTCCTTTCTTCACTCGAGCTCTCTTCTTTCAAACTGTAACCCCTATTTCAACCTTTCTCTTTATTAAACCTTCATCAAATTCCTAGAATGAAATTCCCATCCTCATCAACCCCTGAGAAGCGCAGTTCAAAGAAGAAGATGAAAATATTTCCAAAGTTATCACCCAAAGGTCCTTTGAATCCGAACCTAGTGAACAGAGTAGTCGTTCCTGAAAAGGAAATATTCCCCAAGTGGCTGATGTCAAGAAAGTCTCTAGTATTAAAAGTACTTAGAGATCAAGGATTGATGGATTGGTTCACAAAGGAGGATATGCTGATTTACCCACAATTAGTTTCATAGTTCTATCATTATGTTCAATTTTATTTTGATAAGGAAGTTTATTTTGTTGTGAGAAGCTGGATAAATGGAAAAATATGTACCTTTTCTTTGTGGTTATGGGATAAATGCCTCAGGATACCTCATGAGGGTATTTGTGAGGACTAACAGAGTGGTCCTCCACCTCCAAGTGAGTTATTTGTTTTAGAAGAATCATTTGGAAGATTAACTGGGAATGAAACAAAGAGAAGAGCCATAACTTCTAAGCTAGATGGTGAAACCAAACTACTGTTTCAATTTGTTCATAATCTAATTAGCCCCTGAAAAAGTGATTTTTCTACACAAAATTATCAGGATTTATTCTTAATACATCTTATAAAAAATGGACACAAGATCAACCTATGAAAGTATGTTATCCTCCATATGTGTGATTTGATCAAGAAAACCTCCATGCCAACCTCCCTGTTCTACTCAAAATTTATCTTAGAAATGCTTCATGAAAAAGGGTTGGTTGGAATTAATGAATAATTCATTAAGGAATATGAATTTTTTCTTTTTAAAGTTACAATTAAGAGAATGAAAATCAGTTGGAATCCGTGGATAAAAGCATGGGTAGAAGATAATGACACAGTTTATGAAAATTTCAATCTGGTGGAACACTCTTCAAGACCTAAAGAAATTTCTGATCCAGGTTTGGAACCAGATGATATTGTTGAGTATTCTAGTTAGGAAGAAGTGGAAGAGGTTGTTGCACCTATAGGGAAAACTGTTCTGGATGAGAAAGACAGTAAACATGTTCCCCAAGACATAATTGAGAAGGAAATCCCTGTTACTGAAGAAGTTTCTGATCTTCAAGAACAACCTACTTCTATAGAAGAATCTATGGCTAAGGTAAGTGAAAAGGATATTGTAGAAGATCATATAGAAGAAGATCCTTCTCTTGTGCAAGAAGCTGCTTATGAGGAACAAGTGAATGAATAATCTATTCCTGAAATTATTCCATCTACTGAAGAAATAATAGAGAAAGAATTTCAGTTGGCTAGAAAGGAAATTAGTGAGGCTATTGGGGTTGAAATCTTGGAAATAGACCAAGGATCTAAATCTCTCAGTCCTAAGAAAGATGCACCGATTGAGGGGGAGCATCCGCCCAGTCTGGAAAGTGTTGAAGTGCCTAATCTAGTTGATCCAAGCTTAGTGTATACATGATATAAATTCCCTAGTTATTTTTATGTGAATGACTCCTAGGAAGACACAATTAAAAGTATATATCTGTATACTATGTTTCAATTGAAACTAGTATCTTCTCTTGATGTTATAACTGCAAAGGAACCTGAGCCTGTCTCATATCCTATCCCTAAACCCTCACAAGAACCTTCAATCTTGGTAAGTAAGGATTATTTGAAAGCTTTTGGAGCTACCCTCTTGGATGAAGTTGAAAAGCTCATGAATACCCAACCTACTCCTATAACCAATTTGAGTGAAAAAGATGTTTTCCTATTGTTGGAAAAGATCATATGGCAGATTCAGCCCAAGATGCTTCATGAAATTCAAGAGACCGGAATTGAGAATAAACAGTTAAGTGATGAAGTAAAGTCTCTCAGAGGTATGGTTGAAGATATGCAGAAAGTGATGAAATCAAGACCATAACCTATTTCTCATCCTATTGAGGATATTGGTGGCCATATTCCATAGTATGTTTCCTCCCCGATTCAATATAATCTAACCTACTTGGAGGACAATGTGGTTGAAAGAAATAATAAAATTGTTCAAGAGATGCGTGAGATTGTTATTGGTTTTAACAAGTTGACTAATGATTATAAGGGATATCTACAAAAAGTTTTAAATCAACTGAAGTAACTTACTTTAGCTGTAACAAATTCTAATACTTCTGGATAGTCATCTCAACCCTCTTTGGATAGTGATCTGCACAGAACAGTTGTTAATGAAGAACTCCAATCTGTGCTCAGTGGCTCTGACAAAGAGTCTCTATCTGAAGTTTTCATGAAAAGTGATATAAATCTTGATTTGGTGAGAATTCATTTCCAAAATTTTAAATTATGCTCAAGAAGAGATTACTAAGAAGGTAGAATTTTACTTCAATAGTATCTTCTCAAAGCATGACATGACCAACCATTTCATGTACCTAGTAGATAATCTAAGAATCCCTCATGTTACTCAAGATTTCAAAACAAAAGTTTAAAATCGTAAGGATTTCACTCCCTTGTTGGACAAGTTCATGGAGAACAGGGATGAATTTGAGAAAGTGATGCAGTATGGTGGTGAGATCATTTCTGACTTCATCAAGATTTTGAGGCCATATCTTCATGTCTAGAGTACTACTTTTGTGGCTCCCACAACTGCACCCTTGAGACCTGGTTTTCCTACCTTCTGATCATCTGCCCTTGACTCTACCTCTATGTATGTCTCTCAGGCTCTAAGTCATATCAGACCTGTTATCCTTGACCAACAGTTGCTTTGGTCTTCCACCAAACCTACCTTGGACCCTTCTATTTTTGAAGGACTCCCTCTACCTTCTCTTTCAGTTTCTTCACTTCCTTCTTCCACTTCTACCACTACTCCTGTGGCTTCTACTGATGCTCCTGCCAATGGCAAAGAGAAGACAACTAGTGCTGAAGAAAAGTGAACACTATCTTTTGATAAGGATTATTTATGTATTTTTTGTTTCTTACTGTTTGTAATGAAACTTTTTATCTATCCAATACATTGTGCAATCTTCTTATATATTCTTTTATTTACTTTTGTATTCTTTTTGATAATCCCAAAAGGTGGAGAGATCTGCACACTGATTGATATGAACACTAAGGAAAAGGAAGATACACATTCACCTAGAATAGATCTCTCACTCACTTGATTTGTGATCATAAAAAAGGGGGATATTTTTGTACTCCTCATGTGTTAATCATGTTTTAATGATAAAAAATCATATACATTCTGTAAAACTTGTTAATCCTGTGTAATCTGTCTCAAATCATGTGTACAAATGATTAATTTATTTATTTCTTAAATAATTATTATAAACTATATTTAATTTTTTTATAATGAATTCATTTTATGAATGATTAAGTTTAATTCATTATGTGGATATCACTGTTTAAGTCAGTATACAGATATTTGGCTAAGTCTGTGAAACCGTGACCAGACACCGTGATCGGACACCGTGACCAGACACTGTGACCCAGACACCGTGACCCAAACACCATGACCCAGACACCATGACCAGACATAGTGACCCAGACACCATGACCTAGACACCGTGACCCAGACATTGTGACTAGACACTGTGACCCAGACACTAGGACCTAGACACTGTGAACAGACACCGCGAATCAGATACCGTGACTAGACACCATGATCCTAACACCACATTTATGCTACCGGTTCCTAATCTATATAAAACTATGTCATCTATCTCATCACTCAAAGGAAAATAAGGAGACACCATTTCAAGGAGACACCATTTTAAGGAGCCACTATTTCCAGACATATTGTGACACTATTTTTTAATCTATTTTTTCATTTCTCAATTTAATTTCTAACGGTCATATTTGAGTCTTTTAAATGCATTGACATAATTAATGTTTATTTGTAGACTTGTCACCTAAAATTAGGAGGTAAGAGGTGTAGAATACATGCACCCTATTTTCTATGACACATGCACTTCAAGAATAAAAAGAACATCGTGGCCAGAAACAAAACAGCGAGAATAGAGAAACAAGTGTGTGCACGATAACGAAGAAGCACAATCATTCTTTAAAGAAGAACCGACACATGAAACTCAATACTTAGAAAGAACACACGAAGCATAATTGAATCCTATAGTCAAGAACATTTTTTCACTATAAACTCTTTGAAGAACATGAACCATATCTGGCTAACTTGTGATACTCTGTTTTCTGCAAGAGGACTCAATTCCTTCATCTGCTTCATCCTAGATGTCCAGAGATACATAGACTAACACTCAGAGTAGTTCTAACCTTATCTCATCATTTTTTCTCTATTGTGTATTGTTTTTATCCTTTGATAAGTGTATGTATTTATAAAAACAAACACTATCTCCTGCATTCAACTGAAGGATACAAGATATCATTCCTCATACATATTTTTACACTGGTTTATTCCCATGGTTATGTGTGGAAGAGGACCATGTGTGACCTGATAGTTCATACCCACAAAGAACTTTGGAAGAGGTTGTGTGACCTATAATGTCCTTTGTTCTATTTTTTACCCCAATACAGGGTGTGGATCAAGTTTATTAATATAAATTCTTTGGTGGAAGGTGATCACCAAGTGGAGTGGACTAGGTTTCAGCTCGAGACCGAACCACTTGTTTTATATTCTCTATATTGTTTAATTTAGTTCTCTCCATTTTATTGTATAATTCAGAAATCACTAACTTTACTTTGATAGTTAATCTTAAGAAGAAGTTTTAATTTTTTTCCTTTATTATAATAACATGAAAAGTAATATTAATAATTGATATTATGATTACTGAGAATTAATCAATCATCTAAGAAGTTATTTAAACAGTCAAACATTCATAACCGTATTACTTTGATTAACTAGGATGTATTTAAATTTATTGGGGATCCTTTTAATAATACTTTTTAAATAGAATTTTTTTAGATACTCAATTCACCTCCCTTTTGAGTACTCTACTCCGACCAACAACAAGAAAACCAAAACCACCAAACCAAAAAGACTTTTGTGGGACACTCAAATCAAACCTCAAACAAAAGATTCAAAATCAATAAATAAATAAAAATAAATGAAAACCATGGATGAGGTGTTCCATACCCCCTTTCTATAATGAGTTTTGAAAAATGGAAACATTACTCATGCATACATATGACCTACCATCTCCATGATTGTAACATAAATCATTTTTCATAATCGTACTCCATGATTGGTTTTAAAAGTATAATTGATGTAAAAATATGATAATTATGTCATGATTATTATTATGGATGTTATGGAACTATATAATATTCATAAGAATCATAACTTTCATGATAAATCACGAATGAGAAAACATGGAAATCAGCACCTAAAACAATGGGAATAATAAAATATTATTAACAAACGAGTGATAAGATGTTATATAAGGATCATATAAGATATTATAAATATTAATATGATTATATTATAAATTAAAAACATGCTTAAAACCATTATTCAAGAGTTTAAAACATGTGCAACTAAAGGAAAGCATGAGGTAATGGATTTCATCTCAATTTACATTCCATTGTGTATTATTTGTTATTATGCACCATTTAAATTTTATATGGTGTATATAATACCCCTTTGACATGTAATCTCATGATTTAATCATAATTCATGGTATTTTATGTTTCAATTTGATTTATTTCAACAAGGGGATTAGACATGAAAACTACTAAGTGGTAAAATTTATTATACAATCTCACTTTTCTTTGTGATTGTTAACTTTATCATAAAACAATCAATTTAATATGATCAATTTTTACTGGTCATTAAATTTATATTAAAGCTCAATATTCTTGTATTATGGATATAATTATTTCCTATATCATATACCATTTTTACATATTGTGTTTACTTTGAAAGCTATTTGATTAAATGGGGAAATATTGATAAATCTATATCTTTTGATCAATATGTATATTTTAGGAGAATTAATATTGATTCATCAATTAAAAAAATTATTAAATAGATTAGGAATGATTTATAACCATAATTATGGGTGGGGATCGGTATAATATAGCCCCTAGATGCATCGGTAGGTCTCATGAGACAAATAAGTTGAACAAATTAAACATATTTCTATCTGTTGTTTTAAACTATCTTGTGAAAGGTTTTGATAGTAGATATATCATGATTCCTGAGATCATAGTGACTAATAATTAATCATTCAATTTAATTATAAATCATTTATTATTATTTTCTATGATATTTTCACTATGATATTATCTCTAGATGCATTTTATTCTTAGATTATTGATTAAAGGGCATGTGTGTTTAGTTCTTTACCTTTCCATATTGATCTTGACTAATCTATTCATGAATTAATGTTACTTAAATGGAATTTGTGTTAATTTATTTACCTTTCTATATTTATTATTCCATGTCTAGTTATGATATCCATGTTATTGATTAAATTGCACATGTGTTTAGTTATTTACCATGACATATTGTTTATTCTTTATTGATTCGTGATAGTTTCCACTATACCTAACCTTTATTGAGAATTTAAGATCACCCTTATTTTGTTTCATTTCCCTAGGATATGAAGAAAATATATTTTAAAGATTTTTCATGGATTAAGTTCATTTTATGTTATTATGTATTAGGTTTTATTTTCTATTCCCAATGTAAAATGGGCATTATGTATGTATCTGTTTCTCCAAAACTGTTAAACTGATCGGTCCTTTGAGATTTGACCCTTTGTGTCTATGCTAGTGTAATAAATTAATGCACCAACTTTGATATACTATGGTTGGGGTCATTATATTTTGTATCAAATGAAGTTTAGTAGAAACCTTGAGAACTAGATTAAATAGAACCTAGATTAGAGAACATAAACCTATGATAAAATTTGAGGATAAGTATAGAAGAAAATACTATTTTTTAAGGTAGATACTCTGTGGTTTTTCCTACCTATAAATCCCCATATGTATAGTAAAAGTAGACATAGTTCTGGAGAAGATATTTATGGTGTTATGATGTGGTTAAAAGGAAAAAGTTACACTTGAAGTGTATTGTCTCAAAGGCGATGCTGATCAATGGTGGTCATTAATCCAGAATACTAGGAAGGAAGAGGAAATAAAAATCATGGAATAGAAATATTTTAAGGATAAATTATTCAACAAATATTTCCCTTGTGAGAAAAAAATTAAAATGATATAAAGTTCCTTATATTAAAGAAAAAGGAAGAAGAACATGTTGTAGAGTTTGAGACTACCTTTAAAAGGTTAGCTAGGTATGCTATAGATTGCATATGAAAAATTGAGTGCAATATTGACCATTTATTTAAAGGTATTAAGAGAAGTCTCTAAAGAGTGTTGGTCTCTAAATTTTTTTCATCATATGATGAAATTGTGTTATGTTCCATCAAAATGGAGAAGGGATTTTCTAGAATCAATATATTCAAAGAGAATCAAGAAATAAAGAGTCCATCTAAAGACCAAGAGAATGAGAATGCATCAAGGTGGAATAGGATGATGGAGGAATTTCCATCATGTGAAAATTATGGAGAGAAACACCATGGGAAGTGTTTAAAGGGAATGGGAGTGTGTTACAAGTGTGGAGATAAGGGGTATCTGGATCATGAATTCAAGGGGAAGAAAAAAATCAATGATGTACAGTGTTTTAGCTATAAATATTTTGGAAATTGTTCACACTAATGTCTCAAGTTTCAAGGAAATCTACTATATAAGAGGACAAGTGGAGAAGGTCAAGATTAAGAAATCACTACAACTGAGGTGGAAGTACTCACTAATGTGGTGATAGGTAATTTAATACTATATTAAAATTTAGCCAATGATTTATTTTATTATGGATCCTCTCACTATTTTATATCTACCCACTTTTCCAAGAAAATTAGACATTTATATTTTAATTTAAGAAGGGATTTTTCAGTCAAAAATCCTAGAGGAAGTCTCACTGCAACAAGGTTGTGTCAGGAAGTCCCTATTATGACACATAAATATGTTTTATTTACTAACCTCATTATCATAAATATAGTTGAATTACATATAATCCTTTTTATAGAAAGTTTTTCAATTTATGATGGTAAAATTTATTTTATGAAGAAGGAAATTATGATTTCTGAGGAAGATATAGAATTCCTTATCATTAGAGCATAGAATTAATCATCTAATACATATCTAGATCCAACCCAATAGCTTTACTGAATGATATTCTTGGAGAAGAATATAAAAAAATCTAGGGATGGATAAGTTAATCTTCAAATTGAGGATGTATCTATTGTACATGAATACATTGATGATTTTCATGAGGAAATAACTGGACATCCCCCAAAGCATGGAGTTTAGTTCTTTATTGATTTTATCCATGATACAATACCAACATAAAATAATTTATATAGAATGACCACTATAGAACCAGTGGTGTTAAATAAACAACTAGAGGAGTTGTGTGATAGGGGATTTATTCTCCCTAGTATTTCGTCATGGAGAGCCCATGTTCTCTTAGTTAATAAGAAAGATAGATCCATGAGGTTGTGCATTAATTATTGGGAGGAAAATTCTATTACGATAAATAACAAGTATCATATACCTCACATTGATGATTTATTTGATCAATTTCATGAAGCCTAATATTTTATAAAGATTGAAATTCATTATGGGTATGACCAATTACAAGTAAATAAGGAATATATTTTGAAGAAAGTTTATTGAACAAGTTATGGGCATTATAAGTTTACAGTAATTCCATTTGAATTTACTAATTCACCCTATGTTTTTATGGATATAATGAATGTATTATTCAAGGAATATCTTGATAATTTTTTTGGTATTCATTGATGATATTTTTTTGTATTAAAAAAATATGAGGACTAGGATAATAACTTACAGACCATTCTTGAGATTCTTATAAGGAAATATTTATAAGGTAAATTTATTATGTGCAATTACTGGATTCAAGAAGTTTCATTTCTTGGCTATATTATCCCATAGTATGGAATCTTAGTTAATCCTATAAAGATAAAGGTAGTCAAAAAATAACCTATACCAATGAATATAACTGAGCTATTAGTTTCATTTATTTGGAATGTTACTATCGATGATTCATTCATAATTTTTCCTGATTGTATAACCCCTTAACTAAGCTTACACATAAAGGGGTTAAGTTTGTTTAGACAAAGGAATAAAAATAATGTTTTCATGAACTAAAGAGGATACTGTTCAATGCTCTTATGTTGAATCAATCATATAGAAATTATGGGTTTATGATATATAATGATGCATTGATTAAGTGAATTGGTAGTGTAATAATAAAAAATGATAAATTTATTGCATATTAATCAAGGTAATTAAAGACTCATGAATAGAACTATGCAACCCATGATCTTGAGTGGAAGTTGTAATTTTTCCTTCAAAGATATGAAGATATTATCCTTATGGTGAAATATGTGAGATATACAGTGACCATAAGATATTAAAATAAATATTTTCAAAAAATGATATCAACATGTGGAAAAGGAGATGAATTGATCTACTCAAGGATTATGGTTTCCCAATACACTACCACTTAGGGAATGAAAATAAGGAAACTAATGCATTGAGTATGAAAGATCATGGATTTGTAACCCAAATGAGGATTTAGAGGGACCCTATGTTTATAGATATAATAAAGTGGGATATGGGAATTATTATGGAAGTGGAGATCACTTATTTTTCAAATTATTTCAAAACCATTTTTATTAAAAAAGATAAAATGTTATCAATATGATAATGAGAAATTTCAGAAGAAAATTAAAACTATGAATGATGGGAAATTAGTTGACTTCATTTGTGAAGATGGTGTTCAAAAATTTGGAAATAGATTATGCGTTCCATCTATACGCGAGCTTAAAATGGAATTTTTGGATGACGATCATAGCTCAAATTTCTCTATACATCCTAGTAACAAATATTTGTATAGGTATTTGAGGGAAATTTTTTTGTGGGATAACATGAAGCGATAAATTAATGATTATGTGTCCAGATTTTTGGTTTGTCAATAATTTGAAAGATATGAGACAACAACCTAGAAGAGTCATGAAACCTCTTTATATTATTTTTTGGAAATGGGATGAAATTACTATGGAACTTTTCACAGGACTACCAAAGATTCCTAGAATGAACAATACAATATGGTTTTTCATTGATCACCTAACTAAATATACAAATTTCATTGCTATAATAGAAGATAAAAATCTTGATCACCTCAAAATTATCTATATTAATGAAGTTGTAAAAATTCATGGCACACCTATTTCAATTGTGTTTGACCAAGATCCCCATTTTACATTGAAATTATAGAAGATTCTTCAAAAACCTCTTGATAATGAGCTTCATTTGAGAACCAACTACCATCCTCAAACTGATGGATATTCCAAAATTACCATTCAAGTGTTGAAAGACATGTTTATTTCATGATCACATGACTTTCAAGGTTTGTGGGATCAATATTTACCTTTGGTAGAGTTTTCCTATTATAATTGTTTCCATTCAACTATTCAAATCACATTGTATAAAGAATTATATGGAAAGAGATGTTGCACCCCAACTTGTTGGGATAATGTTTGTAAAAGAAAAATTATATGACCAAAACATTTTGAAGAGGGAAAAAATGGTAAAGGCTATTCAGGGACAAATTAAAGCATCTAAAAATAAGAGAAAGATTTAAGCCGATAATTGGAGGAAATATTTGGAATTCCAAGTGGAAGATCATGTTTTCATGAAAGTATCTCCATAGAAGGGTGTTATAAGGTTTAATAAGAAAGGGATATTGATACAAAGGTACATAAGACCATTTTAAATCTATTAATTAATCAGAGTTGTTGATTATCATTTGTAAGTGCCACCAAATCAATCAAAAGTACATTATGTGTTATATATATCATTGTTAGGAAAGTACACGCCATAATCAACACATGTGATCACCTATGATGAAACAAAATCAAAAACTGATCTATCTTACTATGAATAAATAATCCAAATTCTTGTTATTACAAATAAAGTGTTGAGGAATCAAACAACTCATCTGGTAAAGGTACTTTAGAGAAATCACAAAATCGAGTAAACAACATGGGAACCAAAAGATATCATGAATAATAAGCACCCTCATATATTTAGAAAGTAATATATATGAAATTTTGAGGAATAAATTTTTATAGGAGAGAATAATGTATCAACCCAAGACTTTAAAATATATTTCTTTTGGAAAAAATTTAATTTCTTCGATATCTTACAATGCACACAACACCAGGTTTAAACGAAACACACTACTCCATTATTTAAACAGTCACAATTCACACACATAATTTAAATAATTTTTATATTAATTTTTTTAATTAGTTTTAAATTAAAATTACTTAATTTATATATCTATTAATCCAATTTAGCTCAATTTAATCATTTTCATATTTAATTTTGATATAAAAACTTTATAAACTTTTGAACATTTTCTCTTTAAAAACCCAATTTATCATTGCGTCTGTGGGATTAATATTAAATTTAAAATTTCAAATTATGTGAATTGAATTTATAAAAATAGATTCAATATTTTTAATCATAATAATTTATAATTTCTAATAAGGTCAAATTAATTTTTGTCCAAAATGAATAGTAAAAATAGTAAAAAATCAATTACCGTGGTTAAGGTAAAAATGGATTTACTGGGGGTTAAACTAAGAAGATAAGGGTTAAAATGACCTAAAACCCATTGGATGGAAATATTTTGATCTCATATATTCTAGTTTTGATAATGTACAATTTGGAGGCTTGTGGAATATGATTGAATATTTTCAATAAATTACAATTGTGTCACTCACCTCACTTATAAAAGGCCACCCCATATCCTCTATTATTCACACCTTAACACCCTTTTGGTTCATAAAATACTGACCCAAATAACTTCTAAAATTACCTCATATCATCCTATAAATATTATTTTTGGAATAAATTCAACCTTGGAAGGCTTTGGTGCAAACCTAAGGAGGATACCCGAAGAAGAGGAAATGTTCTTCAACTAGAGCTTTTATTTATTTATTCCTCCACCTCTATCAATTATTATTAAACCATAATAATATAATAAAATCAGTATATTACATATTTGTTTTGTTTTTATAATAATTTTATTTCCTACAACAATCTCCAAATATATAAACTGGGATATGAAATCATTATTTGTTCGTACAGTAGACTACCGCCTCGCAAACCGACGTCATTCATTTTTTCCATTACCAACTCTCACAGTTGGGTATGATGATCGATAAAAAGTATAAATATTATATTTTTAACATAATTATACCTCTTGAGTCATTATATAATATATAAATTTTTAATTTCCATTCCGCATGGGATATGATAATGTCGCTTGTCTGTACGAAGGACTACCGCTTTGCACAACTATGTGATTCGTCTTTCACTAATAATTTCCATGAAAGGTGATGAGGATAAAGTTAATAATTATATGTTATATAAATGAAATAATTATGATATAAATGAAATATTTATCATTTTTTAAATATAATATATCATTTTATTTCTTACCTTTTCACTCAAAAATGATAACATCATTCGTGTACGTGTGGACAACCGCCTTCACGAAGCGATGTGACTCTTTTTTAAACACCAAATAAAATGGTTGATATATGTAAGTATATAATATGTTATTTATGATATTATTATGATTATATAAAGATAAAATATTACTTACCTCCTTTCCATAATATTCATTATAAAATGGAAATGTTACTCATGCATACGTACAACATACCATCTCCATGATCGTTACATACTTATTTTTTCATAACCATCATTAATAATTGGTTTCAAAAGTATAATTGATGTAAAAATATGATAATTATGTTATAATTATAATTATGAAGATTATGTAACTATATAATATTCACAAGAATTATAACTTTCATGATAAAGAAAAAAATATAAAATAAGCCAATTAATACCTGAAATAATGAGAATAATGAAATATTATTAACGAACAAGTGACAAGATGTTATAAAAAGATAATATATGATATTATTAATATTAATATTGACATGGTATAAGTTAATAATATTATTAAAACCATTCTATAGTAGGTTAAAGTGTGTTCAACTAAAAGAAAGTGCGAGGTAAGAGATTTCGTCTCAATTTACATTCTATTGAGATTTATTTGTTATTATACACCAATTCACTTTTATGTGGTGTATATAATGCCAATTTGACATGTAATATTATGAATAAATCATATTTAATGGTATTTTAAGTTTCAATTTGAATTATTTCATCCAAGTATATTTTAATTGAAAATTACCATGTCGTAAAAATTATTGTACAATATCACTTTCTTTTGTGATTGTTAAATTTTTCTTGAAACAATCACTTTATTGTGATCATTTATTCATTGTTAATTAAATTTATATTATATATACATATTATTGTATGATGTATATAGTTTTTTCCTAAACATTATACCATTTTTACATATGATTCTTACTTTTAATGTTATTTGATTAACTAGAGAAATATTGATAAATTTGTATCCTTTAATAAATACAGATATTTAATGATAAGGAATATTGATTCATGAATTAAATTTATTATTATATATATGAGGAATACGTTTGACCTATATTGATGGGTGTAGTATGGTATAATATATCCCCTCGATGCATCGATAGGTCTCATGAGACAAATAAGTTGGCCAAATTAAATGGGTTTCTACCTGTAGTTTTAAACTGTCTTGTGAAAGGCCATGCCAGTAGAGGTATCATGATGCATGAGATCATGATGTCTAATAATTAAGCATTTTATTTATTGAGAATTTAATTATTTTTAAATTCTATGATATTTTCACAACAATATTATCTATGGATGCATTTCATTCTTAGATTATTGATTAAATAGATTGTGTTTTCAGTTATTTATCATTCCATATTGATTATGCCTTATCTATTCATATAGTAAAGTTATTTATATGACATATGTGTTTATTTATTTACCTTCCCATATTTATTATTTCCTATCTAATTATGATAGACAAGTTATTGATTAAATGGAATGTGTGTTCATTTATTTACCATACAATGTTGTTTATTCTTTATTGATTCATGACAGTTTCTACTATACATAACCCTTAATGAGAATTTTAGATCACCCTTATTTTGTTTCAATTACCCATGATATAAAGAAAATATTTTTGTATTATTTATCATGGACTTATTTCATTTTATGTTGTTATGTATTATGTTTTAATTTTTATTTCCAATGTAAAATGGGTATCGTGTATGTATATGTTTCTCCAAAACTGTTAAATTGATCAGTACTTTATGATTTGACACTTCGTATCTATGAAAATATAATAAATTAAGGCATATTAACTGGGATACCAGGGTTAGATTTGTTACACTTAGGTTATTTAAAATCACATGCGAGGAATAAATCTCAACCAGAAGGATCAATTGCTGAAGTTTACATAGTCAAAGAGTGCTTGATTTTCTATTATAGGTATTTGAATATGATTGAGACCAAATTCAATTATGTTGGATGTGTTGGTGACATATCTACTAATTCTTAGTCTGAAAACTAGTAATGAGTATTTCTAACTCTTGGATGATCGGTTGGAAATGGTTCAAATTTTACAGTTACTGAATTATAGTTACTACAAGTGCATATATAAGTGTTACCCAATAGTCTTATTTTAGTCCCATTTATTGAATAATTGATACTGAAAAATAATTGGTGACTAATGGGTCAAGCTTTAAATGAGTAGGAATTAACAAAATTTATTAATAAGGATATCTTTAAATGGGTTTCTGACCGTGTAATTATATACTCGTATTCATATTATTGACATGTAGTTATTTTTTATATCTTAAAAGTGACACCTTATATCTTGTTTTCTAGATAATGAATGTTGATAATCAAGATGAAATATAAAATTATCTGAAGTTTTTGGATCGAGGTCTTGTAAGGAAGGATAATAGATTTTATACCTACAATATTCATGGCTTCAAGTTTCATACAATTTATCAAGAAGAATTATTGAAAACTCAAGATAATGGTGTATTTATACTTGAATAGTTGGGATACAATGAAGAGATGATTGATATAATCAAATTAAACTATAATGGTCAATTTTCAGTTGTATTATGAAAATTTAAGTGGGAAACATTGATAGGGTACAATGAAAGATTCATTACATTTTAATTGCATGAATTCTATTTCTTGATCCATACCGATGAACATGCAGAATATGATCCATTTATCTTGGATTCACATTAGAAGATGGTTTATTATGTGGATGATGAAATACATGTAGTTTGTAGTGTTTTTTTTCACTTAGTATATTGAGACTTGAATGATATGGGTGATGAAGATCAATTGTTACTTTTTGATAGTGAACCTAATTAACCAAGAAACATTGAATAGAATTTTCTTGACTGTATTAAAATAATAAATTTTGAAAGAGAGGGTGAAAATAAAGTACTAGTCACAATTGAGGTTGATAACAATGAAGATAATAAATATGAAGATAACTAAATGTATAAATTTGAAATGAACCTATATTACAATTTCACATTTATAAGTGTTTTGTATATATATACATTATTATATATTTTCATTTTTTAAAAATATTTTACTTCTAGGTATTTTATATATTGAATATATTTTGAACCATTTGAATTGAAATAATTCCAAGATTTTTTTGAGATCCTAACCGATCAACATCTCAGAGCACACAACCACTACCGTCAGCATTAGTGGATCCAAGTGATTCCACTATATTGGTGAATTTTAGTGAGCCAATAGTTTTCCCAGATGTTGTTTGTATCCCACCATTTGATGCAAATCTTGTGATAGAGCCATTGGTTACCCCTTCATCTAGGGGATAATGGCGAGTTACTATTACTGGTATGTTGTTTCATTATAAAAAAACTATATTTTTTATTAATTTTTAATTCATTTGTCAAATAGATAAATATTAAAATGGAAGATATATAAATATGAACATAGTAGATGTATGGAAACTGAAAGACTTCAAGATTATAATTCCATTTGATGAGTTCGAGGTGTTTACTGATGATGCTACTTAAATCTATGGACAAATTCTTAGGCATCTTTCTTGTGAGATGGTGAGCTTTCTCATCAATTTTAAATATTTTACGTATATTCCCACAAATTGAAAAAATGAGGTATTTATAACCAAGTAAATGTAATATTAATTAAATATTCATTTATAACCAATTTAAAATTCATGATTAAAATTATTAATATACTTATAAAGTGTTATGTGTTTTATTTACAGATGTTTTTGTATTTTGATGTCTTGTACTCTATTTCACACCAATGGACTTTTAAAAATTCGGACAATAAATAGTGATATTTTAAATGGATATTATGTCATGAGTTTAATGAGACATCTCTGAGCTCTCGATAAATATATGAGAAAGAACACGAAGAAGTTTCGCATGAGTAGTAGAAGATATTTGTTGATATAAATAGAGATGCATATCATGAGGTAATTACATATTTTACAGAATTTTAATAATATAAACACAATAAAATACTTTTTTTTTAAAATTGATATTTTTTTGTATGAATTATCTAAAAAATATTGTGAATAGTGAGAAACAAGTCATTCCTCATATCATTGGATCTAAGAGTTTTTCAAGAAAAATAAAATCTTCAATTTTATTTTATCCATTATTCTTTATATTATTTTATTATATGTCAATGTTTATTTCTAACTTGTATATATTTTTTATAAGGGATAATGAATTAGGCCACTTTGTTGGCCTGACAGAGATGTGGATTAAAGTTCATAGGAAACCATATGATAGTTCTGTAAATGATCCCACCATATATGTTGGATTCAATTAAATGGGGATGACTATATGGATTAAACAGTGCTAATTAACTCTATTGGCACCATTTGATCCATGTATCCAGCCCCAAATAATTAGTTTTAAGGATTTTTTATTATTATATTTTTTTTCATTATTATGTTTTTATAGTAATGAAACAACATTAAATTGTAATGAAAAATTCATGAATTAGATAATATTACTAAGTTTTGATAATTCAAATTTCCTTTTTAATATTGTTTTATTAATAGGTTAAAATTAAATAATACTGTAATGTGAACCCTTCACATTCATCATCTATTACCTAGAAGGGACGAAGAATCCTGATCAAGTATGGGTTCTGGTCCTACATCATCAGCTATCATTAGTACGACTTCTTCATCATTTAATACTACACAAAGTGGGGGTTCGAGCTGTGTTATTGATTAGGAATCACATATATAATTTTAAATATTGAAATAAAAAGTTAAAGAACATGAATCTTATATGAAAAAATAGGTTTAGTGGTGTTCAAAAATGGAAAATGATTTAGTTTATTTTTGTATTTTAGAGGATGAAAGGCACAATCCTTGGGGAAATTTCTAGTCTTATAGCTCATCCTGTTGAGGTAAATTATAATCTCCATGGATCATTTACACATTTTCAGTGAACATATACAATATAACAAAACACTCATGTATATTATTTGTTTCAATTCTCAGCCCAATGATCATACCCTAAAAATAATATTGGTAGATAACTATAGTCAACCATATTTATAAATAGAAGGCCACCATGAATGAAATCAAATATTTAGAAGTATATTGATATAAAACATTTTATTTTTCATAGAATTATCTAATGTTCTGAAGTTTGGGAGTCAAAATAGCTTAATGTGATTAAGACCTCATTTAATCAGAAATTAAATGAAAATAAATATCAACTGTAAATAGTAAAATTGATAGAAGTTCAAGTCATACCGACCACATGACACCAGTAATGAAAATAATCACTTTGATTCATACTACCCACTTTGTGTGTCTGATTGACATTAGGTCAATTAATACACCTTAAAATTTAATTATGCTTCATTTTCTTAAAGTTTGAAAAAAATACGATCTCTTATTCTTGGTTGTGACAATGTGACAAAAATTTTAAACTAAAATAACACTTTATATTTAAAACATGCACTTTGAGTCATACTAATGACATCGTGTGTCGAATCAATGTGTAGTCACTTCCTACACATCAAAAATTAATTATGGATCATTATACCAAATTTTTAAAACAATAAAAGATTGTTTTATTGGATTTGGCTATGTGAAAATAATTTTAAAGTAAAATAAAACTTACATTAAAAACACTAACTTTTAGTCATACCACCCACTTCGTGCATCTGATTGAAATTTGGTTAATACCTACAAATTAAAAATGGATTATGAATAATTTTCCTAATGTTTGAAAAAAATATAAGCTTATTATCTTAGTTTTGACAATGTGACAAATGTTTTAATATAAAATGACAAATTTATTTTGAAAACACGTACTTTGAGTCATACCGACCACATTGTGTGTCAGATTGACATTAGGTCAATTTTTATATGTCAAAAAATAATTATGGATCATTTTCACAATCCATGAAAACAACATGAGATCATTTTCTCAGTTTTGGGTATGTGAAATGCGTTTTAAAGTAAAATGACACTTATATTGAAAAAACACACTTTGAGTCATACCGCCCACTTTGTGTGTCTTATGGTCATGGAATCATTGGATAATGATTTCAGATTGATTTTTGAAATATAAAAAATAATAAAACATCAATCTGAATTACTATTTTATTGGTTTTCCCATAAATGTGTTTTTAATGTTTTAAAACACTAAAACACGATTATAATAGAAGAAACCATAGAAAATGACATCATTTTAACATGAAATCATGGGAAAACCACCTTTGAATTATTTTTTACATGTATACATATAAAAAACATCTATCCTACATGTGGTGTGATATTAATGACCCAATAAGATGTATTAAAAGATACCAAAGTCATTAAAAACATGTGTTACGGTTTTAAAACCAATAAAAACCAATCATTTGGCCATGAAATTGTAGGAAAACAAATATAAATTGATTTACGAAATGTAGGAACTGACACCACATCAATATGAGTTATATTTTTCCCAAGATGTCTGTAAACACGTGTTTAGTGTTTTAAAGCACTAAAATGTGTGTGTAACAGTAAAAATCCATGAAAATGACCTCATATTGATGTGAGATCATGGGAAAACCACCGTTAAATTATTTTTTATGTATACGAACATAAAACATGTCCTCCCAACACATGGTGTGCTCAAAATGACTCAATAAGTAGTTTTAAAAGATACAAAAGTCTTTAAAAACATGGTTTAGGGGGTCAAAACCAATAAAACTACTTTTTATGGCTTTGAAATCATATGAAAATGACCGTATATTGATTTTTGAAATGTAGGAACTGACGACACATCAATATGAGTTACGGTTTTTTGAGATTCTTATAAACTTGTTTTTAGGGTTTTAAAACACTAAAACATGTGTGTAATGATAAAAACAATAGAAAACTACCCCATATTAACATTAAATCATGGGACAACCACTATTGAATTATTTTTTATGTGTAATCCTAGAAAAAACACCCACATGATTCATTGTGTTCTCTAAATGACTTAAAACATAGTTTTAAAAGATACAAAAGTCATTAAAAACATGTGTCAGGGGGTTAGAATCAAGAAAAATACTTTGGATGGGATTGTTATCAAAGGAAAATTATTGTAGATTTATTTTTGGAATGTAGGAATGGATGGAACATCAATTTGAGTTACTATTTACCTAGGATTCCCATAAATGTGTTTTTAGTGTTTTAATACACTAAAATGTGCATGTAATGGTCAAAACCATAGAAAAAAACCTCAAACTGATGTGAAATCCTGATATAACAAATTTTTATTTATTTTTTGTTTTTACACATAAAATAAACTTCCATAAAATGTGTGGTGTCCTCAGAATGACCCAATAAGATGTTTTAAAATATATTAAAGTCTTTAAAAACATGTGTCAGAGGATAAAAAACAATAAAGAAGCATAAAATTATCAATAAATCATTAGAAAATTAATGTAGATTTATTTTTGAAATATAGGAACCAACGACATGTCAATCAGAGTTACTGTTTTCCTAGGATGCCAGTAAATTCCTTTTTATTGTTTTAAACACTAAAATGTGCATGTAATGGTCAAAACCATAAAAATGATATCATGTTGATTTGAAATAATGGGAAAACAACTGTTGACTTATTTATGACATTTACATGTAGAAAACACTTCCATACGATGTGAATTTTGCTCGAAATGACTCAATAAGTAGTTTTAAAAGGTACTAAAGTCTTTAAAAACATGTGTTGAGGGTTAAAACCAAGAAAAAAAATCAGATGTCATGAAATTATAGGACAATGATCATATATTTGTTTATGAAATTTAGGACTTGAATCCACATCAATTCGAGTTACGGTCTTTACTAGATGTCTATAAATGTGGTTTTAGTGTCTTAAAACACTAAAACATACGTGTAATTGTAAAAAATCATAGGAAATGACCTCATATTAACATGAAATCATGGTAAACCACCGTTTAATTATCATTAACTTATATTAATAGAAAACACAACCATATGACATGTGGTGTGCTTAGAATTACTCAATAATCAATTTTAAAAGATACTAAAGTCATTAAAAACATGTGTAAAAGGGATGAAAACCAAGAAAAGAACATCAGATAGCTGTGAAATCATTAGAAAATTATTGTAGATTGTTTTATGAAATGTAGTAACTGGAAACACATCAATCCAAGTAATGATTTTCCCAGGCTACCTATAAATGTGTTTTTAGTGTTTTAAAACACTAAAACATTCATGTAATAGTCAAATCCATATAAAAAACCTCATATTGATGTGAAATCATGAGACAACCATCGTTGAATTATTTTTTATGTGTATGTGTATAAAAACATTTTATTTATTTCATATTTAATCATTATTTATTAAATATATTATCACTAAGTACAACTCAGAAGATCGAGAGGTCTAGTGTATTGAGAAATTAGGAACATTACATAATAACTTTAAATATGAAATACAACATCTTTATTGAAAAATTCTTTTACATGACCACAAAATTCCTTCATACTTAACACTGCATGAGATAAACCGAGGACATATAAAATAAATGTGCGAGCTATAAAGCCTAGTAAGAAAATAAACATGGCATAACATGAGGATAATGAAACATGTTTGACAAGGAATATCAATGAGATATAAAAGGACATGAGTATAAAGGCATGGTATCGCATGATAATCATAACATGAAAATGCAGCTACAACTTAAAACACTACATCATAAACATAAGTCAAAGATAAACCACAAAGACTTCATGGTGGAAAAATGTCACATAAATGAATCAGGTAAACTCATGCCCCAACATAATGTATCATGATACTAAACATTACCCTATGCATTGGAGCACTATCAGGGCACACCCTTCATAATCATTTCAATCTCATGCTTATGTGTGCCACATAGATCATATAACATAGATTCATTCAAAATAATCATTTATTCCAAGATCAAGTAATGTGGAATTAATACATGTAAGTCCTAAATAAATAATTATATATTCATAATTATGAATACCCTTGATATTGGAATGGGTATGGTATTCACTACATGATGATTTTGGCATAGAAAATCATGGTACAATTTCGGAAGCATAACAGCGTCGTATGAAAATTAATAAAATGGTTTGATGAGAGAGAAATGGGTATCTAATCATTTATACATGAAATTCACATTAATGGGAACATGGAATATAATATCACAACATATAAAATGGAATTTAAGATGCATAATATAATGTAAGTGCTTGAATGGAAATGAGAAGAGAGAAATTTCTTACAGAATTTTGACATAGTAACGACTTAGGTAAGGGTTGAAATGAGGGGGAATAAATGATGAATAATTCACATAAAACTGATTATAAAAGGATTGAAATATAAACAATTGAAATTAAAAAGACTAATTTCAAACAATGTACTTGAATTGAAAGGAAGAGAGGAAGGTGAGGATCCCTTAGTTGGATGTGTGTCTCCAAAGGCTTAGGAGAGGATTCATGGGAGCTTGAGGAACCTTTGGAGAACTATAGGGAGTAGGGGGAAGAGGGTGGTAGAGATTCAAAGATATTGAGTGAAGAGAAATGGGAGCATGGTTGTCTTTATATAGTAAAGCCGAGGGATTTCATTATTATTTTGGTTTTGGACACTACACGAGAAAATATTCAAAACCACAAACCATACCATGATTTATTCCCATGGTTTATATTAAAGGGGAGTGGTATGAAATATTTTATAAGACCAATAGTTAAGATATTAAAATATTTCCCTTGCTTATGTGTAGGTGAGTCATACTCTTAAATAAATGAATTTAAAATCATAAAATATATTATATGTTTTGGATGATTCACTAAGGCCTTATAAAATAAATCAAATAAACTTAAAATTACTTTATTTTAAAGGTATGAAATATATTTTTCCGAATATACCTTTTATAGTATTTATTATATCATTATTGGTCCATTATGATGTCATAAAAGCACACTTTATATTTATACGGTATATAATTTTTACCCCAAAATTCGATTGTCTCATAAAATTATGAAAAAATCACCATTGGATAATTTCAAATTCATGATTCAAAAAATAATATCCATTTTGTCTATATAATTTTATATATATTTGATTTTTTACTTTACAAATAAAAACCTACTTCTATCAGTAATAGATGCGTTTTGACAAAAACAGTTTTCAAATCTTATTAAAAAATTAACTTTGAATTAATAAAAATTATATCATAATTTTTTTTAATAAAAGTAATTTAATAATAATATTTTATTAAAATATTATTTATTTAAAAAAAATCATTAATTCTAAAAAATAGATTTCTTAGTTAACCAAAAATACTATTATTGCTTTAAAAATTATTTAAAATGTAACAATAATAGAATAAAATATATTCATTATTTTATACAAAAAAGTAATGTACATATTCTTATTTCTAGGGTATTGATACACATCCATTTATAACACTATCATATTTATACTAGTCACGTGATCACTGTTCAAAGCCTATATTATCAATGGTAAAGATACTTAACATTCATTTAAAATCCAATTAGATATAATAAAATAAGTGTATGCGTTTTCTATAACCATAAGACATTTAATTAAATCAAAAAGGGGAATTTTATTCATAACAGTTTGGGTCGTTACAACCTTACCCCCTTAAAAAATTTCACCCACGAAATTTCCTTTTCCCTTACTAAAATAGATGAGGATAACTCTCCTTCCTCACCTCCTCTAGTTCCCACACTGCTTCTTCAAACTCGTGGTTTCGCCACAACACGTTAACGAGTGGCACTGTATTATTTCATAAAACTTTTTCTCTACGATCTAAGATCTTAAACGGCTACTCCTAATAGGAAAGGTAATTCTAAAATGGTACCACATATGGATTGAGTACATGTGATGGGTCTATTATGTAGTTTCTTAATAGGGATACATGGAATATATCATGTACTTGAGACAAGTTCAGTGGGAGTGCTAGTCGATAGGCCACTGCTCCAATGCGACCAAGGATCTCAAAAGGGCCAATATTCTTTGGAATAATCTTTCCATTATTACCAAATCTCTTCACTATATTCCATGTAGATATGAGGAGGAATACTAGATCTCTAACATCAAACTCTATGTCTCATCAATGATTGTCAGCATAGATATTTTGTTGACTCTCAATAGCTTTGATGTGTTGTTGTATGGTATAAACCTTCTACACCATTTATTCGACCATTTCAGGATCTATATGTTTTTGTTCACTAACTTCATCCCAATATGTCAGCATTTTTAACCTCTTCCCATAATAGTCTTTATAAGAGGCCATTTGGATCTTCAAATGGAAACTATTTTTGTAAAAAAAATTCACCAAAGGAAGATATTGGTCCCATCCTCTTTTAAAGTCTATTCAGAAAGCACTCAACATATACTCAAGTGTTTGGATATTTTGCTCATATTTTCCATTATTTTGGGGGTGATAAGCCATACTAAAGTTTAGATCAGTGTTTAGAGCATGCTGGAGACTTTTCCAAAACATAAAGGTGAATCTTGGATCTTGATTTGACACAATTGATAGTGGTACTTCATGAAGCCTTACCACTTCTCTGATGTTTGTATATGTAAGTTGATCTAGTGATAAATCCTCTTTAATTGTAATGAAGTGTACCGAATTTGTAAGATTATCCACAAGAATCTAGATAGAAATGTTTCATTTAGATTTATTCGGAAGTCTGGTGACGAATTCCATGTTGATGTTTTCCCATTTCCATATTGGTATGGGTAATGGTTTCATCATCCCCTTAGACTTCTATCTTTTAGCCTTCACTTGTTGATATACCTGAAACTTTGATGTATATTTTTCGATCTCCTTCTTCATTTTATCCCACCAATAGTGTTCTTGGAGATCTTGACACATCATTGTGTTTCCTAGGTGAATGGAGAAAGTCGAACTATGTGCATTATCCAAAAGTTCCTTATTTAACTCAGGATTTTATGGAACACATAGTCATAACCCAAATATGAAAATTCCATCCTCATTAACATTGAACTCCAAGGATTTCCCTTTTCTGATAGTTTCTACTTTCTTCTGAATTCCACAATCATATTTTTTTAGCATTCTTTAACCTTTCCAAAAGAGACGGTTGAACAATAATTTTTGAAAGGATTGATGACGTTCCTTCCTTTATGATTCCCATTTCCATCCTATTCAAATATAATAAGAACATATCCTAACCAATTCTCATCAATTATAGAATTGATGGGTCCTTTATCCTTAGATAATCCTCTACCTTGTTCGCTTTCCCAAGATGGTAGTGGATTGAGTAGTCATAATCCATGATAAGCACTATCCATATTTGTTGGAACATATTCAGATCTTTCTGGTTGAATATATATTTGAGAATTTTATGATCCATATATATTTCACACTTCTCCACAAAGAGATAATGCCGCCATATTTTCAACACAAAGATCAAAACTGCTAAATCCAGATCATGTGTGGGATAGTTTTGATCATGAATTTTCAGCTTCCTTAAGGCATAGTCAATGAATATCTCATTTTGCATCAATAATATTACATAAATGACTTATTTTAAAGGTAAATTTCATTTAATTTCCACTCATTCTTTGTTTTGGGGGTTTCCCATGCTTTTATAGAGGAATGAGTGAGTTTTCATGAAATGGGCCAAACCGTGAGCCCAATTCCGGATTTATAAATAAATTTTGATTCCTTTATAACTCCTTCATTTTTCAACATTTTCTATCCATTCCAATTCCTACTTGGAATCCCTTGACCTATTAACACCACCATATTAATGTGGACTATTTATAAATCCACAATCATGGTGGATTTGGGTTTTTATTTAAGTGATTGGGCCTTCCCGAAATCCCATTTCCTGCATTAAAATATTTTTTAATTCATTAATATTTCCTTCAAATGTTTACCTTTTTTCAGTGATTCCAACTCTCACCTGATACAACATACCCAAGGCGAGCCCCCATGCTATCCTACCCATCTTTTGAGCTCGGTTTCATCACGAATTTGGATGAAACATCTCTGAATTTCTCAAATCGACCTGACTTGACGAGGTAAATTGATTATTTAATAACTCCTTAATTTCTCATTCTTTTCCCCCATTACAGTTCCTACATGATCTATTAATCCTTTTTAGAACCTCCCTTGATTTTATTTATGTTTTAAAATTCATCTATTGGTGTATTTGGGGTGATTTCTTCAATATTTGTCAAGGTAAGTGATCCCTTGTTGGTTTCTTCCTTTTCCCTTAGGGTTTCCTCCCTCTTTCATTATGTTCTAAAATTTCCATAAGTTAGGGTTCTAACCTAGGGTTTTATTTGGTGCCTTTTTTATCAAATATTGTGCTCTAGGGCTGGATTTATCTTCCTTGTGGTGCGGCGGTGGCGCAGTTGATGTTTCACACCATGTTTTGAGAGATTCAACACTTTCAGTAAGTGATTCCATGGTTAAACATTAATTTATGAGTTAATATTCTTGTTTTACTAGATTTTCATGTTTCCCATATGATGTGTGTGGTGTGAAAACAGTTTTTGAGGGATTTAGTTAACCATTTAATTTTATAATTTCATTTTCGTTGAAGTTGTGAACTTTTAGAATATGACACATGTGGTAACTTTTTTGGTAGTTTTATAAAATATGAAATTGATTTATTAGTTGTTTAAAGGGGATGGAAATTTTGTTTTGTTAATTCCTTAGTGTCATGTGGGCCTTTAAAGGGGGTTTTTGGAATAGGTTTGGTGTGTAAAACATTGTTATACTTCTTGAGAGCATTTTATGAAAATGGGTGTTTTCATTTGTATCTTTTGTGGTATTATTCAAGGTGATTTTATAACAATTGAAAGTGGTTTTATAAATGTCTCTTGGGCTGAAAATTATAATTTTTTAGTGTTTCGGTGGGGTTTTATCAATGAAATATGGTTTTGAAATGGGTTTTATGAGAAAAGTTTGGATATACTTGTTAGAATTGTTTTATGAAAGATTTTAATGATTTAATAATTTATATAAGAGGTGAAACCGTATTGGAAAACTATTTTTTAGTGTGTATATTTTGAAATGGTACATTTTATATGTGAAAGGGTCCGTTTTTTGATGTGTTCCATCTTGGGAATGTTTTATAAAAATGTTTGAAGGATTTACTAAAGTGTGTAAGAAATGTGAAAGTGATGTGAGATGTTTTGTGTGAGTGTGATGTGAAAAATGGATTTTGGTTATGAAAATGGTATTATATAAAATGTGACTGGGCTGTTATGTGATTTTTAATATCTTGGATTGGTTTTATAAAAATTTTTAATGGATTTTTGGAAGTGTTAATGAAATGTGAAAAGTGTTGTGGGCTATTTTGGTGTGAGTCAGATTTCAAAATCAATTTGAATGAAAAATGTACTTTTGTGACTTTTGTGGTATACATGTGGGCTATTTGGTGAATATTTGGCATGGAAATGATATTTTCATGTGCAAATTATATTTCTTGACTTGTTGAACTTGTTTGATCACAAGGGGAAAACTTTGGTATCTAGGTGGGTGGACGTGTACTAGTATGCTAGTGAATCCGTGGGGTTTGGCATCAGTTTCACTTAGAATTAATGATGATTACAACTCTTACTAAACTGTGATGATGATGATTGGGGACCACTAGGTTATGGGTATGTGCACTACTAGTGTCTCGTGCATGAGAACAAATATTTGTGACGGTCACTCTCACCGAGATATGAGGTACCTGGGACCCACAGCTAGCTAGTGCCTATGGGTTATTTCCTATTGCTTGTGCTCATTAGATCCTTTATACTCACTATCAAAAAATGGTATATTTGGATGGAAAATTTATTAGAATTGGAATTTATTTTAAAACTTTTTATTCCTTAAATTATCCCACTTGAAAACATATTTTTTAGTTGAATCTTTTAGAAATTGTAACTAGCATTTCATGTTTATGAAATTTTGAAATATTTTTATCTTTGAATGTTTATCACATGAAATATATTAGTGTTGGTATCCTGGTAGGAATTGGATCACACCCTACTTACACCCTTGGGTGTAAGTAGACTTGGTTATTTTTTGTTTTCGCAGGTTGGGTACAATTTTTAGTGCCAGTGGTTTGGGTTTCTAGCAGGTTCTTGATGGAGAAGTATTGTGAATACAGCTTGAGGGAGGTTCCCCTTTACATGAGGGTTATTGGGATGCTTTATTTTGGTTTTTTACCTTTTTTATAGTCTTGGTGAGTTGTTTTAAACTATGTAATTCAGTTCTGATTTTTTTTAAAATATTGCGTGGTTTGAAAAATCCATATTCGTTTTATTAGATTCATTTGTTGTTTTAAGTTTATAAAAATGGGTAAATCATTACCATTTTTATTTTTATGACACTCAGACACTTGTTCCATACCATGGGGATCAGGAATGCCCTTCAGGCCTTGTCATGGTCCAGGTTTGGTGCCGGTATTTTTGGTGACCAGATTCAGTTCGTGACAAAATGGTATCAGAGGCAGGTTCGCTCTCTTTGGGTCATGTTATTTGGGGAACATTCGGGATAGTATGGAGTTAGGATTTTCATGACTTGGAATTATATTTAGGAGTAGTGTGGATGATCACCACACCTCATGACAAGAATCAAGTCGCTAGGGGAAGTCGGGACATTTCAAAGACCTTAGGTTTTCTTGGTTTGATGATGATTATTGGAAATGAAAAGGGAGTTGGGTTAATGGTCTTAGTGAGCTCGTAGGGTCTTGAAAGCCATGTGGATCCAAGGATATTTCCCTAGAACACTCTCTGTGATGGTGAATTGATTGGAGTATGGCCACCAACCATATGTCGAAGTCACCAACCGAAGCTAGTTTCCCCTATCATTGTCTTGTATCCTTTAGTTTTGAAATCATGGAAGTTAGGTTTTAAAACAAAAATGACATTGTTTTAGGAAGCATAAGTTTTTTTTATGAAATTATTTTCTAATAAATATGGAAGGGTTTGACTTTTGAAATGGTGGAACTGAGTTTTTAGAATTGTTTTGAAATGTAAAATGGTGTGTTTACCCCTCTTTTGAAAGCAGAAAATTGTGTTAAAGTTGGTTTTGAAAAAGTGTTTCCAATAGAGTTTTCTAAACTGTTGAAAGTTGTTTTTATGGGATGATATGTTTTAAAATTAATGTGTATGACTTGAATTTGAGTTTTCATTTAAATAATTATTCCTTTATAAAATTTTTGGTAATATTTAATTTGGGTTTGATTTCGTGGTTAGTGGATTTTAGAAAAAACAGGTATTGGTTGACTGTTTTGGTTTTGAAAAGTGGAAAGAATTTTTATTTTAACCTTTGGTATTTCCGTGAGATACCACATGCATGGAGTTATTTGGGATGATGGATGGTTGATGTCATGGATATGAGGAGGGTTCCTGGTATGGCACAAAAACATTCATGTGTGAGGCCCATGGGGTACCATTGGTGGATACGCTAACCGTTGAACCGTTTATTTTCAAAAAGATGATTTTAAAGGGAAAACTTGATCTCTTGATGACTAGTTTGGGATGGTGTGTATTATGTGTTTTTGAAAATTTTGATGTTTTGGGATGTTTTGAGTCTAGGAAACCCTCTTGTTTGAACTGTGTTTTGGGTTTGTGTTTGGTCAGTAAGCTATATTGAAGGGTTGGTTAGTGGTCTCTTATGAGAAATGTTTTGAGATGCCTTTACGGTGGTTACCTTCATGTGTTTGGATCTATTTTACAGTATATCATGACCAATGGACCATCTTGGTTGGGTCCTTGGGTTAAATCATTGGATAAGGTATGCCCCATTAAGGGTTAGTGCACAACTTATGTGCAACCCGAATTGTTTTGGCCGATTGAAGACCCTCTAGTTGATTAATATAAGGAATATTTTTCTTGAGATTTTTAGATTAAGTCTAAACCCTTTACTTTCTTGGTTTTTTATATCCTCTTATAGCAGGAGAGTGATCATGGAAGGTTTAAAGAGACCTTATATTTTTATGTTTCCTGATTTTCCAAAGGTGGAAGTGGTCTGGGGTTGTTACATGGATGATTATTTAGATGGTGTCTAAGAGGTCCTCTCAGTCCTTCATAGTCTCTTAGAAGAAGGAGTTCACGTTAAACTACCAGTGTGGGAAATCTGGTCATGAGAGGATATTGTGGAAACTTTCTAGAATTGTGTGTTGTTTGAGGATGTTGTATAAGGTCCCTCTCCATGAAATGTTTATATTAAACACATTGGTCATGTTCGATGACACCTTGTGATGTCATGTGCTCGATTGACCATAAAGGTGAATGTCGTGAAATCCTCTACGAGTCTAGTTCTATTGGGAGAATGTCTCCATTGTAAAAACATAAAAATATTCCATTTTAGAGGAAGGTGAGTATAAGTGTTCTTTACTTATATTATTTTTCACCTGATGAAACAAGGTGTGATGTGTTTGTATCTTCTAATCCCATGTTTTATTGAAATATTGGGTTAGGGTAAATTGAGTTTGGAATGTGATATGTCTTGGAAATATTATCTGGGATTTCAGTGTAGTTTTTAGTGGCACCGAAAGAATAATTCTCATTGAGGGGGTTTCCAAAGCCTAACTGTGAGGCCGAAGATGCATCAATCATTTGAGTTCTAGCGATAGGTCTTAGAGAGAAAATGGCTCGTAGTAAGGGGAAATCCCTAGGTCATTTAAACCATTGTACAATTTCATATCCTCAGTTTGAAAGATAGAAAGAGTTTAAACCTCTGGTGTCATCATATTTCTTTTGTTGATCCCATTCCGTGGAAATAGGTTTCGGTCCTTGTACCCATGTCATCTCCTAATGTCATTCCCTCCCCCTTTGGATTCCATTGTGTTGTTGGAGAATGGTTTGAAATTTGGCTAGACAGGCTGAGCACACAGTTTTTGAATGATTAGTAGTGACCATGTGCTAGGAATCCATGCAGAATGAATGATCTACACAGTTAGTTAATGGTTTCCCAAATCGTGAGGACTAATTGTGCGCCGATCCCAAATCTTTAATTTTTTTGGTTCTTTTTGTACCGGCCCGTGCTGGTCGGTTAAGATGGTTAGTTCTTATGGTGGGAAGACCAACTAAGATTCTCATGTATGTTACTTCATAAATTTTGAATGGAAGTCTACCCTTTGTACTAGGTAGTCTGTTTAGGTATCCCCTTATTATTGTCTAGATTCTGTCTCAGAAAAATATTGGTTGTCCCTTATGGTGGGGAGCCTATTTGTGTCCCCACATACCAATAACTCAGATTTATCCATGGTCTAGGCATGGAAGTAGGTAGTCTCATTCAGAATTATCTAGCAACCAAAATCTTCCTTGACTAAATTTTGGGATTGGAGAGCGCCCAATGGTTTAGTTAAAGTAAGGTAAGTGTAACCTTGTTCGGAGTTGTTGTTCGTTTGGGTGAATTGCTTGAGTCTTGTTTGGATAGTGTTTGAGGAGTTTTCTTTTAGGACAAAGTATGAATGTGATTGATCATTTCAGAAAAGTGGTGTAAGTTTTGGTTGTGAGAGTAATCATTCATTAATTGATCACTAGAGGTGTTTTGGCCTTTGGGGGTGAAGCTTGGCAAAGAAGTACATCTTGGTTTATCAATTGGGTTTGGTTTTTGTATTTGGACTTGCTGTGGATTTACGGGGATGGAAAGCTTTAATGGTGGGGATAATTATTACATACATAACATATTTTAAAGGAAAATTTCATTTAATTTCCATTCATGCTTTGTTTTCAGGGTTTTCTAATCTTTTATGGAGGAAATGGTGAGTTTTCATGAATTGGGCCAAACTGTGAGCCCAATTCCAGATTTAAAAATAAATTTTGATTCCTTTATAACTCATTCATTTTCAACATTTTTCATCCATTCCAATTAATAATTGGTATATACTGGCCTATTAACTCCACCATATTAATTTGGACCATTTAGAAATCCATAATCATGGTGGATTTGGGTTTTTATTTAAGGGATATGGCCTGCCCGAAAGCCCATTTCCTACATTAAAAATATGTTTTAATTCTTTAATATATCCTTAAATTATTATGTTTTTTCAGTGATTCCAACTCTAAATCGAGCAAACTTACCCAAGGAACCCCCCATGCTCTCCTACCCCTCTTTGGATCTCGGTTTCATCGCAAATTTTGATGAAACCTCTCTGAATTTCTCAAATCGACCAGATTTGAAGAGGTAAATTGATTATTTAATTACTCCTTCATTTCTCACTCTTTCCCCCCATTATAGTACCTACATTATCTATTAATCATTTTTAGAACCTCCTTTAAATGTTTGGAAGTCTTAAAATTCAGATACTAGTGTATTGGGGTGATTTCTTCAATATTTTTCAAGGTAAGTGATTCCTTCTTGGTTTCTTCATTTTCCCTTAGGGTTTCCCCCCTATTTCATTATGTTATAAAATTTCCAGAAGTTAGGGTTCGAACCTAGGGTTTTATTTGGTTCCTCTTTGGTCAAATATTGTGGTCTAGGGCTGGATTTATCTTTCTTGTGGTCCGGTGGTTGTGTGGTTGATGTTTCACACAATGTTTTCAGGGATTCGACACTTTCGGTAGGTGATTCCATGGTTAACCATTCCTTGATGAGTTAGTTTGCTTGTATTACTGGGTTTTCATGTTTACCATATGATGTGTGTGGTTCAAAAACCATTTTTGAGGGATTTAGTTAAACATTTAATTTTATAATTGCATTTTCGTAGATGTTGTGAACTTTTCAAATATAATAGATGTGGTATCTTTTGTGGTAGTTTTATAAAATATGAAATTGATTTATTAGTTGTTTAAAGGGGATGAAAATTCTATTTTTTTAATTCCTTATTGTCATGTGGGCCTTGCAATGGGGTTTTTTGAATAATTTTGGTGTGTAAAACATTGTTATACTTCATGAGAGAATTTTATGAAAATGAGTATTTCCTTTTTATCTTTCGTTGTAGTATTCAAGGTGATTTTATAACATTTGAAAGTGGTTTTATAAATGTCTATTGGGATGAAAATTATAATTTGGTAGTGTTTTGGTGTGGTTTTGTCTATGAAATATGGTTTTGAAATGGGTTTTATGAGAAAAGTTTGGGTATAATCTTTGGAATTGTTTTATGAAATATTTGAATGGTTTAATGATTTATGTAAGGGGTGAAACCATATTGGAAAACTATTTTGGAGTGTTTATATTTTTAAATGGTCCATTTTAAATGTAAAAGGGGCCATTTTTTGACCTGTTCCATCTTGGGAATATTTTATAAATTTTTTTGAAGGATTTACTAAAGTGTGTAAGAGATGTGAAAGTCATGTGGGATGTTTTGTGTGAGTGTGATGTGAAAAATGGATTTTGGTTATGAAATGGGTATTATGTAACATGTTAGTGGGATGTTATGTGATTTTTAATATCTTTTATTGGTTTTAAAAAAAAATTTAATGGATTTGTGGAAGTGTTAATGAAATGTGAAAAGTGTTGTGGGCTATTTTGGTGTGAGTCGGATTTCAAAATCAATTTCAATGAAAAGTGGGATTTTGTGACTTGTGTGGTATATATGTGATATTTTTGGTGAATTTGTGATGTGTAAATGATATTTTAATGTTCAAAGTATATTTATTGACTTGTTGAACTTGTTTTATCACAAGGGGAAAACCCGGGTATCTAGGTTGGTGGACATATACTAGTATTCTAGTGAATCCATGGGGATTGGCCTCAGTTTCACGTAGAAAGATTGATGCTTACAACTCTAAATAAACTATTATGATGATTATTGGGGACCACTATGTTATGGGTATGTTCCATACTAGTGGCTCTTGCATGAGAACAAATATTTGTGATGGTTACTCTCACCGAGATACGAGGTACCTGGGACCCACAACTAGCTAGTGCCTATGGGTTATTTCCTATTGCTCGTGCTCATTAGATCCTTTATAATCACTATCAAAATAAGGTATATTTGGAAGGAAAATTCAGTATCATTGGAATTTATTTTAAAATTGTTGATTCTTTAAATTATCTCACTTGAAAAATTATTTTTTAGTTGCATCTTTTAGAAATAGTAACTAGCATTTCATGTTTATGAAATATTTCAAGATTTTTGTCTTTGAATGTTTATCACATGGAATATATTAGTGGTGGTATAATACTGGACATTGGATAAAACCCTACTTACACCCTTGTGTGTAAGTAGACTTGGTTATTTTTTGTTGTCGCAGGTTGGGTACAATTTTTAGTTCCAGTGGTTCAGGTTTCTAGCAGGTCCTTGGTGGTGAAGTCTTGTGGATATGGCTTGAGGGTGGCACTCCCTACCATGAGGGTTCTTGGGATGTTTCATTTTGGTTTTATACCTTTCTTATAGTCTTAGTGAGTTGTTTTAAACTATTTAATTCAGTTCTTAATTTTTTAAAAATACTCTTTGGTTTGAAAAATCCAGATTCGTTTTATTGGAATAATTTGTTGTTTTATGTTTATAAACACGGGTAAATCATTACCATTTCTCTTTTTATGATACCTGGGAAATTTTTCCAGCCCATGGGTATGGGGAACTACCTTCGAGCCTTGTCATGGTCTGGGTTTGGTGCCGGTATTGATGGTGACCAGATTCAGTTCGCGACAAACACAAATCCCAAACCCTTCTTTAAAGCATCGCTAAAATTTACAAAAATCTCTTCACTTGTGGGTAGTGTGATCACAAGGAGAGTGACGTGCCACCTTTTCAACACTATGAATATTTATTCAAATTCATCATTCCAATAAAATTTGACTCCCTTCCAAGTAATCTTGGTAATAGGGTTTGATAATCATGATAAATTTCAAAAAAATCTACGATAATATCCAGCTATCCCAAGGAAGCTACAAATATCTGTCACAGATGTTGTCCTCGGCCATCACTCAATTGCTTTTGTCTTGGATGGATCCATATATATACCATTTCATGTGATGATATTCCCCATGAATGACACTTACTTCAACCAAAACTCAAACTTCTTATAAATTTTATTGAGATTCTCCATTCATAAGGTCTTTAGCATAATTCTTAGATGGTCTTCATACTCCTCCTTGGTTTTGGAGTATATTAGAATATCATCTATAAAGACTACCAAAAATCTATCAAGGTATTCTATAAATACTCTATTAATCAAATCCAAGAATATTTCTGGATCATTAGTGAGTTCGAATGACATCACTATGAACTCATAATGCCCATACCATGTTTGAAAAGTAGTCTTGGGGATATCCTCCTTCTTTACCCTTACTTGGTAATATCACAACCATAGATCCATCATGGATAAGTATTGTGATTAACTTATCTGATGAAACAAGTCATCAATTCATGAAAATGGATACTTATTTTTTATCATGATTTTTTTGAGCTCACGATAATCAATGAAAAGGTGCATTGACCCATCATTCTTCTTGAGGAAGAGGACTAGTGCACCCCATGGTGAAGCACTTGGGCGTATAAACCCTTTATCTATATTCTCTTATAGTTATTTATTTATCTTCTCAAGTTACACTATAGTAATTTTATATGGAGTATTGTATATTGGAAATGGCCTAGGTATAAGTTAGATCGAAAATTTGACCTCTCGGCTAGGAGAAAGACTAGGAAATTTCATCGAGAAACACATTAGAAAATTCCCTCACAATAAGAATGTATTAGAGAATGGTTCTTTCCTTGGACTCAATCATTTTATATTGATACATTTGCTCATAGGGAAATAATATCCATGATTTAGATTATGTTTTTAAATAATATTCATCCTCTTATTTGCACTTGTATAGAATTGGGGGTTGATTATCTATTTGGAGAGTGATTTCCCTATCACGGAAATTTATGTTGGCACTATATAGGGAAATCCAATCCATGACTAGAATTGCATTAAATTCCACCAAGGGAAGTATAAAAAGGTTTTCCTGGAAGTTCATTCTATAAATGGTGTCAAGAGAGGAGTTATATTCATAAGATGCAATAATTTTCCAATTTTTTTCATCTTCACTGACATCTCTACTTCCATTTTTTGTGGTGATGTTTGAATAGTTCTACTAAACATTTGTGATATAAAAGAATGTATAGAACAAAAATAAAAAATTATGTTCACAATTATTGAATTAATAAATAGCGTACATGTCACCACTTAGTTTTCAGGATTCACTTTGGTATTTGTGATAGAAAAAGATTTCCCTTTATATCTTGGAGGTTGTTGATTGCCTCCGAAAAACTGTTTCTTAGGTCACTATTTCACAAAGTGCCCCAGTTCCTTGAAGTTGTAGAAATGAACAACGTGTTGAGGGTCGACCGAAGCATTCCTTTCCTCTATCACATTAGAGAGTTTCTCTTGTCAAAAATCATTGGCCATGTACACTTCTCTTCCGCACCTAAATCATTTCTTTGTTACTCTTAGGAAATTTTCAGGGTGCTTCTTTTCGCACCTTTGACAAGGGGGATGCTAGAATTTCTTAACACTGTTGGATTTATCTATCATAACACCATAATTAAAAACCACTTTCCTCTTTTTATGACCATGATACCCCTAAGATTCACAGATATCCATATAGAATTTTAGGGAACATAATAAAATTTCCTCATAGCTATCAAAATCATGGATTGCTGAGGCTTTTCATAGGATAGGATTTAGCTCACCAAATAAGCGATCAACCTTGAATTCTGAGGTAATGAAAAAACCATAGGTTTATTGTGAAAGTATTGTGATGTTTTCTTCATACATCCCAAAATATTCTTCATCATTTTTCTTAAGTGTAAGGAAATCTCTTTAAATCTTATGATGGAGGGTGCAGGGAAAATATTTATCAAAAAACATTTTTCACAATTCTTTCCACTCCATTGCTTTGTTATATTCCTTAGGATTTGTATTATTGATCATCGTCCACCACTGATCAGCTTCACCCTCATTACGATAAACCTACAGAATAACCTTCTCTTATTCAAAACATTTAAGGACAGAGAATATCTTTTCGATGTAATTGATCCATTTCTCCACAATTAAGGGATCAGATGATCCACTGAAAGTAGAATTCCTTTGTTGCATGAAGCTCTCTACTGTGGGTTTCTCTATCTTAGGGGGATTGGGTTCTCTTCATGGCCCAAGTTTCTATTCCTGACACCATTTAACTGAGAGAGTATCATGATGAAGTTTTTGTTTATACTCCCATTGGGTTGGGCATCTCATTGGGGAAATCCTCACACTGCCCTTTACATCGGTTATTAGCACGATTCCTCTTATTTCAGACCATTGGATATAATAAAAGGAAAATTGGGGATGAGTATCTTAAGAAGTTAAACACATAAAGGTTAATCCAATGACATTAAAGGGATAAATTATAAATTACATTTATCTCCTTAAAATATGAGTTTCTAGGCTTTGGTCTATGTTATCCTTGATCTACTTCCTAACATATATTCTTATGGGAATTTTTGTTATTTTTTCCTTTGATAATGGTTTGTAATGAGCTTATGAATTTACCAAAGCATATCCCCCAGGTATTTAAACAAAGTGCTCAGTAAGTCCCATTGTCATGTACTAGGTTACCCCGAGTCAGGCCCGGAACACCTTGTGGGAGTTTTTACTCCTATGTACATCTGTTCCAGAACCACATCTACTTATAGTATTAAGAAATGGATTTATTTTCATGGTAAACCACTTAATATATAATTACCAAAATTTAGGTATGTTTTCTTACACCTTGTCTTATCCTGAAGGGTTTTCACTAGGGTTTTCTAAACCTAATCCCAAAACAACTAAACATATCCTCTAATACCAACTATAAAAACAATGTTCTTTATTTAAAATTTAATCATGATTTATTAAATATATTTGAACATAATAAAAATAAGAAGATATATAGGTATAGTGTATTTCGAAATTATGAACATTATATAAAAACTTAAAACATGAAATACAACATCGTTATTGAAAACTTCTTTTACATGACCATAAAATTCCTTCATACTTAACACTGTATGGGATAACCTAAGGACATACATAAGAAAGTGGTGATTTATAAAGCATAGTAAGGGAATAAACATGGAATAAAATGTGGATAATGGAACATGTTAGACAAGGAATATCAATTAGACATAAAGGAACATTAATATAAAGACATGGTATAACATGATAATCATAACATGAAAATGTGGAAACAACATAAAACAGTGCATCATAAACATAAGTCAAAGATAAACTGAAAAGTATTCATGGTTCTCAAATGTACCATAAAGGAATAAGGTAAAAATATGTCCTAACATGGTGTATCATGATACTAAACATTATCCAATGCATTGTAGCGCTATTAGGGAACACCCTTCATAATCATTTCAATCTTATGCTAAAGTGTGCCACATAGATCATATAAAATGGATTCATTCAACATAATCATTTATTTCACAATAAAATAATTTGGAATACATACATTTAATTCGTAAATCAATCAATATATGTTCATAAATATGAATAACCTTGATAGAGTAATGGGTATGGTATTTACTACGTGATGATTTTGGCATGGAAAATCATGGTGCAATTTTGGCAGCATAACATCATCATATGAAAATTTATAAAATTGGTTGATGAGAGAGAAAGGGGTATACCATAATTTATACAGGAAATATAAAGTAATTGAATCATGTAAAATAATATCCCAACATATAAAATGGAATTTAAGATTCATAATATAAAAGAAGTGTTTGAATGGAAATAAGAAGAGTGAAATCCCTTACAATATTTCGGCATAGTAACTGCTTAGGTAAGGGTCAAAATGAGGGGGAATAAATGACCCCTAATTCACATAACATCCAATGTATAGTATGAAATTGATTATAAAAGGATGAAAATATAAACAATTGAAATTAAAAAGACAAATTTCAAATAATGTTCTTGAATTGAAAGGAAGAGAGGAAGGTGAGGATCCCTTAGTTGGATGTCTGTCTCCAAGGTCTTGGGAGAGACATCTTGGGAGCTTAGGGCCTCCTTGGGAAGAATCTAAGGAGTAGGGGGAAGAGGGTGGTAGATCTTAAAAGGAATTTAGTGAAGAGAAATGGGATCTTGGGTGGGGTTATATAGGAAAGGCGGGGGGGATTTCTTTATTATTTTTGTTTTGGACACTACACAATAAAATATTCAAAACAAAAAACCATCCCATGGTTTTTCCCATAGTTTTTATAAAAGTCGAGTGGTATACAATATTTTATAAGGAAAAGGTCCAAATATATTAAAATATTTTCCTTTCTTATTTGGAGGTGAGTCACACTATTAAAGAAATGAATTTAAAATCATAAAATATATTATATATTTTTGAGGATTCACTAAGGATTTATAAAATGAATAAAATAAACTTAAAATTGATTTATTTTAAATTAAGGAAGTATATTTTGTTTAATATACATTTTATAGTATTTATTACATCAGTTTTGGGTCATTATGATTCTATAAAAACACACTGTATATTTATACGGTATTTAATTTATACCCAAAAATTCAATTGTCTCATACAATTATGAAAAATTCACCACTGGATAATTTTGATATCCTAATTAAAAAAATAATATTAATTTTTTATAAATAATTTTCTATATATGTGAATTTTCACTTTTAAAATAAAAACCAATTTTATTGAAAATTGATGGGTTTTGACAAAAACAGTTTTCAAAGCTTAATAAATAATTACATTTGACTTCATAAAAATTATACAATTATTTATTTTTAATAAATGTAATTAAATAATAATATTTTATTTATTTCAAAAAATTAATTAATTCCTAAAAATCTATTTCTTAATTAACCAAAAATACTATTAGTGCCTTAAAATCTATTTAAAAAGTAACAATAATGGGAAGAAAATATATTCATTATTCTATAGAAACAATAATGTACATATTATTATGGATATGGTATTGATAAATATCCTTTTATCACACTGGCATATTATTTAAGATTAAGGTTTTTGATGTTGTGGCATTCCTGGGGCAGTTCGGTGAACATGGTTTGGGCCGCGCTCTTGATGAGATTGAACTTCTCCTGTAAATGGTTTCTCTCATGCTTAATTTGTTGGATCTCAACTTGGGATTGGTCTAGGGAAAATCCCAAAAATACTATCTCCCTTTGAAGCTTTGATAAATGAGCGTCATAAGGTACAATCCTACTGGTTGATGCCATCAATTTCTTTTTCCGTGCTAAATGGATTTATTAAAATCCTATATTAATAATAGATATGTGATCACTGTTCAACGATAATATTATCAACAATAAAGATACTTAGCGGTCATTTAAAATCCAATTGGATATAATAAAATAAGTTTTTGTGTTTTATATAACCATAAGACTTTTAATTAAATCAAAAAGGAGAATTTTATTCATAATTGTTTGGGTCGTTACAATTCATAGAAAAAACATCCATCCAATGTGTGGTGTGATCAGAATGACTCAATAACAGTTTTAAAAGATAAAAAATATTTTAAAACATGTTTCATGGTGTCAAAAACAAAAAAATGTGTTAGATGGTTGTGAAATCATAGGACAAAGAATGTATTTTTATTTTTAAAATATTGGAACTGACAACCCATCAATCAGAGTTATGGTTTGTCTAGGATGCCTGTAATCACATTTGTAGTGTTTTAAAACACTAAAACATGTGTAAAATGGTCAAAAAAATATAACATGACCTCATATTAACATAAAATAATGGGAAAAACATCAGTTAAATTTTTTATACTTTTATACATAGATAACACATCTATATAATTTGTGCTGTGCTCAGAATGACTTAATAAGATGTTTTAAAAGATACCAAAGTCTTTAAAAATCTATTTCAGGGGGTCAAAACTAGGAAAATGGCATCATATAGTCGTAAAATCATAATAAAATTACCATAGGTTTATTTTTGAAATATATGAACAAAATTACAAATCAATATGAGTTACAGTTTTCCCTAGATGCTGTAAACACATTTTTATTATTTTAAAACACTAAAATGTGTGTGTAACAGTAAAAATCATATGAAACAAACTCATATTGATATGAATTCATGATAAAAATACTATTGAATTATTTTTGAAATATATAAAAAGATTCCATATCAAATTCATTAAATTTTGTTTATTGTGTAATTTCAAGCACATTGCACGTCAGTGTAAAAATTGATTAGATTTTTATATAATTATCAATTTTTATTTCCAAGTGTTGAATCACAACTTAAATAGGTAAGTTTATGTTTTCAAAGTGTTATGCATGATATTTTATTTATTTTACATTAAAATTTATTATGTTTGATTAAAAAATAACAAATTTTATGTGTAAAATTATGAATATATTCTATGTTTATTTCCTTTTTCATTAATTTTCTTAAATGTTTTGGTTTGTAGTATACATGACAGATTTAAGTAGTAGGAAGGAGGTTGACAAGTCTAATCCATGACATTCTTCATAAGTTAGTTGTGATGATTCTTAGTATGTATTGTATAATAATTAAATATTATCAATGATTCTACTATAATTATGATTTATTGTGTTCAATTATGTTTTATATCTTTTTTATTCCAGTTGATGATGCAATGTGGTCAGTTTTTTATATTATGTTTGTAGTTATGGCGGTAGATGAATGTAGTGGAGGTCATGGGATGGAGGGTTTGGCCATGGGTTAATAGTGGTTATTGGACATATTTTATGTATATATTGATTATTGAGGTTATGGATTGACTAAGGTTATGGGTTGACTGAGGTTGTATATATATGAATATGGATGTATAGTTGTGTATGTATGATTATTTTATCATGCATTTATGGTTTATTTTATTATACAAATTAATCTTTAAAAACCATATTATTTTTTATTATATATTTTTTTCAAATAAAATTTTCTATAATATATTTAGTCATAGATTATGGATATCACCGCTAAATAGATTTCATTTTAACTATTTATTGATGGTCCCTAATGAACACCACAAAACATAACCAGTATTATTGTACTTAATGGAAAATATTTTAATTTCCCACAATTTATTTTCCACTGATTTTTATTTTAAAAAATCATTTCCAATTTGAATGAAGAACCGTTGTTAAGAACCTGATAAATGACACATATAAAATCATCGCTAAACCAAAAAAGTACCGCTAAATGATTTCTGACCATAAAATATGTGGTGATTTATGTAACTACAACTAAACAATATAGCAGCGGTTTAAATAGTCAGCTGTAGTAAAAAAACCATCATGAATCCCTTTTTTTGTAGTGTGTGTGTGTGTGACTGTATGTATATATGTGTATGTTTACGTAGTATGTGTATGTTTATGTAGTATGTGTAAGTATGAATATGTATGTTCATGTATGTGTATATGTGTGGGTATGTGTATGTATGTGTAGATGCATACATATAATTAAATTAAGATAAACGCCGATTAAATAAAAAAAATCATGAACTAGTTATGTCTTAGCACTGACACATAAAGTGGAAAATGATCAATGTTACTTTCTAATTAAATCAAATAATATAATTAAAATTAATAATACATGTAGGTATGTATTATTAAAATTTTAAATTATTAAATTATAATGAAATTTTAAATTTAAATTTAAATTATAAAATTATTCTATAAATTTATATACTTATATTTATATACACACATGTAATATATATATATATATATATATATATATATATATATCAATGACTAAATTTAAAATAATATTAAATTCAATTATTTTAAAATTGAAAATTTAAATATAAAATAATTGAAAATTGAAATGTTAGAATATATATAATAGAAAATAAAACTTATAATTTATTATCCTCATATGAATTATATTTCACTATATACCAATACATATGTAGTTATATTCTAATATATTTATTGTAAATATTTTTATAATTATATATAAAAATAAAATTTATATCTTTATATATCAATATTAAAATAATATTTTGTTTTTTAGTTTCACAAAAAAAATTTAAATTGGAAATTAAATTTAAAAAATTATATATATATATATATATATATTTAATTATCACATTTTATGAAATTTAACATATATAAATATCTATAATTTATAATTTATAAAATCATTTTAAATTGAATTTTCAAAAGACAACTTATTTAAATAATTATTATGCATGGTGGGGAGAGGGGGTACGTGCACTATTATGGATCCTTCTTTGCTCAACACTGCTCTTTATCAATACTAAAAAAAACTAATAGAGGATCCATTTATCAACACTAACAAAAAGCACTGGGAAATGGAATCTTTAAGAGTGCTAAAAGTAGAGTTTATGAATGGTGTCCCTTGATCAATACTTTTTTAGCAATGTTAAAGGGAACCGTGAATAATTTAATTTATTTTTGAAAAATTATATTTTCTTAAATATGATTTATACATTTTTTCAATGAGAAGAGAAATATGATTTATACATCAATAAGTATATATATGTAAATATAATATATAAATATGATTTATATAACTATATTATAATAAAAAATGTTAAACAGATATTTTCAAAAATTTATATATAAAAAATAACAAATTTATATTAATGAAAAAAGTTTAAATATATATTTATATACATTAATTAAAAATTATATATATAAATATTATATATTAATATTTTATTTAAAAAATCATGTAAATATATAAATTAATATACACTTTTTTAAATATTTTATTTGAATTTATATACTTATATTCATATTAAATAATTTAAAATATAAAAAAATACTTGTATATATGTGTATGTGTGTGTATGTGAATGTTTGTGTACGTTTGTATATGCTTATCTGTATGAGTTTGTGTATGATCATATATGTGTTTGTATGTGTTGTATGTGTATATGTGTTGTGTGCGTGTGTATACGTGTGTGTGTGTGTGTTTATGTGTATTTATATGGATGTATGTGTTGTATATGTGTGTGTTTATGTGTACGTCAGCGCGCGTGAGTGGGTGTACATGTATGTGTATGTACATATATATGTATGTATGTTTATGTGTATATATATAGATTTACATATACGTATATATGTGTGTATGTTTGTGTATGTGTACGTGTATGTGTATATGTATGTGTATGATGTTTATGTATGCATATGTATGTGTATGTATGTGTATGTATGTGTATATGTGTGTGTGCTTGTATGTATGTGTATAGACCTGTATATATATGACTGTGTATGTATGTATATGCGTATGTGTATGTGTATGTGTATGTGTATGTGTATGTGTATGCGTATGCGTATGTGTATGTGTATGCATATGCGTATGTGTATGTGTATGTGCGTGAGTATGTGTATACGTATGCGTATGCGTATGCGTATGTGTATGTGTATGTGTGTGTGTGTGTTTGTGTCTGTGTGTCTGTGTATGTGTTTATGTATGTGTATGTATGTGTGTGTGTGTGTGTGTCTATATGTGAATGTCTATATGTATGCGTGCATTTGTGTAATGTGTATGTCTAAGCGTATGTTTGTGGATATATCATTATATAACAAGAAAAACCATTTTTTTCAATATGAAATATCTCATTATATTTTTTGTGCACACACATATACATATACCCATTCAAATATATATATATATATATATATACATACAAACATATACATACACACAATCACAAGAAAAGTCATTGGTTTTTTCAAAAGTAATTAATGTAATATTATATATATATATATACATACATTTAATATTTTTATAAAATTTCAATTTTTAATATTTATTTATACATATTTAATTGTTAATAATTAATATTTAAAATATGTTTGTCATTTATATAATTAATTTACTTTTTTTTTATTTTAATACTTTTTGTGTTTAAATCTTTATATATTTTTTATTTATTCATTTTTAATTTGTTATTTATTTTGAATCTCTTGTATTTAAATGTAACTTTTAATATTTAATCATTTTGATTTTAATATTTATTCATTTTTAATATTTTTTGTAACTGATAGAATGGATTTTTTTTTTTAAATTTTTAATTTTTTTTTTAATTTTTTTAATTTTAATAATTAATTTTAATTATTACTTTTAATTATTACATTTAATTTATTTATTTAATATTTTTTAATCGTTTTTAACATTTCCCAATTTTTTATAAATTCTGTAAATTAGTCATCTTGAATATTTCTTTATTTAATATTATTGTAATATATTTAATTTTTATAGTTATTTATGCATTTTTAAATATTAATATTCAATATTTTAAATATCTATGTAATGTATATAATTAATATTTATTCATTTTTATTTTAATATAATTATATTTTAATCTTGATATAATTCTTATTTATTTTTTAATAATTAGTAATTCATTATAATTTTTTTTTAAATTTTTTTTAATATATATTTTTTATTTTATTTTTTATTCTGTTTTATTATCTCCTTAATTTATATAATTAAAATTTTTAATTTATTTTTTTATATTATTTCAAATTATTCCTTTTTAATTATTAAATTTTAGTCATTTCTAAAATCTATTCATTTATTATTATCTATTAATTTTTAATACTTATTCACTTTTAATATTTTAATATTTTATTCTTTTTTAATATTTATTCAATTAATATTTCTGCGATTTATTTATTTTTAATATTTATTTATACATTATTATTTATTGATATTTAATATTTTTAATATGTTTTTAATTTTTCACTCATGGTGCACCATAGTGGCAGCTATCCTTGTCGGTCTTGGCGAGGTCTCGAGTTCGAGTCTTGTTGAGTTCTTCCCTACATTTGTGCGTTGCAAGCTTTTATTTATAATGTATCCCCTTTCCCCAATCAATGTAAATAATATGTCTGTAATTTAAAAAATTAATATTTGCTCAATTTTATTTTATTTTTTATTTAAATCGAGATATTATTATTATCTAATCATTATTAGTTAGGAATTTATTTTAAACATTATTAATTTATAAGCATTTTCAGGTATTTATTCGTTTGTATTAGATGGGGAAGGATGAATTGCAGGTGCTAGGTTGGTACATGGAATGGTGAAGGGTGGCCCCCATCAATACCTCATCACTTGGATATCCTTTTTTCAATCGAGGGGTCAGTTAAGGGGTATCGTGTCAGGCAACAACTCCATAGAAACAGAACAGACTCAGGTCCGAGTCCTCCCACACTCGAATTTAGCTGGGGAAAGATGGAACGTAGGTGATGGGATGAGATGAGGAAAAATGCGGTGTAGTGCCCAACAATACCTTGTTACCAGATATCCTTTTGTTGACTAAGGGGTCGGTCATGTTTTACCGTGTGAGGTGGCCACTCCCCCACAACAAAAATGGCTCAGGTTCAAGTCCCATCACACTCGAATTTATCTAGGGAAGGATGACGTGTAGGTGCTGAGTTGGGCACATGAAAGACAAGGTGTGACACCCAATAATACCTCGTTACCCGATATCCTGTTGCTGATTGGGGGTTGGTCTAGTGGTACTGTGTCAGGTGGCCACTCCCTGACAACAAAACTAACTCAGGTTCGAGTTCTACCACACTTCAATTTAGTTTGGGAATGATGAAACGTAGGTGTTGGGTTTGGCCCACCAAAGTTGTGGTACGACGCCCTGAAATACCTCATCAAACAATATTTTTTTCTTGCATCGTGTTCCATGGTGGTAGAATTAATCGACCATATATGATATTGATAAATTTATAATAGTACTATCACATTTATTTATACATTTAATATAAATAATATTATTTATTTTTAATATTTTTTCAATTTATTTTTTCAATTTATTTATTTATTTATTATTATGAAGTAATTTTTAATGTTCATCTTTATATAATTAATAATTTATCATATTTTTTATTTTTTTATTTTTTTCTGCTAGTATTTAGCAACTCTATATTAAGTACTGATAAAAGAAACATTTATCAGTGATAAGCACTGATAAAAGATTCATTTATCATTGCATATTTGTTACTTCTAATAAGAGTGTGATTTATCTGTGCTAAAATGGAAAGCACTAATAAAACCTTAGATTTTTCAATGCTAAAAAAGTTCTCATAAATCATATTTTTATCAGTGCATTCCAATTTAGCATTGATAAATGTATATTTTATCAACTCTTTTTACAAGCACTGATAAAACCCTTTCCTATATTTTAAAAGAACCTTAATTTATATCACCCTAGTCATTTCGTTTAAGCTCTCATGGGATCCAAATCCTATTGTTTCCTCCTTCCAACCAATCAAATGAATGGAACCTTAAATTGATGGCATGTTATTCCTTACTTGATTTTCATCAAAATTTCATCCATTTTCAGGATATTTTTGTTCTTCTATTTGGGTTCTTCTTGCCTTTTTAATGTTTTGGTGCTATTTTCATTATTATTTTTCTTCTTCTTGGTTATTATATTCTAATCGATGTTTTTACCCTTAGATTATTTTTTATTGTTCTTCGTCTCATTAGCATTTTATTAATTCTAATGGTTTTTTCCTTTAATTCAAAAACACATGTTTTAAAGTATTATTTTTTGTTCATTGTTATTTGAATTTGATCTATAATTTTATTTGAACAATGAAAAATACTTTCAAATTTTTCTTGGTTGGTTTTTTATTTTTTTAGAGAAATAAAGAAAAAAAATTATTTTATCAATCTTTCAATTCACAATTTCAACAAAATTCATACAAAAATTATTTGTATAATTATAATTAATATAATTCACCTAATATTGTTAAATTATATTTTAAAATTTTATATTATTTTCAATGAGAGATGAATAAAAATTTATAAATTTCTATCTTTTAAATTGTAAAATCTTCAAAAAATCAATTTTCATAATTTTAATAATAAGGTTGTATATTTTATAAATTCTATTACTCATTAAAATTATTTTTGTGATTAAATAAATTCATGATTTTGAAATTTGAAAATTTGGGTTATCTTGGATTAAATTCCATTTTTCCTATTCTACCTATAATCTTAATTTTTTTTCAAAATCTAATTTCATATTAAAATCTTTATTTTTATTATTACCAAACAAAAAATTAAAGTATGACATATTTAATAAATTTACAACTATAAAAACCATAATTGATGTGTATACTTTATTTAAAACATCACAAAAACATTGTAAAAAGTAAATAATTTATTTTGATATATTCTTTGATAGTAAAATATTATTATATATACCCTAAATACTTATCCATTTTTCGAAATTCATAGGTTCTTGTGAACTTGATAGTGAAAAAGAGTGAATTATCTACCTTGATCAATCCATTTCAAAAATAGAATAATTTATGATATATGGTTTCTTCTAATTTAAAAATAAGTTTTATAATACTTTATATTAATATAATTCTTCATGTTTATATGTTTTAAAAATTTGTTGACACAATGAAAATTTATTTCAAATATAATGTCTATATGTGTGTACAGATAAAGAATAACCTTTTAGGATTCTAAGATCATACCTTAAATATTGTTTTTGTTAAAAATGAATATTATTTAATCAAATATGATGGATATTAATAAAAAATGGATGGATTCCCATCATATAAAAAATAGTATAAGGATGGGGTTAAAGAGTTCATCAAGTTTAAAAAGGATTATTCATATGACCTTTATCAAATCCTTTTCTTAGGTTTAAATTATTGTTATTTAAGACTAATTATTCTACTGGATTTAGAAGAACACTTGATTTTTCATGAAATAGATCAAAGTTATAAATGTTAGACTAAACTTGGGGAATAAATGAATGTTTCTAGTAACTAGGATAACACAAAATTTTATGGATCATTTGATATGACTACATGCATGAATAATGACGATGATTATATAAAGGATATGATTACAGGTGTAAACGATGTTAAAGTTAATATTGAGGAAATAAAAATCATAGTTTATGATGATCTTAATGATTGTTCAAAGCTACTTTATAAGTTAAATAGTTGTAAAAAGATGTCATTGTATGTTGGTTGTACTAAATATACAACATTTTTAGCCATAATAAAGCTATTTAATGTAACATATGACAACAAATTGAGTGAAACTAGCTTTACTGAACTACTCTCTCCCTTGAATGATATGATACTAAAATATATGATCTTACTTTCCAAACATATGACGATCAATGAATGATACATTCAATTTTTATGATCACTTAATGAATACATGCTTGTCCAATGATTTTATATTGTTTTGAAAGGGCCATCCATCATCTAAAAAATGCCCAAAGTGTATCTTTTATCAATATAATAAAGTTTTCTAAGTTATTAAAAAGTTTTATGGTGCTTTATAATAATTATAAGGTTTCAGTTCCTAAATGAAAGTGAGGAGACTACAAGGCATTTACGCGACAGACAAATAAAATAAATCAAGATGGGATAATTCTTCATCCAAAATACTCTAATCAGTGGAATAAAATTGATCATGAGTATCCAAAATTTGGAAATGAGATGGTAAACCTTTTCCATGCACTATATATATATGGTTTGAATCCTTTAGGTGTACAAAGTAGAATCATAACATATGGCTAGTTATATTGGTAAATTAAAACTGGCCACTTTGGTTATTCTTGAACCAAAAATAAATTATTTTATCTCTATTTATATCAAGACCAAAAAAACTAGGTAATGAAATTGATATTTATTTAGATACATTGATCAAAGATATGAAATTAATGTGGTAATCATGTTTTATTTCAGATGATTCTTGAAGAAATGAAGATTTCATATTTAGTGTCATATTGTATGGGGTGATAATTAACTTTACTACTTATGAAAATATGTCAGGATATAACATTAATGGAATGATACAGTGTCCCATTTTTGAACAAGGTACACACTCAATTAGGTTGAAACATTCCTCAATGAATGTATTTTTAGGATATCACACATTTTTCCCTCATGAAAAAAATATCGATCTTAGATGACATTATTAGATGAGAATTCAGAAGAAGTTACATAACTATCTCCACTAATAGGTGATAATTTTTTTGAGAAAGTATAGTATATGGTCACTGATTTTGGTAAACCTCTTCAAAAATTCATATGAAAACCAACTAAAAAAAGAGATCAGATTATTTGAATTGTAGTATATGAATTATTTGTACGTCATAAATTTTATTGATGCTATGCACAGAGAACAAAAAAGTGATAGTTCCATTGGAATTTTATTAAATACAACTTTATGAAAAAATAATAAATTAAGGTCATATTGGACACGATTGACATGGGGATACGAGAAGAGTTGGTGCTAGTGAAGGGAGAAAGGAGGAATTTTCTTCCTCCAACTAATTACACTCTTTCCAAGAAAGAGAGATATTTGTTTTTCCACTTCCTAAATGATGTTAATATTCGATTGGGGTATTCCTAAAATTTCAAGAATATAATTTCAATTATTTATTTAAATTTAAAGGGCTTGAAATCACAAGTTTTTCTTGTTTTGATGCATGATTTAATGCCTATATCATTACGTTTTATTTTTCTTAAAAATGTTCATCATAAATTAACTAACATTTTTCTATTTTGGAAAGCTATATACAATAAATTTATAGACTTGACTGAGATTATAGATATGGTAAAGAAAATTTCTATCATATTATATGAGTTGGATATGTTCTTACCATTATCATTCTTGGAAATGATGGTTCACCTGTATAACAACCCTACTCTTTATTACACACATAAACATTATTTATTACATAATCTTGCACATAAGAAAACTTTGAGGATCAATAGGTCTAGTGTATTGTGAAATTAGGAACATTACATAACAAATTAGAACATAAAACACAACATATTTATTGAAAACTTATTTTACATGACCACAACATTCATTTGTACTTAGCATTACATGGGATAACCTGAGGACATGCATAAGAAAAGGGTAAGCTACAAAGCCCAATAAGGGAGTAAAAAAGGCATAACATGAAGAATATAGTACATGTTAGGAAATATTAATATCAATGGATAATAAGAGAAAAATGAACATAAATTCATGATATAACATGATTATCATAACATGGAAATGTGGCAACAACATTTAACATGATATTAGCATGAGCCAAGGCTCACTACACATGGATCATGAGTAAACCCTAATTACACATGAATTTCAATGATTAAACCCTCATTTCACTTGAATTATCATGAGTAAACCCTCATTTCACTTTACCTATCATGATAATAATATTTACCCAATGCATTGGAGCGCTATCAGGGCACACCCTTTATAAACATTTCATTTCATGTATAAGTGTGCCACATGGATCATACAACATAGATTCATTAAACATAAAAATTTATTCCATGAATAAGAGATGTAGAAGAAATAAATGTAATTCCTCAATAAATAAGTATTGGTGCATAAATATGAATAGCCTTGATAGAGAAATGGGCATGGTATTCACTCACACGATAATTTTGGCATGGGAAATTTTGGTGTAACTTCGACAACATAACGTTGTCAAATAGAAATCGTAAAATGGTTTGATGAGATAAAAATGGGTCTCTCATAATTTATACATGAAATGGATAATAATGGGTCATTTAACATAATAACCCAACATATTTTAGGGAATTTATATGCATAATATAAAATAATTTCTGGAATGTAAATGAGGAGAGAGAAATCCCTTATGAAATTTCGGCATAGTAATAGGTGTACATGGGAGGAATTAATGAGAGAGAAAAGGGTATATAATAATTAAAACATAATGAGTGAATTATGGGGGAAATTTAAAATCATACCCCAACATTTTTAATTGTAAAAAGGGTATAGAAACATAACAAAATTTGCTAAAAAATGTGAATGGAAGAAATCCCTTACTTGGAAGTGCGATCCCAAAGGCTTGGGAGAGGATTGATAGAGAATAATAGGGAGAATGGGGAGCTGTGGGAGGATTATAGAGATAGGAGGTCAGATTTTGGTAGATATAAGAAGGTTTTAGTGAAGAGGAATGGGAGATTGAGTGTGTTTATATAGGAAAGGAGAGGGAATTCTTTATTATTTAGGTATTGGACACTAAATATTAAACTAATAAAAAACACAAATCATAACACTATTTTTGCCCATTATTTTTTCAAAGGGGAGTGGAAAACATTATCTTATAAGGAAAATGGAATAACCTATTAAAATATTAGTCTTTCTTATCTGGAGGTAAGTCACACTCTCAAGGAAATCATTTTAAAGAGTTAACATATTTTATAAGTCTTGGAGGGTACACTATGGCACCATAAAATTAATAAAAAAACCTAAAATCACATTATTTTAAAGTTAAAACATATATTGGCCTAAAATACCTTTTATTTGATTTTATTACATCACTATTGGGTCATTATGATGTCATAAAACACATTATATATTTAAACAGTATTTAATTTTTACCCAAAAATTTGACTGCCTCAAAAAATTATGAAAAATTCACTGTTAGATAATTTCAACATCATGATTCCAAAAATAATATTAATTTTATATAAATAATTTTATAAATATTTGAGTTTTTAATTTTAAAATAAAAACCGACATTTACTAAAAATTCATTGGTTTTGACAAAAACAGATTTCAAACCTTAATAAAAATTTGAATTGTATTCATAAAAATTATACGATCATTTATATTTAATAAAAATTAATTTAGTAGTAATATTTTATTAAAATATTATTTAATTCAAAAATACATTAATTCATCAAAATATATTTCTTAATTGATTATTAACTAAAAATACTATTTGTGCTTTAAAAACTATTTAAAAAGTAACAATAATAATATGAATGTAGATTCTTTATAAAAAAAATAAATCAAATAAACATGGTGCTAGGGTATTATTACATAAACCCTTATAACACCTGAATAAGACCTAATGGTAAGGTGTGCGATGGTGATAGACTCCTGGGGTGGATCAGATAACATTGCTCAGGTGGTAATCTCTATTAACTTCCACTTCTCCCATAGGCAATTTCGTTCAAGCTTAAAGTATTGAAGATTGGCTTGGTCTTGGTCAATAGAGTAGCCCAATGATTCTAACACCTTTCTGAGATCCGAAAAATGGGCTATGTATGGAGAAATTATACTTGATGAGGCCATCACTTCCTTTTTCTGAGTAAATTGGATTTGTTAAAGCCCTATATTTATACTAATCATGTGATCACTGTTCAACGACTATTTTAGCAACTGTAACAATTATTAATGGTATTTTAAAATCCAAAAACATAAAACCATTGAAGTTTATATGTTTTATATAACCACTTTACATAATAAGTCATTTAATTATATCAAGAGGAATTTTCATTAATAAACATTTGGGTTGTTACAACCTAGTTAGAGAAATATGGTTATGTGGTCTTGTACATTATAGATGGATGTATCCCATTGAATGATATATAATTATTTTTAAAGGGTGTGTATAAAATAAAATTTGTATAGAAGGCTATATTATAGAGTGACTTATAGGTGATAGAACTTTTCGAACATATGCTTTCACAAATACCACTACAAGGATCACCTTTACATTTTATATAATAGTTAAAATGTTGAACCATATGTTTAAATCCACAAAGTAATTCTTAAAATTTTGAATCAATCAATGGTTGAAAGCTCGATATCAAATACACATAATCGATAGTTTATAAGATGGGTTTGAAATAATATTTTTAAGGAGTCATTTGAATATATGAATTCAATTTTAGAATTAATTTTAGGGATAGAAAGGGGACCATGTGTTCATGTTTTATCTTGTAATAGTCATGAAATTAATTCTTATATGTTTTATACAAAGGAACTTGATTAATATAACACCATGAAAAATAGTGGAGTCCCTCTAATGGTGCAAGTGATTCATGTACCAGGTACTTAGTATAGAAATCAAATTTATATAAATATGTCATAATTTGACATCATAAAATAAATATAGGAGTTGTATTATACAATATATCAAGTTCCAAATTTTTAATCCAATTGGGTTGATAATACGAGTTAAATGAAAATTGATGAAGTGAGATTTATGAAACTACATTTCAGTAAGGAATGGTATAAAGAAGGACCATTCATAACGGAATCATAGGCATTATAAGTATTTTTAATGACTATGGTTTCTGTGGTTTAATACTTTGAATATTTATTGGTATATATTCTTATTTTACTCATATTCGGCATTATGTTTGGGTGTCATAGGACCCCAAAATTAATATATTAAAAATATTAATATTTATTAAAACTCCCATACACATCATTTTAGGATAAATGGTTTTTAGACTTATCAGGACCACATATGGAAAATATGATATATTGGTTGTTTGAAAAATATGGGGATTACCCTAGGGATGATATAAAGTTGGTTGGCATTGGGTGTTCAGTTTACGATGACTGTTGGCGGGTACGTTAAGTGATTAATTAATTAATTTGATTAATTCACTTAAAAAACCTAAAACCCTAACAACCCTCTTTATAAACCTCATTATGTAAAATCCATGGGGTTATTTGTATAACAATGGGATATTATAGAGGATCCAAGGAGGTGAGATGTTGATGAATGATAATGGATCAAGGAGTAGTGACCATTTTTCAAAGGATTCGTCTCTCACAGCATGGTTTCAGGATCTTTCCAATGAAAAAGGCACATACCAATTTTTCATCAACGATCAATCCAAACTCAAGGTTGGGTAAATTATTTTATGAATACCCAAACTTGATTTATTTAAAAATAATGGATTTATTATCTTCTTTATTTATATGTTATTTTTTTCTTCACATGATCCCAGTTAAATAGTTTTCATAAACCTATTTATTTATATATCATGCACACTTGATTTCACCCATGTTTTTTCTTTATGTGATCATTAACCAAGATCACACAGGAAAATGATGATTATCACTTAATTATTATTATTTTCCCACCACTGTTCGTCACGTTCTTTTCCATTGATCCATGGGGTTACAGTTTGCCATTTCTACGTCAGATTTGAGCACGATCGAACCCCAAGAATTGTGGAAGTTGTAAAAATGACTTAGAGATTGGTGTTTTGATATTAGGTCATGGTGTGATGTGAGATGAAGGTGTTGGAGACATGGATCAAATTTCAAATTGTGGGATTTCATTCATGGGATAGGTGACGTAGTGACCCAGTGTGATGTGAATAATCAACATGTAATTATGGATTCTAGAGTCTGACCGTAAATGATGGATTGGGAATGGTCAATCATAGATCAGAACTCTTTAGTGGATTGTTCAATAGATCTAGTGGTGGAGGAAGAATGAGAAAGATGTGTGAATAGTTCTTTGATTTCTAGAAAATACTAACATATAGTGTGTGTAGTGATGATAACAAACGCCGTGTAGTCCCTTAGTAGTAGCAGCTTGGGTTTTGAGTGAAGTTAAATATCGCACACCCTGTATGACGCATACATGTTGTGTGACTTGGTTCTGGTGGATCTACATATACTACTGGGGTACCCGACCAAGGACACAGTCATATACATGGGCACAAACAAAGTACATAGGCACAACCATGTACACGAACATTACTAGGGTTCCCAGACTTGGTAGTGTACATAGGCACAATCAGAGTACACAAACACGGGTTTAGTTACATAGGAATATTCCAAAATTCAAGAGCATACCTAGGGTATCCAAGAAATATCGTGTATAGCTTATAGGCGCTATGAAAGTTTTCCTAGGGACCACCGCCTTGTGTATCTTTTTCTTTGAGACTCAGATTTGGGAATATGAGCATCCTTTACTGAGTGGTTTTCCACATAGAAAATGATGGTGGACTTTGTTTTGGAATCAAAGATATGACATGAGGTGTTATGAGTGGGATGCTTCCTTTAGAGACACTAATCTGGTGGTATTGATCAGGTGTGTTTATTAGAGTGTTACCAAGGTCGGTACCCCCCTGTTGCAGCATAACATGAGTCCCCATACTCTTTATATATCTAGAATCAGTACACCCCTCCATAATATAGAGGGTTAAGATCCTATATCTATGGAGTGGTAACCCCAGTCTTTGAGCTTTAGTGCCAAGCGGTTCCACCACTATAGATAGTTCCCCATCGACTGTAGATCATAGTGGTGAGGTGCGAGACCTCCACATCGAATATTATTCAATTATACATGATGTTGGGCATCATAGATGGACTTTTAGATCTGAAGGTAGAATCATCATTCTTAGATTGGTTGTATATATGTTGATCCCCTTTCTATCTCTCTTGGGTTTCATTTTAGAATATCTTTTGGGTTTCTCTTTACTCTCTTATATTATGGGTTGATATAAATATTATTTTTTCTTTCTATTGATATATTTTGGATTTTAGGGAATCCTTATGGTTAATTATATACTCAAACCTACATGGAATTTTCTCACATGTGTTGTATTTTATGCAGACAACAGATATATTGGTGGTGACTTCGGAGGAGCATAGTAGTAATTGGAGTCATTGGAAGTGTTCAGTGGTTGGCCTTGGAGATTGTGAGTTGGGATATCTTCATTATTTCCCTTTATATAGTTATTTTTGGGTTATGACCTTTTTTATGGGAATATAGTTATCCCCTTTATGAATTTTGTGTTGCATTATTTTACTTTCATGTATTTCTTAGTGGTTTTCACATACATGATTTACATTCTAAATGTTTTCGTTATTCTTATATGTCTAAACTCTTTTTATGGATCTTCTCATGTGAATGTGTATTGGTAATTTAGGTTAAGGCCTTTTATTTTAGTTATGTGGATACTTAGCGCTTTCCATTATCCCCATGTCCAGTTTAAGGTGGGCTTGGGGGCGTCACACTTGACTTACTTCTAGCCCATGCAGGGTCCTGATGGCTAGAGCTATGAATGAGTGGTATTAATGGTAGTTTTTTCCTAGGTTAGTGACCTTATTATGAGGATTTATTTATGATTATTTGGAAATGGTGTCAGATTATCTTGATTTTAGATCTAAATATAATGAACCTAATGTTGTTATGGTGGCCTATATATCCATAAACTAGGAATCTAAAAATCTTCTTATCGACTCAGTATACTAAGGCATCGGTTGCAGGGAAGTAATGGTACAAGCATCATATAGGATTGAGTCTATTTAATTTCATGTCCTTCTTGAGTCAACTCCCCATATATTCTCATATAAATATGGTATATCTTATTAACTTTTAGGATGCCTGTGTAATGAAAAATATACAGGATAACAATACAGGATCGTGATGATGATTAGTTGAGTAATGGGGCGTTAGTTCAAGGACCCATTCATGTTTTGTTTTCTCTAGGGATACATAGAGAAGTGTTATCACCTATTGAGTATCCAATATTTGAAACAATTCAGGATGATGATGATTGTAGGTTTAGTGTGTTATGTGACTTCTAATGATAGAAGTTTCGTGGTGAGCCCGACCCTCAAACAATGAAGGATTGTCTCATTGTAGTGGTTCGAGTCTTTTGGGTTTTTTTCGAACCTAATCCAATCATATGGTTGCAACTATAACCAAACTTCTTCATAGAGAAGAAGGATTCTAGTGGAGTCTGATTAACTAGAACAATGATCAGGTGATGCACTCATGGTTATACTTCTAGCAATTATTCTGTTATGAGTACTACCCATTCAAGATTGCGCCCTTTGGGGGTTTAAGAGATTCATGAGATACAGTAGGGTGATATGTTAGTTATTGAGTATGAAATGAGGTTTACAAACCTCCCATATTAGTCCCTCGATATAGATCAATATGTATAATTATCAGAGTATAAGTTTTATTAGGGCCTTCATAGATACATCAATGCTATTTTGTTCTCCTTATGCATTCCCACTTATACTAGAGTGCTTTTTCGGTCCTTGGATTCTGAGAGCTTCCAATTTGAGGGATGTTGGGTGGAAGGATCTAGAAGTATATATCATGGGTCTTAGTCATCTACAACAACTATAAGGTATTGTTCATTAGGGTCTCAACACATGAGACCTCCCCATGCCTAGACTTAAACACATGGATCTATGGAATAAGGTTTATACAGGGGGTCTAATCATCTAGGAGAAGGATGGTTCTATGATTTTGATGGGTGAGGTCACATTGATCATGATTTCATAACCCGACATACTGAGTAAGGTAGAAATGTAGTGGATTTAATTCCATGTAAAAGACAACACCGTCAATATGGATCTTTGTGGTGTGGTTAGGGTGGCCCCAGGGAGGCGGTTTTGATAGAGGAGTAGGTGGAGATATAGAGGGAGGTGTTGTAGGTGGAGGATGATGATATTATATACTCTTACCACCAACTCCTAGTCAACAAAACCCGGATCATAGGGATAGTGTTCATGGGTGAGGGAAGCTATAGGCTATGGAGGGATATGATCAGGATACTCACAAGATGATTCAAGGGATGATATATGTATTTTATTCTCTAGCTTTAATACTTATAGATGTAGGTTCAATACATTATATCATCTCTATAACCCTTGTTCAAGAGTTAGATCTTCTAGTTGAGTATTTATCCCAGTATATAAGGATAAATGTTCATACAAGAGTGATTCTGTTGTAGCACACATTTACTAACATTGAAAGCTGGTGCTCGGGGAAAAGAGTTTCTCATGGGACCTATTGGTCATCATAATAAAACCATATGATTTCATACTAGGTATGAACTGGTTGTTTATATAATGTTCCCAAATATACTATCATCATTGGAGTAATATATGATTTCATACAGATGGGATGAGATTCTCCTTTATGGGTGAGAGAGATCTTATGGATGGGTAGGTAGGGTTTGTGAGTAGGAAGATATAATCTACCACCCATCAGTTGGTGAGTTTATCCCTTAGAATAGTGGAATCTTTAGGTATCTAGATTCTATAAATAGTGGAAAATTAGATAGATGACTTCCATGAAGATGTTACAGGATTACCTCTTAGGTGGGAGATTGACTTATACATTTACTTAAACCTTGAGACCACACTATTATCTTTTGAGGCATATCATATGGCCCCTACCAATACCTTGGAGCTGTGGGTGATGTCATAATACATTCAAGATTAAGGTTTTATCGAACCCAGTGTTCCCCTAGGAATCTCTATTTTGGTTTGTGAAAAATAAAAATGCGAGTTTGAGGATTTGTGTTTACTATCATCACCTGAGTCAAGTAACAATCAAGAAAAAATACCCCTTTTGAGGATTAATGAGATTTTTAACTAGTTGAAAGTTGTGAGTTGGTTTTCAATGATCAATATTAAGTTTGGATACCATCAGTTGAGGGTTCTGAAGGATGGTATTTTTAAGAAGACATTATGATATCTCTATGAACACTATGATTTCCCAATGATTCCTTTTGGTGTGACTAATTCCCACATTATGTTCATAGATCTTATAAACCATATCTTCTATCTATAATTGGACTAATTAATAGTTTTATTCATTTATGACATTCTCAAATACTCTAAATCATAGGAATACCATATAGATCATTTTAGGTTGGTCCTAGAGTTACTTTATAAACACTATGGTAAGATATCGAAGTGTCATTTTTAGATCCACAAGGTTTACTTTATGGGGAATGTCATTTTTGAGCATGGTTTAGATATAGATCTAGTGAATATTGATTTAGTTATTTCTTGGGAAACACCCAAGAGTGTATCAGAGCAACAAATTTTTCTTTATTTTTTTGGAGTACTATATGAGGTTCATTGTAGTCTTTTTTAGGATAGAATCCCTTTTAATTCCTTTACATTAAAAGCATAATCATTTACCGATATTGAGTAGTGAAAGGGAATCTTCTAAGAGTTGAAAAAATGGTTGAAAAATTCTCACTATAATGGCCCAAACCTCTTATCCCATTACACTATGGTAAATATAGTGATTGAGGTTTCTAGGGGAATTCTATAGGTGTTTGGTGGAGGAAGGGAGGTGTTTTGAAATGTTTTTGAAGAAAAAGGGGTGTTTTAGGGGATGATGATAGATCCTAAAAGTAGAAAACTTGAGGTATATATTTTCTGGTAGATCATTAGAGGTAGATCTCGGATGGTAGATCTCTAGGGGTAAATCTCTAGTGGTAGATCACTAGCAATAGATCTTTGAAGGTAGATATTTGGGGATATATCTCTACCGATTGATCTATTGAGGATGATATATGGTGGTAGATCTATGGAGATAGAACTCTTGTGTTAGTTCACTAGTGGAATATCTCTAGTGACACATCTATGGCAATATATATCTAGAAGTAGAACTCTGGTGGTAGATCTCTGGCGGTGGATCTCTGGAGGTAAATCTCTTGAGGTGGATCTGTAGAATTAGATCTCTAGTAGTATATATCTGGAGGTATATATCTAGTGGTAGATATCTGGTGGTAGATATATGGTAATATATCACTAGTGGTATATCTCGGATTTTAGATCATTGGTGGTATTTCTCTGGTGGTATATCTATAGTAAATTCATTTTTTCCAAAACATTCAGTTTTTCCCTTTTGATGTGTTTTTTGAAAAAATGGGTTTAAAGCCTTAATTAATGGAATTTAAATATATTTTAAAGGTTTATAATTATATATTATATGTTTTAAAAGTATGAATAATTTTTAAATGGTTATACTTAGTGGATTTCATGAGATCTTCTTTTAATGGATAATTAAAACTGTATCATATACCGCAGGTTTTAGATCTGATTACTCTAAATTGAATATCTTTTCTTTGTTATTTATGGATTTATTTATCTTGAGATGGGTGGTTTAGGAGGATTTTTCCATTGGGGTTTTGAAACCCTTTCACTGTAGTTAGATCAGGTTATGTATAATTGGTTTCCTCCTGTGTGTGCACCCCTTGAATCTGGTGTAGTAAATTGTGTAAAGATTATTTCTTCAAGGTAAAGGATTCATTCATTTCTCATTAGTTATAAAATGGGGGAGGGGTTCATTATTATATTATCTTTAGGTAATATAGTATTCACTATATTAATGAAGATAATTAATATTTTTAATTAAATATAAGGGGAAGGGAAATATTTCGCATGCTTTTACAATTTTTTGATATTTCAATATTATATTTGTATATGTTTTATATATCACTAAAAATCATGATTGTTGTTAGCCCATGTTTTTTAGTTTTTATATATGTTGTGATGAACATGTTGTGCGATTGTTGTGACACCACCATAAATAAATTTTTAGCCACTTAAACCTAGCTAATGAATTAATTACATCAGGATATATGGCTTGAGTGAGAATTCCATTAAATGTAAAGTGGAATGTGATAAATCCCCTTGAATAAATCAAAAAACCTGTGTGTTTTATGTTAATGAGTTTTGTGGCATGTGTGAATGTGTGATTTTTAGTTTTGGTATGTGGGGATGATGGGTTGTGTAACCATGTGATGGGGAAGTTGTTATAACGTAATTGGTATGAGACGTGGTTGTAGTTAGGGCAGTGGTGATGTTAAAAGTTATGGAGATGTGATGGATATTGTGCCATGTGGCTAGGAATGTGGTAATGGTGTTATGTGGGATTGTTGGCATGAGGTTAAGAATGATAGTACTGTTGGACTTTTGTTGTATGCTTGTTGTTATGTGCTGTGATAGTTTCCCGAGTAGTATTCGAATTAACATGGTTTGGATAATGGTCTATAAATAATAATAGGAATTGGAATAAAATATATCAGGCTGTGTGTTTAAATAGTGAATGTTAAATATAAACTAAGGGGATAGAAATTTTTTAATGAACTGGATGTTTTAATTTAAATGGGTAGGTAATGAAAATTCTAAAATTGGGTTGTCTTCTAATGAGAATATGAAAAGTGGCTTGTGCCTTGTATCTTGTGGTGTTGTGTGGTACATTTAGAGAAAAAAGAAAAGTGATTCAAAGTTGTGGTTTGGTTCATACTCTTTTTTTAAACCCATACATTTGGATCATGTGTTATGATATTATATTCCATGTATATTCTTGTGATTTTTTTATATACATGCCCCACCCATGGTAAGAACCTTTTGCAGACAACCAAATTTTTTGGGGGTGTTTTTTCCAACATCCTGGTAGTGAGGAAGGATGACTATCTACCCACACTTCCTCGCCCCCTATTTTAGGTGATGATGAAATTAATGGGATGTGATGGAAAAAAAATTCAAAAGTGCTGCTATCGAGAGGTGTTGAGATGTGATGTGATGAACCAGGTGTCTTTAGGTAAGGTGAGATGTGTTGACCCAGGAGTTATCAAGTGATATGATGAGATGGTTTATGGTGGGGGTTGTTCATGGTGGGATTAGGACATGAGGTTGATGTTCTAAACTTTCACAATACCCTAAAACTCTAGTTATGTTATGTTATGTGATGGACCAAGTGTCTTCAGAAGATAAGTGATGTGATGGCCAGTTGCATCCATGGTTCTTGGAATTATGTGATATACAGAAGAGGTGGGAGTACCAAGATGAATATTGTTGGGGTGTGAGAGTGGAAAATTAGTGGGAAAGATGTATGAGGTACCCTTCATCGATATGATTCTTATTATGTTATTATACTTGGATGCATTATTTGGTGAGTGAGCCATGAAGAGGATGAGTTTGGTTAGTATACCTGTATAGGTACTTTTTGGTTCTATTTTTTTCTCACAGGTGTATTAGTATGAAATTTTCACATGTGAATGAGAGTATTTGATTTTCCAATTGAGTATAATTTTATGATCACCATACACATATAAACTGATTTGCAGGTCTCCAAGAGGACTACATGGGCTATGTTGGACATTATGAGCTTTGATATTAAGATAGTTTTTTGTGACTGTTTTAGCCTTACTTTTGGGTATATTACTATTGGAGAATTATATATTTATCCTATTTTATTTATATATGAATTTTGGGATGGTTTTTGGTTTCCTTTTTATATTATTTCAGGGAGTTTATTGATTAATGGTATCCTATCATCCTATCATATTTATTATATAGGGCAATGAATCCCATTTATGAGATTTGTATACTCTCAGTTCTAGATGCTATGCCGAGGCCTATTAGAGGTGAGACTCAAGATCATTATCTCTCTTCATTCATTACAATATCTTTGTAGGGAGGGGTTCATGAAAGAGTGGTATTAGAGGATTATGGTTGAGGGATATGATGAATTTTGGAGTTAGGCACAACAAGGATTTCATGGTTTGGTATAGAAACAGTTGCAATTGACCTTGGTATGTGACACATGACAAGAATATTGGCTAGGACGTGAGTCTTTAGGCCCCCCCTAGGATCCAGTGCATTTAATTTGATATTAATGACTGAATAAGTAATGTGGACATGTTTTTTGGGTGGATTCCTAAGAGAGGTAAAGGATTTGTGATGACTTGTGTTCATACTTGAATTGGGTGGTTTTAGTTCTTGGAAATTTGAAATAATTAAAAACAAAATAAATAAATATTAATTAAATTCCATGATATCATGATTAGGAAATTCTTGTTTTCTCTTTATGCTATGAATCTTGGTTGTCATCCTCATGTGGATCAAGTAGTGGAGGTTCAAAAAGCTATCCCAGTTAATTGTTGTTGGGTTGATCTTTTTAAGGAGGATGACTAGTTCAAGATGACATTACACAATTTTTTATGGTATTAATTGGGAAAGTATGAGTGTAGTGTTTCATATGTGGATACAGAGAGATGTATAGAGGATATTGAGGTCACTTTTAGTTTGATCTAGGACCTAATGGGATACTAGGTCCCTTTGATAGTTAGTTATATGTGAGGAGCTACACTTTAGTGGTGGACGTTATATCTGGGTGAGTAGAAGGAGGAAGATGTTTTATGGGTCTACTTTCAGAAAGAGTTCTGAGTAGAGTTTCTTATGTCAAACATGAAGGTAGTGAATAGTTAGGAGTTTCTTTCCCTTTAGTAGAATGGAATTTCAGTGTGACAATTTGGTTACAAGTTCATGGACCTTCTATTATTTTCCCCAGATCTTTTCCCAAATGAAGAGTCTCAAGTGAGGTGTCTTGAGGAGGCACTCCATCTTTTGATCTAGTACAAAATTACTCTTTTTTACATTACCAATTTATCTGGAGGTTCATAAGAAGGTATAGGTGATTGAGTGTATGCACTCATGATGAGGTTTACCATGAGGGTGGATCCAACATGGTTACTTGAGGAGTAGAGCTATTAGTTGAAGGTCTCAGGTTCTAGAGCCTTTGAGGTTTTAACCAGCTAATATTTAGCCCCAGCAGATACCATTCCCACCTATTGGGAGTTTTAGGATATTTTTTTACTTATGGAGGACATGTTCATCATTAGTATTTGTTCATAGTGGTTCTTAGGGCTCATCTTGTAAGTGGTGGTTAGTTTCAACGTTAGTTTTATAAAAAGTTTCCAGTGAGGCCGTTTCAGTAGTAGTGTAAGTGAGCTTATTCTCTAGACAACATGGATGGGGAAGGTAGAGGTCAAACATAGGATGTTCCTTGAGTTTAGGGAACTTGAACTATGTGTGGTCCTAGAGTTTTCCATCAGCAGAGAGGTATAGGAGATGGTCATGGTCAATTTCATGTATTAGAGACAGAAACACCATAGGGGATAGATATTGTTATAGGTATGATCATTTAATCATCTACCCTTGATTGTGATTTGTTTGATTCGGTAGATTCGCACCCCTTTTTTTCACCCACTCTAGTCCGTGCTCTAGGACTAGATTTAGAGTGGCTTTCAATTCCCCTAGTGTTGACTATGTAAATTGGAGGCTTGACTAGCTTGTTATATGTGTGTTAGTGGTGTAGACTAATGATGGGGACACATCAGGACTTTGAGGATATCTTCTTGCTATAAATGTATTCATACTTTGTCATCCTAGGAATTGATTAGGTATATTCTGTATGTGTTGTTATTGACTACATTTGGAGGAGATCCGTGTTCTCAGATGTTGATATCTAGCATATGGTTTTCATTGGATAGTAGGGTTGTCAGGTGGGCACTCAAAATGTTGATATGCTTCTTTGTTTAATTAATGAGTTATCAGTGGAATTAGTGGATTCTAGGATAGTGGTGACCCCAATGTTCATTGGGGAGTTTCTGAATGTTTTTCTTGAGGAGGTTGTGATGCTACCCCCTCAAAGTGATATTGATTTTTGGATAGACTTACAAACTATTGATTCTTCAATTTTGATGGATCCTTATTAGATGAAACCTTCTGAGTTCCAAGATCTGAGGATTTAGATAAATGATAAGATAAATAAGGGTTTCATCTAACACAATGTGTCACTATGGGGTGCTCTAGTGTTTTTCAAAAAAGATAATGATAGTATGAGTTTTTGAATAGACTAACAGAGGTTGAATTAGGTGAAAGTTCAGAATTCTTACCCTATTCTGAGGATATATAATCTTTTCCACCAGCTAAGAGGGTAAAGTTGGTTTTCTTAGATCAATCTACTATCTGGATATCACCAGTTGAGGGTGAAAGAGGGTGATATCCTAGTAATTATCTTCAGATACAGGTATGGGAACTTCAAGTTTGTTGTCACGCCATTTGATGTTATGAACATACCAACCCTGTTTATGGGGTTTTTGAACCCCATGTTCTATGAGTCACTAGACCATTTCATCGTCGTATTCATCGATGATATCATGATCTAATCAAAGTCATAATAGGAACATATAAATCATCTCAGAGCTATATTATAGGTTCTTCAATGCCACCAGATCTATGGAATGTTGTTTAGGTTTTAGTTTTGAACATAATGGGTGAATTTCTTCAGGAATGTGGTGTCTTAATAGGGTGTGGTAGTGGACCCATCGAAGTTAGATGTAATTTTTTTGGGCAGCACCTAAGAATGTGGCATATGACCATAGATTCCTAGGTCTTATAGGATATTATCAGAGGTTTTCTCCCGATATATCTCAATTTTTATACCCATTGACAATATTAAATAGGAATGACCATGGTTTTTTGTGGAAATATCAGTTCTAGGAAGTGTTTAGTTACCTAAAGGGGATGTTTTTCTATGCTCCAATGCATCAGATTCATGAAGAGGGTGTGATGTTTGAAGTGTTTTCTAACAATTCCTATCTAGGATTTGGGTGAATGTGGATATAGTAGAGGGAAGTGATCTCATATTTTTCTAGGAAGTTGTACCTCCACAAGAGTAACTATTCCACCTATGATTTGAAGCTAGGATTGGTTGTTTTTACACAAATGTTATGGTTGTATTACCTCATTAGAGAGTGCTTTATGGTCTTCATGGATCACAATAGATTTAGGTATATCTTTTCTTAGCGTGATATAAATATTTTATAGAAAAGGAGGATGGAGTTTATTTAGGATTACATTTATTATATCTCCGATAGATCAAGAAAAGGGAATGTTATAAATGATATTTAAGATAAAAGTCACAAAAGGATATCGATATGGAGTTCAGGGATGCTTGGAGGCTGATAGGGGAGTTTTTATCCCTGTAATTATATATAAGGGTGGTTGATAAATGAGGTTTCTTGTTTCACATGATAGTATAATAATCTCTTACTTATTAGGTGGAGGAGTCTCAGTGAGGAGACTCAGAGGAAGAGGTGATGAATGATCATGTTGGCCATATCAATGCTCTAGAGGGATGGTCAGAAGATGGTTGGAACTAGATGATGTTTAATGATTGGTTGTTCATTTCAGTAGATATGTGCATGGGATTACTTAATGAGTTTAATAGATAACTTTTATCAGTACACCTGGGAGTTTCCATGTAGAGACCCGAAGCCTGACGTACATGGACATTAAATTACTTTTGCGGAATACTTAGTACATAACAAAAACACACACACAAGTATCGTAATAGTTTAGTGTCTTTGGAATCTCGGAATATAATCTTCTAATCATGGTGAAATATCTTCAACATCTCCCATAGATATCTTCCCTTTTTTTTACCTAAAACCTTTCTTTATATCCTGGGGAAAAGAAAACATAAAAGGGTGAGCTCAAATGCTCAGTAAGGGTAAATAAAGGAAATATCAATCACATCATATTCATAAGAACATAACATTTTGGAAATCTTAACCTGCAAAAGAGATCATAATATCATAACATGGGATAAATCATATAAGTGAAATGTAATCCCAATAATCATAACTTAAAACATGAAACTTTGTTGCATACACACATAATCCTAGAGAATCATTTCTTATTAGTCAAGACTCATTACCAAGACTATCTTAGTGGACAAAGTCCATTTCTGAACCGAGTCACCCTCGTTTCAGTCCTGTTTCACTGAACCGGTATAACCTACCATTCCAGCCATGTCTATCTCATGAGATATAAAATCTTTACCCAATGCATTGGAGGGAGATATAGGTCCCACCTATCTCATAATGATACCATTCTTATGTGTGCCACAAAATCATAAATCATACATCATTGCATAACCCATATAGTAAAAATGGGATTCTTAAACAACATGACATCATAAAACAATTCATATAAGATAAAGGAATTCATAAAAATATTTCCATCAAAACATAATCAAATCCATGTAATAATAGGGATATAAACAAAACCCTATATTATCTTATATGGAAAACAATTTTGATAAAACACTTGAACTCCATTCTTGAGGAAAATATCCTTTCTACATCAAAAACATTTTTCCTTTCTTAAAATGTCATACAATTTTAAACTAAAAGAAGTTGATTAAAAATAAACATGAAAACTTGTAAAGGAATCTTCTTGGAAATAATGTTTTTAAAAATCCATTCATGTCGTATAAGTTAAAAAACATTCTTCTCAAACTTTTGTCAGAAAAGTCAAAAAGTACCTCGTATGAAAAACAACAAAAGATTCCTTTCATATCTTTTACTAAAAACTCACAGAAGGGTAAAATTGGATTTAAAAAATTGTAGGTGGATGGAAATAATATTACATATTGAGGAAACATGTATGTGGATGATAAAATACACCCCAGTAAATACCAAAGTACAAACAATCTCAGATAAAAATGAGATTGTGATATTTCCCTTACCTTAGGTCCGATTTGCTTCGTATGTGTCCGAACCTACAGTATAATGATTTAAATAATGTCATTGACTTATTCCAGAATCATACTCATTGTTATGATATCATATATGGTTCACTTATGGCTTTATATTACCCGTTCTTTTGTAAATTCCATGTTAAAGAGCGTTTTGGGTAAAATCGTTTCATTTGTCATCCGTGTTTTGACTTGTAATTATTCATATGATTACTTAGATCATGATTACTTAATTCCAGAATATAAAACATGATTTATATATAATATATATTCAGAATATATATATATAATAGATCAGTAAATGGAAAGAAATACACTATTCATAAAGATGGTAGACCGTACGTATGCATGAACGCTGTTTTCTTTTCCTTATTGAGTTGAATGGAATTAAGTAGATGACATACATATATATACACATAAATCCAGAATCATTATTATGTCATATATTTTTTTATTAATTATTATATATACTTTATAATCATTCATGAATGGTTAACGTGGAGAATGAATCTCATCGCGTCGTGGAGACGGTAGTCCGTACGTACGCACGAGCGATGATATCGTTCTCATGATCGTGGAATTGTATTAGAGTGTATGTATACTATTTCAGAATCAATATCACTTTACAATAATTATATACAGTTATTATTTACACCATTATACCCATCCAAGTAAGGTGGTGGTGGAAAATAGATTACACCACGGCGTGGAGACGGTATTCCATACGTACGCACGCGCGGTGATTTCATTTTCCGTAGGATGGATAGATGGTTAAATAGGGTTGTTTCATATTTATAATAACATATCAGTATATGAGTGATACTGATGTTATTACTTCATAATGAAACAACTAAAGAATAATAAGTTGAAGAAGAAAGAAAGATGAAAGAATTGGTAACAGACATTACCTCTTCTTTGAAGCGCCTCTTTGAGATCTCCTTTTAGGGCACTAAAATTGGTCTTTGAGGAAGACAAGAACCTCTAGGATGTTTCTAGGGAAGTGGAGAAGGGAATTTGTCAGGGTTTTGCCAAGATTTAAGGCTCAAAGTGGTGTGAGGAAGAGAGGAAGGAGGTGCCCTTTTATAAGGGAGGAGAGGGGTACCTTTGGAATAACTAAAAATATTATTTTATTATAAAGTCAAATTCGGTTTTAAATAGCTCCAAAATTGATTTATTTAGAATATAAGGTGGGGATGGGTCGAAATTCTCTCATCCAATAGAATTTAGAAATGTTTAGGTTCCTATTTTAACCTTATAATTTAGATTTAACATTAAGTTAAATAATTTTACTTTTACCGTGTCTTCCTGTGTTCTTATACTATAAGGTTAATAAACTTACTATAAGAAGCCAAAAGAACCCCAAGTTGTTTATTATTAATATATATAACCTTATATAAGTCATTTGGACGAACAGTAGATTTTTAGGAATAAAATAACAATTAATAATATAATATTTGTTTTAAAAACTATTTTATGTCAATTTTGACACTATTCAATAGTTGATTTTTTTAAACTCATAATAGAATGATTACTTCGACCAAAGTTAATTAAATTAATCCTAACATGTCATGTTAACCTATAAAATTAGTTTAATTCTTAAAAAGTCTCAAATTATACTTATTTAGGTATTTATAATATCAATTATTCTAATTGTTCACTATTATGGTAATTACTGCATCATCATTGTGTCATAAATAAATTAAATTATCTAAAGTCTAAAAATTACAAATAAAATACCATTATGTAGGAAATACTTTTATATTTCTAATTAATATTTATAGTCTAATTTATCTTATGTATAACCCCATATTAAAAATGATTTACTTATTAAACTTTGATTTTAACTATTTTAACCCTTCCTTAAATAAATTAATAATAAATGTCCTAATCTAATCCAAGTGGGCCTAAATGGTCATATTTTATTTATAAGGTTGTTTTTGGTCGAATTACACTTGTCAGATAGAATTAGGACACGTGTTAGGGTAATAATAATATCATTTTTACCCTTAATTACCCTATTTACTTTTAACCGTGGTAAAAAAAGTAAAAAGTTACTATGCACCAAAAATTATTTTCATCCCATTGAACCACATTTTAGTCCTTGATATTAATCGTGTCTCTCGGATTTTTGAAATTCCACTCACAGAAGCGGTACAATTAAGTTTTATGAAAAATTCAGTTTTTTAACTACCACTTAGTGGTTTCACTATTCATCAAAAAATGAAAGTTTCCAGAAAAATACCAAAAATTAGGCCTAAGCTATATTTGATATTAAGAATTCAAAAATGATGTCTATTTTACCAAATTCATAACATATCAGTTGCATTAATTAATTTAAAAATTAGTTCCCGTCGTCAAAACAAATAGCGTGTTTTTAAGAGATAATAACTATCAAAAGATTGACACTTGTTTATAACTGGTTTAATTGTGAAATTACATACAATGACCAAAATTGTATTAAATTGTAAAAATATATTCTAAATATACTTTAAAACCACTCAAATTAATAATTTATCACTATTAATTATTTTGATTAAAAAAGTTGTTTTTAATTATAATTTAGTAATTTTCACTATTCATCAGAATATGAAAGTTATCCGAAAAGTACCAAAATTTCATCCTAAGCTAATTTCGATATTCCGAATCCAAAAACGAATTCCATTTTGAAATTTTTTTTTACAAAATTTCAAAAAGTGGTTATTACTATTCATAACGACTAGTTTTAATAATATTTTAATAGCATATCGTTGTTTAGTGAAACTCGGTATTGCATACTACACACGCTATCAAGGAAGTTTGTGATTGAGTGTAATGCAATGCAAGTCAAGGATACGTGCAAGCTCCTTTTGGTGTAGCGTACAACACAATACATTAATGAAAAGAATATTTTTCATAAAATTTCGGGGTGTTACATTCTACCCCCCTTAAAATGAATTTCACCCTCGAAATTCGTCGGGGTTATAAATGATTTACTACTTGAAAGTTTCTTTAATAGAAACCCACATCATAAAAAGGAATACCAAAACCGTTCTTCAAAAACAAAAGTATGAAACGTAATGGTTACCCAAATAAACTAATCACTGGGTTTCCACATAGGTGAAGATATGGATATGGAAGATAAATCTAACCATCATGTTCTAATGGAGAGTGGTAGAGAACATGGTTATGGAAAAGCCAGAAATCACAAAGCCATAAATTTGTGACGATCTAAAGTACCATCTGATTCATCAGATATAAGATCACTAGGACAACATTTTTGGTTTTCAAGATCATTTCCCTAAAGTTGATGAAATTGGAATTAGAAGAAATACTTTCATGATTTTGGTATAGTCTCACCATTTGTCATTCTTTGGACAATTTACACTTCATCTCTTAAAGAAATGAAGTTGAATTTGTCATTCGTGATGTGTTAGCAGATCATGTGATAGAATGATGGGTCATTCCATCTGTCTCAAACAAAAGGTTAGAAAGGTTATCAAAAAATACATAAGTCCATTTATAGTGAGATTAATCATATATAGTTTCTAAAATGGACTTATACTTCATATATCATACTGCTTAATATAATAAAACTAGTTTCTACTAAACAGGGACTTCCTGTAGGCCAGTGGTAGGCGATAAAGGCCAGTCGCACTTCGGTTGTGGGTTCGATTCCCATAGCCTTGTCCGACGCGATGGGCTGTCGCCCGTCCTGCAGGTTGTCCTTTTTCTAAAACTATATTACTATAACATCCCATCAATAATATCGAAAAAAACTTCTATCCTTAAACAATACTAACTTATGTCCAACATAATACATTCTAGTCTTTAGGCTTATCCATAATACTACAGTCCATTCTCATATTATAGTGAAAACTATTACCAAAGAGTTCATATAACAAGTATGTTAATACCATCGTTGATCCCCGTATATCCTGAGATATGTCTTGTTGGTCACATTCCAAACATTCGAAGGCCTTAATCATGTATTCTCTTAAAAAATGAATACCCATTGAACCTTAGGGAAAACATTAATGCAGTTAAAAGTTAACACTTTCCACATACCAAAATCCTCAAAATTCTATATACTCTAACCATGATATCACTTAGTCCTTATATCAATCATGAGCTCATGAATACTGTCAAACATTTCATTTTCTCCTTATCCCTTCATTATGCGCATATCATCTACTTTACAAAATATTTGAATCACTTTTCATGGTTACCGGTACCTTAAGATTATTTAAAACCACAATAGACCAATACATAAATATTTCAATACACCATAAAAGTACCTCAACAACATTATTCTTGAATACCAATACATAAACACTTCAGTCCATCCACTTCAATGATTGTCCTGGAATAAGTCCTTCCTTGATTTAGAAGTAAATTTTTAGGTCAGGGCATTGAGTTGGGTAATGCCCATGTTCTCCACAAATAAGACATTTAACTCCATAACAGTCTGTCACTCTATGAGCCTTTTCTCCACACAGATAACATCGGTCCCTCCATTTGAGGTATTCCTCAAGGTTATTCTTCCCTTCTTTAGAAATATCAATTTTCCTTTCTTTATGCTCCTCAACATGCGAACATGCATAATAGTTTATCTTCCTCTTCTTTGATGAATTAGGGATACCACTAAATTTCACCTTGCTAATCATATATCGCGATGACTGATTCGGCATAATCACAATATCTTTCTCTCTAGGAATTACACAATTTTTTTGCTCATAGTCACCAATTTGTCCATTGGATTCAATGTTAACCGAATTCATTCTGGTTCCGTCCATTAACTAAAACACAAAAAGAATATTGTGAGTGGCGAAAATCATGCTAGAGAAAACAACATAGTAAAGGGGGAGTACCCTCAATATCTAACATCTTAGGATAAATTCTAAGATCATTAGCGCAATTCTAGGACTATAAACTATACGTATACTTAACCTTAGAGACATCCCTAGACATACCTTATAAATATCTCTAGGGATCTCACTAACGTTTTCGCATCCTAGTTTCCAAAGGTTGACTAAACCTTTCCTCTGATACCAACTGTAGAGACCCGAAACCTGACGTACATGGACATTACATTACTTTTGCGGAATACTTAGTACATAACAAAAACACACACACAAGGATCGTAATAGTTTAGTGTCTTTGGAAACTCGGAATATAATCTTCTAATCATGGTGAAATATCTTCAACATCTCCAATAGAGATCTTCCCTTTTCTTTACCTAAAACCTTTCTTTATATCCTGGGGAAAATAAAACATAAAAGGGTGATCTCAAATACTCAGTAAGTTTAAATAAAAGAAATATCAATCACATCATATTCATAAGAACATAACATTTTTGAAATCTTAACCTACAAAAGAGATCATAATATCATAACATGGGATAAATCATATAAGTGAAATGTAATCCCAATAATCATAACATAAAACATGAAACTTTGTGGCATACACACATAATCATAGAGAATCATTTCTTATTAGTCAAGACTCATTTCCAAGACTATCTTAGTGGACAAAGTCCATTTCTGAACCGAGTCACCCTCGTTTCAGTCCTGTTTCACTGAACCGGTATAACCTACCATTCCAGCCATGTCTATCTCATGAGATATAAAATCTTTACCCAATGCATTGGAGGGAGATATAGGTCCCACCCATCTCATAATGATACCATTCTTATGTGTGCCACAAAATCATAAATCATACATCATTGCATAACCCATGTAGTAAAAATGGGATTCTTAAACAACATGACATCATAAAACAATTCATATAAGATAAAGGAATTCATAAAAATATTTCCATCACAAAATAATCAAATCCATGTAATAATAGGGATAGAAACAGAACCCTATATTATCTTATATGTAAAAGAATTTTGATAAAACACTTGAACTCCATTCTTGAGGAAAATATCCTTTCTACTTCAAAAACATTTTTCCTTTCTTAAAATGTCATAAAATTTTAAAATAAAAGAAGTTGATTAAAAATAAACATGAAAAATTGTAAATGAATCTTATTGGAAATAATGTTTTTAAAAATCCATTCATGCCGTATAAGTTAAAAAAAAACATTCTTCTCATACTTTTGTCAGAAAAGTCAAAAAGTACCTCATATGAAAAACAACAAAAGATTCCTTTCATATCTTTTACTAAAAACTCACAGAAGGGTAAAATTGGATTTATAAAATTGTAGGTGGATGGAAATAATATTACATATTGAGGAAACATGGATGTGGATGATAAAATACACCCCAGTAAATACCAAAGCATAAACAAACTCAGATAAAAATGAGATTTTGATATTTCCTTTACCTTAGGTCCGATTTGCTTCGTATGTGTCTGAACCTCCTGTATAATGATTTAAATAATGTCATTTACTTATTCCAGAATCATACTCATTGTTATGATATCATATATGGTTCACTTATGGCTTTATATTACCCGTTCTTTTGTAAATTCCATGTTAAAGAGCGTTTTGGGTAAAATCGTTTCATTTGTCGACCGTGTTTTGACTTGTAATTATTCATATGATTACTTAGATCATGATTACTTAATTCTAGAATATAAAACATGATTTATTTATAATATATATTCAGAATATATATATATATATATATAATAGATCAGTAAATGGAAAGAAATACACCGTTCATGGAGACGGTAGACCGTACGTACGCATGAACGCTGTTTTCTTTTCCTTATTGAGTTGAATGGAATTAAGTAGATGACATACATATATATACACATAAATCCAGAATCATTATTATGTCATATATTTTATTATTAATTGTTATATATACTTTATAATCATTCATGAATGGTTAACGTGGAGAATGAATCTCATCGCGTCGTGGAGACGGTAGTCCGTACTTACGCACGAGCGATGATATCGTTCTCATGATCGTGGAATTGTATTGGAGTGTATGTATACTATTTCAGAATCAATATCACTTTACAATAATCATATATAGTTATTATGTACACCATTATACCCATCCAAGTAAGGTGGTGGTGGAAAATAGATTACACCACGGCGTGGAGACGGTATTCCGTACGTACGCACGCGTGGTGATTTCGTTTTCCGTAGGATGGATAGATGGTTAAATAGGGTTATTTCATATTTATAATAAAATATCAGTATATGAGTGATACTGATGTTATTACTTCATAATGAAACAACTAAAGAAGAAGAAGTTTAAGAAGAAAGAAAGATGAAAGAATTGGTAATAGACATTACCTCTTCTTTGAAGCGCCTATTTGAGATCTCCTTTTAGGGCACTAAAATTGGTCTTTGAGGAAGAACAGAACCACTAGGATGTTTCTAGGGAAGTGTATAAGGAAATTTGGCAGGGTTTGGCCGAGCTTGAAGGCTCAAAGTGGTGTGAGGAAGAGAGGAAGGAGGTGCCCTTTTATATGGGAGGAGAGGGGTACCTTTGGAATAACTAAAACTATTATTTTATTATAAAGTCAAATTCCGTTTTAAATAGCTCCAAAATTGATTTATTTATAAGATAAGGTGAGGATGGGTCGAAATTATCTCATCCAATATAATTTAGACAAGTTTAGGTTCCTATTTTAACCTTATAATTTAGATTTAACATTAAGTTAAATAATTTAACTTTTACCGTGTCTTCTTGTGTTCTTATACTATAAGGTTAATAAACTTACTATAAGAAGCCAAACGAACCCCAAGTTGTTTATTATTAATATATATAACCTTATCTAAGTCATTTGGCTGAACCTTATATTTTTAGGAATAAAATAACAATTAATAATATAATATTTGTTTTAAAAACTATTTTATGTCAATTTTGACACTATTCAATAGTTGATTTTTTTGAAACTCATAACAGAATGATTACTTCGACCAAAGTTAATTAAATTAATCCTAACATGTCATATTAACCTATAAAATTAGTTTAATTCATAAAAAGTCTCAAATTATACTTATTTAGGTATTTATAATATCAATTATTCTAATGTTTCACTATTATGGTAATTACTGCATCATCATTGTGTCATAAATAAATTAAACTATTTAAAGTCTAAAAATTAAAAATAAAATACCATTATGTAGGAAATCGTTTTAGCTTTCTAATGAATTTTTATAGTCGAATTTATCTTATGTATAACCCCATATTAAAAATTATTTACTTATTAAACATTGATTTTAACTATTTTAACCCTTCTTTAAATAAATTAATAATAAATGTCCTAATCTAATCCAAGTGGGCCTAAATTGTCGTATTTTATTCCTAAGGTTGTTTTTGGTCGAATTACACTTGTCCAATAGAATTAGGACATGTTTTAGGGTAATAATAATATCATTTTTACCCTTAATTACCCTATTTACTTTTAACCGTGGTAAAAAAAAGTAAAAAGTTACTATTCACCAAAAATTATTTTCATCTCATTGAACCACATTTTAGTCCTTGATATTAACCGTGTCTCTCGGATTTTCGAAATTCCACTCACAGAAGCGGTAAAATTAAGTTTTATGAAAAATTCAGTTTTTTAACTACCACTTAGTGGTTTCACTATTCATCAAAAAATGAAAGTTTCCAGAAAAATACCAAAAATTAGGCCTAAGCTCTATTTGATATTAAGAATTCAAAAATGATGTCTATTTTACCAAATTAAGAACATATCAGTTGAATTAATTAATTTAAAAATTAGTTCCCGTTGTCAAAACAAATAGCGTGTTTTTAAGAGATAATAACTATCAAAAGATTGACACTTGTTTATAACTGGTTTAAATGTGAAATTACATACAATGAACAAAATTATATTAAATTGTAAAAATATATTCTAAATATACATTAAAACCACTCAAATTAATAATGTATCACTATTAATTATTTCGATTAAAAAAGTTGTTTTTAATTATAATTTAGTAATTTTCACTATTCATCAGAATATGAAAGTTATCCGAAAAGTACCAAAATTTCATCCTAAGATAATTTCGATATTCCGAATCCAAAAATGAATTCCATTTTGAAAAATAAAATTTACAAAATTTCAAAAAGTGGTTATTACTATTCATAACGGCTTGTTTTAATAATATTTTAATAGCATATCGTTGTTTAATGAAACTCGGTATTGCGTACTACACACACTATCGAGGAAGTTCGTGATTGCGTGTAATGAAAGGCAAGTCAAGGATGCGTGCAAGCTCCTTTTGGTGTAGCGTACAACAAAATACATTAATGAAAAGAATATTTTTCATAAAATCTCGGGGTGTTACATTCCAAGATGTTTCACGGCTTAAGGGAATAGTTTTTATGGCCTGGTATGAAATGATAAGTGGCAGAGTTTGTATCTTGGTGTCTGGTTTTCTAATAGGTAACAGATGAGCACCATGTTCCCAACAGTATTTTGTATCCATTAGATGTTACTGATTAGAAATGGGATGATTTTTTATGGACTTCATCACAAGGTTTCTCCAAGCTCAGGGAGGTTGTGATTCTATATGGTTAATCATGGATTGGTTGATAAAATTGGCGCACTTCCTAGAAATCTAGGAGTCATACATAGTAGATGTTTTAAAAAAAATGTATGTGGATGAGGTTGTGTAGATATATAGAGTCTCAAGGTCCATTTTATTGAATCTAGAAACACATTTTACCTTGTGATTATAGAGGGGTATTGAAAAATCATTTTTTCACTCATTCACTCCTCAACACCACTTTCCACCCTCATACGGATGGGAAGAAAGATCCGATTATCCATATGTTGGAGGGTATATTACAGGAATATGTCTTGGGATTTGATGGATCATGGGAACAACACATTCCATCAATTTATTTCACTTATATTAGGATTTATCACTCATCTATTGGAATGGACCTATTTGAGGCTTTATATGGGTGTCTGTGTCATTCACCGTTGATCTTGGAAGAGGTTGAGGAGTTAGTAGTTCTTGGACCCAATGGGGTGCAAATCATGAATGGGAAGGATAAGTTGGTTTTACAGATGATAAAATTAGAATAGTATAGGAATAAGTCTTATGGAGACCTAGGCTTAACATACATTACATCATTTTAGATGAATATTTAGAACATTAAAAAAATACATGCCTGAGGACTATAATAGTTTAATGTTTTTTGAAACATGGAAACATAATATTCTAACTTGGTGAAAGATATTAAATATCACCTTTTAAGATCTTCACCTTTTAGAAATCCTACATAAAAACTTTCTTCATAACCCGAGGAAAGGAAACATAAGAAATGGGTAATCTTATATGCTCAGTAAGGGTAAATAAGGTAGATATATAAGCATAACATGAGCATAAGGGTATGAGAACATGATCATAAAATTAGAAGATCACACATTGAAAATCAAAGATCATAAACATGAATCATGGAATAAATATATAATACATGAATCATAATGGAATCAAGAGAATATACTACAAAACATTCCTTTAACAGTTATAGAAATGGCCTTTATCAGCTCTAGAAAAGCACTAACGATGTGAGTGACGTTAAAACCCAAAACCTTTTATCAGTGCTGAAAAAATGATGATAAAATACACACTACAATATGATATAATAGTACACTGAGGCACCACTACAATGTGTTGTTATAGCACACTGCAGCACTGGAAGCACAAAAAAGACCAGAAACACACCAAATATATCAACAGATGCAAGTCCCAATACAGAATTTAAATGAAATGAAATTTAAAACACAAATACCAGAAAAAAATTATATTATAGACATTTAAAACATTTTTTTATAAAATTACATAAATAAAAATTATTACATACATTCAAAAACAAACGTAACTATCAATGTTACCACAATTTTCATTGAATTTCTTTGTCGAACTGTCAACACTGCATGAGAAGCTTTGAAAAAAACACATCAACTTGAACAAAATAATCCACCTATATAAGAAAAAAATTATTACGTGAGTAATACTAAGAAAAAACAAATTAATCATAAATATGAAACAACACATCAATTAAATGGATAATAATTTTATTGTGCAAACATCAAGATTACCTCTGTGATTGAGCAGAGGAAGCGTCATTGCTCTTCCTGCAAAGTAAGTGGAGGTAACTTGAAATAAAGTGATAAATAAATCACTGCATGGGTGAAAATATTTTAAGGGTGAAGAATCATGAAAATTGTACAGAGCACCACAACTTGAACAAAAGAATCCACCTGTATAAGAAAAAAAGTATTATGCAAGTAATACTAAAAAGAAATGAATTAATTATAAATATGAAACAATACATTAATTATATGGACAATGGTTTTACTGTGTAAACATCAAGATTACCTCTGTGATTGAGTATAAGAAGCATTGTCTCTCTTCTTGCAAAGGTAATGGAGGTAACTTAAAAGAAAGTGATAAATTCACCACTACATGAGTGAAAATATTTTAAGGGAGATGGAGCCGAAAAGTTGGATGGATCACCCTTACTTGAACAAAATAATCCACTTGTATAAAAAACAATTATTATGTGAGTAATAATAAAAATAAATGAATTAAACATAAATATGAAACAATACATTAATTCTATGAACAATGATTTTACTGTGCAAACATTAAGATTACCTCTGTGACTGAGTAGAGGCAACGTCTTTGCTCTTCCTACAAAGGAAGTGGTGGTAACTTGAAAGAAAGTAATAAATGCACAACTGCATGGGTGCAAATCAAGTTACCCAGTTACCTAATATTCCCTTATATTTGTGCTCAATCAAGTTTCACATTCACATGTCACTAACACAACACATTTACAAACAGAAGTCATGCCATACAAAGTACACATAGTGTGCCACTACTTGTATACCCAAACCCCATTAGAAAATATACGCACACCAAATAATTTTACAATCATGCCTCACACCTATTATGTATGTTAATAATTAATTTAAAAAGTTTTCTTAAATAACGCCCATAGGCACCACAAGTCTTTACATAAAAACACAACCAAGTTCACATGAAAAATGCTACTTTTAAAATCAAACGCACCACATAACTTCATTAAACATAATTTTCAACACTTATATAATTTAATAAATATATTAACTAATTTATAGAACACTTAAATTTAAAAAAACTAGAGTTTACACTAATTAACAACCAATTCCACCGCAAGTACATTTTTTACAAATTCGTACAGAACCCAAAATCATTTTCAAAACATTTCTTCCATCCTTTAAAACAATTTAAAATTCACATTAAAAAAATGTTAAAACATGTTCAACAAGGAAAATTATGTCAATTTACTTTAATAACATACTTCCAAACCTATCTGTATTTATTTGCCTCCGAAAAAATGATTTTCACCTTTCAAACAACCCATAAAACCCTTCTAAGAAACACTACACTAAAACACACACACACACACACACATCATAACCATTTTCCATTACAAAACTCAAACTCAACACAAAGCATGCCAAACCCATTGAAATCAAATTTTGCATCACCCAAAACATTTAATAAACCATTTCCACATCTCAAATTTCATTTATAAAACAAATTATTTATTATTTAAACACTTCACAAGGCATAATAAATAGCACAAAACAAGACTAAAATGCCCAAAATGATTAATTTTCCATCAAAAATCCCTTTTCAACACACACACCTTAAAAACCCTCAAAAACAAATTTCACACTACATAGACAAATAATTGAACACTTACACATTTTTTTTACAAAAAGGCCTATATAAAAACATAATTATTTCTCTTTAGAAAATTTATTGTCAACAAAAATCCATGTAAAAGCATTTCCAAAACATGTTTGCACCACAAAAATATGCTATAGATCATTAAAAAATTAACCAAGTGAGAAAATTAAATTATATAAAATTGTTAGGGCATGGAAACACCTACCTGAGGTGGAGAAATTTCCAAAAATTGATGCAAACCCCCACCAGCATCACAACTACAATAAAAAAACGTATGTCAGAAGAGATGTTCGTGCAAATATAGTGCCGAAAATAGTCGATTGGTGTGATTTGAGATTCAATTCACTGAGGAGGAGTGCTATAAATAGTCGAGTAATGTGATTATATCATAGATTCACCGAGTATAATCAACAACAGCGGGTGGGTTTGCAATTGCTTAGGGTTTTTCAAATAGATCGGGGCATTTTTATCAGAGCTTTTTTAGAACTGATAAAACCAATATTTATCAGCACTAAAATTAGAGTGATGTTAAAGGATTTATAATTATAAATAAAAATATTTTTATAAAAAATTTAATAAATACTTAATAAATATATATAAATATCAATATAGTAAATTATTCCTTTTTAAATATATTTATTATAAATTTATAATTATTCATTTCTTATTATAGAAATATTTTCAAAAATTATTATTTATATCATTATATATATTTATATAATCATACATATATATTTAATATATATATATATATAGTAATTATATTCATTATATAATTATATTTATTATAAATTTAATAATTATTTAAATATACATAATAATTTATTTACAATTATATAAATATTTTTTTACAAATAATTTTTTAACATTATTAATGAATATATCCTTTTAAGTACATGCATCTATGTTAAATTGAGTGAAATTGAATAAATTAAGAATAATTAAAAATTAACAATATTGAAAAAATGGATAAGTTTGGTGTCTGTGCATTGTATATAAAAATGAATTAATTTTATATATGTAAAATTAGTATAACACACATTTGATCTATGTTAAGACTTGAAATCATAACATAGGAATAAAAAATGGAATTGTTGTATACACAGAATCATAGAAATCACATGTTAAGGCTACATACCAATACCTTTAAAACATCTTAGGATTTGGAAAATCACATGTGTAACTAATTTGGGATTGGGATGCCCTCCCGTGTAACCTCTTATTTCAGGATTTAGATGCCCTCCCATGTACCCTATTGTTTCAGGTATGGGATTTCCTCTCATGTAACTATTTTTTTGGGATTGGGATTCCCTCCCATGTACCCTCTTATTTTAGGCTTAAGATGCCCTCTTGTTTTGGCCTTAAGATACCCTCTTATTTCAGACTTGGGATGCCCTCCTGTATAACCTCTTGTTTCGGGCTTAAGATTTTCTCTTGTTATGGGCTTGGTATTCCCTCTTATTTCAATCTTGGGATGCCCTCCCACATACCCTATTATTTTGGGCTTGGGATTCCCTCCTGTGCACCCTTTGAGCTCATAAAACATTTATCGTTACCCAATGCAATGGAGGGAGATATAGATCCGACCATTATATAATAAATTCATACATACTTGTTCTAAAATATAATAAAACATTCATTATATCATGACCCATGAAAGATATGGGTTTCATAAAAATCATATCATACCCATGAAATGAAATGGGTATCATAAAAATTTCATAATATCATTACCTATGGAAAATAGATAGGTATCATAATCATTTCATCAAAGCATATCCCATGAAAAGAGGCAGGTATCAAAATCATATATCCTGTGGAAGAGAAATGGGTGTTATAAACATCACTCCCTCAAAACATAAATCATTAAAGAAAGAATATGAAAAGTATTCTTGGATCATATGCCCAATAAATCATAAAATATAACAAAGTATGTAATTTTATATGTAAAAGGTTTTTAAAATATCACATGGAACATTTATAAAAGAAGATAATAATTCTTTTAAATCCAATTTTTAAAATATGAAACATTTTCAAAATCCATTTATTTGAAAACCACTTTGAAAAAATTATAATTGAATATTTTAAAAACCTCTAAAACATTTCTTGAGGAAAATATAATTTCATACTTAAAGAATTATTTTTAAAACATTAAACCTTTAAAAATAATTCTTTTAAAATAACCTTGAAAACATATAAAGTAATCTTGAATACATTTTTAAAACTTTTTTCCTTGAAAACTTATAAAATAATTATGAAAGCACATTGAAAACCATTTTCCATGAAAACTTATAAATGTATATTGAAAATATTTTGAAATTTTTTTATTGGAAATCTTAGAAAAGATGATTAAAAAAATTCAAAATAGTTTTTAAACATAATTTTTTTGAAAACCATTATAGAAAATATATTTTCTAAAGAAAATATATTTCCAACCGAAGAGAGAGATAAAGTCAGATTTCCTTGAAAACAATTTATTGAATATCTTAAGTACCAAAGAGTGAAAAAATGGTACCAATATATGAAGATATCATGAATAAATAGAGGAGAATAAAAATCATCATTTTTTCGAGATATGGATCATAATATTTCAACAATTTAAATATAATCATAAATAATACGGATAAATGATGATATTGTTGCAATAAACTCTTACCACTTTGATAACTTTAAATAAAACTTCCTATGTAAGAAAATGACATTAAATTAAGCTTAAAATATCATGAAAATAATTATATTAATGATATACCATATCAAATGGTAGTATATTAACCTCATATAAAAATATATATTCATAACATGGCATATATCTCAAAGAAGGCTAATTGAGACAAAATTACTTTACCGATTTGGTACCTTTTGAACCATAAACCTCAGGAAAGAAAGAACATAAAATGGATATGTAAATACCCATAAGTTTAATCATATTAATAATACAATAAATTCATTAAAAGTATATAAACCACATAAAATTAAATTAGTGGTGAATAAGGCATACGTCTCATAAAAATTAAAGTGATACGAGAAAACCCTTAACTTAAGACTTGAATTTATTCGTACACATTCAAACCTCTTGTATACTGATTATAAGTTTATTATAAATATAAAACATAAACATATTCATATATATCATACAATATATTATTTTATTATGAATTTTTATAACCTATTTAATAATAATTTCACGTTTATGTTATGTTTCAGGAAATATCCGTTTTGTTGTATATGTTTTGACTTGTTATTATTGATACTCTAATATAGATCATGATTTAATTATTTATAGAATTAAAAACATGATTTAAATATCATATATATTCATTATATAAATATTTATAATAATACATAAAGGATAGGAATGTGAAATGGAATACACCATTCATGGAGACGGTTGGTCGTAAGTACGCATGAATGTTGTTTCTGTTTTATTATCGCATTGAAGGAAATAAAGTAAATGAAATATATACATATATATATATATTATAACTTCAATAGAATTAATATTTCATATATATATATCATATAATTTTACTAAAACCATCCTCAATAAATTCCATGTAATGTGTGAACGAATCACATCACTTTGAGGAGGTGGTAGTCCACATGTCCACAAACAAAGTTATCATATTTACAAAAAATGGAAAGCATGAAGGTATATGTTATTTAATAATTATATAAGAAAAATAAAATCATAAATATAATATTTATAATATAAAAAGGGTTTCCATAATAATTAACAACCATGAAATGTGGTAAAGTAAAAACGAACAACATCATTTTGTGAGGCGGTAGTTCAATGCACACAGGAACGTTAAATTTGTTACCCATTTTATGGATGTGTGTGTATTTGTAGGTTGAATATTTATAATAAAAACATATAATTATATTTATTATAATGAGTTTATTATATAATAATTTAATAATAAGAGTTTAGGGGGCGGATAATGAAAATAAAAAAAGAGCTCGAGGAAGGATGTTACCTCCTCTTTGGGTAAATCCTTTTGGTTTTCACCTAAGGGAATGCTCGGATGAATTTATTCAAAAGGTATGCTTATATAATTATGTGAGGTAATTTGGTAGGATATTTGGGAAGTATTTTATAATCCAAAGGGCTTATAGGTATTAATAAGTGGGTGGGGGGCCTTTTATAGTGGAGGAGTGACATTCTTGTTAATATAAAAAGGTAAACACTATTGAGAGGTCTACCTTACATCATGGGAATATGATAAATTTCAAAATTAGATAAAATATTTTAAATTTTCTAAATATTTCCATAAAATTTATTTTGGACATGTTTCTAAGTCATTTGGACATTTTAAGATTAAAGTTTAACCATTAAGTAAACATGTTTTTTCCTTAATCGCTGTAATTAATTTTAATTACTTTCACTAATATTTTTGGTCAAAAAATATGTACAAATTATTAGAAATTAGAAATTATTATTATTAAAAATATGGAATCCATTTTTTCAAATTATAAACACATATGTGTTAGAAATTAATTTGAAAGTAATCCCAGTGACGTGTCGCAACAACGTGTTTTTTAAGAGAAAATGTTTAAATGATTGAAATAATTTTATATCTGATTTCAAAGTGAAATTGGTTCTGATGAACTAAATTGAATTAATTTATGTAAAATTTATCTAATTAAACTAAATTAAAATATAATTTTACTATATAAATAAATTAGATGAAAAATCAGTTTTAAATTAAAATTCAGTATTTTTTACTATTCATCAAAATATGAAACTTCTCTGAAAAAATAAAAAATCCACCCAAATAAAATTTGTGTATATTTCATTCAAAAATTAGGTTTACTTTTTAAAATAAAAATTATAAGTGTAAAAATTTATATTTAAATTGGGGTTTCCATTAAATGGTGGTAAAATCGCCTTTTAGAAAAAATACATCGTTTTGTTCATAAAATTAGACTTATTATTATATTATTCCAATCAAACTTGAGTGTCAAAAATTTGATCAAATGTATAATATATATATATTTTTTAAAATATTCATCAATATTTTTTTGTTTAATTTATTTAGATAAAATGGTGTTTGTACATTGAAAATATATTTTTCTGAGAAAAATAATTTCTTCATTCTCAAATAGTTCTTACTTTAATTTTTAACTAAATAAAAACCAAATGATTAAATTTATATAAATGTTTAAACCATAGTTTTATAGTTTAGTCAATCTCACTCATATATTCCATTCTAACGGCTAGGTGAAAATAATATTAATATTTTAATAATAGTATATTGGAGTTCGGTAAAACTCATTCTTGCGTGTAACAAAAGTTATTGAAGGGAATTAGAATTCTATGTAACAAAAGAAAAACATAGTGTTACATGTATTGAAATCTACTCTATGTGTTACATGTACTACAAGTCTATCTTGGTGTTCCATACAAAGCAAGAATAACATGGTGTTTTCATATAACCCAAGATAAATTCAGTGTCGTGTGAAATAAAAAATATCAAAAAGATTAAATTAATTTGAAATAAATCACAAAATCTCTAGGTGTTAAATTCTACCCCCCTTAAAATGAATTTCACCGATGAAATTAATCTAGGTCATCAAAGGTTGAATACTTAAAGGTTCTTTTCATAGAAATCCACATCATAAAAATGAATACACAAACATCCTTTAAAAAGGGAATATCGAAACCATAATAGTTACCCAATATAAATCACAAGTAGGAGAACATAGGTTGAAAGTTAAAAAATTTACATGTAATAAAAGTGTAAATAATTATAGGGATTTATAAGGATAACTGATCACAAGAAAATGGGTGATCTAGAGAATGTTAACAATCGTAAAACTATAAACTAAAAAATCATGAAATATATCATTGATATCATCCCAAATGATGGTAATAGGGAAATATTTTATTTAAAGACCATTTTACTAAATAATATATACTTAATTGAGTTCATTTCATTCTTTATGCACAATATCATCCTTTATTTGTGCCTCAATAAATTCCCACTTCATCTCTTACTTCAAGGAATAAAGGTAAATTTTTCATTCCTAAAGGACTAAAAGTTCACAAGATCCATATAATGATAATTCATTCCATACGTCTTTAGTTAAAATCCTAGAAAAATGGTTAGTACATTTTCTCCAATATTCATAAATCCTCATGTGGAAAGATAATAATTTAATCTATAAAACCTCATCCAAAGTTTAACATGAACCATTCCATAAATGGTTAACCATGAAACCCTTTCAAATATGAAAAAAAAATTTATAATGAAGGTCACTAAAATATATTAACATTAATCCACTATATATCATTATGTATCTTTTAGTTTTCACATTCCAAACATGGGAATACCTTCATCATATATTCTCTGGAAATATGGTAATAACCCGAATTACTATAAGTCCTTCTGGAAAACATGCATGCTTCCTTATTCCAAATATTAATAGATATATACCTTAAATCCAAGAAGTTTTAAAATTCATCCTTGATAAAATATCCCACTTTTTCAATAAATCCTTTATTAGTTATAAGGTTATAAATACTATCCAATTTACTTTATCCATACCATTATCTCTTTATACATATAATATATCATTTTCTCATCCTTAGGAACATGTTAAGGGTTAATTTACCTTAATGTAACATTGACATTAAATCAATTTTCTAGGTCATCAGTATCATTTAACACATTCTTAAAAATACTTAAAGAAAAACTTCTATAAAAAATCCTTATATAATTCATGATTCCTATAAAATAATCTTTTAATTCAAAAACTTATACATTTCAATCATCCAAATTTATTCTTAAACCATTACTCAGGATTCATAAACTTATTCCTTAATACCTCATTACCAGAATATGAAATATGAATAATTTATTAAGGTTTCTTAACCTCAATATAATCACGATTATTACATTTAATATAAACAATACTACTTAAAGAACATCCCATACCTTTCATATTTCATTTACAGTCTCTTTATCTTCATCATTATAACCAATACTTGTACCATCTTCCTGATTCTATTCATGAGATTTCTACTTTGAAAATCAATTTTCAAAAATCCCATACTTTCCACATCTGAAAAATTAAATGTTAACCTAGTTCCTTGTAGTCACTACCATTGATTAAAACCAGATATCATAGTGAGAAAAATACTTATCCTAGTGAAAAACCATATTATCATGAAAAATTACTTATAGGATATCTAAATAATAACACATTATTTAATATATGACACCATAGTTTTATACTAGATTATTCATAGTCATATTTTATTTAAATCCTTCATGACGGTTTGTAAAGAGTTTGTGAATTTCCAAATAATATCCCCCGAGAGTGTCAAAGCTGTTGTGTAGCAAGGCCTGTTGTTGTGAACTAGTTCCCAATTGAGTCTAGCTCAATATGGTGTTATCAGGGTTGTTACCCATATGTAAATATGTTCCCGATCCACATCCACTTATATTATCTAGAAAGAGATGCAGTTTCTTGGAAATAACTCTCTCAATAAATTACCAAAATTCCAATACATTTTCCTATATTTTAACTCATCCTTATACTTATCCTTAGAGACATACCGAGAAATATCCTTAGAAATATCCCTAGGTATCTCATTAATATTTTCTCATCCTAGTTTCCAACGGTTTACTAAACCTTTCCTTTGAAAACAAATACAGTGACCCATGCTTAACATAAATAGATATTATATAAGTTTAGATAATATTAATCACATTAAAAAATACATGCTTAAGGAATGTAATAGTTTAGTGTATTTGGAAACATGAAAAAATAATCTTCTAACTTGGTTTAATGTCTTCAATATCTCCCTTAAATATCTTGACCTTTTATTATTCATACTTAATACCTTTATTTATAAACTGGGAAAAGGAAACATAAGAATGGGGTGAGATTAGATGCTCAGTAAGGGTAAACAATGAAGATATATAAGAATAAGATGATCATAAGGGTATATGGAATATGATCATAACATTATAATATCATACCCTACATATCAAATATCATAAACATGAATCATGGCATAAATAAAAGAAGTTCATAAGACATGAATCACAAAGGAATCAAGAGAATAATCCATAAAATCATAATATAGGAATAATACAAGGAATTTTGGCATAAATATAAGAATATAAATCCCATGTCATTCATAACATGTTAGTCTTGGGCTAATCACCCATGTACCTACTTTGGGATTGAGATGACCTACCATGTACCCTATTATTTCAGGATTGGGATACTCTCCTGTGTACCCTCTTGTTTCAGGAATAGGATGTACTCTCATATACCCTCTTGTTTTGGAGTTGGGATAACCTCCTGTATACCATCTTATTTCCAGTTTAATATGCCCTCTTGTTTCAGGATTAAGATTCCATCTTGTTTCATGATTGGGATTCCCTCCCGTGCACCCTCTTCTTCCGGGGTTAAGATGGCCTCTTGTTTTGGGCTTGGGAAGATATCTTGTTTATGAATTGTTATTCCCTCCCATAAACCCTCTTGTTTCGAGCCTATGATGCCCTCTCATTTACTCTTTTATCTCATAAAAAATTTACTGTTACCCAATGAATTAGAGGGAGATATATATCCCACCTGTCACATAATAAAATCATACATAAATGCACCACAAGATAATAAGACATTCATCATACCATGACCTATAAAATAGATGGGTTTCATAAAAATTATATTATAACCCATGAAATTAACTCGATATCATAAATATTTTATCATATCATTACCTATAGAAAAGAGATAGGTATAATAATAATTTCATCAAAGAATAACCTATGAAAATAGGTGGGTAACAAAATCATATAGCTCGTGGAAGAGAAATGAGTGTCATAAACATCATTACATAAAAACATAAACCATTAAATAAATAATATTAATTTTACTCTTGGATCATATCCCTAGAAAATAATAAACTATAACAAATTATGTTATCTTAGATGGACAATGATTTTGAAAGATCACTTAGAACATTTCTAAAATAAAATAATCTTTATTTAGAAATCACTTTTTAAAACATGAAACATTTTTAGAATCCATTTCTTTGAAAACCACTTTAAAAAACTTATAATGGAAGATTTTAAAAAACTATAAAACATTAATTGATGAAAATATCCTTTATTATTTGAAATTTTTTTTTAAAACATTAAACCTTTTTAAAACCATTTTCTTTCAAAATAACTACAAAAACTTTTAAAGGAATCTTGAAAAAATTTTGAAAAATTTTTCCTTGGAAAATTTATAAAAGAATTATTAAAATACATTGAAAAACATTTTCCATGAAAAATTATAAAAGAAGGTTGACAATATTTTGAAAAACATTTTCCTTGAAAAATTATATAAGAATTATAAAAACATTTAATACAATTTTTAAACATAAAACATTTTTATGAAAACATTTTTGGAAAAAATGGTTTTAAAGAAACACATATTTACAACCGAATAGATAGATAAAGTCAAATTTTATTAATAATACTTTCTAAAATATCTTAAGTACTAAAGAGTGAAAAAAGGATACCAATACATGAAGATAACATGAATAACTAGAGGAGAATAAAATTAATGAGTGTTCTTAGGATATGGATCATAATATTTAATCAATGTAAGCATAATCATAAAAAATCCAAATAAATGATGATATTTCTTCAATAAAATCTTAAAACTTTGGTAACTTTAAATAAAACTCCCCATGTAAGAAAATTACATTACATGGATCTTAAAAGAGATTGAGGAAGGACGTTACCTCTTATTTGGGTAACTTCCTTTGGTTTTCACCAAGGAGATTCCATGGATGGATATACTCCCAAAGTCCAACTTCTAGAATAAAGGGAGGTAATTTATAAGGATATTTGATAAGGTTTTACTGATAAAAAGGGCTTGATAGGTGTTAAAAAGTAAGAGGGGGTGGGGGGGGGGGGGTTAGTTCCCTTTTATAGTGGAGGAGTGAAATTCTTGTAAATATAAAAAGGTAAACACTATTGGGAGGTCTCCCTTATATCATGGGCATACAATAATTGTAGAAATTATATAAAATAGGGGAATTGATCAAAAATATTTCTATTCAATGGATTTTTTACATGTGTCTATGCCATTTAGCCTTTTTAAGATTAAAGTTTAACCATTAAGTAAACATGTTTTCCATTAATCACTATAATTAATTTTAATTACATTCACTAATATTTTTAGTCAAAAAATAATTTGAAATTATATTACATTATAAATTATTTTTATTATAAATATGTAATACATTTTTCCAAATTGTAAACACATAAGTGATATAAATTAATTCAAAATTAATATCACAGGCGTGTTGCAACATCGTTTTTTTAAGCAAAAATATTTAAAAGTTTGAAATGATTTTATATTTAATTTCAATATGAAATTGGTTCCAATGAACTAAATTGGATTAATTCATGTAAAATTGATCTAATTAAAATTTAAAACCAAATTAAAATATAATTTACCTATATAAATAAATTATAAGAAAAAGTAGTTTTGAGTTAAAATTTAGTATTTTTCCCAATTAATCAAAACATGAAACTTCTCTGAAAAATACCAAAAATACGCCCAAAGTCAATTTTGATATCCTGATTTCAAAATTGAGGTTTATTTTTTCAAATTAAAATTATAACAGTGTCCAAAATTATATTTTAAATGGTTTCTCCATTAATATTCGGTAAAATTACCTTTTAGAAAAAATACATCTTTTTATTCATAAAATTGTTTTTACTCTTATCTTATTCCTATAAAACCTGAGTTTCAAAAAATTTACTGAATATATAATATATAAATTTTATTAAAAAAATTCATCAATAGTGTATGGTTTAATATATTGATATAAAATGGTGAATGTACATAAAAAATATATTTTTTGTAGAAAAGTAATTTCTTCATTCTCAAATAGTTCATACATTCATTTCTGACTAATTGATAACCAAAGGATTAATTTTATATACATGTGTAAAAAATAGTTTCATAGTTTATTAAATCTCATTCATATCTTCCATTATAACTACTAGTTCATAATTATAATAATATTTTAATAATAGTTTATTGTAGTTCAGTAAAACTCTTCCTTGCGTGTAACACTTGTTATTGAAGGGACTTAGTTTTGTGTGCAACACAAGCCAAGAATAGTGCTTCATGTAATGAAAGATAATCTATGTATTTATTTTATTAAAATACCATCTTTTTTTTGTATATAAATCAATAATAACATAGTTCTTTCATATTACACAAGATAAATTCAGTGTTTCATAAAATTAAAAATATCAAAAAATTAAATTAATTTGAAAAAATGTAACAAAATATTTGGGTATTTCAAGTATAATTCTTATTGATAGAGGAGGACCTTGTATTTCAGGGTTAGAGACTAATTTTTCTTTAAGTATTCCCCTTTATGCTGGTAGCGGAGGTTCAACAAGGGGAGTAAGCCCGATTTGTTGGGCCCTTCGAGGTATTGGGGCACATTGGCGAGGTGGATTACTGGTTGGATCTTCTACCACAACTGGATCTAATTCATGATATCTTCCACATCTCTCAAATTTATTGGTATCTTAATGATAAATCCTATGTCATTAACTGAATATATTTGGACATCGAGGAATATGCAACATTCGTGGAGCATCTAGTGGGGATCTAAGATCATCGAGAGAAGGTGATGCGAGGATAGACCATTACATTAGTTCATGTGTTTTGGAGGCATGGGTTCCTAGAGGAGAGTACTTAGGAGTGTGACACATAGATTCATTACCATTAATTGGATTTATTTTGAGTCATTTTATTCCTTTTCTTACCCTCTTTTTATTTGATGCGATGATTCAATATTTCTATTTTATATGTGATATGCTTCTTATTTATTGATATAATTTCTGATTAAGGCTTAGATTCATAAAAATAAGGGGAAAATATGTTCCCTAATCTAGATGTGTTATAACTTGATGTGATTGAAACCATGCGAGAGAGTTATTGCTTCCCAAAATTCATAGTATCTTGACATGGGAGATGAAATTCCTTAATTTGTGTACTTGGGGATCTTCTATTTATTAGGTATGGAAATTTATATCTTGGGGATATGTGGGGGGTTGAAAAAATTGTTCAAGTTGTTATGTGGAAGATATGATGCTTATGGTTGGGGTGTTTTGTTGGTAAGAGTGTTTTGGATGTGATAATATCCTGAAGATGTATCTCGAGGGATTATTGGTCGGACATTTTCTATCTTTCCTTCTAGGTTGGTTTTTGAATTCATGAGGACATGAATAATTTTATAGGTATATGATTTACTATCATAGGCATTTCTTCCCATAATATTATGAGAAATATGGTGATTTAGGTGTCTGAGGGAAATCCAGAGGTTTCTGGTGGAGGAAGGGAGGAGTTTTGAGGTGTTTTTGAGTAAAAAGGGGTGTTTGAGAGGATGATAGTGGACCATGGAGGTAGATCACTGGAAATAGATATATTTTGGTAAATCAATAGAGGTAGATATCTAAAGGTAGATCTCTATATATAGATATTTGGTTTTATATCTCTAGAGGTAGATCAATGACGGTAGATCTAAAGAGATAGATCTCTAGTGGTAGATCTCTGGCAGTAGATCTATGGTAGTAGATCTATAGTAGTAGATCATGGGTGGATGATATCTAGTGTTAAATATCTACCAGTATATCTCTGGATATATATTTATGGTGTTAGATATCTATTGGTATATCTCTAGTGATAGATCTCGAATGGTTGATATCTGGTGGTAGATCCACGGTAAATCTAATTTTTCTAGAATTCCTAGTTTTTTCCTTTTTTTTTTGTGAAAAATGGTTTTAAATCCTTAATTAATGGAATTTATATCCATTTTAAGAGTGTATAAATATATATTATACTTATTAAAAGTTAGGTTTCTTTTTAAATGGTTATACCATGTGGATTTGATGAGATCCTCTTTTAATATTAAACTAAAGCTGTATCAAACCCCGTTGGTTTCAGATCCAATCATTCTAAAGAGAAGATATTTACTTTATTCTTTTTGGATTTATTTATCTTAATACAAGATATTTTAGAGACTTTAAAACCTATATCCATTGAACTATGTCATTACAGTTGGACCGGGTTCCCTGTATGTGGTTACCTCCTATGCGCACACCCCCTGTTTCTCGTGCAATAAATTGTGTAAAACTTCTTTTTTCCAGGTTGGGGATTCCTTTATTTATTATTAGTTGTAACATGTGAGAGGGTTTCATGCTTTTGTTATCTATTTTGAAGATAGTATACACTATATTAATAAAGATAATAAATTTATTTACTTGAATTGAAGGGTAAAGGGAATGTTTGTCAAGCTTTTATAGTCTTTTGATATTTCGATAATGAATATATCAATGTTTTTTGTGTCACTAAAAACCATTTCCATTGGTAGCCACTATTTTTTTAGTTTTTATATATGTTTTTATTTCCATATTGTGTTATTTTTGTGACGCCACCATAAATATATGGTTAACCACTTATGCTCGACTAATGAATTGGTTAAATCAGGAGATATGGTTTGTGTGAGAATACCCTTAAAAGTAAAGTGTAACATGACAAACACCCTTAAATAAATCTGAAAACATGTTTTTTATTTTATGTGAATAAGTTTTGTGGAATGTGTGATGTGTGGGCGTGATATGTAGGAATGATAGACTGTGTGACCATGCGATGGGGTAGTTGTGACGAGGTAGTTGTAATGAGATGGGGTTATGGTTATAGAAGTGGTGATGTTGAAAGTGGTGTCTATGTGGTGGTTGTTGTGTTATGTGTCTAGGAATGTTCTAATGGTTTTGTTGGGGTTTTTGTGATGAGGTTGAGGATTATAGTGTTCTTAGACTCTTGGTTTATTTTTGTTGTTATTTTTTGTGATAGTTGGAAGAGTAGTATTGGAATTAACATGGTTTGGCTAATGGGTTGGAAATAATTAAGCAAATTGGAAAAAAATATAATAGGTTGTGTGTTTAAATGGTGGGTAGTTAAATATGAATTAATGGGATGGAAATTTTGTAATGAACTGGTTGTTTTAATTGAAATGGGTTGTTAATGGAAATCAAAAAATTCAGTTTGCTTCTAATGAAAATATGAAAAGTGGCTTGTGCCTTGTAGCTTGTAGTGTTGTGTGGTTCATTTAGAGGCAGTAGAAAAGTGAGGAAAAGTCGTGTGTTGGTTGATAATCCTATTGTAAACCCATATGTTTGGATCGTCTTTTATGATATTATATATCATATATATTCTTGTGATTTTTTATATATACGCCCCATTATTTCAAGCACCTAGTGCCAACAACTGAATGTTTTTGGGTTGTTTTCTAAATATCCTAATGGTGAGGATGGATGGATGCCTACCCGCACTTCCACACTCCCTCTTCCAAGAGATGATGACATGAATAGGCCATGATGGCCATAAGTCAAAATTTCCATGATTGATAGTTGTTGTTATTTGAAGCAATGGACCAGGTGTCTTAAGGTTAGGTGATATGTGTTTACCTAGGTGTTTTTGGGTGATATGATGAGATGGTTTATGGTGGGGGTCATGCATTGTAATAGGAGTTCACGAGGTTGATGACCTACATGTTCATGATACCCTACCACTATAGTTATGTTATTTGATGTGATGTACCGGGTGTGTTCAAGTGATATGTGATGTGATTATCAGTTGCATATGGGGTTCATGACACGATGTGATATACGGAAGAGGTGGGAGTTCCAGGATGTACGTCATTGGGGTGTGAGAGAAGATAACCAATGTAAAATAGGTGCGGGGTACCCTTTATTGATATTATTGTTATCATGCTATTATAATTGGATGCTTTATTTGATGAGTGATCCATGGTGAATATGGGGTTGGTTAGTATACCTATATAGGTGATATTTGGTTCTGTTGTTTACTCACATGTGAATTATTATTATATTTTCACATGTTCACAAGAGACTTTGGTTTTACTACTGGGTATAATTATATGCTCACCCTATGTATATAAACCTATTTTCAAGTTTCCAATAGGACCATGTAGATATAAATAGACATTACTAGATCATATATTTGGATTGTTTTTGTGTCATTTAATTAGAATTTCTTTTTAGTATTTTACTTTAGATACTTTTATCCATATCCTATTTTATTTATACATGCATTGTGGGATGTTTTTTGGTTTTTTTTTGTATTATGTCATGGATTTGATTGATTGATGACATATTGTCTCCTGATTCGATTTATTATATAGGGTAATGCCTCCCATTTAAAATATTTTCATTCCCTCATTACTAGTTTCCAACCGAGGGCCTACTGGAGGGGGGACTTAGGGGTCATTATCTCTATTCCTTCAGTAAAGTATCTTTGGAGGGAGGGGTCATGAAACTTAGGTTTTAAGACTAGCGGAGGTGGGTGTTGAGTACATTGTGTTTTTTGATTCCTATAGAGCACAGATTGGTTTCATATTGATATAGAGGTATGAAATTATTGCATAAGGGTCGATACCCCACAAGAATAATTATGAGACCCATGACATAGAGTTCACAACAATAGTCTTCACTATGATGATTTGGAAGCATTATCTTCTCACTGATCATTTTATTGTTTATTTATACCATCAAAGACTCAGGATTATCTTTTCTAAGAGGTACCTCATACTAAGATAGAGTAATTAGTTGGAGTTCTTTTAGGACTATGAATTCATGATTTTCTATATTCTAGGGAAGATAAATGTTTTGTTATATTCTCTTAACAATAAGTCTAATTCTTTCTTGGTGGAGGAACCATCTGAGTAGTTAGCCTCTTTATAGCTAACCCTGGTGAAGGAGAGGGGTGAAAATTATCTTCAGTTGATGGTGGTGACTATAGTGATTCTTTAGTGTGTGAGATAGTCTCAGTTGTGAGAGATAAACTATACGGTTCTATGTGACCATATATGCTCAAGAGATGCACTAGAAATATTTTATGAAGGAGGGGATCATGTCATACTTTTCCAGGGATGAATGGTGGTTCTGATAACATTATGTGAGGATGTGTTGAGGGGGTTTCAAACTTCTACCTTTTATACATCAGGTTTTAGTGAAGATTTACAACTAACTTCAATAGTAGTTTTGGTGGGCTAGCATGAGGCGGAGCATGGGCGAGTTTGTTTCACGATGTCTCACATGACAGAAGGTAAAAGCTAAACATCAGGTTCCGACAGGTTTGATTCAACCTCTTGAGATCCTGGAATGAAAGTGGGATGGAATATTGTCAGATTTTTTTGGGGATTCCATGAAAATAGATATTCCATGATTATATTTGGGTGATTATTGACTGACTTACCAATATGTCACACATTATTTCCTTCAGGGAGCATACTTAAGTCAAGATTATGGGATAGTTGTGCGTGTAAGAGATCATCTAGATTCATGGGGTACCCATGATTGTCATCACCGATCTTGATGATCAGTTCATGTCACATTTTTGGAGGGGTTTATAAGAGGGATTTGGGACCAAGTTATGGATTAACACTTCATTTCACCCCTAAATGGATGGACAGACTGTGTAGACCATCTAGGTGTTGGAGGATATGCCAAGAACCTTTGTGATTGACATAAACTGAATCTAATAGAATCACTTTATATTGGTATATTTTTCATTTAACAATATATTTCACTCAATTTGGCATTACACCTTTCAAGGCCCTGTATGGGAGACCATTCAGGCCAACCTTATGTTGGACCGAGATTGGTGAGACACTCCTTGTTGGGCCAGAGGAAGTGCATGAAATGATGAAGGAGGTAAAGGTGATCCATGACAGTATGAGGACAACCTAGAGATAGAGGAAATATTATATGAATATATTTCATTGAGATTTGTAGTTTTAGTATGAAAATCATGTTTTCTTGAGAGTACCCCAACGATGAGGATTGTAGAAATTTTTTCAGGGAAGAATGTTATCCTTAAGGTTCATCGGGCCATCCAAGATCCTATAGAGGGTCAGTGAGGTTTCTTACTATTTGGCCTTACCCCCTCAGTTGGACTGAGTGCATGATGTCTTCCATGTGTCACAAATAATGAGATAAATTCATGACTCGATGCATTATATTGACTAGGGTGAGATGGATATCAAGGATGGATCCACCTTTATGGATTACCCATTGGTGATCAAGGTTCATGAGGAGAGGATCCTATATGGACATTCCATTCCTTTGGTTTGTGTGATTTGGTGGCATGGGATCATGCATGAGATATCTTGGGAGAGAGAACGAGCTTGATGTAGGCTTAGTAGACCCACCTTTTCTTACAGATTAATATTTTGGGGTGAAAAATATTTAATATCATCCATTTCCTAATGTTTTATCTACAACTCATGTCAGAAGTTGTTGATATCATTATGAAAAAACCATCATATTCATCATACACAAGTATTATCTAATAATTTTTCTCACCTTCACTTCCTGTGGTGTCTTAATAGGTATTGGGGAAACCAACACCTTGAATTTCTAATTCTGTTGTACTTTATGCAAGCATCTGTACTACTCTTGAAAATTTGTGATGGATAGTAAATTGACTTTTTCAAATAAATATCACAGTATGTATTGTGATATTACTTGTCATTTCCAATAAAAATAAAATCTAACATATTAGTACTTTTAAAATCATTACTGATTAGAAATTTCATATTATTTAAGTCATTAAATGTCTCCCACTATTTTATCGAACTCTAACCACCTTGTGTACTTGAATAGGAATAATCCATGGCTTGAGTATTATAGTGGCAAGGATCTTTGATCCTCCCCTCATAGTATAATCGATATAAATACACTAATACTTATATATTTTCAGGAAAGTGTTTGATTGTCTGACCACAATAACTCATAGATCCTTGATCTGTTGAGTGATGTACTGGTTTCTAAAATAATAAATATGATTTAATAAATTCTTTCCTCTGATGTTGCAATAATCTATATATGGATACTCCTTTGCATCCAAATTTAGTTAATTCAACTCATTTATCTTATAAGAACTCCTCATTAGCAGGAGGCACCCTTAACTAAGGCTTATTGACCAACCCGTACACCTGGTTTTGTTCAAATTCAATCAATTTAAGGTGTTTGAGACTTAATATTTCTTTTAGGTTTTTTATATTTTTCTTAAGGATTGTAATCCAGTAATATTATTCTGTTCATCCTATGTTGTCACACTCCCAAATTAACATTAACAAAAAAATTCATGGCTTCTTTATTCATTTTTCTTTTTATTATTTTATGTGTTTCCGACTGTCATGAAAATTCATAAAATAATAAATAAATTCATAAAGGAAATTAAATTACTCAATTGGTCTTTAGAAACTAATTTTTATTGATCCATTTAAACTTAATGGATCAACCATGACCTATGGATTTCATACTTTTGTTGTAGCTTAACTCACGATGCAACTCATCCACATTTAGTGAGTCCCTTGCTCCTCTGGATTTCACCTTGACTTGGCATTATCTACATCTTACACCATCCTCATCATGGTACAAAAATAATCACATGCTGGTGAGGGGGTCTCAAGACTACAAAATATAGACCAATAAATTTGATGCATAGGATCTTATACATACTTAAATGAAAAATATGATGCACAAACCATCCTAAAAATAAATACTTATTACAAACATTACAAACATGTAATAAGTAGTTAAAGAAAACAAACTAGACATACATAAGGTTGGTAAATTTTACAATACCGATCAATATATATAATAAACGCATGATAAAATTAAATTAAAAAATTTAAAGTATGAGGGATTTTATATAAATTAAATGAATTATTTAAATTCAAATAACTTATTCAAAAAATTTATTTGGACTTGATATTAATTTAAATTTATTTCCAAAAATTAAATTATTTAATTAATTTAATTTAATACCTAAATTAAATTAATTTTTCCTAGAGTAATAAAATATTATATTTTTAAACCAAAAAATAATATTCATATAATTTAATTTAATACCACTATTAAATTAAATAATTAAATTAATTTTTTGATTATATAAAAATTACTCAAGACCCGAAACCCCACGTATGGCCAATGTAGGTCAGGACAACCATGCACATGCCCGTTTTGGGCCGAGAAGACCTTGTGTAAGACTGTTATAGGCTAGGCAAGCCTTCCCAACCCCGTTTTGGGTTGGGAAGACCAATCCTAACCCACCATGGGGTGCACCGGGTCCTATAAATTCCAAGGAGGTAGTGGTTACCTCACCGCTGGGGGATATCAACATCGACAGAGGGCTTGGTCTGAGCGGTGAGGTGGTTTAGGAAAGAAGATGGCTACGCGTCACTGGTAGGCAACGTCCAATGAAGTGGATGGGGCTACTAGTGTTATCTGGTTCGACCTAGAAGATGAAGGTGATGTAAAGGGGTCCCATAATGGAAACAATTATAGTTATGCGAGAGTTTGGCGTCGATGAAGGTGGTGATGATGCTTGAGTCGGCAACATCTAGTGGATTTACGGAGGAGGAAAGAACTGGATCTAGTCATGACTCAGCTGAATAGACATCAAATGATGGGGGTGGACACAACTATCTTATGTAGAGGGAGGCGCGACACATGCCAACTGCAGAAGGCGATCGCGGGGTGGTGCACCGTTGTCGAGGGAGGTGGTCAAGACCTCAACTGGGAGGTATCCTAGAGGGATACCAGTGCGGTGACCTAGAATAAGGAGAAAGATGGGGCCATGTTTGAAGTGACATGACTACGGAGGACCGGAAGGCCCAGAATCAAGAAACCCGAAGGAGGCGAGAGATCGGCTCGGAGGGAGGCAACAATGGTACTCCTATGAGCATGCTGATGTGACTGTAGAAGGGAAGGATACATTATATAGTGGAGGGTACCACCATGTGGGGAATAATTCTAGTGGAAGATTCCCTTTCTTTAATATTTTTCTAATTTTGAGGGTCATGCCGATTGGTTTTTTTAAATGGTAAAAATTTCATTTTTTTATTTTAGACGGATCATGACACCCCAGGATTGAAAAATTTGTTTTGAAAAATAAAAATCCTATCTACATGATTTTTAAAATAATGTTTTTTTAATCCACAACAAAAGTGGAATTATTAGTTACCAGTTGGAAGGGTTCTAGAAACTTGACTTCACTCGGAACCTGACCACAAAGAGGGTGTCGTTAGAAATGCCATCGAAACCCAAAATCCGGTAAAATTTAACATGTATAAAATATAAATTCATCATATTTATAATAAATTAAAGGTATTAAAATTATCCATATAAAAAAATTCGGATGACCATATATTTTCCATATGATATCGAATCATTGCACCTTTTTTTGTTGGGACTGATTTAATACCCTCTAGTTAAATTTATTGAAAAATAATTTTTCTTGGCTCAGAAAATCCATGTGGCCCCTATGACACCAATTGTTGGTATCAAGGCATCCAGTGGAAGACGATGAGCCAAGAATTTAAAATTTTTATCACTGGAGTGACAAAACATCTCATATTTGGATATCCAAGCTCCGGTATAGTATGAGGATCTCACATGAATTAAACATAGCATGAAAAATAAACCACAAAAAAATACATTATTAGAAATGAATCTCTCTTGATTGCAGCTCATCACTAGTGATCATTACTCAATGGATATGAAAAAAACCCCTTTAGATAATCCCAATATTCTTCAAGAATCTACGTTCATGTAATTATTTAAATTTTAGGTTCTATCACAGAGCTCTAATGATCACTTTGACATTGCGATGATCACCATGATATCATGAATTTTACATGTGAATGCGATCTTGGATGTTATCTCAGTTGGAGAGCTTCCATTTTTTAGTAATTGGGAAGAGATATAAGATCTAAATTCCTAAGTGATGAATGTTCTTTGAAATGATCTTCTCCTCTTCTATATATAGTGGATCCTCAAATACTCAGAAAGTGTTCTCGATCCCCCGTATATTTAAAATCCATTAAATAAGAAATAAATAAATAATTATGATGAACTTAACTACATCATAAATATTATTTATATTTTATCACATACTTATAATATATATTAAATATATTATGTGATAAAATCAAGTCATTTAATTTGACTCATAATTCCCTCTAATATTAAATGAACCTTGAATATTAAAATAATATTCATTCATATAATATTATTCCTTTTATTTACTTAAACCCTTGTAAATAAATTTAATAAATAAATTCAACACAATTATTCTATACTCAAACAATAAGTAATTGTTTTTATTTATAGATGAACGATGATATCTAGAAAACCCTCAGGCCCCATGGTGGGGCCCACCATGTCATATATACCTATGAAGAAGAATAGGGCAGATTCTTGAATACTCTATTGTGTGTGACCCTATAAGACCTTATATCAATAATAGTTAATACTATTAATAGACCAAGAGTAGAGTTTAGAAACCAATCAAAGCCCCTAAAGAGATAAGGAATAGTCAGAACAACAACAACCGACCTACGAACATATACTGTGTAATATAATATCTTTATATTTAGATATCTTATAAAGTAATACACACACTTGTTTCAACATCATTTCTCGCTTTCTTATTTGTTGATCCAACTGGATGGATATACCTTCGACTAACATTGCCATGTATTTATGAAGGTAATACCATTCAGATCAACCAGGCCCGAGATATTACTTCCTAAACATGGAAGAAAAAAATTCTATCTTGACCATTCAACCGATTCTATACCACCAATGAAGCACCCAACACAAGATGTCTCACCATTACATTATTATCATGGTTTTTTCCTTGCATCAAAGTAAATAGTTAAATGGAACACTTTGATAATGATATCAATTTAGGAGACCAATACACATGTCCGTAGATAAGAACAAACAATGAAACCCGAAACATTTGTGGTTTTCCTATCGAAGGGTCTATCCTCATGATCTAACTTACTAGGGATCACCAAGTGAAAACATGATGATAATAAGTCTCAATGATTATGACCCCCCAACACCTAATTGTTATACATCGTCTATGTCTCATCAGAATGATGTATCTGGACCATAGAAAATTTGTTTAAGATTAATGTTATAGTATCTTGAGGTTCTCTTTATAGCATAGGATATGTTATAACCTTTTTATATGACAAATAATCTATGGAAATTACCATTTAAATAGTGGATGTTGAAATATATACACTATAATGGTAAGTGTACATAATGCATAACTCACCGTACACATGGTATGGTAATCAAAAGTGCTAATCAAGTTGGGTCTAGGGAACCCACTATTACAACATAGGGTACAATCGATAATAAATAAATAAATCATGAGAGAAACCATGATTAGACACCTAAGGAAATATATTCTTACTTATGGCTACTCCTGGAAATGAAAGACAAAAAGACCAGACAATAATTGATGAATATACCTAACTTAGAGATAAAGAATACAATGGGTGATATTTGGTCATACCCTCTATATTTTGGATGAAATTACCTCACCCTATATTTATATTTAATTTATATGATTAATTAATTAATTTTAAAACCTATCATAGTCCATTTCTTTGAAAACATTTGATTTTCCCTAACCCATGTGCATCACAACTTGAGACCCTTATTTATTTACGCTCATATATTAAAACCCTTATATATCAACCTTTATGCATCATCCATCAACATTCACAAAGTATAGAACCCTTAAATATCACTCAAACAAACATTATAAACCATAGGGAAAACTCATTAACACTTATGTATGAATTGTGAAACCCTTACATATCATAGGGTAACTATCATATACCTAATACTTTACCATTTATTGATCCTTACATATTGCATTAACCCTTACAAA